>JAQPPZ010001348.1:4800000-6000000 GCA_028583015.1 Wollemia nobilis
GTGCCCTGAAGACCCTAACAAAATACAATGGCACTGTGGGAATGGCCCGAGAGCACCTTGAAGATATTGCTGCTCTAGCGACCCTCCACGACATAGGCCACGAAAACGTCATGATCAGACTTCTGGTACAAAGTACTCGGGCGTAAGAGCATCTGTTCATGAGCGGACCTAGCGGGAGCACTCATCACAATTCTAGCACATCTAGTTCAACAATTCTAGCACACCTAGTGTGACACACAAGTACAATTTCAATACAAATTTGATTTTACCCCACTTGCACATAGTTTGCAGATTTGCACCTTTACTTGATATCCTTTTAGATATGCAAAAAGAGTTTTTTGTTACACTAACACACAAAACCCACAAATCTTTTTGCATCAGAAATTAATGGGTAAGTTTTTAGTTCAGCTTTCATAACCTCATTCGTAACTTTCATGCAAATGGCAACTCCGCTTGTATGATCCGGAATCTTGCCTAACTTGTAATTTGTGATTCTCGCTTTTTCAAGAAAGAACGCAAGCTATGATGTGCAAAGACTGGAGTGAACATTAACAAGACTGCATGAAAAACACAAAGTGTTCACTCCAATGTGCCCTACTTGGGTGCCCTGTTGTGGTGTGCCTTGTTCGAAGCACCTTGCTTGGCAGAACCCCGCTTTGAAAGTCCTGTTTTTGTTTGTTTCTTACTTTGACCAATGCGCCACGTTTTTTGTTCTAGTTCTTCGGTGCGACTTTCTAGGATTCTCCCCATATTCATTCATGAATACCAAAATGCCCTGATAACATCAAGGATGTCCTAGTTACCGAATCATCAAACTTTTCAACAACCTGTTTATGCCCCTATAGGACCACCTATATACTACGTGTCACATGAGTAGGGACAATATGGCCAACCTGTACAATACGGGCAAGTATCTCAACCGTACCCATTCATTCACCAACAAAACCTTGTGCCATTCCCTCAGCAAGGATATTGTACCCATACAACTCAAACACCCATCCCTGCAACAACTGCTACAATAGCCACTGTTTCCCCAAAATCCCTAGTGTCAATCAGTCCCTCAAGACCAGCAAGAATTGCAAACGCAACTAAATGAACTCAAGTATATGGTTTCAGCTCTTCAATCACTCTATACACAAGAGTATGAACTTGATGAAGGGAACATGTTGATTCCTCAACAGGGAGATTTACAAATGGCTGATCAAGGGAATTGGTTCGTGCCTCAGCAAAAAAAAAACAGATGACTGATTAGGCACAAAACTATATGGTGAATCAGCCCACTATATTCAGTCAACCAATGACTTATCAACCCATGATGAACCAACAAGGGGTAAGTCAAGTGGTTGTACCTTAGGCCAATCTTAGGCCAATACAATGCAAGTCTATGCAGTGTCTGGGACATCCTCAATGGGTGCAAATCGTTCAACTTCCCAAGATGTTGTCACGTACAATAATAATTCTGACGGGTTGATAATTCCTGCAAGAGGTTCCCCACCTAAGTATCAAAAGTCGTGCGCCCCTTCACCAATGATAGAGCCTGAGATAGTAAATAAAGATCCCGAAGATGAAGGGTTAGAACTGGCAAAGTGTGAAGTATTTGTCCTCTTGAGTAGAAGAAGGGAATCTATAAAAGTGATGGAAGCAAATCTACAATTAGAACATACGACCGTTATACTGGGCCCTCCTGAAATGATACAAAAGGAAAGGAAACCAAAGGGGCAGAAAGAATCATTGAACGAGCCCCCATTGGAGGAAATGTTTCCCTTCCTCAAAGAAGAAATCCCAGAAGAAGGCTACCAAATTTGCAAAACATCTTGTGAACTAGAGAGAGAACCTAAGGTGGACAAAGAGGATTTGGGGGATGAGGATTCAGAGGTAGTTGCAAAGTACATGGCATGCGTGTTTTCACTAGAAGGGAAAGAGCCTTTAGGAGCAATGGAAGCGGATTGTCCTCCAGAGTATGAAATGAGAAATTTTACCTTGGAGGAGAAAGAATCTATGAATCTTGAAAAGCTTAGGATAACAAGATCTACTGCAAAAAAAAATTGTTTTCCTAATGAAAAAATCGCAGAAACAAACATTGTTCAATCGATAGGTATAGATACATCTACAAGTTCCAATAGTGTCCAGGAGAGTTCACGTGAGGGAACCGTTCTAAGGATGATGTGGTTTCCTACAATTTTCGGGAGTAAAGTTGAGGTAGGGCTCACATTCCTACAATTCAACGCTATGGAGAACAATAGCAGGTTTGTCAAAAAATGACATCAAAAGGGATTGCCATTCCTAAGCAACAAGTTGTCATTTGATCACACAAGAACAAAGGCCCGGACTAGCTACCAACACCAAAGCCCACCATGGGATGAGATGGGGAGTAAGGAAACGATCATAGTCAAAAGAGTTCATGCATCCACCCTTGTTGCCAACCACTTCAAGGATGAAAGGGAATATTCTCCTCTAGACATCTGGTATCAAGCTTTAGATCAAGGAGAGATCAAATGGGCAAATGTTGCCCTATATTTAGATCAAGGAGAGATCAAGCTTTTGTTTGCAGATTTGTACACTCCTTTGATAGGGGGGTATACTATTTGCTATAGGGCATCCAAAGTTCCAACTTAAAAAAGACTTCTTTGTAGCATGTTGTTAACACCATCTGACATACTTAGTCTGCATAGGTGTTGGAAGATTCTAAGTTGGAACGTCGACATCAAGTGCAAAGGTAGCTATTTTTCGGAGCTAGGCAACAGATGCAACCTACTCAACAAGACTATTCACCAATGAACACATGAAAAGTGATTTGTTATGTTTCAAAAAAAAAAAGAGTCTAAGAGTGCCCCACGCGTAAACGGAGTACCTTGCTTGGCAGAGCGCCCAACTTAGCCAAAAAAAAAAGAGGCCCATCCTGTTCGAGCAAAAATCCCAAATCAAGGCATTTGATACCCCTTCTTCATCAATCCATTTCTCATTTTCCCTTTTTCGTCTAGTTTTTATTTCCAAAACAAGGGAACAAAGCAAGATTTTTGCTTTTCTATTTAAGGTTGTTCCCTTTCCATTTAAGAAAAAACCTTGGATACCTTTTTCTAAAATAAAAATAAATTGTCTCGCCTGAGGAAAATCTCGCAAGAGACACTCAAGTTCCCACTTCTTCTCATCCCTTTCTTCCACCATCTACCTCACAATCACTTCACCTCCACCTCCTTTGTTTCTTCTACTGTCACTATTCCCTCTTCCCCTCTTATTTCTTTTGTTCCCACTTCTCAAATCCCCCTCACTTCTTCTACTATGCCCATCTCACCTCTAATAAGCGCAGCCTTAGTCCTAAGGTCACCAGAAGCTCATCTACTCTAGTCTTAGGGCCATTCCAATCGCCATTACCAGCTTACGACTTCCCATATCAGTTTGTCACACCATTATTAATGCCACCATCATCAACTATTCCACCATCCTCTATGCTTCCTTTGGTCTTCCATATTGCAAGTATTGTTGCATCGCCTCATGGTCCTCATCTCAACCCTTCTCATCACCCTATATGTGCCATCATCTATGTTGTTACATCAAAATAGTATCCTTACCCTCATCAATCCACATGTTGCTACAAGTACACTAACATTCTTCCCTCCAAAAGCATCAGTTTTGCTGCTAGACTACTTCAATTTTGACTCCCAAGAATAAGGTACAATCTAAAATCTTTCGTCAATCAAGATTGACATCCTCGTGAGTTGCAAAAAATTGCAGTAGCTCACTACTACCATCACTCTCCAAACAAATATTCGTCGCACAAGTTGAAGCAAAAAACAAAGCAGGGCACAAATCTATGAGAATTGCCTAAATGTTTGGAAGCAAAGCGCCTTGCTCCGCAACATCCCACTCGGCAACGCCCTACTCTGTTGATGCGCCTTGCTCTCAACCCATGCGCCTTGCTCCATGTCTATTTTTGGCAAATGGATAAGGATGATGTGTCACCTTGTAGTTATCACCATGGTACATTGCATGTAGTCTACTTTTGGCTGCATTTTCAAGTATAAATAAGAGCTCAAGGCTCATTGTAAAAGGTTTTTTGGCCTTCAAGCATACTAGAGCTACTATTCGGAGTAAAATTATACTAAACACTTAACTGCAAAATCAATGAAGTGTTGTGCATGACATTCAGATTCAACTGTGTCTCAAACCTTTTGTTTTACGAATGTGTGAAATTAGTGGATCTACCCTCCTTTCCCTTGTTAATCCCTCTATTTGATCGTTGGTGCAGGTTATTTGAATATCTTGCATGCTAGAGTTATTCGTTCATTGCTGAAATGCCAATCGCACCAAATATGAACCTTGCTACAGCTTTGGTTGTATTTTACATTTCTTTTCTCTTGCACCCTTTTCTCTTAAACAAAGTAGATCAGATTTGTTTTCTGCATACTCAGCTTAGTTCTTTCCTTGTTTTTCAGCTTAGATCAGTTTCTTCCTTTATTTTTCAGCTTAGTTAGAAGGGAATTGGCCCAAGATCTAGAGGTTGGGGAAATTTAAACCCTCCCCATCTATTTGTTGAACTGCGGTCACAAGTGCAAATCACACTTGCTTATTTCTGTGTTCAACACTTCTCTGACTATAAAATTGTTAAAGCAGCTCTTGGAGGTTCAAAATATGTGCTCGCTTTTATTGATGACTACCATAAAGGGAAAAGAAGTTCATATTGAAGATGTAATTTATCAAAATGAATACTTATTAAGCCAGTTTATTAATTTGGAAGGTCATCACAAGAGCTTTCACCCATCCTGCCTTCGGTAGCCCCTGATGAGTTGTATATATCCATTTGTTTTCTATTGTGAATACTATTGTTCTCCTTTCATTTCTGTAATTCCTTGCACATCCACACGTTAATTTCTGCTGATAAGGAACAAGCCCCAAACCAGACCTACCATGGTGAATTCAACATATCAACAGTATTTGTATACATCCTTATCCTCGACAGTTTACTTGAAGAGCAGACAAAGGAGTCATAACCAACGAGTTGAAAGAGGAAAACAATGGATCCATGAAAAGTGATATGTGCAATACTCTGGAGGCAAACACATTCTCATGTTTTCAATGCAAGTCACATAATATAAAAAAATGATGTAGCGGCAGTCTCTACGCAGCTTGGACAGTTGAATGTAGTAAATGAAGGTCCATTCTCAGGTCATGATAAAACTTCAGCTTCCACGGAAAAGATGTCGATTGTTTAAAAAGAGGAAGAAAACTTCACTTGGACATTTAAAAGTGCCAAAGAAGAGACAGCTGCTGAGATATCTGAAAGACCCTACAAAAGGCAAAAAATGGAATCCAAGCATTGCTTGGTGTCTAAGCCCGTCAAATTTATGCATTTTCCTCAATTGGGAGTACTAGTGGGAGCCCAATGACATTGTGGACAAAAAACAAAAAGTGAGATTCTTTCCAAGAACTTTGGAATGATATGCAATAGTCAGGTCTGATAAGTTGGATTCTGAAAAGAAGTAAATACGCAACTCGAGTTCATATAGAAACATGAAATGTTTTCCTTTATGTCACAGTTAAGACAGGGAAGTAAATAAATAATGGTAAGTATGAACAGAGTACAGAAAGAAATTTCTTACAATGGACTTGACGAAAAGAATAAAATGTTATTTTTTGAAAAGTTGCAAATATACAGCATAAACTTGATAAATCTTCAAAACAATCTTCATAGTCACAGGAAGTACATAGGAGCTTCCATACTGGCAATCACAGAAGTTAAGGAGGTGTTACATAAGTGTTAAGGCAAACCAGAAATAAAAAATGATTCACAGGCTGCAGAATGAGATGAAAAACTAATCTCTTACAAATGAGGCTCAATTAATGCTTTTGCTTGTCTCCAGCCCATATTTTTGTTTTCAGTTGTTCAAGTTTGTAGCTAGCTTATGTTGTTCTCGAGTGTATCTGATATATTACAAATATAGCTTTGGTATTACTGCTATGTGCTAAGATTATGTACGATTGGTGTCCTGATTTAGTCAGAATGTTTATAGAACTACTTAATAGGAACAAAAAACTTCTGTAGCATGTTTGCATGTCATAAATATCAACTGCTTGCTTGTACACAGGTTGTGTTTGTTCTGTATATATTTATTTTTTTTTCCCTTGAAATATCCATTCCTATAGAAGAAAACTCATTTTCAAAATAAAAAAGAAACTAACCACAATCTATTTTTGTCTAGTTTGCCACTGTATTTAGAACTTGCAAACATTTACCTGAAGGAAATTTTATTTGTGAACATGGAATGAATCACCATGACTTTGACCTTTTCACCCTCTGAGAACAACTCTTTCACAGATGGAACTTTGGCACGAGATATATTTGAAATATGAAGCAAACCACTGCAAATTCCAGACACTAATTATAAATTCTATCTAAACAGATTCAAAGATACATATATGTTCGATCAAAATAAGAATAAATAATAGTTCTCTCTAAACTAAGTTGCTCTATTGATAATATTTCACATATTGTTTTCAAAATCTGTGAATAAATAAAGGCAAACTGCTCATGTTATCTCCAGGGTATATCTTTCATATCTAAACATTGGAAAAGATAGCACGGTTTAAGAACAGCCTCCCAAGAAAGTGTAGCACTCAGTAAAAAATTCAAGAGGGATTAAAATAGGTAACACTATCCAACAGAAACCTGGATAAATCTGGAGGACTTGCTCCTGTTTATAAATCTCAGGAAAGTGTCTTAACTATAGAGGGGAATTCATAACTCTAATTCAGGATGTGAAGATTCAATGGTCAATAATGATTATACCTGCAAATGGACATTCACAAACTAAGAAACTTGCATATGAAAATGAAGGACAATTACTGAGCCTAGAGGTCTGCTTAGTTTTTTGCAATAGTAATCTTAATGCAAAGTCCATGCAGGTATAAGCTATTTAGCATGCTAGTCAACAAACAGCAGAGGTATAATTTTACACTTGAAGAAGTCGCCTCAAAAGAAAGTTTTCTCAAAATCAATTATTTAATCTCATCAGAATGTGAATCTTATGCAAAGGGCCATTATTTGTGGTATTAATCACCCTTGGAAAAGCTCAAAATGCATGAAGGAACCCTTTCTCTTCTGTAGATCCAAGGCAGAGAAATCAATGTTCTCAAACCATCGGAGGTGCAATCCAAGCATGATAGCATGATACTAATCAGACTCACGTTCTGCATATGAGAGCAGAAAACAGTGCATAAAACAAATGCTGAAACAACATGGGAAATAATCACTGAATAACACAAATGATTACTGAATACTGAATAATACAATTTTTGAGTGCTCCTTGATTGCTGGGTTTTTCCCGAAAGGGTTTCCTAGGGTATATGTTGCTTCCTGTGTGAGATTTATGTGATTTTGCTTGTTGAAATAAAAGTCTAGGCCTGTTTTTGCACTATGTTTCTCTAAAGATTAAGTAGGAAGTTGTTCCGCTTTAGTCTAACTTCCTTTCAGAAACAACATGGAATATAATTAAAGAATTACATTAGAATAATTTTCAACTGTTTTGTATCACCGTAGCCTGAATATTCCCCTTGAAATCATTGAAATAATCATCACTGTGGTAGAGTCTGTTGGCTGGTAGTAAACAACCCTCCCTTTTTCAACACTTTTGTGCAATGAGCCAAAGATTCTCGAAATAGAAGGGTCTGATCTTTCTAAACTTTACGCAAATCAACAGTGCTGTCTGAAAGCACCACCAACATTTTTTGCCTGATAATCCTTTTCTTTTTATAGCACGCAACATAATAGAGAACAATATTGGGAAAGGAAGGTCCCATTCTAAAAAGAGAGGCAAGACAAGAGTGCCAATGGAGAACACGCATCTAGTTTACATCTAAGTCAGGACCAGCAGAAAAACCAGCATCCTTGTAGATTACCACAAAAGAGTCAATACAGAATCTAATGATGCCATTAGGAGAAGAAAGAAAAGAGGACAAAAGACTAAAGCATTGGAAAAGTAGACCTTCATCATCAATTCCAGACACTCTAAACATTGTCTAAGCATTTATTTTTCTACCTGTCATCTTGATATTTTGTGCTTTGCTCAAAATCTAGTTTATACAAAGAGGGCATGCATTATGCTTTCCATTAAAGAAATTAACTTTTGGGTGGTTTTCCTCTAAAACTTATGTGTTTGTAGAAATACAAATTGGTGATAGACAATAGACATGGTCACATGTTGTGAGTTTATTGCAGTGCATTCGCTGAAGTTTGTATACCATATACTAATGTGGCAAAAGCAAGGAAATGCAATGGGAGGTTAAAAGTATAGAATTTAGTATTTGAATAGAGTGAAGTTCAGCAGTTTTGACAGCTATTGCATATACTTATTTTACCAAAAAGTTCTATAACCTAATAGCAGTCACATGCAGAGCGTTCACCTAAGTATGTATCAAATATGTGACATATTAGTGGCATATAATGTAGAAAAGAAAGGACATGTAATAGAAAGCCTAAAAGAATAAGGTTTAGATAGACTCAACTTTCTGCCATAGTTGGAAAACTCGCAACTTGCAATAAACTCGGCATCCCAATTTTGGAGATTTTATTGGCAACTCATGAAAAACTCGGCAAATACTTGGCCAAAACCAAAAAAAAATGAAGAAGTTTTTTCAATTAAAAAAAAAAATTTTAAACAACAATAGTAGAGCTAATTTTATATTAGATATTCATAAAAAAGAGGACAAACAATTCATGATCATCAAATCCAACCAAATTCATCATAGTATCATACAAATGCTAAAGTTCGAAAATATAAAGCAGTTTTTAAACAATTTTTTTGTTTTCCTCTCCTCCGATGGTCGAATTGGAGGCTTCTTAGGTCTAGGATCATCATGGTATATCTCCTCCAATCCTCTCAAATGTTCTGCTTTGATGAGGACATCCATTGGCATAGGTATATTATTTTATTATTTTATGTAAAAACATGGGACTCCAAAACAAAAAGCAAGGTCAACATCTATGACAGTTCAGGGGATCTTGAGGTCCTAAACAATTGGATCCTTGATATGGATACTTGGTTTGCATATAGCCAAGTTCCTGAAGATGATAGAGTTCCATTTGCAAAACTTAAACTTTCTAGAGTAGCTAAAGTTTTGGTAACTGAACGCCAACGTACTCAAAATCCTATTGGCAATTGGGATGAACTGGTAAAGGCATTGAAGGATACCTTTTATCCTTCAAACTATGGCGAAGATCTCATCATAAAGTGGCTTCGCTTAAGGCAAGGCAACAATATGAGTGTACAAGATTATATTTACCAATTTAACAAGTTGAGAATACTAATTGGCGTGCAGGATTCAGCTAATGGACTCATTATCAAATTTAAGAGAGGTTTGCAGGAACCATTGTTTAGGGAGTTGAAGTACACTCCCCTTGCCACCTTAGATGCTGCATTTAATCAGGCACAGCTTGCAAAAGAGATGTTTGATGCTCAATAGAGGGGTTCTCGATATTCAGTTTCTGCGGGATCTCCCAACTATTAGCAGCAGTCATACAAGGCAAAGCAGCCTCCTCCTCCTCCTTCTTCTTCTTCTTCTTCTTCTTTCAATAGCAAGAAAGTTTGTACTTATTGTAATAGGAGAGGTCATGTGGAATCTAACTGTTTTAGGAAGAAGAAGAATCTCATTGTAAAATCTCAAGGTGAGGAACCACAAGATGTTCCCATTGAGATTATAGGAGAAGATAAAGAGTATGATGAGCTCAAGGGAAAACTCAATAATGTCACCTTGATGTCTCATCATTTGTATGAAGGTGATCATGAGTCGTGACAATTTGTTTGTCATGAAAGCTCACCTCACCCACAATTTCTCCATGGATTGTAGAATTGACAATGGCTCGCAAAAGAATTTGATTGCGATATCTGTTGTTGATATGTTGCAGCTGCCATTGGAACCGCATCCTCATCCATACTCACTTAGATGGAAGGATAATTTCCACCTCATGCATCACACATACTTGCACCATGTCCTTTGCAAATAGCTCACATTTTGTGCATCGAGTCACCTATGATGTGACTCCTATACTCACTTAGATGGAAGGATAATGGTTCCACCTCATGCATCACACATACTTGCACCATGTCCTTTGCAAATGGCTCACATTTTGTGCATCGAGTAACCTGTGATGTGACTCCTATGGACTGGTGTGGTCTCCTTGGCAAACCCTATCAATACAATAGGAAGGCTCAATATGATGCATTTCACAACACTTACACTTTGCATCATGAGCATAAGAAATTTCTCATTTGTTGCATCAAGAACACCACACTTCTACTCCACTCCAAACAACCACAAAAGATTGCTTTAATCTTTAGTAGGCCACAAGACACACTAGCAACAATTGCACTTCCTCCTCCTCCTCGCACGGAGATTATCACTCCACCGTCGACACCTCCTCCTGCTATGATTCCTCCTGGTATTGAGCGTCCATTTTCCTTGCAGCCTCCTTCATCTAGGCAGGTTCCCCCCGTGCAAAAGACTCTGCAATGTTGGTAGCAGGCCATTGATCCTCGTCGATTTTCTCCTCCTTTTCGGGTTGGCGACAAAGTTTTGACCAAATGTTGTCTTGCAGAAAGGGCATCTCTTGGCATCCTGGACATCAAAAGTTCTCTTGATCACTCAGTACCTGATTTGCAGCTTCTGCCAGATCTTGATCAAGTGTTCAGAGCGATGACTCTTCAACTCGCTACAGTTCTTCCATATCAGCCCACTTTTTCTTCTATTGTAAAAGCATTGGAGTCCAATGCTTCTATTGTTGGGAGGTATGATGAGGACATCTCTTACCTAGGCGTGAATGTTAGGATTGTTATTATTTTGATATTATGTCTTAGGATTATTTTGTACTGCATGAGCCTCACTTGCTAGCATTAGCTTTCTAGATGTAGGTTTTTAAGTCCTCTTCTAGAATTAGTTTTTAAGTTAGCTTGTTTGTTAGCTTAAGTTAGCTTAGGTTCTAAGATTAGCTTGTTTGTTAACTTAGGTTGTTATGGACGATTTCATCTCCTAATGAGATACACTGTGTCCTACTTGTTATATATATGTTATGCTTTTCAATAAAATGTTAATTAGAAGTTGGAGTTAGATTCCACATCATGCTTCCTCCTCAAGTGCCTCAAAAAGTGAATAGGCTTTCAATGAAACCTACTACCACTCTTAGCTTCATATTCCCTTTCTTCATCCTCGTTCATTTTCTATAAGTTTTCCCAAACTTAAAATTCTAGTAGTATTATATTAGGAAGAGGTGACAAGTAGAATTTGTTTGGTATAATGATAAAACAATGGCGATCTACATTCAATTTAGTGGATTTTTAGTCAAATGCAGTTATAAATATTTTGCCTATTTCATCAGTTAGTTTCTTTCCCCAAGGGTAGATGGAATTATTAAGAGATCTCTATATTTCTATTGCATTTAAGAACTTAAGCTTACCATAAATACCATGGTCACTTTCTTGGAGATTTATGTGGATGTAGTTGAAATTTTGAAAAAACTCTAACTATAGAAAACACACTATTCTCAAAATTATTAATAATGAAACTCCATAAAAAAATTGTTCACAGTTGGAGAGAAGAACAAAATTGAAAAAATAAGGCCAAATGACCTTTTAAAGTTTTATTTTTCCTGCCACTTTTTGCTAACTGTCCGAAGGCTTGCTGAGTTTCCCATGAGAAAACGGCAAGAAATCATGAGAAATATCACTGCGAGTTGACAATTTTCTCAGAGCCAAGAAATTTTAAAAAAACTGGTCGCCTGCAATTTCTCACAAGTTTTGCAAGAAATCACAGGAAACCAGCAATTTTTCTAACTATGCTTTCCGCAGTTCTATTCTTATGACACAGACTTGTTTTACAAAAAGTCATAATGGAAGTAGTAACTGATATAGCAGATGATCTCAAATAAGCTTTTTAACAGGAATGTGCATAGTAAAATGCAGGTAACTTAGGATCAAATAAATTGATGAAAACAATAAATAAATAAACAAATACATAAACCAGTAAAATATTACCAGAAATTAGTGCAAACAGATACAAAAATATATGCAAAAAATAATGATTGTGATTCTTAAAAAGAATGCATGCTTCACCTTATGCTTGTTCCATCAACCCTCACTTGTGCTCCATATGAATATATTCTTCTTATGGTACCTTCAAGCAAGGTTCCTTCACGAAGATACTTCATATCCTATCAAGTGTCATGCAGAAAAATGAATATCATTGAACCTACGATACGGATATACATATATGTGTTAAAAGTTTAACAAACAAACTCTTAGTTCAATCTAGCACTAGATGCTATTAGGGAAATTGAATAAGACAATACTGCACCCAAACAAATGAAAAGAGCAAGCTTTATTCCACTAAGAACCAACAAAGGGGCTATTTAGCAGTGGCCCCAGCCCTGGAAACTATGGATGTAAAATTTTTAAGATTGATTTTAAGCTTCAGAAGGAGCCACAAGACTTGCTTTTAGAGATTTTATAGGGAATTTCACATGAAAGAATGCTGAGAAAGAAGAAAGAAAGAAAAGATGAAGAGATTGGCAAACACAAAATATTCTTTTGATTAGTAGTAGAGAGAGCAATTGCAAACAGTGTCACTATTGCAACATAAACAATCATAACATTAACAAGTATGGAAGTAACCTCAAACCTTCTCAGAAAGAGAAATTAAAGAATAGTAGAATACCATTTAAAAACATTAATGAGATAGCCTTAATTAACTGAATTTGGAAGAAATAATAATAACAATGCCTAGGGCTTTAGTTATCATCATAATTCCATGTTTTAAGACCCATTAGGGAAAACAATTAGATGCAACAATGCTACAAACAGGGACAGGACAACTTTGAGTAGATACCCTTTGACCATATAAACATTAGGATGTGACACTTTCCAAAACATGTCTGCATGCATAGCCTGCAAATAAGGATACCATCAATGAAATGATGTCGAATGATGTCCTACTCCCCGCCACCAATTTGTCACTTTCTGGTTGTAATCCAAAGCAAAAAAGGGACAAGAATCTGATCCTCAAAAATAAAATTTTGTACAGATAATAAATATCCACTCATAACTGAAAATGTCAATATGACAGCTTCGAAATAACATAGATGATTCATATTCTTGTAAGTTGCCTGTGTGGAAGCATGGTGGAGATTAAAATTCTTTAGAAGGGCTTAGAGAATTAGAACAATGAACTCTCCTCACAGTCCCATAAATCAAGTTGTTTTTCAAAAACCTCGAATACTTAGTTTGATAACATTAACATAAAGATAATCATCCTTTTGCTTGGCATGAGTATATTGCCCATGGAATTCGGACAAGTGTAACAGTGTAAGCATTGATACTAGAGAGTTGTTCTAAAACACTATGCAAAAAGCCTGTCTCTATCCTGGTTTGATTTTAAATTTGCAAATTGATTTGATAAACAAGAATTACGGTTGTTAAATTAGTGTTAATTTGTGAATGATTGCCTACAAAACGCATTTTGCCTTAATTTTATAATTTGTGTTGGTAATTTGTACATCAACTGCAATTGCATTGTCTGTTATAAGAATTCATGTTTTCTTCTATGAACAAGGTCTGAATCACATCTTAACACTCGCTATTTCAAACATCCAAGCTGTCTGTCATGCATTTAAAAAATTTTGTTTTACATTTTGTTTTACATAAGTCTAGAACCCAACTAAGTTGCCAAGCATGAATCAAGGAAGCCATTGACTGAATCTGAACTCTGTGATGGTTGAATGAAATTATGACTAAAAAATCTATCTAAGCTAATATCATATGATTCATGCCAGAAGTTAGAGTTTTCTGAACTCGGGAAAGAACAAACAAATTCTAAATATTTTGTGGTTAGAGCATATATGAATTAACTTTCTATCTTCTTCTTTCTGGAATAGAACTAGGCAAAGTGGGAGGCTGCTCTAGTTTCAAACTCTTTCATCTAGCGTCAACAAGTGTTTATCCTTTCAAGTAATGCACAAAAAAAATGACAAAGTGTGCAGTGCTAACCCAAGCTTCTCTTTCGCTAAGTATCAGTTCACCATTTTCTTCATCCATCCTATTAATCATTACAGTTTTCTGCTTCCCAACCTACAGAATAAATAAATGAGTAAGAAGAAGTCAATATTTTTTTAATATATGAAAACCAATACATATATTCAAATTCTAGTGTTCTTCAAATTTCACCACCATGAAAATATCACTGACTACCCCAATGCTTACCATATTACTTTTTTGAAATTAAATATAGCATGCTTTCAACTAAAGAACTTTACAAGGAACTCAACTTACATTTATTTTCAATGCCGCAAAATTATCGTAGGGCCTGTTCACAAGCTCTGCTTTGGGAAGAAATGCTCTTAAACCCTGAAATGTAGGATTCGTGAAAATCAAATATAAACATTCTACTTACACAGTACTTCTAACATTTCAAAACAAACAAAAAAAAAAAAACAGAGCATAAAGCAAAAGGAAATTGAAACTGTACCTCAATCCTCGTAATAAGCCCACCAGTGTTCCATTCTGAAATCCAAACATCTAAAGGTTCATTTAGCTGTTTGATCTGTGAAACATCAAAAGACATACCCTTCAGTATTTACATATCCAATTTTGAAACCTTACACTGTTTTGTTACTAGACTGTAAAGGAGGTCTCCTGAGGTTCTTAATGGTTGGATCGACAACACTAACATGCTTTACAAAGACCAGAAAGCTAACTAAGATTTTAATGAACCAATACAAAATGAATTTTGTACCATGCAGTATCACTAATGATAAGATTGGGGATGTGAGTAGCCACCATTGATTCAAGGGGTTGTTTTTAGGGATTCCCTTAAAACTAATTATGGTGGACATGTCCATAGACAGAGATAACATGTAAATAATACAATAAAATACAACTAAGACAGAAAAGATATGCACTTGAAGCTAAGGCCACTTTACAAGAAGAAAGAAAGAAGGTAATTAGATTAAGGTCCAAAGTGACCAAAGTAGATCAATGTGACTCAAAAGATACACTAGGTGACAAGAGCATAAAAGAGTCAAAGACAAGCTCCAATGTCCATCTAAACTTTGCAAAATTATTCATGCAGCCCAAGACATTCTTATGTAGCACAAGTAAAACACAAATAGTCTAAGATATTGTAAGCTTAATGGCTCAAATAGCCGTAAGAGCGATCCATTTCCAAAGAGAGGTAGACAATGCTACTAGAGAGAACCAAAGGAGCTATAGGTGTCACTAATACATGTCAATGGGTGAGGATCAACATTTGTCAGCAATCACTGTGAAAGGGCCAACGCAAGAGCTGATGAAATGACTTGGACAAAGAGGGTCCAACAAAATCCCAAAAGGATGTCCCCTCAAATACTCTCCTACCATCCAAGGACAAATATCCTCCACATGCAAAGGAGAATCCACAAATGCATGCTTTTCTTGGCCTCTTCTATTGGTAAAAGGATAGAGAAGATCCTTTCCACTAAGGGATGACAGGTTTAACCCATCCAATGTGTAAATAAGAAGAAAGTCCCCTGGCAGACACTCCATAAGCAACACACTGTCTAACATCTAAAATTGTCTATGAAAGTAGTCGTCTCATCCAATGGGAATTTAGTACCTGCAACTACTAAAAGAGAATCGGAGGCAATTAACCTTAGTAATCTGTTGAGTCTGCTGGACCCCTTCAATGCTTTAAAAGGGATAATGCTTCTTGAAGTTATAGCCCAGACACCTTTGGTCGAGATAGTGGTAAGTAGAAAGTGACTTCCTTGAGTCTATATACAAACTACACTACCTCCTCATCCCATTGTATGGGGGCACCTAATGATAAAGTTCTCTTTTGTCTCCTCCCAGGGGAAACTGTGGTCTGCTCAAGTTGCAGCTGGTCAGAGTGTACCCTCAAATGGACAAAGGAAATCCTGAGGCCTTTGGATAGTGACATCAACCACAATCAGATCAAGAAATGGTGCCACCAATAATTTGCATCATTTGATTGGCATAGAAGGTTATCTTAGAGCCAAAATGTTATGAAGGAGAAATCCCACTGGCATAAGTGTATTGCCATAGATACCTTCAATAGCTGCTTTATTAATCGCCCCTTTCTCAAAACATAGGGACTATTTGATGAGTATCAAATGGAGGAAATAGATCTCTGAAAATTTCAATATATTGCACCAGCAAGCTAGTCTCCAAGTGCCAATATCGCCTTCAATCATGAGGATTCCTAGAAGTAATTCTCTCTGTAAGGGTATGGATATTTCTATCAATCCTCAGCCACAATCCCCTATGCAACACATTACACAGAGGTGAAAGACAAATCTCAAGATGCTCGCTCGACGGAACAGTTAGGCCACCAACTTACGTTGGAAAATGCATTGGGTAACTGTTGCCACATTTTGCACGGGGTGCAATGTTTTCAATTTTGTAACAATGTTGCTCTTCCTTTTCCCTCTTCCTCTATTTTCCTTTCTTCTTCTCTCCCTTTCTCTTTCTTTCCTACATTCTCTTTCTTCCCCCTTTTCTTGGAGCCCCTCAGTTGAATTTCAGACTTGACAGCAGTTACCTGAAAAATGGCTAAGTGTTGGTGCGAAGTTCGCACTTCGCCCAGTTTTGGTGCGAAGTGCGCACTTCGCCCAGTTTTGGTGCGAAGTCCGACTTCGCCCTCTTTCTCGGGCGCACCTTGTAATCGGCAGGGCAGTCGATAGAAGAATGATAAGTGCTGGGGCAAAGTCCGTACGGCGGCAGATACCAGTTTTCACCTGTGCGCAGTCCGACTTCGCAGCGAAGTCGGAGTGCGCCCTTGACAGGTGCGCAGTAGGGAAACAAACTCGGAAATACACCCAAGGCATGAAGGCCTTCCCGACTGCGCTGTTCTCTGCCCGCGCAACCCGATGGCGCTCTGATCCCAGGCGAAGTTGGATAAACTGCCTTTCAAGGCAGACACGTGTCAAACAAAGATCATCCATCATCCGACAAGTGTCCAGCCTTCGGGATTTGAGCCAAGACGTGCCGAGCAAAAGGACGAGCATGGGCTGCACTACCCGTGCCGTTGACCTCATTTAAAGCTGATCCGAGGTTCTACCCGCTCCAGCCTACCCGCATTCCCGCCGAGAAGAAGTTCTCGCCCAACACACCGCCACGTAGCCGTCCAGCCTTCCAGGAAGACCATGCTGCGGGTACAGTCCGGTCCGACAAAAGGTCAGCATTTGCAGCTCTTTCGCCGCTTTTGTCAGCTATTGTTTGACTGGGACCTTGTGCCCATTAATGTAACGGGAGGGACTCGGGCTATAAAAACCCACCATGATTTCATTGTAAAGGGTGGAAGGGGAATGTCTGTTAGGGAACCATTGTAACCGTGCTTCTGCTTATAAATATAATTTGTATGCCTCGGTTCTCGTTCTCGCTGCTTTTATTTCTTTATGCTTTATGCTTTACGCTTCCCTGTGTCACGGCTCGTTGATTCGTTTCAGCATTTGGTGATCGGGCGCCTTTAGCATTGTTTGTGCCATGGCTTGTTGATTTATTTTAGCATTTGGTGGTCAAGCACTTTTGAACTTCATAGACTAGATGTGGTAGCAAGCTCCACTCAGCCTGTGTGTTACGTTGTTGTCCGTAGTGGTGATTGATGCGTTGCCGTGCTGTTAGTTCTCCTTGTAGGGAGAATGTTTGCTAGGGGACCATTGTAGCTGTGCGGTTAAAATCTCTGCATGACACATATACCTGGTTCTGACATCTCTTAGTTACTTTCTGCTTTGAGTTTCCGTACGTAGTGGTGATTGATGCATTGCCGTGCTGTTAGTTCTCCTTGTAGGGAGAATGTTTGCTAGGGGACCATTGTAGCTGTGCGTATATTGCTTAGTACAGAAAGTACACTTAGATTTTGCAGTTCTCAGTCATGCTTTGTATTTATAATGCAGTAAGTATTGGTGATTGTTGGTTGCCATACTGTTAGTTCCCCCCACCAAACTCCAAGTACATTTGTAAATTCTTTCTGTTCATTTATCTCTTTCCTGCACTCTTAGCTTAAACATAAAAACCCCCCAAAAGGAGCCGGCCTTCTCCGGAGATTGGCACGGAAGGCATCTCTTCCTTCCGGCCTTTCATGCTGGTGGGCGAATCTGGGCGCATTAACCCAAAATCCTTTCCTCATGGCAGATTCGTAACCAACAGTTTCTCTGGCACGCCCGGTGGGACCAGGGTCCCACATTTGAAGAGAGATTTTCTGATCAGTCTCCACCTGGCGCTGACAGTGGTTTCTGAGCACCTGGTGAGACAAGGAAGTTTCTCACCCCCAACAGAATTGAAGCACCGGTGTTCGCTTCATTGCTGTTCGAAATCTGAACACCTGGCGACTCTGCACGAACAAATCCTCTGAGTCCGAAAGACCGGTCCCAACACCTTCATGCAAACAAGAAGGTGGCGAGCAAGGGATCCAAGAAGCCCGCCTGACTTTTACGAACCGGACATCAACGCCGAGGCGAAATTCCCAGGCTGGCCGATCCGCAAGCTCGTGTCGACGAAGCCGAGGCTGAAATCCAAGAAGAAGCCGAAGCCGAGGTCGGCGGAGCTGAGTACGAAATAGAAGAGGCCGAGGAAGAAGAAGCACCTGCATCCTCGGAAAGTACCGACACTGAGTACACAACCGACGGAGGAGAAGAAGAAGAAATGGCTGCCCAACAGCAAAATGACGATGATCTCTTCCCGGCGGTGGACTCTACAGGGCCCTTGGCCCTGGTCGGACAGCAAGCTGTGCCCCCTGCTGCTTTAAAGTCTATCCCTACATACGACGGCTACGGCAAGACGGCGTACGAGCACATCCAGGACATCCTTGCCCTGGCCGCATTGCATACCATTACCGATGAGAGTGTGAAGACCCGTCTGTTGGCCCTTTCCCTGAGGGGAAAGCTTCTCTTCTGATGGAGATCACTGCCAGAGGGATCCATCATAGGGTGGCCCCGCCTTGCCGTAAGGCTCGTGGAAAGGATGCAACGAGTCCGCTGACCCTACTTCTCTGCCGCATCGGCTCCAAGCTATCCGGAGACATCCTCAAGAGGAGGTGTCCGATTTTAACATCAGGTTTGCGAGATCCTCGAAACGGGTACCTCGCGAACTTCGGCCTTCAGCCGGCATGGCTGCTCACTACTATCTGAGATCCTTCAACTCAGACATATGCCTGCTGCTGAAGATTGCCCGAATAGATGAGTTTCCTGCGCTGTACGAGGCTGCCCAGCAAGCTGAAGCTGACATTATTTCCATCGGCAGACTCCCGTCCAGGGTGCAGGAACCCATTCATCCCGACTTCCCCAGATCCCAGTATCCTCCTGCTTCTGGCGGTGCGCCGTCCACATCAGGGCAGCAACCCCAGTAGCAGTGGAATCCGGCGTCGGTCGTAACTCCTTACGGCCCGCCTCAATTGCATTATCCTCACCCGCCTCCTCCCCGCTCCGCATTTTCCAAGCACTTCCCGCTCCCCGCAAGCACGCACCTTATTCTAACCCTCCTCCATTAGCCGCATTGCCTCCACCGGCACGCATGCCGCCTCCCCGATAGTAGTATTCGTAACACAATCCTCCAGGAGGTGCGGGCTTTGGCCTCGGGATATCATGCCATGTCCAATGACATGACCGCTCGAAGAAGAAGCAGCCCGGATGGACCTCGCTCCTAGGAGGCCATATGCGCCCCGGCGCCGACGAAAGACAAGCCCCCGGAGCACCGGCTGCGAGGCGTCCGCCTCCGAGAAATGCTGCTATAGAAGACCCGCTCGGTCCTTCCGACCAAAGTTAACCGGTGCACTACGTGCAATGACCCGCATTCGGAGGAAGACCGCACTTTGCACCAAAGACTACATCCGGACCTTACGGCAGCGCCATAGAGGACGATGAACTGTACATGATCCTGGACGGCGAAGCCAACTTTGCCCTCCCAGAAGAGAATCTAGTGCCGCCCGCCAAGGAAGAAAAGAAAGCCGCAGATGCGGCCAAGCCTTTGCAAGTTTATGCAAGAAGAGAAAAACCGCAGCCCGGCGGGCTGCCACCATACAAACGGCTGTGGCCCTACACAGCCCAGGAGAAGGCATCCAAAGATAAAGCTCCAGCCAAGCCTCCTCCGGCAAAGGCTGCCCCTGTTCCAGCCAAGCCTCCTATAGCAAAAGCTCCCGTACCTCAGCCTCCAGCTGAAACCAAAGAACAAGCCCAGGAGAAGCTGAAGTACCCGTCTCTGACCAAGAGACAGAGAGTTGAGGCTACCCAACAGTATCCGGACGAAGTATGAGCCGGCAAAACAAGCGAAGGAGCTAGTACCTCGGCTACAAGATAGTAGACGAGTTGAAAAGAACACCTGCTAGAATCAGCATGTATGATGCTCTTCTCGCTCCCAGGCCAGTGGATCTCGTCGCAAGAATCACTGAAGAACATGAAGAGCGGCAAGCAGATACAGCCCGCTGTCCTGGTTCAACCTCTGACAGTCTCAGCCACTGGGAAGAACAGACCGCCCCCCTTTTATCTGTCTTTACGGATGCAAGGGCACATAGTTCACAATTGCATGGTGGATTCTCGGTGCTTCCACGACTGTGATGCCGAAGGCCTTCTGCGATGAGATCGGGATGGAATACACACGGAGCAGCCAAGGCGTGCCGCAATTAGACGGCACCCCCGTCAAGACAGCTGGTGTCATAAAGGACATCCCTATCCGGCCGCACAAGGCTATCGACATCGTGGTCATCCAAGAGGTCGTGGTCGTTGACTTGGCTCCCTACTTCGGCATGTGTCTCTCTTGGGAGTTCACTGCGAAGCTGGGCGGGTACCTGTCTCTAGACTACTCACACATGGAAGTGCCCTTCAAAGGAAGGAGACCGAAAATTTTCAATGAGAAGCCTTCCACCTTCCTAGTAGAGAGGATACCCGGAGGAGAGTTGGACTGCATGGTCCAGCTTTCGGAGGAAGAGCTGGTGACAGTAGAGCTGACTGAGCAAGCCTTCGAAGTGCTACAGCTTGAAGATGAGTTCTCTTTGCGGGACTTCAATGCCGTAATTGAGACAGAGCAGGGTCGTTACTCCATTGTACAGCCCGAGAGGCTTGACAAGTCAGCTGCGAAGGAAGTGGGCCCTGCACCTGAGAAGCTGTGGAAGCTTTTCTTTGACGGCGCGCGATGCAAAAATGGCGCCGGTGCAGGGTGCTTCCGGTTTCTCCAACCGGAATCCGTAAGGACTATACCTACAAAGTTGGCCTCGGAGCCGCACTAACAACTCGGCGGAATACGAAGCCCCGTGCTTGGGTTTGCGAAAGGCGGAGAGGCCGGGAATCAAACACCCGCAGATCTTTGGAGATTCGTAGCCGGTGTGTCACCAAGTTACGAACAAGTGCGCCTCCAAACAAGACTATCTTAGAGCGTACCGCAACCGGGTGTGGGACCCGATGGAGTCATTCGACTCGTTGAATGTCAAGGCGATATCGTGTGAGAAAAACAAACACGCCGACATTCCGGCGTCCGTTGGAGCCGTGCACGTTCCGGCCGATGACGTTGTCCGTAAACCGAAGCCGGTTCGCACTATTTACTGTGCCTTCGTGCTCGATAAGGACACCCACCGGGCAGTGTTCGGCTGAGACGAGGAGATCGTCACATTCCCGGTTAACGAAGTTTGTGTAATCGAAGGTAGAGACCCCGATGACGAGCAATATGAGGGGTTGATACAGCTTAAGGAATAATCATGTCCCAAAAGGACTGATTACATTGGAGAGTCTCTTTGATCGTAATGACAGAGCAATATCTCACAGGATCAAAGTAGACCCGAGCCAGTATGCTGACCTGGAACTTGAACCTGGTAAAACTATCAAGGTCGGAACAGACTGCACGTCGGAGGAACTTGAGCAGATCAGATCACTGTGCCAGGAGTTCCCCGACATCGTGGCCCGGTGCTACGAGGATTTGAAGGGGTATGACAGAACCGTCATCCAAAGATACCATTGAGCTAGAGGATGGCGCCAAGCCATTCCGACGAAGCGTAGGGCCGTGAATCCAAAGATTGAGGCCATGATGAAAGCCGAGCTCTTGAAAATGCCGGAGGCCAAGATCATCTACCCCATCAAACATTCATCCTGGGTCGCGAATTTGGTGCTCGTGAGGAAAAAGAATGGCGACATTCGTCTCTGTGTCGACTTCAGAAACCTAAATCAGGCTTCCCTCGGGGACCACTATCCGCTTCCCCAAATCGACCGTATTCTACATATCGTTGCCGGAGCCCGTAGATTCTCACTTTTAGATGGATTTTCCGGCTACAACCGGATTTGGGTCAAAGATGAGGACCAAGGATAAGACGGCGTTCACCACCAAGTGGGGGACGTTCGCCTATCGCCGCATGCCGTTTGGCTTATCCAATGCTGGTGCCACATTCCAAAGGGCCATGGACCTGGCCTTCCGAGAGCTGCTCAATAAGATCATTGTTATCTACCTTGATGACATGACCGTTTTCTCTCACCAACGAGGAGATCATGTTTCACACCTACGGCAAATATTTGAGAGGTGTCGAGAATTCGGCATTTCTATAAACCCGAAGAAGTCTGTCTTCGCGGTAAAGGAAGGAAAGTTGCTGGGACATGTCATCTCCGAGGAAGGCCTCGCCATTGACCCTGACAGAGCAGAAGCCCTCGTTCGCTTGCCAGCCCCCATCGATAAAAAAGGGCTGCAGTCCTTCTTCGGTCAGATTAACTTCGTGCGGAAGTTCATTCCGGACTTCGCACAGGTGATCAAGCCTATGGCCGAACTGCTGAAAAAAGATACAAATTACGAATGGACTGATGAGAGAGAGCAAGCCTTCGAGGAAATCAAGGCTCGAATTGCGCAAGCTCCGGTGTTGACTAACCCGGACTACTCCAAGGACTTCATCCTTTATGCAGTGGGAGAACCCGAAAGTTACGCTGCAGTCCTAACTCAGAAGGGAGACGATGGCGAGGAGCGCCCCATAGCGTTCCTTGAGCCAAGTGATTCAGCCGCATGAGGAAAAGTACAACTTTATAGAGCGGCAGTGTTCACGCTCGTTATGAAATCCCTCCGAAAGTTCAGGCATTTTGTCTCCCGAGCAAAACGACTGTCTTTGTGATTCACCCGGACGTTCGAAGCTTCATCATACAAGGAGAACCGGGTCACAAGAGAGCGGGATGGATTGCAAAAATCCAGGAGTTCGACATCGAAGTGCGGCCCACCAAGCTTATCAGAGGCCGAGCCTTGTGTCAGGAATTGGCCCGAAGCGCTGTAGCCGGCATCTCCGCCTGTAAGTGGGAGGACACAACGACACGCATCTACCTAGCCAACTCCTTATCGGAGGGGAGTGATTGGACAGATGAACTGGTGAGATTTTTCTGCATCGGAAGATGTCCCGATCACCTGAACGCCTCACAACAAAGGAGATTTCGGCTAGGTGCACTTAAGTACACTCTTCGCCCCGAGGGGCTTTACTTCAAAAACATCGACGGCATCCTGTTGCGGTGCATCGTAAAATCAGACCAGCCTAGGGTCCTCGGAGATTTTCATTCCGGGATGCCTGGGGGTCATCATTCTTCAAGGCCAACGGCCTTAAAAATAATTAGAGCTGGGTACTATTGGCCCACTCTATTTGTAGACGCTCATGCGGTCTGTTCTAAATGTGATCAATGCCGAGGTTTGCTCGGCGAAACAGTAAAAGCACCCCCGCCCCTTCAACCGATTCAGAGCCGAGACTCCGTTCCAAAGAATGGGGTCTAGACTTCATTGGGGTGATTTCGCCTAATTCCTCTCGCCGGACACAAGTTTATTCTTACACCCACCGATTATTTCACACGGTGGGCGGAGGCAATCCCGACCAAGAACGCAGACCAAGAAACGGTCATCGGGTTCATTGAGAGCCTGATTACCCGCTTCGGGGTTCCGTAGTCGATTGTGACAGACAACGGTCCGGGATTCGGAGGCGCTGTACTCACGGAGTACACTGGCAAACTTGGCATCTATCACAAGATGTCTTCTAATTACTACCCGCAGGGGAATGGCCTTGCCGAGTCTACTAACAAGAACCTCCTGAAAATCATCCGGAGGACCATTGACGGAAACAAGCGGACTTGGCATTTACTCCCGAACCGGGCGCTGTGGGCGGACAGAGTTGCATTCAAGAAATCCATCAGAACGTCCCCCTATGCGCTCGTCTATGGCAAAGAGGCCGTCATGCCATCTCACATTGAAATCCCTGCCCTATGGATGTTGGACGAAGACAGGAGCAGCGGAGACCCGGTGGACGACAGACTGTGCCAACTCCCGCAGCTTGGAAGAAGACAGAGAAAAGCATACCATGCCTTCACCGATCATATTGCCGCCACTCAAGGCTGGTTTGCAAAGGCACCACTGCCCGAGTTTTTGAAATCGGGGACCTGGTGCTGAAGTGGGACTCATATAAGGCAAAGTCGGGCAATCACGGGAAGTTTGATGCCCTCTGGGAGGGCCCTTATCAGATTGCCCGGGTGAACCAGTTCAATGCCTATGTACTTCGGGATATGGAGGGTCAGCTCCTACCTATCCCTGTTAACGGGTTCCACTTAAAAATTTACCGCTGTTGAAGGTGCCCGAGTGGCCCTTCTTTGTAAAAATTTCCCTTATGCATTTTTGTTTTCCAGGATGTATCGCTTCCTTTCACTTTTAATTTTTTATTTTTTGAGCCTAATTGCGACATGGGAGAGAAAACAGACTTCGCAGCGAAGTCTGTTGTCGCCCCTCAGAAGGGGCGAAGTTCGGGCTGCTTGGGTGAAGAAAAAGAAAAAAGCAAAAAACGGCTAAGTGTTGGCCGCTGCCCGACTTCGCAGCGAAGTCGGGCTGCGCGCCAGCCAAAGAGCGAAGTGTGGAGAAGGGAAAACTGCAAGGCACGAAGAGAACGGACTGCGCTCAGCTTTGAGCGAAGTCCGACTTCGGCCGGCTTGCGCGCGAAGTACGAACTGCGCACAACCTCCGCGCGAGTGCAACTCGCGAGTTCGAACTTCGCCCGAACTTTGGGCGAAGTCCGAACGCGCTTCATTTCCAAAGCGCAGCTCGTACAGTCCGGTCCAAAAGAGGCGTAAAGTTCTAAGGTTCGCCTCTCCTCCGAAGTTTGTAAGGGCCGGACTGCGCTCAACCCTTGGGCGCGGTAAGGAAAAAGGAAAGAAAGCAGGAACAGTTTCAATGCGAACTTCGCGCGAAGTTCGGACTGCGCCAGATTTTGCGAAGTCCGACTTCGCTGGCGAAGTCGGATCGCGCCCAACTTTGGGCGAAGTCCGACTGCGCCTTGTTTTCTGGGCCAGCTTGGACAGTTGTTTAAAAAATGAATAAAATATTCAAAAAGTTCCAAGCTGGGCCCAAGGCGCATTGCGACCGTTTTAAGGTGGGTTTCCGCACCAAAGGTTTTTTCTTGAGCAGTGTGCCCAGATTGCGGCAGTAACGTCAGCCATGGCGCAGCGTTCAAGGTAAAGTTAATGATTGCACAGTCCTCAATGAAAAGTGCAATAAAAAGAGCATGGCACGGCCGCTGGGGTACCTTTTTCCAAACATTCTCCCGCGCAGTCACCCAAGAAACTTAACTCCACCGACCTACCCCTCCTCGCGCGGCATTAATGACGCCGTCATTATCTAGAAAAGGGGGTCGATGCATCCAAACATGCCGATCACGCAGATTATTCCTTGGACCGTGCAGATTATTCCCGTGACAACAAATCGCCGCAGACGCCCGAACTTGTAATTATTGTCGTTTCGGAGAGATGGACAGAGGAAAGATGCCAATGCCAGCGCAATCCAGCGAAGGGTGCGAACCTGAGGATTTACCACGGCCAAGTGTTTTCGTAAGTGAAACACCGCCGGAGCGAAAGTCAAAGTCCCGGCCTAAAAGTACAACGTGGGCAAGCCCCACCACCTCCGGTAAATTACCTGGCGGGATACGTGGACGGCTCGCTTTCTATGAGCCCGACTAAGCCGCGGACAAATGTGGAGAGTCGGGCCGACAAGGTTTCGCCCTCTCACCATTTCGGAGCGGCGTACAAGTCCAACCTTTTCCTATTCTTGTGCCCTCCGGTCCATCAATGCCCGGAGCTGGTAGACCTGATTGTCAGACATTACGCACTAGTTACCCGGCAGATTTGCAGCTCCAGCGGTAAACCCTTGTTCGCGCCGCGCAGGGAGATCGTCCACCACTTTCGCCCTGTGGTTGGAGTATGACTCCAAGACAATTGTCGTAAAGATAACCGGGCGAGCAAGCGGGACGCTTCACGCAAACCAAACGGATGAGGGATTTCCTCAATTCGTAGCCGAACGCCCCGCTTGCACCGGACAGTGGCCAACCGGCCCCATGCCCTTGGCGAGGTTTCAGAACAAATATTTATACACCATTCTGGCATGGATCCTCGGTTGCGACTCTGATGAGCTGGTACAGCCGTACCAGCTAGCGCTGGCAGAATGTCTCCCGTGTGGAGAATCCTACGAACCAGCAGCGCAGAGAAGTGGAAAGCGTCCCATCTTTTTCGACTGGGCGGACTGGCTGGCATACGCCATCCACTCCACCTGTCAAGATCCGTAAGAAGCAACCCACCGACTTTCGGTTCAGTTCCGTTCTAGCTTGGCTTTGTTTGTATCATTTGCACTCCCGGATGCCGATCCCGAACCTGAAGAAGGTCAACGAGAAGGGAGAGCCACAGCCCGTCTATGACTGGACGGATGACCTATACCGGAAAGGGTCCTACTACAAGTTTAACTTCAACTTTCTCGGGGATTGGTCATGTCGCTCTTCGCCGAGGGCGAAATCCCTCGCCCCCGCGAGAAATGACGAACTCTTTGCCGAGTCAGAAGCTCGGGGACGTTTTTAGACCGACGCAGGGATTGTGGTCGAATCTACGGATTCAAGGGCAAACCCCATTTGCTGCCCTACCGGTGCACGGAGCATCGCTTGGGATGGAGGTTGCCCGACGATGGACTATGTTGAGGAGGAGTTCGGCCTAGGAAAGAAAAGAGGCCAGATTTTTCAATATCCTCTTTCCCGGGCGAACGTTGAGATTTCCGAGGTAGGACAAGGATGTCTACCTCGAGCAGGAGCTTTTCCCGATTGGCCTCGGTTCCGTTGCCGCAGTCGCTGGAAGTACGACCCGTATGGGATAAGGGGAAAGTTCACACATCTCGCCCCGGCGTATATAATTGAAGACAGATGCGACGTGGTCCATGTGGACCTTGACTGGGAAATTGAATTGATGGAAGCTTCTCCTCCCTGGCAGGATTTTTACTGCGAGGAGGTAGCATATGACCCCAAGCGAAACCCGGACCACCAGTTCTCATCTCCAGGGTTCAAAAAATTCCTCTCCAAAATAGCAGGCCTTAACTGGCCAAAAGAAAAGATTATTGAATGCTGGAAGATGAGATGCCGCACGCAGCACGACAAATCCACCAGGAGAAATCTGGCCGTTGATGACGACTTTTCAGTTCTATACGACCAAGCACCATGACAACTGGCGGCCGTTCGCATATCAAGATTACGTTCCCCGAGGTCCCTTTGAGGGTTATAAAGGAGGGTCTTCCTCCCAACAGTTGTACACTTCGGCAACTGCCGCCGCGGGCCCAAGCAGACATCCAGTGGACCCAATGCAGCCCGTGGCTTCCAAGGCGGCGCCTGAAAAGGCGAAGAAATTAGTCAAGGCAACGCCCGAGGTGATTCCTCAGGCACAAAAGACGCCAACGCCGCCAGAGAGCAGACCGGTTGCGGCAGACCTTCTGCAAGTCAAACCCCGGTACAAGTTTACCGTGGGAACATCGCTGCTCGTCGCACCTGCTTCATCTCCTTCCCCCGATCCGACCATTGTTCCAGAAGAGAAGAAAAGGAAGAGAGTTGAAAAATCAAGCGACCTAGTCCGACAGAGGCAGCAGCCGGCCGCAGAGCCGCAGCCGCGTTCAACCGCTCCAGGGACAGTTTCTCTGGGCAGTCCCGAGCCAGCCGCCGGAACCGTAAGCGCAGACATCCATCCAGCATCGGCTCAAGCGGAGCCCGCAGGTACGTTTGCTGCCCCATTCTCTTTGGTCTCATCTAGTCCTACCCCTACTCCATCTCCCGCTCAATCCGAGCAAGTCATGGCCGCATCTTCCTCCCCGTCTCCACACCCTTCTAGCGGCCCCCATTCTTTTGACCCGCCTTGCTCGTAACCCCAACGTTTCCCTATCTCCCGAGTCAAACCCCAAACCCTTCGCCCGAGGTTAGTGCTCGAAGCCGTGCATTCACCGTTACATCCACCGCCTCGCCCGCTTCAAACCCTTTCAAGGATCGCCCGCTCCCATCTCCACTTCCCGGCCGCCCCGTAAGCGGCCGATCCTTCCAAAGTCCGTCCGGTTCCTCCCGATCCCATTCCCGCAGGAGAGACGTCTCAGCAGAACCCTAGGGCCGGGGGAACCGGACTTCATGGACGACCTCCGTAATACGGACGACTTGCCTCCGGCAACGAGAGCCGTAGAGTACCCTATCTCTTTCCTCCAAAACCTGAAGCGGAGGAGACCTGAAGAGATAGCCGCCCGGTAAAGCGCACCAAGTTTAACTTCGAGAGGAGAGTGCTTACAACAGAGAAGATAATCCCGAAAGTGAAGAAGCCTCTCCGGGAAATGACCAGGGCGGACTACGAGCTCCAGACAAAGGAGAAGAGCTTTGACGACATCAACAAGCAATACGAGATTCAGGGAATCATTCGTAAAGCTGACAATCTCCTTGTCAAGAGTCTGGAGGAACAGGAAGAGCTTTTCGGGTTGCAGGATAAGACAAGACAGCTTGAAGAGGACCTGTCTAGGTCCACTGAGCAGCTGGAAGCGGCGCGGCAAGAAATAGATGAATTAAAAGCCCAGCTGGCCGCTTCTCAAAGAACAAGCCGCAACCGAAAGCGAGCAGCCTTGGAGCAGATTTCTCACCTCCAAGAGTCTTTGAAACAAGCGCAGCCGCAATCCGGCAGAGAGAGCATCTCAAGCGACGGTCTTTTCGAAGAAGAAAGTTAAGGAGATGCGGGCTGGTTTGTCTGCGGGGATGCAAGCCCCACACCTATAAGGCGATGTCAGCTCTGGATTTCGCATCCAGAATTCAAGAAGTTTCTGCCCAGGGAAAGCCTGTGGTAGAGGAGGCCGAACGCCAGGCGAAGCAATGGCTGGACCTGGCGATAAATCTTCAGGAGCGCGAGCGCGATGGCCTCCAATTCTCCCCCATGTCCTCATTCGCTGCAGAATGGGCAGATGCAAGGGTAACCTTGCATAAATATTTTAAAAAAGTAGAAGAGGTGAGAGTTGCCAGACGAATGTTAGACGCATTCGAACATGAAAGAGACATTTGTATGGCTCCCTTTCACGCTCTTTCCGAACTAGGGTGCCCAGGTTTTGTTGAGAATGGCGAATTTCTCACCCTAGATCAGGTGAAAAAGAATTGGCAGTCCTTTGAGGCAGATACAGCTGAAATTGATAGCTGGACTGAGCCAATTCAGGAAAGTCAGGTCACCCAGATGGTGTCCAAATGTTGCAAGATCAGCTCCTACTTCCAGGAGCTAGGAAAAAGATACCTCACCATCGACCTGCACGCGGTCGCTGCTTTCCACGCAGCATTAGAAGAAGTTGCTGACCGCCGGCCATTCGAAGCAGAAGCCTGGGGCCAAGCCCAGGCCGCATACAACCGCATCTGGTGAGGCAGAAGCAAAAGCTGGAGAACCTTCGGAAGGTGATTCTGAGGGGGCAACTGACAAAAGTGAATCTGAAGAACAGTTGCCACGAGGAGAACAGCTAGAGCAAGAAAAGGCGTGGGAAGCAAGTTCCTCTCGCACCCAATGGATGAAGGCATGGATTCTTTGCGCCGAGGCGAGCTCGACACCCCGCGAGCCGCCAAAAATGTTGCCACATTTTGCACGGGGTGCAATGTTTTCAATTTTGTAACAGTGTTGCTCTTCTTTTTCCCTCTTCCTCTATTTTCCTTTCTTCTTCTCTCCCTTCCTCTTTCTTTCCTACATTCTCTTTCTTCCCCCTTTCTTGGAGCCCCTCGCTTGAATTTTCAGACTTGACAGCAGTTACCCGAAAATGGCTAAGTGTTGGTGCGAGTTCGCACTTCGCCCGCTTGGGTGCGAAGTCCGACTTCGCCCTCTTTCGGGCGCACCTTGTAATCGCAGCAGGCAGTCGATCGTAAGAATGATAAGTGCTGGGGCAAAGTCCGTACGGCGGCAGATACCGCTCACGTGCGCAGTCCGACTTCCAGCGAAGTCGGAGTGCGCCCTTGACAATGCGCAGAGGGAAACAAACTCGGAAATACACCCAAGGCATGAAGGCCTTCCCGATCGCGACTGTTCTCGCCCGCGCAACCCGATGGCGCTCCGATCCCGTGCGAAGTTGGATAAACCGCCTTTCAAGGCGGACACGTGTCAAACAACGATCATCCATCATCCGACAAGTGTCCAGCCTTCGGGATTTGAGCCAAGACGTGCCGAGCAAAAGGACGAGCATGGGCTGCACTACCCGTGCCGTTGACCTCATTTAAAGCCGATCCGAGGTTCTACCCGCTCCAGCCTACCCGCATTCCCGCCGAGAAGAAGTTCTCGCCCAACACACCGCCACGTAGCCGTCCAGCCTTCCAGAAGACCATGCCGGGGGTACATCCGGTCCGACAAAAGGTCAGCATTTGCAGCTCCTTCGCCGCTTTTGTCGCCTATTGTTTGATCGGGACCTTGTGCCCATTAATGTAACGGGAGGGACTCGGGCTATAAAAACCCACCATGATTTCATTGTAAAGGGTGGAAGGGGAATGTCCGTTAGGGAACCATTGTAACCGTGCTTCGCTTATAAATATAATTTGTATGCCCGGTTCTCGTTCTCGTCGCTTTTATTTCTTTATGCTTTATGCTTTACGCTTCCCCGTGTCATGGCTCGTTGATTCGTTTCAGCATTTGGTGATCGGGCGCCTTTAGCATTGTTTGTGCCATGGCTTGTTGATTTTATTTTAGCATTTGGTGGTCAAGCACTTTTGAACTTCATAGACTAGATGTGGTAGCAGTTCCATCAGTTGTGTGTTACGTTGTTGTCCGTAGTGGTGATTGATGCGTTGTCGTGCTGTTAGTTCTCCTTGTAGGGAGAATGTTTGCTAGGGGACCATTGTAGCTGTGCGGTTAAATTCTCTGCATGACACATATACCTGGTTCTGACATCTCTTAGTTACTTTCTGTTTTGAGTTTCCGTACGTAGTGGTGATTGATGCATTGCCGTGCTGTTAGTTCTCCTTGTAGGGAGAATGTTTGCTAGGGGACCATTGTAGCTGTGCGTATATTGCTTAGTACAGAAAGTACACTTAGATTTTGCAGTTCTCAACCATGCTTTGTATTTATAATGCAAGTAAGTATTGGTGATTGTCCGGTTGCCGTATCGTTAGTTCCCCCCCCACCAACTCCAAGTACATTTGTAAATTCTTTCTCGCTCATTTATCTCTTTCCTGCACTCTTAGCTTAAACATAAAAACCCCCCAAAAGGAGCCGGCCTTCTCCGGAGATTGGCACGGAAGGCATCTCTTCCTTCCGGCCTTTCATGCTGGTGGGCGAATCTGGGCGCATTAACCCAAAATCCTTTCCTCATGGCAGATTCGTAACCAACAAGTAACCATTCGCTTGCAATCATACAATGAAGCAAGACAGTCTGAAGCCCAATAAGTGTAGGTTAGATCCAAAATGGATCATGTTGCAGGTCTTTTGAAGCTAAATGGGCAAATGACCCTATGACCCATAGGGGAAAGTTGGGCAGATCAAGCCATTGGATGGGCTAACCTCTTGATGCGGATACCAAAACATTGGATGATGATGAAGACAAGTTTTATTGGTCCACGGGATGTCGTGATGCAAAAGAGCATCATGACACATCAACCATAGGGCTGAACCATGACCCAAGGGTGACTATTGAATTAGAACCTAACCTTTGAAGGGTGGCAAAAGCACATGGACCACCAACAAATAGCATAGGCTCAAAGAAATCCTAAAGGATTTGTAAAATGGGTTATGCAATGGTTTGAACTTGAAGAGAGGTTCCGATGGCATGGCCATAAGAGGCAGAAATGGTCAACCAATGACCACCATCTGTACCTCTTTTGCCAATGTTTGCAGGTGTCATCAGAGAAGTAGATCAGATCACAACACGAAAAATGCTTTTGGATGATATCAAATGATTAGGTCTTAATGAGAAGCAAACCCAAATGGCTTTAAAACAGCCTTGAAACAACCAAAAACAGGCAATCAATTGGGTTCAACATCATTGATGGCAGTTTTACCCTGCTAAATGATGATATTGACCTTTTAAATTGCACTATTGCCCTGAAAAGCAGCAAGAAACCTTTTTCCTTCAGAAAACTGATGGGTTTCCATACCAAACTAGTAAGCAAAGAATTGAATATTTCAAAGGCACAAAGTCATCCCTAACCTGTCCAAACAATTCCTATATGCACGACCTTCTTGAATTATGAATTCAATCTAGAAGAAGAAAGATTAAGCAAGGAAGAAGCACAAGAGGCAATAGAAGGAACTAGAAAGAAGCCATTGAGGAGGCAATGGAAATGACCAAATGGTGAGAGCATGACAGGGCCAGTAAAAGGTCATTGAAAGGAAATAGCAGATAATCAATGGCGGAATTCATGAAGAGGTCATAGTTCATTAAGAAGCCTCTGAAAGGCCTAAAAGGCCAATAGTGGGGGCCAGTAAGGAGCAAAAAGGAGAATCTCAGATGAGTAGATAAGGGTAGTGGACCGTTGTCGGAGTAGCCCATGACACAACCAAATGGATTTCCAAATGCCTTTATGCTCATCCTCAAATTGCCATGTATATTTCATTATTTGGGAAAAATAAATAAATTTCATTGTTTGGAGCAAATAAAGTCTCTTTGTTTTCATGAGAATTTTTCTTCCCCATGAAGGTTCTTCCTTGTTAAAGATTGCATCTCACTTTTGTATAAAAGGAATCAAATTATTTCAAGGAGTTCCATTTCCCAATTTGAAGCTAGCCCTTAAGCTCCTAATTTTGCCTAGTTTTAAGTAGTATATCGAAACTAATGCATTTGTGAGATTCAAATCTGGAAGTTACTCTTAAAGATCTATGTAGCGTGCCAGCGGGGGGTAGTATCAATCATATTGATATAAGCAAAATATTTCTTTTTCTTGTAGTAACGTAGGGGAATCCAATAGAAGTAGACAGCTTAAGCCTATGTTGGCAGAAACGCAGAATTTAAGCTTTATTACATATGTTTCTGTCCTGCAACACATTTGCAACGTGAACGGTCGACGTTGCCTATGACATTTTCCATTGCTTTGCATTTTGCAACATTCTCCAACTCTAAGACTCCTCAGCCTTGGGAAGATACATGTCATGAGAGCAAGGTCAAGAATTTGATTCAAATTGTTCATAAAACTGTTCAAAAATTCACAGATCAAGACCCAACAGAGTCAAGCATGCTACAGCTTCACCGAAACTTCCTTTTTTTCTTCCTTGCAAATACTAAGGGTTTCCGAGAAGTTAGGGACTAATTTATCCTTGATATTTTTCGTGCAAATTCCAAGGGTATGGAGAAGAAAAATTTTAGCCTATAGCATTTGTTTATGATTTTTTCCTTGATATTTTAGTGATATTCCTATGCGTACCTTAGAATATTTTAGTGGTATTCCTATGCTAATGCTCTAGGATGTATGCTTTACTCATAAGATTTTTATTTTCTAATTTCATTTCCTAATATTTAAATTATAGATTAATAAAAATAATTTTATCAAAAGAAAAACATTTTTTTAATGGAGTGAGATATTCCTATATCTAATTTGAAAATATATATAATTTTAATAGTATTCTATTTTTAATTGACACAATAGAGGCGAGTCTTTCACAAATAGTGTGTATATAATTTCCACCATATATATTATTGACACAACAGAGGCAAGTCCTTCATCGTATCTTTGATTGACAGAAGAGAGGTAAGTCTTTTATAGTGAGTGTGTTTTGTTTCAGTTATATTTTTAAGTTTTTATTTTATATTTTGTATAATATAATTTATTTATATAAACAAATTTTTTTTTTTTATGGTGGAATCGGTAACCGCCACAAATCCAGGCAGGCTGTCCGGCTTTTTATGGCCGCCACAGTATTTTAATTTGTCCGCCCCAGAAGCCGCCACACAGATCTCCGCGCAGTCCGCCCCTATAACCACCATGCCACGATCATTTTAAAACTTTTACGCCACTGAAAGCACCAGGAAAGGGACTAGCGTTCAGTCCGACGACACCCGAGATTTGAACCTTGGACCTGCGCCCCCCTTACAGGGTTTGGGGGAACCAATTGGTCTACACCTCGGACCATATAAACAATATTTTTATTAATGTTTATTTAATCATGAATATTTAAATTTTTTTTAAACATTTTATATAGACATTGACGTATGCAAATACATGTCTCATGTGCAACCTTTATTATCTACACTTCTCGTTACGTTGTTGTTGTCATCTTTAACCCTTCTCTTTTCTAGTAACATAGGCTTCAGCTGCAACAAGAGAAAGCAGTTCCAATAGTTGGTAGAAAAAACCTAGGAATAGTAAAAAGAGATTGAAGAGCTGAGGAAGTAGAGCGAAGAGTTGCAGCTGAAGCTCCTAAAATAAGACAAAACCGAAAAAATAAAATATAAAAAAAAAGAGCTGATTTATACAGCAGCCAAGAAGCTTGTAGAGATAAAGACCCTTGGTAGTGAACCAATCACAGAAGTGGAAGTGAGACATTCACAAGTTGTCCAAAGGTTGCACAAAGTGATAGAATCGAAGAGAAGTTAGATCTCTAAGCCAAAAGAGCAAAACTGCTTCGCTTGGAATGACCATAGAAGACATGAATGGACCCGCTCTACGACTGTTTGTACATGCCATCAAAGAAGCAGATCAAGTCAAAATATGAAAATGGTACATTGGATTCTTTATGAAAAATGTTTTCTAAGGATATATAGCATGATTGGAGTTCGATGATAGATAACTCCATAATGGGCCTAAAACAACCTCAAATAGCTCTAAAATTACCCAATAAGAGCATCACTAGCAGTTTGATCCTGAAAAAGTGCAGTCTTAGCCCAAAACAACAATATTGTCCCAGTAAGTGGTAGTATTGCCTTAAGAAATAGCTACAAACCATTTTTTTAAAACAATGATAGACTTAGACCTTGGACAGCTAGCAAGCAAGGAATGTAAGCCTTTTAAGGGAGCCAAGTCATCAAAAATGTGTCCAAACATCTTTCAAAAGGAAGAAACATGTGTTACCTTCTTCAATTACAAATTCCAACAAGGAGGAAGATCAAGTGAGGAGGAAGATCATGCGTTACCTTCTTCAATTATCTTTTCCCCCGGTTCTACTCTTCCTTTCTCGCACAGACACAGGCTGTTCTTGCTGCCTAAGGATTTTTCTACTACTTCTTTCAGTGTATTGGAACAGAAGGTCCTCCACCCTGCAGTGCCAACACCCCATGTACTTAACATTTGTAATATTGCTTTACTTAATACACGGGACTTGTATTCTGTAGTATATTTCTGCATTTGCATCATCATTTGTAAATGAGTTTGCATTCTATGTGTGAAAGCATATTAAGTTGTTTCATGTTTCTTGTAGCACAACTCTAAAGCATAACTTTTAGGCGCAAAAAGTTGGTTCTGGGAGTTATCCTCCACACCACCTCATCCTAGGCCCTGCGATGTGGATCATTTTTATAATTACTTATCATGTCATATTCATATTAAAGGGTCTCGAAATTTTATCTTATCCATATCTAATATTGTACCCATTTCCATGCAATATAACTTACAACCAATAAACAGAACAGCCCAAAATTTTAGGTGACTCCCAGTTTGAGAAAATAACCAATCTTCTATGTGAATTTTTGATTCAGCAGAGACCCCCTTATTCGTGAACTCCTTCATACTTATTCATGAGCAAGTGGCTTATTCTATCCTTGCTTCATTCCCCCGGTGGTCCTTGCTTTATTTTCCCAACAGTAGTTACTATATTCTCAAGTTGCACTTAATATATTATTGCCTAATTGCACTTGCTATATTTTTTCCTATTTGCACTTGCTATATTTAATCCTATTTGCACTTTGCTTTATTCTCATACATGAATTTGATATATTTTTCCTATCATAGTTGCTTAATTCTCCAACTGCACTTGCTTTATTCTCTTAGCTATACTTGATATATCATGTCTCAGTTGTAGCTTTTTTATTCTCTTCCTCTACACTAATTCTTAATCCCCTGTGAGGTATTTGGGCTCATTACTCCTATCAATTTTATTGGTCCCCAATCATGCATTGTAATGCTAGGTGCTGCAAGATACTGGGGCTTTCACATGATACATCCTTAGCAAGAAAATCTTTTGATCGAATTACAAACTCCGTCAAGTCTTTTTTTCCTAAATGCCTATCTTGGGTGGAAAGGAGCTGATCAAGAATTAATACCACTTTGTCCTCATCATTCAATGGATTAGCATTGGCACAGTCTATGCTTTCAATGTCCTTCTTCAATCACGAGAAATGAAATGCATTATGGATTCTGGTTGATGGAGGTAATTGTAGGCAACTAACCCAAAATTTGAAAAAAGCATGAACGATTCATAATATTTGGTTGACAATTTTACAAATTCCTTTTTCTTTAGAGTAGTTTACTTGTAGGGTTTAAGCTTGAGGAAGACTTGATCTCCCATCTTAAATTCTCTTTCAAATAAGTGCTGATTTGCTTGCCTCTTCATGCCTGCTTTTCGAGTTCATCCTGGTTGGGATTGGAGACTACATGAATACAGGCATTTGTTGTCTTCAAGTTTTCCTTGGTAGCCTACAAAATTTGTTGGCTTCTAGAATGAATTCTAGTACAAGCAGTACTTTGCTTTGTTGTGGATCCCAAGTAAACAACAAGGGCGGGAAATTATTGTACAGTGCCTTGTATGGTGTCATACCTATAGACATCTGGAAGGTTGTCTTGTACCAGTCCTCAGAAAAATGCAACAATTTGGTCCAAACATTCTTCAAATCAGGCTACATGATTGCAAAGATAACCCTCAACGGTCTTATTGTCAATCTTCGTCTAAAAATAAGTCTATGACTGGTTACTGCTATTGAAAGACTAGATTGGTCCCAATGAGCTCAAATAGTTCATTGAAGAAATTACTAATGTACTTTGAACCACAAACACTATGTTTCTTGTAACCCATGCTATTTGTAAATGTTATCTATAAAAATACTTGCTAGCTAAAGTGCCCTCATTAAAACAGAAAATAAAATTAATGGCAATGAAATGAGAGTATTTGGTTAGTCAGCCAACTATGACATACTAATGGATTCCTATTTGTCACTTGGAATAGAAAGAAGTTGAAGGAGTTTGGCCCTAGATTAACTTTCATTCTTGTTCCATTGTCATTGTTCACATGATTCAAAAAAAATTGTCATGTATCACTCTTTAAATCCCTCCACATCTGTCTTTCCCAATATGCACATAGGTTTTGAAGAATCCTATATGTCCATTTGACAATGAAGAGTGATTTTCAACCATGACTTTATATTCGAATTTTCAATTAGAGGTAAGGAACACTCTAGTATCATGGTAAAGAAGCCCATCTTTTAAAATATACTTGTAATCCTTGTTGCAATACTTATAACAATGGAGCCAATTCATCATCCTTTGCATCCTTCAATTGAATATCATAACATCAATCAATGAGAGAGACAAAGATAGCATTAAGGCCTAGAATTCTGAGCATCAGCTACCACATTGTTCTGGCTCTTGCAATGTTGAGTGCCAAAATCATATGGTTAAAGCTTGCTGCTCTTTAAGACTGCATAGGGAAAGGAAATGCTTCAAGCTGTTATGATCAGTTCTTACGGTGAATCACACACAAATTAAATATTGTTTTAATCTTGATAGGGCATGAATGATTGAAGCATTTCCTAACTTTCCTTATCATGAATGGTGAGGAGCCTCTCCTACTCCATTCTCACTTTCAAAGGTTATTAGCCTCCCTTGTTATATTGGGACTACACCAACACTCAAGCCAGAAGCATCACATTTAACAATGAAAGAAAATAAGAAATTACGTACAGCTAGAGTTGAACAAATGCCCATTACCCTTTTCAACTCCTTGAAAGTTAATCCAGTTTTTTCATTCCATTCAAATTGATCTTTCTTTATCATATCCATGAGAGAAGCAGCTAAATGTGAGAACCATTTAATGAACATTTGATAGTAGCTGCATAATCCAAGGAAAACTTAGTAGCTATGTTAGATTCTTTAGTTCTAGCTAAACTCATTCGATTTTAATCTCTATGTCAACGACCTTGACCCTGTATGTGCTGATGGCATGCCCAAGATACAACAGTTCATCAATTGTGCATTTGTTCTATTTGGCGATAGGCCTTTAAGTTCACATGGTACTCAAGACAGCATAAAAATGTTGTTAGTGTTCCTGTACATTTCTACTGTAGATCCAAATATCGTCAAAGAAAACAAGCACCAATACACATGAATAAGGTTGGAATACTTCATGCATGGTGGATCAGAAGGTTGTGGGAGCATTTGTCAAGTTGAATGGCATAACTAAGAACTTGTGACCATGCTGAGACAGGAATCTTGTCTTGTGCCTATCATCTATCCACATGCAACTTTGATGGTACCCTAATCTTAGATCAACTTTGAAGAAGATATACATCCCATGCAGTTCATCAATCAACTCTTCAACGTAAGAAATTGGAAACTGGTTCTTATTTGTGTGATTGTCAAGAACACAATAGTCAATGCACACATCTCTGCATACTTGTAGCACAGGGACAGCAAATGGAGGGTTTTAGTTGGCCAGATGTGTCCCATTTTTAACAGATTTTGAATCGCCTCTTCAGTTTCATCCTTGAATACCTTTAGATGTTAGCAGGGTGGGATCATGATTGGCTTGGTGGTGTCATCCAACTCTATGATTGTTCATGACCTCTATCTGGCGATACACCTTTAGAAAGATCTCCCAACAAACAAATATGCAATGTAATATGCCATGTACAGGCTGTACATGCACAGGTTTCACTAATTTGTTTGATAGGTATAGTACCTTTAGGTTGTTGAATTGGACCATATATGCAGGGGTCTCTTTTTGAAATCCCCCTTCACACTGTATGAGCTGAAATCGGCATATTTTCTGGAGGTCTAAACCCTTAATTTTTTGTTGTTTTGAGTCTTGCATAAACTTCATGGACGGCTTCTGAAATTCATGTTAATATTGCCAAATAGTCTTAACCCAATGGCACAACAGAAAAATCATTTCTCAAAGAAAGTTCCCCTATGAAGGGTGAGTCCTTTACTGTAGGTGTGACATTAGTGTTGGGAACCATCAGCAATGCTAATGCCTACCGGAGGACAATTTGTACTTGATAAATCATAAAACCAAGCAGGGTATAGTTTCAAATCCACGAAGTTAAGAGTACTTTGTGAATTAGTCAAAACTACAACATTTTGACCTTTTAGGCTCACCTAACTAATTAAGTATTTATGCATATGCATTATGCTCCCCTAATTCATTGAAACTTGAATAGCTTATACAGCTATGTCTTTAGGCTCGCTTGACTTGTTGAGTAGCCTACCCTAAAGCATGTTTAATATAACTTAATATAAAAGGTGGCCTACAATAAAAAGTGTGTTTATTTCATCAATACTCAAACTCTAAATTTCTGCATTAAGCAGATTTAGTCCTTCAGCAGTGATACTTGCTAATTTCCAAAGGTCTTAATTAAACTTGCCTAATTTGGTAAATTTATTTGGGTCTCTGGATTCCCAAGTTTGAAACAAATGAAAAAAGAACATAGAACAACAGTTGTTTTTATTCCCCTTCCATAATTGCATCCGTTTTCTCTTTTTTCTCTCTCCTGTTTGTATGAATCTTCATGCCCTTAAAGCAATTAATGCATTTATGCCCCACATCTAATTGTTTACTATGATAAAGGCCAAAAGGAAGAAAAGCTTTGGTACAGAAGGGTAGCAGCCCTGTCACCAGGCTCCTATTCGCATACAACCAACCTCCCTATTCATAAATTTCTTCCATAAGATCGTCGAAGAATTTTGATGTTTAGCTTAATGGTTTATGCTAGGTGAGTTCTCCCTTGAGATAAAACATACTATTCACTGATTGAAATTATGCTATTGAACTCACTAATCCACATTTTATGAATTATATAAATATTTCTGATATTAGATTTAATTTATTTAACTTATTTTAAATTTAATTCAAATTAATTATATAACAGTCTACAACTTAGATTTTAGTAGCCCAGTACTTTTAAATCTGTATTTATATAACTGTTTTATAAATGTGACAGCATTCAAAATTCTATATTTATTTTTTGTTAGAAGACACAATTGCTTGAGCGTTTCATTGCAAACATATGTATATATACAATTATACAATCGACCTTCTAGACAGTTCCATGGAACTTTTACAGCTACCTTCTCACCAACTTGGTCAGTGCATTAACTCACCAACAATGTCATCTACAAAATTAATTTATTGCCCAAACTCATATATTACTTTTTTCTAAGACCGTTTTTTCGCAGGACTGCCCAAACTGCCGAACTTGTTTCGGCCATATTTCACTCATCCGGACTCGGATTGAGCTGAAATTTTGAGGGTAGATGCCTGACAAACCCTAGAACGTCTCCACCAATTTTCAGATCATTTGGAGCAACACAGATCCTAGCGCATCCCTATGTGTGAACGAGATTTTTGGCAAGCGACTGTGCGAGGGTTTCATCTGGGTTAAGTGCAAGCAGCTCCAGAGGTTGGTTTTCGGGGCCTTCGGGCCCTAGCGGCCAATATTTTTGTGGTTTCTGCTCAAGATTTTAGCAGGAAATGTTGCAGGGGATCCAAGATGGGTTAGAAATCTGTCTTTCAACAGATCTTCATGCTGTGAACTTGAGTGACAACGGCTTCCAATTTGTTGCACAAAAGAAAAGTGAAAATCATACCTTTCCACGACGTCTAGGGCATGGATTAAAGAGATCACGAAACAAGTTTCAAGCAGCTGATCAAAAAATGGCTCAGATCTCAAGTGAATCTGGTGCTAAGGTGCACCCACAAAATAAATCTACTGTGGAAACCCCTGTCAAGGGTAAGAATTTCGAAGAATCAGCCCCAAAAATGAATTTTAGGGATGCCCTCCGTGGTGGACAGCCTCAGCCTAATGCTAATATTAATCTTAGGGCTTCCCGTAAACCTCTAAGAATGCCTAAGATTGATCCCAGGAAAACGGAGTCAGGATGTCTTAAAGCAGTTGATGGAACTCCTATTGTTAAGCTTGATATGGGCAACATTCAGACTGGCATTGAAGATCTGGAAAAAGAGGACTAATTTGTCGTTTCGTGGGTTTTCGTCCGAGCCTATCTGCTTTCAAAGTCTGGGCTGCAAAAAGCTGGAAAACTAAAGGTGAGTTACAAATCTCTATTTATCCAAATGGTTATTTTCTTGTTTTATTTGCTAATAATGAAGATAGAGAGAAAACTTTTCAAGGGGGTCCCTGGTTCTTTGGAAGGGCAGGGCTTTTCATGAAGCCCTGGCATACTAAATTTAAAGCCGAAGAAGAGATGCCTTCTACAAGTCCCGTGTGGGTTAGACTCTTTGGCCTCCCAATTGAATTCTGGAATCCGACTGTTTTTTCTTCAATTGGAAACTCTTTAGGAACATTTATGATGACTGCTGATTGTACTCAAAAATTTGAACATATTATTTATGCTCGGATTTGTGTTTTAATGGATTTTGACAAACCCCTACCTAAAAAGATCACTTTACAATTTGGGGAGGACACTTGGGAGCAAGTAGTGGACTATGAGAACATTCCTTTTCGTTGTAGAATTTGCCATGAATATGGTCATTTGGCTAGTGTTTGCCCAAATAAAATTCTAGATCAAAAGAAAGAAGATATAAATTCAGTAGGTTTCCAAATGCCTAAGAAGAAGAACACTAAAAAAACCAGTTATGAAGGATCAATCAAAGTTATCTGCTAATATGTTTGAAATTCTTTCCACAAATGAGGTCCCAAGTGAGGAAGAGGAAATAATGGAAACAAAAATCTTAGAAACACAATTTAAAGATAAAGGGAAGAACTCAGAGACAAACCAACAAATCAAAGGTTTTCAACAAAAAAAAAAAAAGGGAGAAAATATTCACAAGAAAAACAATCTTTTAAATGTTAAAACTTCAAATAATACAAGTCCCAATATAGACTCTGTTGAACCTTCTGGTAACATTTTGACTGTGTACAAGCATTCTTCAAGGCTAGAAGCCATCTCAGATTCAATTGGAGTAAGTCAAGAAACAGAGAAAAAAAACTGAAGATGGATTCTAATCAAAAGGCAGGTCGCAAGACTAATCAATATCATATGGTAAAAGAAGGTGAAAAGCTTGTAGAGGAAGGTAAGATTAATGCCCTTCCCAACTTTTTTAGCCCTGGTATTAATGAAGATCATCACTTGGAATATTAGAGGACTCAAAGGGAGTCTTTCAAAACAAAATGAAATTAGAAGAATGATTCAGATAAATCATCCACATCTTGTTTTCCTTCAAGAAACGAAGATGTCAATAGAGGATATGGAATCAATTGCTAGTAAAATTTGGCCAGCTGGAAAAGTGGTTTCCCTCAGTTCCCAGGGGACTTCTGGTGGCATTGCTTGCCTTTGGGACCCAAAAGAGGTAGTTATTCACCATATGGTTGGCAGTTGGGGTCTTTTGGCTATAGCTATTCAAAGCAGACATTCCAACCAAATTATGCTCTGCATTATTGTTTATGCTCCGACTAATTTGGAGGAAAAAAGAAGACAGTGGAAGAATATTACTTATATTATCTCTCATTTTCTTGAAGCTTGGATCTTGATCGGAGGAGATTTCAATACCATCCTCTCTCTAGATGAGAAAATGGGGGGAAATAGAAATTTGGACAAGAGCACTGACCTCATGAGCGAATATATTACAAACCTCCATCTTGTGGACATCCAACCAGATAATGGCCTTATGACTTGGTCTAACAGAAGGCAAGGCTTAGCTTGTATAATGGAGAGATTGGATAGGTTCTTGCTCTCTGACAATTTCTTAATCCATGGTCACATTCCTAAAGTGAAGACTCTTAACAATGTTGGTTCGGATCATTGGCTTGTCATGGTGGAAATGTGGAAAACCAATGTGAGTTTCTCTCCTTTTCGATTTCAGTTAATGTGGCTTAGAGATAGTTCCTTTAAACCTCGAGTGCAACAATGGTGGAAGGAAGGTAAACCTAGGTATGGGACTAAGATGTTCTGTTTTGCCAAAATATTGCAATACATTAAATCCAAAATCAAGACTTGGAACTGGAAGGAGTTTGGGGATGTTCAAAAAAAAAACATGAAGTTATTGCTCAGCTTGAAAATTTGAATAAGAAAATCCATTTAGATGGCCTCACAGAGAGTACAAGTGCAGATGAAATTAAACTCACAGCTCAGTTAGAGGAATGGGAAAAAAGAGAAGAACTCTTATGGAAGCAAAAATCTAGAATTCAATGGCTCAAAGAAGGTGATCGAAACACAAATTTCTTCCACAAATCTCTTCTAGCTCGAAGATCTCACAACTTTATTTCTTCCCTGAAATCAGATTCTGGAGATGTTGTCTACACTTGGGATGGCATGAACTCTATTGTTGTCAATTACTTTTCCAATATTTTTACTGCTACTCCTCTTGACTCGGCTTCTCAACAAAATGTTCTTCAAGCAATCCCTTCTCTTATCACTTCTGAGGAGAACTCTATTTTGATTGCTCTTGTTACTATCAATGAGCTTCAACAGGTAGTTTTTAAAATGCAAAAAGGGAAAACCCCAGGTCCTGATGGTTTTCCCATTGAGTTCTACCAAGAGTTTTGGGATATCCTTCATGCTGATTTATTAGAGGTGGTGGAAGAAGCCAGGAAAGCCAAAGAAATTTTGAAGGTTATCAATAAAACTTATATTACTCTTGTTCCAAAAGCTCAAGAGGCTGAACATATCTCAGCTTTTAGACCTATTGCTTTATGTAATGTTCTTCTCAAAATCATTACTAAGATCATGGCAGAAAGGTTGAAGCCTCTTTTGCATAAGATTATTTCCCAGAACAAGGGGGTTATGTGGAAGGGCGTCAAATAGTTGATGAGATAGTTCTTGCTCAGGAAGCCATCCATTCCATGGATATGCAAAAATCTCCTTCCATGTTCATTCGGTTAGACTTATCCAAAGCTTATGATAGAGTGGATTGGCACTTCCTTATCAAAGTTTTGAGGCAATTTGGTTTCTCTCGAGATTGGATGGATTGGATTATGGGATGTATCTCTTCAGTTTCCTACTTAGTTCTTATCAATGGCAGGCCTTCTCAGTTGTTCCCAGCTTCCAGAGGTATTAGGCAAGGTGACCCCCTATCCCCTTATTTATTCATCATTATTGTTGAATGCTTAGGTAGGGCTATAACCAAAAAGAGAGAAGACAAAACCCTTGAGGGAGTTACCATTGCTCATGGAGCTAGACCTATCTCTCATCTTCAATTTGTTGATGACTCTACTCTTTTAGGTAAAGCTACAATTAAGGAAGCTTCTACTATTAAGCAAATCATTAGCTGTTTTTCTAAGGCTACCGGGCAATTGATCAATGAAGACAAATCTAAAGTCATTTTCTTTCATTGCTCTGCCAGACAGGAATCCATGGTCTTGGATAAATTAAGATATAAGAAGACCTCCCTTCCAATCACTTATTTAGGTATTCCCATCAATATTCGAAGACAGAAAAAAAATATTGGAATTGGTTGTTGGACAAAGTCAAGAAGAAAATTGGAAAGTGGACCAATAGGTGGCTTTCTTCTAGGGGTAGAATCACCTTGGTAAAATCAGTCCTTCAAGCTATTCCTATTTATGTTTCTACCGTGTTGAATATCCCAAAGGTTGTTCTTCGAGAACTGGATCAAATCAGTCATCGGTTCCTCTGGAGTGGTACTAAGGAGAAAAGAAAATGGGCCTTGGTGAAATGGGACACTTTATGTCTTCCTAAGAATGAAGGGGGGTTAGGATTCCGGTCTGCTATTAATAACAACAAAGCTTTAGCTGCTAAATTATATTGGAGGATTTTGCATAACCCCAATGCTCTTTGGGCCAAGAATCTCCGTGCTAAATATGCTGAGAACAAAAGTCCTGAAGACCTTGTTCGCTATCAATTGCCTTCCAAAGGTTCTCCCATTTTAGCAGTTCTTAAGACTGGTGAGGATTTGATAAAGAAAAAATTATTTTGGATCATTCATAATGGTCAACAGGCAAATTTTTGGATAGATTCTTGGGATGGTCACAAGCCTTTGATAACTCAGTTTCCCGATTGGAGGCCTTGGATGGAGGAGCTTCACCGAGCTAACTGGATAAAGGTGGCTAATTATTGTCGGTACCATACTGGTAATTCAGAGGTTGGTAGATATTGGATCCCTATTGAGGACTGGCCTATTCAAATCCCAGAAAGGCAAAGACAAGATATCCAGTGCATCCTTCATATGAGATCTCTCTCTTGGTCCCATGATAAAGATTGTTTTGGATGGAACAACACTACTAAGGGTGAGTATTCAGTTGCTCAAGGTTATTTGGCCTTATGCCATAATAATCCCAACCAATCATCTGACATCTTTTCTCGCTTGTGGGCTCAAAAGCTCTGGCCTAAGGTGAGGTTCTTTACTTGGCTTTTATTGCATCGCAGGGTGCTTACCGGGGAGCATCTTATGAAGCGTGGTTTTCATGGCCCTTTTAGATGTGAAATGTGTGGAGAGAATGTGGAAACTCTCAACCATATTTTTATTGAGTGTACTTTAGCCTCTCAGCTTTGGAGGAGAATGGCCACTTTACTTGGCTTACAGTGGTCCAATTTTTTTACTTTTGAACAACTTTGGAGGGATTGGCCTAATCAAGAGGGTGTTGATCATTTTATTAGGCAGTTAGTTTGGATGGGTTCTACCATTCTTCTTTGGAATATCTGGAATGAAAGGAACAACCGAATTTTTAATCAAGAAAGGAAGGATATTCACTATATCTGGAAAAAGACCATTGCCAACTTAGTTGAATCAGTCCATCAACTCCTTAATCACCCCCAAAACTCCCACCAAAGATGGGATCAAGTGATGCAAAGATTGAAGATTAACTCTTCTAAGAGCAACCAGCTTAAAGGGAATGTGAGTAATTGCAAGATGGATAGAACAAGGAATTGGCAACCTCCTCCTAAGGATTTTGGAAAAGTCAATACTGATGGAGCCTCTAGAGGGAACCCTGGAAAAGCTAGTGCGGGAGGAATTGGTAGACTTTCAGATGGCTCCCTGGTTTTTACTTTTGCTGAGAATTTGGGTATTCTATCCAATAACCTTGTTGAGGGGTATGGTATCCTTAGAGGCCTTCAAGAGGCTACTAAGGTTGGATGGGAAAAGGTACTAGTTGAGTCCGACTCTCAACTCATGATTAATATTTTGAAGACTCCTTCTAAGAATCATAAGGTTGATTGGAGAATAAAAAGAATTATTGAGAAGATTCAGTTAATCCAGATGGGATTTTTGAAAGTTGATTACAATCATGTGGTCAGAGATCAGAACAAGAGTGTTGATGCTTTAGCTAATTGGGCTTTGGACAAAGGTGATCTTACTTGCTACGGCCACCCTCCTAGATGGTGGGCTTCACAAATAAGGGAAGCTCTTCTTTCTATCATTTCTTTGGATGGCTCCAGTTCTGGAGGTACCTAGTTTCTTCTTGCTTTATTTTTGCTTCTCTTTGGTTCGGTCAGGGTATTTTAGTTCCCTAGCTCAAACTAATCTTTCTTTTGTTTCCTCTGTTGATTCTTGCCTTAATAGTCTTTTGGTCTAGAAAGGTCATTGTTGTGTTCTATTTTTTTCTTTTTTCTTTTCTATTTATGTGTGTGTTTTTTTTTTTGTGTTGTTTTTTGTTGTTCTTGTGTTTTTGTTGTTTTGTGTTTTTTGTTGTTGTTCTTGTGTTTTTGTTGTTCTTGTGCTTGTGTTTCTGTATGTTTGTGTTAATTGGTGTTTTTGTGTTTTGGTGTGTGAGTGTTTTCTATGTTTTTATTTTTCTCTGTTGTCTGTTGTTGGTTTTTTTTTATTTTATTTTTATTTTTTATTATTTTTTAGGTTTTGGTTGTTTTTGTTTTTCATGTTTTTGTTGGTTGTGTCTTTGTAGCGTTCTGTTGTTTTTTGTTATGTTTGTGTTTTGTTATGTTGTTCTTGTGTTTTTTCTGTGTGGTTCGTGTTGTGTTTTTTTTTTTATCTTATTATGTGTGTGTTTGGTTGTGCTTTATCTTTTTGACACACTCAAGGAGCATGTTTTTTTATTTTTTGTTTTTTTAATCTTTTTGTGTGTTTGTGTTTGTGTGTTCTTGTTTTTTGTTGTTTCAGGTTTGCTCCTTGAGTATGTCAAAGGTGGTAGGCCAGGTGCGAGCCCTGGGCGATTTTGGCGGAAGAGATACCCCTGCCTCCTTGGGTCTTACCCGAAAGTGGCATCCCTTCTGGGATGTTTTCCACAAAAAAAAAAAAAAAATTCTAAGACCTGAAGACCCCTCCCACCAACAAAGACAACAGGGGAATATAGGTCCTGCCTGCCTCCCTGTGTCTTATGTCTGATTAGGTACCCATTTAGAACAAGGGTCTTCATCAAATATTTCATTCGTGCCTCAATGTCATGGTACCCTCACAACGACCATCTTGCTGCTACTCATGTACCACAGTGATGTAAGTTGTAGTCATGGATGTCTCTTCATCCTGCATGAGGGGTGTCTATGCCTCTCCATCTTTCACTTGGATGTGTCTGCACTTTTTGACAACTGTGCATGCAATCATCCCAAAGGGTTTTCAAGTGGCTTCCCCACAACCATTTCACAAAGGGTTTTTCTTATGATTTGACATCTAACCAACTCATACAAGTGTTTTCATGTGGAAAACCCGTAACCATCACCATGGTCTCTCTCAACCACCTAACCTATGGCACAAATAAAGGCTTAATAGCCATCAACAATCATCATCAGTACAACATCATTTTTTACACTTTATCCTGCTCCTTTGAGAAGAAAACATTCTCCTGTAGAATACTCTCAACATTCCTTTCCCTTTGTCCCATATCATTTTTTGTTGAGCACAAAATAAACTTATAGGGAGAGTGTTAGCTGGTAAATTTATTATGTCTACTCTTATGTCAGTGCATTTGTACACTGACCAAGTAGATGAAGTGGTGGTTGTAATACTGAGGGAGGTAATTGTCTAGAAGCTTCAAAAACCCACCTTGACATGCCCAAAAATACCCCTCAATGGATCAAGTGTGAGCATTCAGATCTTTGTATTGTATTCTCTGCATCAATATAAATAGTCTTGTTGTTTCTTGTGTCTATTTCCTATCTAGTCTTGTATTGTCTTGTGTCTTGGTGTTTTACCGTGTTTCCTCCTCTTAATATTATTTCTAGCATTTTTACTTAAACCTTGAAACAAAACATTCTTTTGTTTCATAATTTGAACTTGATGATGAATTTTTGCCTATTTTATGGTTACCACTTCCAGTTTTTGTGAATTCTAATTTATCTGAATTTTAACATGAATTCAAACCAAAGAACACAGGATTGTCACTACAGTTGACACAATGAATTTGGTTCATATATATATATATATATGTGTGTGTGTGTGTGTGTGTCAAGAACCACATAGACTCCTCCATTAACCACTAAAGACTGCCAATGTTGATGACATGTTGATGCCTTCAAGGAGTGCCTAAATGATTTTGAGCAGTGCCCTTGTTGATTCGAGGTCCATTTTAGACTGCAATCAGATGTTTACTTAATAAGTAAATACCATTGTTCTAAATATCATGTTGTTAAAAAAACCTGCCAAATAATCAATGTAAATCTAAAAATTCCTTATAAGATGCCTACTAGGACCCCTCAAATATCAAATGAATGGGTCAAAATCAACGAGTTCCATGACAATTGCATAGATTATCTTTCACTAACCAAAAAGAATAAGGAAGAAGCCAGAATTTTATACCAGAGTGCTTTTAAGTGGTATGCCACAACCATTTTGTCTTCATGTAAACCATTAGGTGACAATGTTCCCCATTATTAGCTTCTTTGGTACCTATGGGACTCCCTAGTGATTCCTCTATTTTGGGCGGTTTCCCTCTGAGTTTACTACAGATCTCATGGCTCTCTTGTCTTATTTAGCTTTTGTAGCCTATCATAGGACAAGTGCTAATGAAATTCCTAAAATATTTCTTTTTAGTTTAATATTTTTCCAAATTCAAAAGGAACTTATAATGAAAGTGCCAAGACATTTCCTTGTCTCCATTTTAAAATGTTACAAAAAAAGGTTCTGTGTCAAAAGCAATTGATGCTAAGTATTATCACTAGGCACCACTATGAACATTGATTTACTTATGTGTCTTAATTTAATATCCCAAAGAATTAAGAAGGTTTCATGGCAGAGTTTCCACTAATCAATAGTTTCACCATCGACAAGAAAAAAAAATAGAAGGTTCATACTAATTGTCATCATGGGTTAGTAAACAAGAGGCAACCCTTGTGCAACCGTATGGTATAAACCAAGGACTGCATCTACCCAAATTCAAATTGAATGACTGATTCTTCTGTTGATGACCAGTGATAATAATATTTACTTTTAGGAATATATTAGTGCTTATGCCGTAGTGATCATCTCATAACAATTTATTATAGAAGGTTCCTTGCATGACTATCACTGTTTATGCTTTTTGATACATGGGTAGTAAACTTGAGATTTTACACCGACCATTGCAGCAAGCCTTAAATGAGTTTATGCGAGGGAAAGCAACTAAGTGCAAAACATATCAACAAAAACATACAGGTTAAAAAAACTTAATCATGGTAATTGACAACACAAATAAAACAAAGTGAGAAGAAAACCTGCCTCACTCGTTGCCAAGCAATGCGTCTTGTAACTCGCCTTGATGAAAGCAGAGGTTTGCCACCCAATGTGCGTCCCAGAACCTCGGCACAGAGCACCGTACCGGCATCAACTACTGGACGGCCAGGCGGTGGGCCAGGGCTAAATGCTTCCTCCTCTTTCACAATCCCTACCTTGCCTAAAACCCAAGAGTCTACAATTAGAAACTCTCTTAATTCAAAATATCTACCCTGTCATGTACTCTAGGATTAAAATTGAATTGCAAATCTCATCAATGAAGTTCAATGACATTCTGCTTGGTTCTTACTTTGGAATCCAAAAATACCTTTACCAATATATTTGTGCAAAAACCCAAGTAGACAGTCACAAACTATCTTAATTGAAAACAGCTATCTTTAGGATATCTTTTTAATTTCAGAGCTGGATATTTTCCCGTATAACATTCCCTGCGATACTGGTGTCTTAAGTAGTTCTTGACCCATCATCCAAGTTAGGATTTAGAACTTGATTTGTAATATGTATACATGTCTCAAGCATTCTAATAACTATGTTCAGAGGTAGTTGGATAAGTAGAAGATTATTCCAAAATGATATCTCTGATAATAGTAGGTCCAGAAGAACACTCTGAAGAGTCTGAAACACCAGTAGAATAGGAATTTTTAAAGTGGGAAAACTCTGAGATGCCAGTAGAATCATAGGAATTCTTAGAGTGAAGTCCCATGCAAGGGTTCACAGGAACACAAAAAAAAGCTTTGTAAGGGGTCTTGTGGAAATAGAAAAACGTCACTATTAGAAAAATTAGAATCTTTCCCAAGACCCGCTGCTGTCATATGTTTCCTTCCAATTTTTAAGAAACGGGTTTATAGAAACGAAGAAAATGCTCAGCAACGGGTCATGTCAAAATAGAAAAACGTGGCTGTTGGAAAAATTGGAATAATTCCATGAAAAAGAAAAGTGAGAGTTTTTTTTTTTTTTTTTTTTTAACTGCCAGAGATATTGTTGTTGTTTTTTTTAGTTGGGTTAGTAGCAGCTTGAGGGAAATTCTCACATTCCTTGGAACTTTTAGAAAGGAGGTTTACAGGAACAAAAAAACGAAAAAAGCTCAGCAAAGGAGGTTTACAGGAATAAATAAATACATGCTCAGCAAGGGATCTTGTGAAAATAGGAAAACGTCACTTTTGGAAAAATTGGAATTTGTCTCAAAGAACCGAGTTTTTCATAAGTGATAGTTTACAGCGCCGAGTTTTGTTTTTTTTTTTTTTTTTTTTTTTGGGTGTGTTTGTGTGTGTCAGTAGCACAAATGGAATTCTAAACCACTGGCGCATGTATTTACTTCAATTTTTTTTCTGCTTATTTCTAGATTTAGTAGGATTAATCTATATTTGAATGCAATTTGACAACATACTTAAGTTGCCATGGACCACTTTCTTGGTAAAAGTTCCTAAAATTCCAAAGAGCTGAAAATGTTTAGGATTCCTGTTGCATGGGACCCCACTTTTACAGAGAAGTACAAAAATCTGAAACCAAAACCATTTGTTATTTCAAATTTTAAGTGCTAAAGGGTATTGAAAATCTGAACAATGAGATTCAAAAATTTAAAAACTCAAATGTTAATTTTTGCTTTAAATTTTAATACATTAAAAAACACTAAAATTAAATCTCCAAGCGGGGAAACTCATGTAATCCATGACACACAAAATCAATTTAATTCCATACCAGGTGAAAAAAACTCCCCTGCCTCATCTGCATTCTTTTCCTTAGGAAGGTCGCAGAGAATTCGTTCCGTGTCCTTCTCATACAAAGGAAGAACTTCCTTTTGAAGCATTGTGGCCAGAACATCTGAGCCAATGTTAACATCAATCCTATGCGCATTGCCTGACAACACAACACCCAACACCACATCTCCAACTTTGGGGTCATAAAATTCCACGCCCTCTTCTTGTTCTTGAGGTGCGTGTGGGTGCCATCCATCCACCTTGTCCTCCTCCAGATATGGGGCTGCAGAAAATACGTTCATATAAGACGCCATGCTTTCATTCTTGTCATCATCATCGTTATCTGAAGTATCTTTTTCTTCTTCCTTGGACACAAGGGCTGTTGGCTTATCTAGCAACTCTATTTCTTTACCGTCATTGCCTACTGTTGCAGACTCGTTTGAAGATGAGCGAACTCGGAAGGAGAGCGGACATAGGCATGGGTTGTGAGGATTTTTTACAGGTTTTTTGAGACACAGAGTGAGGTGGCTAATTGTGAGATTGAAATTGGGTTTTTGGTGGGTGGGAGAATGAAGCGAGAGAGCAAAGGAAGGAAAGAGGTTGGCCGTGGCAGTGAAGGGAGGAGTGTGGGCGAGCAAGAGCATTGTGTTATTTCCTTCGCTGGAGTTGGACTTTGCCCCGCCACGACAGTGTCTTTGGATAAGCCGTTTTTGCAAGAACAGGGGTTTAAACTCTGGTTTATGCACAAGTGCGTTAGCTGACAGTTAACTCTCAATAATTTTTGAATTTGTTTTTAATACGATAAACTCTAAGCCTGTTATGTAAAAGAAGGTAATTGGAACGTAAGCGGAAAGTTAACGGGATTGGGACCTATCTCCTTTTACTTATTTTTTTAAATTCTATAAAGTTTAATCATGTTAGGTAAAAGGAAGATAAAGTTAATAGGACTGTTGGTAAAGAAAAGAACGGGACTGGGGTTTATCCTTTTATGAATATACTGAGTTAATGGGATTGGTGTAGTTAATTGGTAAGCATTCAAGGCCTATTTTCTTATGAATATACCGAGTTAACAGGATTGGGGTAGCCAACTAGCAAACACTCACGGCCTATCTTCTTATGAATATATTGAGTTAACAGGATTAGGGTAGCCAACTGGCCTATCTCCTTATGAATATACTGACTTAACCGAATTGGGCCTCTTATGAATATACTGGATTAACGGGATTGGGGTAACTAACCAACAAACAGCCAAGGCCTATCCTTTATGAATATAATGAGTTAACGGAATTGAGGTAACCAACTGGCAAACACTCAGGGCCTATCTCCTTATGAATATATTGAGTTGACGGGATTGGAGTAATCAACCAGCAAGCACTCAACCCCTGCCATCCAGCGTATCCAGTGATGAATATACTATGATGTGAACCTTGACCTTGAAAGGAAGACCAAAGCTGTAACCACTACATCATCATTACAAACAGCTATTTTCATTCATAATTGTTCTTGACTTTATCATCAATGGTTTGTGTAGCCATAAAAACTATTGCGGGCCATCCAGCTTATCCAGTGATGAATATACTTTGATGTGAACCTTGACCTTGAAAGTAAGACCAAAGATGTAACCACTACATCATCATTACAAACAACTATTTTCATTCATAATTGTTCTTTTTGAATAACTTGTTATAAGGTTCTTGACTTTATCATCAATGGTCTGTGTAGCCATAAAAACTATTGTGCATAGGGTTGAGCAGTTTCCTCCCAACCATGACTCCTCGTAAAAAGTCAAGAGTTATACTTATCAACAGAGAATTTAACACAAAGCCATCACACCCACCCCTCACACACTTGCCCACGTCGCAGTTTGAACCTTGAACCTCTTAAAGAAGAGCCAAAGCCCGAATCATTGCACTGCACCCAGGTGCAATTATAATAATTTTTTTTAATAATATAAAATAAATTTATATAGGTTTTTATTTTAAAAATATATTTTTTAAATATTATATTTGTGATTTTTTTTAAATAAATTGTAATAATGTATAGATTTAGAGACAAAGATATGATCATATTGACAGAAACACATGAACACGATGGATGTAGGACTCCAGAATTTGTGGGATACAAAAAAATAGCAATATGGAATAAAGCAGCAGAAAATGACATAGGATAGGGTCATTAAAATTGAAAAACAAGATGAAAACAAACAGTATATCTGGATAAAGATCCTAGAAAATAAGTCGGTTATTAGCATAGCAACATGTTATTTTGCTCCCAAGAATTCTAAATTCTATAAAAAACATGACCTTAACAAAGAAAACCCATACTCCTCCCTAAAAAGAGATATTTCAATATACAGTAAGTTGGGGGAGATTATATTAATTGGAGATTTCAATGCAAGGATAGCAAATAAGCAAGTTAACATTCTAGAAGGTAACGAAGATATTGAGATTAATCCTCTTTGGATGCCAGAAGAAGAAAATCAGCAGTGGACCAGGACTTCAGAAGATGAGCATGGGGCTATCACGCAATATGGAGAAGATTTGTTAGGTCTTTGCAGCATATACAACTTGATTATTTGCAATGGGATGAACAAATGGAAAAATTTAGGAAAGTATACATGCAAAACATATAAGGGACAAAGTGTAATAGACTATGTAATATGCTCGCAGAATTACATACCAAAAATAGAGGAGCTAGAAGTGGAAGATTCTCCAATGGAACTTAAGTCAGATCACAACCCAATTGTTATGAAACTTCAAATTCATGGAGACAAACCAAGGGAAAAACACTTGCAAGGCAATTAAAATAAATATCCTCACAAGGGAAACATTCTCTTAACAGATGAAAATCGACAAAATTTTAGAGCAGTATTAAATAACAAGTTACAGGAAAGGGAAGAACTACTTCACAGTAGCAGAGATTACAGTAAGAGTGAATGGTCAATGCACGTTATTCAATAAGCTCTAAACAAATGCAAGAGAGCTAAATCTAAAAAGAAAGAAATGAATAGCTTCCCAACCAACCCATGGTTCAATGAAGATTGCAAAAAAATGCGAAGATTACTAAAGGAACCAACAGGTAAAACAAGAGCAAACAAAAAAGCATATGAGAAACTGGTAAGGGCAAAAAAAGAAGAATACACTAGAACAAGGAGGAAAGAATTGATTTACTTAGGGAAGCATGAACCAAAGAAATTTTGGAAGGAATTAAGCCTGAAAAGGACGTAAACTTAAAATAACATAATAGTTAATCAGTGGTTGGAGTATTCAAAACAACTGTATCAGCATTGTAACCAGTAGGAGACACCCCCTACTATCATTGTCAAAAAAGAACTTTTCACAATTGAAGACATTATTCAAGGGATAAAAAAGTTAGCAACTAGTAAAGCCTGTGACATAGACAATCTTCAAGCAGAGCATATAAAATGGGGGGTAGATATCCTGGCATCGTAGATCAAAAAAATTATCAATGAGGTCATACAAAATGGCTTCCCTACTGAGTGGATAACTAGCTTGACCATTCCTTTGTTTAAAAGTGGAGATGTAAATAATCCCTCAAACTATCGAACTATCATGATCAACCCTCTTTTTGCAAAGTTGTTTGGGAGTATGATAGAGCATAGGATCAACATATGGGCAGAAGAAAAGGGAAAGAGAGCAAAGGGGCAAGTAGGTTTTAGGCCCAAACACTCAACTATTGATCACTGTATCATGCTCAGACACAGTGGAAAAAATATGAGACAAAAAAGAGGAGGCTTTTTGTTGTTTTGTAGACTTCAAAAAGGCATTTGACACAGTGCCAAGAAAAAAATTATGGAGCAAAATGGAAGAGATAGAGGTTCCAATTCACTACAGGGCAGCAGTTCACAGACTATATGAGCATGTAAAGGCTAGAATCAAAACACAGGAAGGGTTATCTGAATGTTTTGGTAGTGACATAGGTGTCAAACAAGGTTGCCCTCTATCTCCGACCTTATTTGGGTTGTACATTGACAAGTTAGAAGAATGGATAAACATATTTGGGGGAGAGGGTGTGCACTTAGCCAAATATGTGGTAAAACTCCTCATGTATGCAGATGATGTAATTCTTGTGGCCAAAACAACCAAAGATCTAGAAGATCACCTTCAAGCTCTATAACTCTTTTGTAAAGAAGTTGGGATGCAGGTGAACACGAGCAAAACAAAAATTATGATTTTTTCAATAAAAAAGAAGAAGCAACAACTTGATTTTCAGTTTGTAGGAGAACCGCTTGAGGTAGTAGTAGAATACAAATACTTGGGCATAGAATTTCATGACAAACTTAATTAGAATACATGTAGGATGAAAAGAACTCAAAGTGGTTGGAGAGCACTATATGCACTTCAAAAGAAGTGTAGGAATGCCGAGTTGTGGGACTGAAAGACCACCAAGGTCTTATTTGACCTACTTGTTACACTGGCTTTGTTATATGGTTGCGAGGTGTGGGCTAGTAGCACAACAAATGCAAAATAGAGGCAAATAGAAAGGATTCAAAAATATCTAATCACAAATTTTCTCAAAATTAAGGCCACAACCCCTTATGAAATTATTCTAGTTGAAACTTGAATGTTCCCTTTAGAAGCACTTGCTATGACCAAGTTGTTATGTTACTTGAAAAAAACATAAAACATGAAAGATGATAGATGGCCTAGGGTAGCTAGGGATGAAGGGTTGCATAGGCGAAAGAATACATGGATGAAACAAAATAAGAAATGGATGAAACGCTAGGATATCAACATAAATGAATGCCCAAATGTCAACAAAGACATAAAAAATTATGTGAATGAAAAGTTCAAAAGTGGAATGTGGAAAAATGCAAGCAGGAAAAGACAATATTATATTGAAAATTTTAACCCAACGTATGACCACAAGGAAAAAGCGTATATAGGCGCTGAAATCAAGTGGAAGGAAAAAATCATCATTGCTCAGATAAGGACTAGCTCTCCTAGGCTTAGATGTGAAATAGGGAGATGGACAATGCCCAAAGAACAATGGGAAGAAAGAATATGTTCTCTATGCAGCATAGGGGCAGTAGAGACAAAGGAACACTTCATCTATAAATGCCCGAGTTTTTCAAATATCCATGACAAATACAAAGAAACACTTGGAAACGAGTTTATGACAGATTTATTTGAAGACAGTAAAATAAAAAAAGTTGGATAATTGCTAACCCAAATCAACAGGAGAAGGAACAACCTTCTCAAAGATATTAAATATCATATGATATGATTTGAGTAATTGTACTTCCATATTTGAGGTCCCATAGACCATATTTGGGTCTCGTGGACGTAATTAAAATCTTTCATTTCAATGTGATGATGCAAGTTTAGTGGCATATTCCATGATTGGAATTTCGTTCGACGTTAATACCTATCTATCTATATTATATTAACGTGATGATGCAAGTTTAGTGGCATATTCCATGATTGGAATTTCATTCCATGTTAATACCTATCTATAATAGTTATATTATATTAGTTTGATTATTATTTATGTATTGTTTTGGTAAGATACAAACTTTGGTCTTCTCCTTAAAAGTTTACGAATTTAATCAATTAAACTTATGCCATTTAACATATTTAAAGAATATAATTAATAGGTAAAAGTAATTTAATTATTTAGTTTTTATTTAAAATATAAATTTATTTAAAGATATTGTAATTACTTCTCTTGCATTTTGAATCTTTTTATTTTGTTTAAATAAACAAATGCAAAATATAAAGGTAAGTTGAGAAAGTGAGCGATACATAAATAGTAAACAAGAAACAAAGTGCAAGCAAGAAGCGAGCGCCACTTTTTATCATTTTATATCTTAGAAGAAACTCAAAAAAAAAAAAAATCATGTGAAGAAAATTTAGGTAACAGAGGCATAATATGGGGGAGAGTAAGCAATTATGAATAGGCAGAGCTAGGCAATTTTTTCTTGAAAATGACTTCTCTTTCAAGAGCCATATTTTTGTATAAAGTTGTCTAATTCAAACGATTCTTGCTTTATTTTGTACAAATTTTGAAGAGCTTTGAAATGAGTGGTCATACAAATGAATCCAAGCAATATAGTATTGAGGGAGATATGACCATGTGAAGCCAATCATCTAGAACAAGGGCAGCATTAGGACAAATTCTTCTAAAAAATTATCTCATCTTTCAAGAGCCATGTCTTTGTGAAGGGTTGTTCATTCAGATGATTCTTGGACCAATTTGTGTTGAATTTAAAGAGCTTTAAAATGAGTGGTCATATGAAGGAATCTGAGCAATATTGAGGGAGATATGACTTTGTGAAGTCACCCCTCCAGAACAAGGGCAATGACGATATTTCAAGTTGTAGGAAACGAAATTGTAGATATTTTTCAACCAGGGTTTAGATGATGAGAGGAGAAATGGAGAGCTATGGCATCAGTGAGGTGGGATATTTTATGTAGGCATAAAATTTTTTCAACTAAGTTTCATTTATCTCTTCATTATCTTAGAATTTTTGCATGCAGATTATTATAGGTTTATTTTCAAATAATATAATCGTTATAGGATATTGATAAATTTTAGTAGATATCAAGTTATAGTTTCCTTCCCATGGACCAATTTATAGTTAAATCCTTAGAATCATCCCTAGTAGTAGAGGTTATGGAGGACCTCATAGAGCAGTGATCCTCATTGCTCAAAGATAAGGCAACCATTGGTAAATTTAATGGGTCTTAACTAGGGGATTTGGCTTTGAAAAAATGGATTGATAGGAGATGGAAGTCTCCAAGAGTGAGTCTATCCTTTCTTCCCAAAGGTTTCTTCCTAGCAATTTTCTATTATAGGGAGGAAAGAGATAGAATCCTAAAATGGGGTCCTTGGTTTATGGGAAGAGCAGGACTCTTCCTTACCCATTGGTATGAAGGTTTTGCACCTAAAAATGTAAATTTATTCCTAGTATTAGTCTAGGTCAGGATGTATGGGTTACCCATTGAATTCTAGGAAATAAATACCTTCAAGGCAACAGGCAAAACTTTGGGAGAAATCCTTGAGATTTCAGAAACTATGAAAGATGGAGTCTTGGCTATTTATGCCAAGATATTAGTCATGATTGATATCAGTAAATCTTTACCAGAATCAATCATTCTTAAGTATGGGGTAAGTTGTGCACCAAAACCATGGATTATGAAAACATATCTTTTAGATGTAGAAGACGTCATGAGATGGGGAATATTGAGAGATCATGCCCTAAGAAAAGTAGCAAAAACATATGTAGAAAACCTCAAGAGAAAATTACAAATGGATATAGATGAGGATGGGTTTCAACTCCAAAAAATAGGTCTAGACATATGAAAGTAAATAAATAGTGAAGACTACTAAGTAAGGATATTAGACAAGAAATATCAATTCTTTTGAGGCTTTAACCTATGAAGAAAAAGCAAATCAAAGCTTAGAGGACATGGTACAACAAGATCATAATATTAACAAGGAATTGTCTACTTAGTATGATCCCAATTTAGGGATGAACATTCTTGTTGAACCTAAGGAATGTGCCTCATCAGATTTTGAAGACTCTCTTGAAGTACTATGCACCATTTAGGAGAAGGAAAGTAGTAGAGAAAACACAATGTTAGATGTTAATACCTCTACCATTAATAAGGAAATACCAAAAAATGAGCAAGATAAGTCAAAATCTTCCTTAGCAGAGCTAGGAGAGGATAAATCTAATGAAAAGGAAAGTTGTGAAAGAATATCAAGGAATAGAATAAAAGACCTACGCTCGATATTGGTAAGATAAAAATAAGAAAACCTTCAAGTTATCAAATGAAATCCAGGGAAACAAGAGCAAACATAGAGAAAGAAACACAATCTAAGTTGATTGAAATTCTCTTTATCAAACAACAAAATGATATTGATAATTTGTAGGAGGGCCAACAACCCTTAATGAGACATGATTACCATCTTATGGAATATAAAGGGTGTTAATGCCCCCTCAAAGCAAAGGTGTATCAAGGACCTCTATTTAAATAATAAGTCTAATATTCTTTGTATCTAGGAAACTAAAATGTCAAAGGAATAAATTTCCAAACCTATGAAAGAAGTATGGGCAAGATGAGAATGTGATGTTATGGATTCAAGAGTGATAAGGGGAATTCTAACATGTTGGAATCCATTTAGAACAAACCATTCATAAAACTATTTATTGGATAACCTCATTAGTCACATACTACTTTGCAAATATTCGTTTCATTATTATCAATGTCTATGTACCTACAAATCAATTAATTAAATTATAAGTATGGAGTGGGATTGAAGCCTTTATGAGAAGTAAATACCAAGAAACCCGATTCATGATCATAGGATATTTTAATGCCATAACCAAGCTAGATGATTTTTTTAGGGAATTAGGAAAAGAACCCAAAGTATGGTAGAGATTTCTCAGCTTTTATATAAAATAATAATTCATGGGAGGTTGAGTTTGAAGAAGGCAACTATACATGGACCAACAACAAGATAGGCTAGAAACCTGATAACAAAAAACTTAGACAAATGCATACTCTTCAATCATTGTCTAGATGAAGGGACTTCTTCTAAAATCAATACCTTAGCAAGTATTGGTTCAAATCATTGGCCAATAAGAGTTGAAATAGTGGCAAATGAATTAAAAAATATATAATATTTTAAATATGAGTAGATGTGGGAAGACTATCCTCAAATTGTTGATATGATGGCATAGATGTGAAATTCTTCAGGAAATGGTGAGTTGTATACACTTCCAAAACAAATTAAATCAACAACATCTAGATTCAAGAACACTTTCGAAAATATTTTTGAGAAGAAATAAGAACTAAAAGAGAAAATTCCAAAAGGTGATCACAATAATCCAAGATCGAAGGAAAGGGAGGTGCTTAGTGAATATCATAATATTTTGAGTATAGAAGAGAAATTTTGGAGATTAAAATAAAGATAAGCTTGGTAAAAAGAAGAAGATAAAAACACATTTTTTTCATTGGATGACAATAGTACATAGATCAACATCCATAATTAGTAGAATTAAATCAGTATAAGGTGTTTGAATTGAAGACTAGAGAAAATTAGGAGGCAAGGTTTTTTTACCAAAATATTCTAGGAAAGGAGAGGATTGAAGTTCTTAATGATAAAATACAACAAGAAATACCTTCAATTATAACAGATGAAGACAATAGCAAACTGATGGAGCCTATTACTTTGGAGGAAGTTCATTCAACTATTTTCTCTTTAGGATAAATCCCTGGGTCCATATAGGCTCTTGGTAGCATTCTATCAACATAATTGGGAAATAGTACATAGATCAACATCCATAATTAGAAAAATTAAATCAGTAGAAGGCGTTTGAATTGAAGACTAGAGAAAATTAGAAGGAGGCAAGGTTTTTACCAAAATATTCTAGGAAAGGAGGGGATTGAAGTTCTTAATGATAAAATACTACAAGATATACCTTCAATTATAACAAATGAAGACAATAGCAAACTGATGGAGCCTATTACTTTGGAGGAAGTTCATTCAACTCTTTTCTCTTTAGGATAAATCCCTGGGTCCAGATAGGCTCTTGGTAGCATTCTATCAACATAATTGGGAAATAGTGAAGGACTCTTTATTGGTGGCAGTGGAACAGTCCAGGACAAAATAGTACATACCTTATAAAATAAAGGCAACATATCTTACCTTGATTCCAAAAAAAGATACAATTTTTTTTATTCATTTAAGCCCATAAGCCTATGTAATATGGCATATAATATAATCTCCAAAGTGATGGCAAATCAATTAAGACCATTGTTAGACAAAATTATTTCAAAAGAGTAAGGAGTATTTGTGAAAGGGAGATATATTCTAGACGAGATCATAGTACCTCATGGAGTAATTTATTTAATGACTTCTAGAAAAGAGAGAGCAATGATCTTAAAACTTGATATGAATAAAGCCTATGATAGGGTTAAATGAAAATTTCTTTTTGTAGTATTACAAAAGTTTAGATTTGGAAAGAAATGGGTCAGATAGATTAAAGTTTGTGTCTCTATAATATCATATTCAGTGTTGGTCAAATGGCTAGTAACAAAATCATTTAAAGCCAAAAGGGGTCTTAGATATGGAGATCCTCTTTCACCATATATGTTCATTATTATGGCAAAGGTATTGGCAAGGAACTTAAAGAAGGCATACAAAGATGGGTTAATAAGCATACTTAAGGCCAATAATAATATTACCAACATCACCCATCAAAAGTTTGTATATGATACAAACCTTTTTGGAAGGGCAAGTAAAACAAGGCCAAAGCTTTGAATAACTTATTAAAGGAATATGAAAGAGTGTCAAGGCAAAAAGTTATTAGAAAAAATCCAAAATTTACTTTCTAAACACTCCAACTAGAATCAAAGCAAGGATATGCAACTTACTTCAGATGGAGGAGGCAAATTTACCACCAACATATTTAGGGATGCCTTTATTTGAAGGGAGAATGAAGATAGAATTATGGAATCTAGTTATAAGTAAAGTTCATAATAAACTATCGACATGGAAAGGTAGAAGGTTATTGTTAGAAGGAAGAGTGCAACTAACTAAATTCGTCTTGCAAATCATTCAACATATTATATGTCCATGTATATTATGCCAAAATTGGTAGAAAAAAATTTAATTTATATTATACGATAACTTGTGTGGTCAGGATTACATGATAAAAATAAATTTCCTTTAGTGAAATGGAGCAAGGTGCGTGATGATAAAACTAGAGGAGGTCTTGGTTTAAGAGTTCTTATGAATGCAAAATTAACTCTAAGGGGAAAAGTAATTTGGAGTTTGTACAAAGAAAGTCAAAGACAATGCGCAAGAATTATTCTAAGTACATTGATCCTAATGACCCAAGCTTAATCTTTACTACATTCTTACTACCAGATAGTTATGCACTATGGAAAAATAAATTGATCTAGTTATTTAAGGTCTAAGATAGGTGGTGGGGAACTAGAAAAAAAAATTATATTTGGATATATACTTGGTGTGATAAAAAACCTCTCAATTTATATCCAATTTTGAAACCATGGATAAGATTACTTCAAAATAAATATGGTGACAGGGTTTCAAACATTATGTACAAGGATTAAAAAGGAAGATAAAAATAGAAATAATTTTTTTTTACAAGTATACCAAACATTGTTGCTAGGAGGCAGTTGAGCAAAATTATAACAACGATGATTATTCCAAGGGGAGCCAAGGATAAGTTGATTTAGGAGTTGCATAGCTTAGGATAATACACAATAGGAAGCATATATAACGTAAAACACCAACAAAATAGGAATACCACAAGAATATGGATAGTTATTTAGGATATAGCCTGAATAATCCAAAAATCAAAATGATGGTATGCCTAGTAAGTCATAGGAAAATTTATCCTAGGATAACCTAATGAAAAGGGGGTTTCATGGCTCCTCATAATGTATTATATGTAAAAAGGAGTATGAGAGTATAGAACATCTCTTCGAACATTGTTCAATAGTCTAGGAACTATGGTAATGGACTCTTAATAAATTTAGTAAATGCATTATGATGAATGGAAAAATTGAAGAATGGTTAAAGCAATAACAAAGTATTTTTAAAAGTGAGGTACTATAAACAATATAGGATACATAGAAAAGTACAATACTTTGAAATGTATGGCTAGAAATAAACATAAGAATATTTAAAGGAAAGGAAATTATTTTATAGATAATGAAAAAAAAAATTGTTTTGTCATAGAGGAGTCTAAACCAACCCTATCAACTCACCCAATCCCTAATATTAAAGCAAAAAGTCTTAATAGATGGAGTCAAGTCATCAAATGGAATTATGATGTTGGGTACAAGAGAAACAAAATGAAGGCAAAGAATATAAAGTGGAAACCATCAAAAGTGAAGTTGGTCAAATTGAATTTTGATGGAGCATCTAAAGGAAATCCAAGACCAATAGGAGGAGGAATAATTAGAAATAATAGGGGTAAGATTTTATCACATTACGCTTTCAATAGTGGATTTAAGACAAATAATGAAGTTGAAGCTTGGGCAACTTTGGAAGGGTTAAAAATATGTAAACAAATGAAATAAAATATAGTATGGATGAAAGTCAATTTACTAGTAGCAGTAAATACAATTTTGAGGAAAACAAAGGATCCATGGAACATACAAGAGATCATTGTGGAAATACAAGACCTTGTGCAAGAGTTTGAAGAAATCAGGTTTATACATTGATTAAGGGAAGGGAACAAATATGCAAATAGGCTAGCCAATAAAAGGGATTTAATAGAGTATCATGAAGTTAAATTATCTTTTCCATGGTTATAGGAAGTAGTAATTTTAGTTGAAGTTGACACGAAAATGTTGACTACCTGAATCAAATAATTAATAATATTTACTTTAATGTTTTCCATTGGTAATATTTGTTGTATTTTACAGTTATTTTGGTTGCACGTATGCTTCAAGAAGGAAATTAATAGTCCATATCTAGTAAAGTGGACTATGATAGTGTGAATTTTTGGAAATATTACTCTACTAAGATGTAGTGCATAGATGGTAGAGGTGGAGTTTTGGTATTATGAAGGTTGTTGTAGGAAAATGTCAAGAAGGATGTTGAATTTTGGAATATTTGTATTTAAAAAGAAAATTGAAGAAGATCTAGAAAATGAAAATCAAGAATTCAAACTTTTTATGAAAAAAGTTGTAGGTATCTAGATCTAGCAATTTAAATGAGATGAGAATACAATTTTGTTTATAAAACCTCAAGCTCTAAAGGAGAGAGTTGTGATTTGTCAAGGGTGGGAACCCGAGTACAACCCCTTTTTCTCCAAAAAAACAAAATATATGTAACATGGAAGGAAAGTAATCTTCAAAAATCCTTACTAAAAGGATGCCCTAGTTGGAAGTACATATACCCTAGTTAGAAATAAGAAGAAAACCTTATTCAGGTAGCAGATACTACACCAAAAGTGATTATCAAGGATGATGATCAAGCATGATATAATGTTTCTTAAAACTAATGGGTTAATATATAAGTTCCATGGATACTTGCCAGTTTTTTTGAGATTCAAATTAGATCAAATGGAAGTGGGAATTGAATTCAAATTACTCCTTGAATTTTCTTTCGAAATAATTTTTCCTTATTTTCTTCTCCAGTTCATAAATAAGGGATAAAATAATGGATGGAGGCCCTTGGTTTAGGGGCAAAGATACATTATATTTAATACCATGGAGTGAGCATTTTTTTGTGGAGATAGAGACTATTAAAAGGCTTTTGGTGTGTATTAGGTTTTTTGTACTTCCTTATCAACTAGAGGTTTTATAGAATATTTGCAATAATCTAGGAAGTTTCATCCAGGAGGGACCAACAACTAAGGAGAGAAGACATGTTGTATACACTCAAATATGTGTTGCCATGGATATTTTAAAACCTTTATTGTAGTCCATTAGGATTAAATATGAATTAAGATAATATGATCAACAAGTGGATTATGAAAACATTGCATTTCGATGTCGCAAATATCATGAAACAAACACATGGTAAGATATCACAAAGTGAAAATGATGGAAAATTTTAGGCATGAGGTAAACTTCAAAATGAAACAAGGAGATCATATCATAAGAGAAGCTAGGTCAAATTGGGGATTTTCCACTCCTAATAAAGTGGCAAGAAAAATCCCCTTGCATCATCAAATGACAAAGGACTTTATAGTTCACTCAAATCAACATTTAGAAGAAAAAAATGAAATAAGGAATGAGGAAGTACAATGTACAATTTCAAATACAAAAGAATTTAAAGATGTTACGAAAGATCAGGAGGTAAATTTTAAAGTGAATGAGATGAAGGTGTAAGCAAAATAAGACAACACCTTACAAATAAAATAATGAAAGACAAGCAATTGCAGAATAAATGAATTTTATATTGAATTTTATTGGAGCCTTAGTCTCCTCTTTACAAGTTATTTGCCCCAAGTGCATAGGGGTATGATTACAATAAGTGAATGCTTGCTTTCACATGATACAATGAGCACAAAGAGGGAAAAGAAACCCCTTTGGCTAATCAGATTATTGGTGGTGTCTTTGGTCTTCTTTCGCTCCAATCCAATTGGTGAGTGGGCTTTGGTATCCAATGTAGGGACCACTCCTAGCTTCAGTAGCTCTTCAAATACCTGTATCCTGCACACATGGAAGTCAAACAAGGGTCAGAAACACCTGTATAAATGATTGAAAATCAATGCAAATGAAAACCCTTGAAAGGAATGCTTGCAGGAAACATAGAAATTAAACTAGAAATGCCTTGCTAAAAAATGAATAACTTACTAATATTTGCTGCTCCAAATGGCTTGAAAATTGGTGGATATGTTCTAAGGTATGTCAAGAACCTACCCTCCAAATTTCAGCTCAATCCGAGTCTAGACGAGCGAGATATGGCCAAAACAAGTTTGGTAGTTTTTGCAGAACCACAGGCCTGCGGTTGTGACTGTGTAACCGCAGGTGTGCGGTTTAGAAACCATGGGACTGCGGTTGGAACTGTGTAACCATGGATGTGCGATTTAGAAACTGTGGGACTATGGTTGGGACTGTGTAACCGCGGATACACGATTGTGTAGAGATGGGATAAAACCTCGAAACTCAGATCCGGGACCTCGACGGCTCGAACTCCGCGATCGTTGATGATTCCCTGCAACAATTTTGACAGCATGATGATGTATTTTCCAGCCCCCCTGCTTGATGGAATGGTTTTGCTTTTATAGGTAATTTTTGGTTTTGGAGGGAAATGAGAGGTGGAAAGCCAAGGTTGCCAAGTGGCAATCCTGGGCTGCCAAATAGAGGGGGCAGTTAGAGTGAGTCACCCAGGGTGTCTCACTTAACTGGGGTGACGTGGGTGCAAGTGGATTGAGGTGTAAGGGTCATTCCATGTGAAGGGAAAAAGGGGACAATGGTGTGTGAGATGTGGTAAGGTGGGGTGGTGAGGTGGCTAGGACACATGTCTAGTGGGTAGGCAGGGTATCCTAGGGGGATTTTCTAGATTTATTAAAATTTGGAAAATAGGATAATGTGCAAGATTTTTATGCCTAAGTTTAGACTTAGGCATATATTATTATGCAAAATTATGGTGTGCAATGTGGGTGAAGTGTACATGAATTAATATACCTAAGTTTAGACCTAGGCATATATTTTATCATGCAAAATTATGCGATGAATTGTAAATGCCTAGATTTTGGTGTCTACGAAGGAATTCAAGGTTAATCCAGGCAAATCATATTCATTTTTCTCAAGTAGTGTAAAATATTCTCCTTGCAATAAAAATGAAAGTAATAATGTATCCATTGCACTTTAGGGTTTTAAGAGCAACACAATAAAAAAAAAACATGTGGAGGATATCCAAGGAAATTTAGGGTTTCAAAAACAACATAAGAAAGTATTGACTATGGAGGATCGTTTGTGCACTTTAGGTTTTTTGGGAAACATAAAGAAGAAAGTATTCATGAGGTTATTCCTTGCATTTCAAATTCTTTAGGGCAATATAAATCTTTAGAAGATAAGTCTCATTATGAACAATATGGAAAAATAGAATAGATTGATGAAGATGAAAATGTTGGTGGGAATGGAAAAAGGAGAGGAAGGCCATCAAAGCATGAACAAAGAGAAAAAGAAACTCAAAGGAATATCAATTTTGAAAGCCAAATAAAATATTACAAGTGCTAACAAGAATTGGGGCTAAGCCCACTAATAAACATTAAAAGTGATGATGATGAAAATGATATTATGGAATATTAGGGTTATGAAATAGACCCATAAAAAAAGAGTTAATAAGGAATTGACAGGTTGAAAGTTTATTTTAATACAAGAAAAAAAGTGGTGAGGAATGTAATGCTATGGTACCTAGGAATAGGTATATGGGGATATGATATTATATTCTATAAGGGTATTATGGTTAGTTGGTATAGGCTACACATAATCCAAGGTTGATTATATTATTATATTTTATTATAATAATAAGTAGGATGAGGGTTAAATAGTAAGCTCCCCAAAGTATAATTAGAATATGGGTATATAAAGAAGAGATATTGTCATTGTAATCATCATTATTCACATCAGGTATTCTCTTGTAATCATATTTTACCACAAAGTGGATTATAAGACCTTACCCTCTCTAAGTTGTGCTCTCATTATTGAGATATTTGATGGAGTTATTTAATTTTTAATGAGTATTGATGGTGTTGGCCTACCATAAGGGTATTATCTATATCTATGTCTCATTGTGTGTATTATCTATATGGAATATTATTTGTGGAAGAATATTTTAATATTTTTGCATATTGGTGAATGATTTTTTGTTAATGAGAATAAAATTTCATAACAAGTGGTATTAGAGCAATTATTTTAGCAACATGGGAATTATTTTATGGATTGCAAAATTTTGACAATTTTTTCAAAAAATATATATTTTTTGGAGCCATATCTTTGTGTAAAACTATATGATTTAGATGATTCTTGTGCCATTTTGTTCAAAATTTGAAGAGCTTTAAAATGAGTGGTCATATGAAGGAATCCAAGTAGCATCAAGGGAGATACAATCGTATGAAGTCTTGTTGGGAACAAGGGCAATGACAAATTTTCAAACCATGTTTTTTCTAGAATATGAAATTTGAGATATCTGTTAGTTGGGTAAGCAAATCATCTGCTGTTTTTTGGGTGTAATTATTTATGTGTAATTTTAACTTTAAATCTATGGGGATATATATATATATATATATATATATATATATATATATATATATATATATATATTTTTTTTTTTTTAAATCCTAGTTTGCATTGTCTTTACTTATTGTGGATGTAAACTCATGGAGTTACAATTTTTTTTTGGAGAGGATGATATTTGTTAGCACTCCATCCTAACCTTACTATGTAGTGACCCCCCTTCATAATGTGGGGATCCCATATTAATAATATAATATAATGTTTAATAATGTGTATGTGGCATATAAGGTGCCTAAACAAGTGTGGCAACTGAATGTAACCGTTATAAAGAATGTAGCTGCTCGTTTGGTAGAATATTCTAGTTTGAGTGGCCAGTTGCATATGAAGCCAACCCTTGAGCATTACAATTAGGGTTAAGAAGAATCTTTAAAAAGGCAAGGGGGCATAGATGAATGCATCATATTATATTGTATCAAAGCTCTACTTCTAAGGAGGTTGCTCCCTCAAATATTCCTATGATTATGTAATGTGTTATTGCTTTATGCAATATAATCTGTTGCATTTCCATTTCATATTGCAATATTGTTAATTTCATGCTTATTTCATGTTATTATTGCAGTATTGTGTGGATGTACTTTTATTTTATTACAAGGTTCATAACAAGTGGTATGAGAGTACTTTCTAAGGTTGCATCTTACTATAATGCATATAGTTCGTGTCTTGCCATTTCAACTTGTTAGGTATAAATTTCCTTTGTTTTCATTTTTTTGCTTATATTTCTATAAAGAAAAAATAGAAAAAAATTGAGTTATTTTTTTATTTATTTTAGTTAATAGGTTAGAAACCCTATGCTAGGGATTTAACATATCATGGAGTTGTCGTTATTGGTAAATTTAGATTACCCATAAAGTGTCTAGTGAATTGAGGGGTAATCAGACTCCAATACCCAGGTATCAAATAACACCCATATACATACTTGATCTCCCATGTATCTTTAAGTATATTGGGAGACCCCTTGAGATTAGGAGAAACCTTTAGCTTTAGAAATATTTTTGACCGTGTATCTATCCATAATACACCAAGCATAACACTTGGTAATATTACCCTCTTGTATTGTCAAAGAGGCGGGTAGTGCACCCAAGGGTATGTGTGGAATCCTCCTTGAGTAGTGGCCTAAAATATTGGTTCGAGCATTATCATTCATCACTATGGTATAATAGAGGGCTATGGACAATGCACACACCTTGCCTAGTATTACCTTGTTATAGTCATATGTTATACCTTCAAAACTCTAACCACATATTTGAGCATATTGCAAAGACTACACCTATCATGAATTTGACCATGCTATAAAAATTCTTGGCTGAAGAAGAAACTATTGGGATTAGTAACAGTTAGGAATAGAGTTAGACAAGGCAGTTGTTAGGTTAGTTATCAACGATAGACAAAAATAGTGTCAGACAAGCAATTGTCAATAATAGTCAAAACAGAGTTTGTCAGGCTAGTTATTATTAATAGTCAATCATAGTGTCATACAGGGTAGTGTTAGTGACAGAGTCTAACGAGGTAGTTGGGGATAACAAATTGACTAGTAATTGATAAGGTAGTTGTTGGGGACCAGAGAAGAAAGTTATTTTTTTAGGTGAAGAAAAGTTTTAGGAGGAAAATAGACAACACTTGACTAAAAAATGTTATGCGTGCCAAAAAAATTTCCATTTAGAGACCTAGTCCATTGTGTTCATCTTTTCAGACTGATCTTTTTGATATATAGCACCCAAACACTTTTTCTAGACCATTACTAAAAATAATAACCCTTAGAACAACACTTATAATGGCCCAAATCACAAGTATATGGTTGGAGGGACTAAAACAAAAATGAGGAAGATGGAACAAATCAATCAAACATGTAGTACCCTATAGAAATAAATGGCACATGTTGGATAAGAAGTTTAACATTTGACAGATCACGTGCAGGTCATAGGTTTTGAACAGATTAAAATCAAAATAAGGATTGAGAAAAACTTTCTTGAGGTTGAAGAGCTTTTAATGGGAGCCCAAAAATTATATCAACATATTAATACTAAAGGACATGGTGGTAGTTCAGGAAATAGAGATGAAGAAACCCATCATGCTCTTTTTAACACTAATACCCCATTTAAAATACCCAAATCAAACTTTCCTAAGTTTAATGGGAAGGACCCTTATGGTTGGTTGTGTTGAGTGGATCAAATTTTCAAAGTCCATAATGTTCCTCGATATTTATGGGTCACATGGCAACTTTTAAATTTGAATATGAAGTCCTTCAATTTGTAGTAGTGGGTGCAATATATGAATCCTAAACCTTTCTTAGGAAGAAAATGAATCTCAATTACTCATTTTTTTTGGCCCTAGTGAATATGATGAATTCATAGGAGCTTTAACCAAATTGAAATAGACCTCTACTATTTGTAAGTATTAGACTCAAATTGAGAAATTGGCTAATAGTATAAGGGGTTTGAGTAATGTATTGTTTTAGAGTTGTTTTGTTTGTGGGCTAAAGATGACATCAAGGTAAATATGAAAATGTTCATACCATAGTCCATGATGCAAGCCATAGGATTGGCTAGACTAGTGGAGGAAAATTTTAATACCTAGAGGTACTCATCTAAATTTCCATAGGCCAAACCTTCATTTCCATCCAAGTTCACTTCAAATACTGGCAATAAACCTCCAGCAGTTAAACGATTGACCAAGGAGGAAATGGATGCCCATAGAGCACAAGTCTCATGTTATAATTATGATGAGAAATATTCTTTAGGGCATAAATATATACAATAAAAATTGTATCTATTGGACGTGGAAGGATCTACAGTAAATGAAATACCTAAGGAGGAAGTAGAACCATAGGAGGAAGAGCATAAGGAAGAGGAGGAAGCACAAGAAGAACCATAGCCAAAGATTTTCATTCATGCACTTGCAAGAATCTCGACCCTTCAAACTATGAAGGTAGCAAGATTCTTCAAGGGGCAACGAATTATAATTCTTATTGATTAAGTTCGTACATATAATTTCATTTATCCCCAAGTAGTTAAACAAGCAAAATGCTACATCCATTCTTGCAATGTTTTTGAAGTCATGGTGGCAAATGGAGGAACATTATTTTGTAAGGGTGAATGTCAAATTGTTAAGTTGAAGATAGGGGATCATGAACTCAAAATTGATATGTTTGCTCTTCCACTTGAAGAATATGATGTTGTGTTGGGGGCACAATGACTATGCTTTGGGAATAATAGCTAGGAACTTTGTCGATCTGTGGATGCATTTATCTTAGGATGGGAGGTCATACACTCTCTATGGTTCACATGCAGGATCCACACAAGTTATTAGTGCAAGTCGGATGGATAAATTATTAAAAAAATTATCACATGGGGTATTAGCCCAATTATTTACAATTTAGTCCCAAACTTTTGAAGCAACCAAATACCAAGGGGATTTGCAACTCATTTTATCTAAACATAATGTAGATTTTACAGAATTAACGATATTACCTCCACATTGTTCCCATTATCATGCAATACAATTGGTTTTAGGTAGCTTTCCATCTAACATCAAAACCTATAGATACCCCTATGTGCTAAAATTAGTTATTGAAAAGTTGGTCCAAGAGTTACTAAAAACAAGAGTAATTCGACCCAATAACAGTCCTTATTCTTCACCGGTATTGTTGGTCAAAAAGAAATATGGGTTGTGGCAACTATGTATAAACTTTCCTAAGATCAATAAGCTCACCATTAAGGACAAATTTCCTATTCCTATGATTGATGAGTTGTTGAATGAGTTACATGGTGCAAAGTTTTTCTCCAAGTTGGATCTCTGCTTTGGGTATCATCAGATAAGGCTCAAGGAAGAAGACATTCCAAAAACAACATTAAGAACTCATGAGGGCCATTACAAATTTTTAGTCATGCCTTTTGGCCTAACTAATGCCCCTTCAACATTCCAAAACCTCATGATAAATATACTCCACCCATTCCTCTACAAGTTCATTTTATTTTTTTTATAACATTCTCATCTATAGTCACACTTGGATTGAGCACTTACAGCATCTAGATAAAACTTTGCAATTATTACAAGACCATCAGTTATTTGTCAAACGATCCAAATGTTCCTTTGGCATGTATGAGGTCAAATACTTGGGGTATATTGTTTCATAGGAGGGATTTAAGGTTGACGCCCAAAAAAATGAAGATATCCAAAATTTGCCTAAGCCACAAACTCTCAAGGTGCTTCATGGATTTTTGGATCTTAGAGGATATTACCAACGACTTGTACAAAACTATGGAAAACTAGTTGCACCCTTAATGGCCATGTTGAAAAATAATTCATTTATGTGGTCAATCCCAACAAAAAGAGCTTTTGTAGACCTCAAGGAGGCTATTATTTTGACCTTGGTGTTAATCACTCCTAATTTTTCCAAACCCTTCATAATTGAAAGTGATGCTTCAAGCCATGGCATTGGGGTCGTATTAATTCAAGAAGGGTGACCCTTAACTTTCACTAGTAAGGCGTTATTACATAAAATTTTGGGAAAATCTACTAATAAAAAAGAAATGATGGCCATCCTCCATGTTGTTAATCATTAGTGACCATATCTCATTGGGAGACATTTCTCTATTAAAACAGACAACCTGAGTTTGACATATTTTTTGGAACTGCAAGGGTATCTACTCCAACATAGCAAAAATGGGTTTTAAAATTGTTGGGTATGATTATGATATTGTGTATAAGAAAGGAAAGGATAATATTATGGAAAATTTCCTCTCCTGTCAATTTGAGGATCAAGTGACAACGTGTACCCTCTCATTCCCACTTCTCTAATGGGTCTCCTAACTTCAAGAAAAAACAACCAAACACTTATCCATACAAAATTTATAGGAACAACTCCAAAGGGATCCCAATTCACATGATAGGTATTCAAGGGATGGACACCTGTTAAGATATCAAGGTCGCATTGTGGTTTTCAAAACCTCATCACTTGATGAAGATATCATGAAGGAAATGCACACTTTTGTTGGATCATAATAGATCAATTCATTCATTCATCAAGCAACAAATAAATACATATGTTTCTATGTGAAGGTTTTAACAAACATGTACATAGACGCACATAATAGATGAACAACATAAGATAAACTTAGTTTGTGGTTGGAAAAACCTATAACAAGTCTATAGTTATATTAGGCTTATTGTTACAACATATTAAACCATGTGAACAATGTAATAATATTTCCTAACATCCCTCCTTATTACATTATTTAGGACAACATATATTACTATCCCCCCTTAATGTAGAGGAGAGAACTATGAAATTTGGCACTAGATATTGGCTCCTAGATTTGTCTTTGGCTTTGGTTCTTGGTTTTGGCTCTTGGCTCTAACTCTTGCTCTACATTTACCTCTAGATCACTACCTCTAGGTCTGCCTCTAGATCTATCTCTTGGTCTACCTCTGGGTCACTACCTTTAGGTTTACCACTACGTCTATCACTAGGTTTACCTTTAGGTCTACCACTGGAAGAGATATCTTCAATTTTTATTTTTTATTTAAAAAATACCTTTGCATCAAATAGACAATTCTACAAAGACTCTTTTGATCAAGGATATCAACACATTTAATGATGGCATATTTGGATCTTTGCATGCAACAACAAAGATCGTTGTCATTAATCGCTTTAGATTTTCATGTTGTTTCCACCACTGCAAAGTGTAAGGGCTTCCAACCAAATAAATCCCTTGTACCACATCAACAAAACATTAGAGTAACACTTCCTTGACTATTAGAGCCTCTCTAATCTCAAATCCACAATCTAGTCATGTCTGCCTTATAATCCTTGCAAACCTCTTTTCTTTTACCTTTGATCTTAGAAACATAGCAACAACTCATTCTATGGCTCCTGGGGAATGCTATTCTTACTGAAATATGATGTGATTTGGGCAAAAATAAGTAACTTCATATGGATTTATCATCTATGTGGATTATAGCTTTTAACGATGTGATCATGCTGTCATAGATCTTTCTCACAAGCTACTTTTGCTACACCACCCTCAGGAGGTAGATGTTGAGAGCATATGCATGAATTAATTACAAAAATAAACAAATTAAAAAATTTAGGTTATGAGTGTGATGTGTAAACTTGTCATCAACCTCAAAGAATAGAGATATTCTGCTCACCACAAATTGCTGAGGGCAGTCCATCATCATGCTCTGATACCACTGTTGGATCAAAATATATCAATTTGTTTATTCAAGCAACAAATAAATACATAGGTGTCTATGTGGAGATTGTAACAAACAACCTGTACATTGACGTACATAACAGATGAACAACCTAAGATAAACTTAGGTTGTGGTTGTAACAACCTATAACAAGTCTATAGCTAAATTAGGCTTATTGTTACAACATATAAGTCCATGTGAATAATGTAATAATATTTCCCAATAGCTTCACATACTGTAGGTCATTCAGGATTGTTGAAGACATATGAGAGAGCTAAAAGATCATTCTATTGGGATAGGATGGAAAAATATATTCGAACCCTTATGGATGAATGTGAAATTTGCCAATAGATGAAAGGAGAAACAATTCATACTCCAAGTACTCTACAAATGTTGCTAATCCCAAACAGTGTATGGAATGATATCTCCATGGATTTTACTAAAGCGATTACTAAATCTAGAGGAAAATCGATTATTCTTGTGGTGGTGGATTATCTTTAGTATGCTCACTTTTGTTCCCTCCCCCATCCGTACCTGTAGGCCCAAAATGGCCACATACTTAGGAAAATTTTGAATTTTTTGCCTAAGTCATAATGTTCTCATTCTGCACACTTTGTAGTGTATTTTGGAGCGGATCTGCAACAAAGGTCACAAACCCGCCCAACACTTGATGAATTTTCATGCTTGGAGCAATCCCGCATAGTTTCTTATGTTTTTGGCTCCGGACTGGTGACTCATCCCGAATCCACAAAAGTTTTTGAAGAAGGATGACGTCAGCATAAAATAAGTGTGGATTGGCGACCACTTGATATTTTGAATACCTTGTGAGTGGCTAAGTGTTGGAAAGCCTGATTTCGGAGAGCGCATTGAACATTCTTGCCTGGAATGGTAACAGAAGGCGGGATGCTAAGTCTAAGAGATGCGGATTCATGACTAAGTTTTGTTTTGACTAAATTTCTTCTAGAATGGTGACAAACAACATTTTACTCTGAAGCCAGTGTGGAATGGAGGAGAAGTCACTTTACACTATAACAGGTCCGGAATGATGTTCATAGGACAATGCACTTGCTTAGGTCCGAAATGGAATCCATAGAAGTTTTGAAGGAGATATGATGTCATCAAATTTTTTGTGTGGATTGGTAAATGCTTCATCGCCAATGAAAAGAAATGAAGGATAAGGAGCGGATTTCATCCCGCTTCATTTTCAAAGCATTTTGATGTCGGATTGGTGTTCAATAGTTTCTGAAGCATTAAAGGTGACATCATCATTTTTTAAAGTGGAATGGCATTGTGTTCTCCCTCGCCATTACATCAAGCTTATTTTAGATTTAATCGTAGCCATACGATGGGGGAGATCAATGATGGAGATTTTGCTAAGAAATATGAAGAGTATAAAAGCAATTTCTCACTAGAGTTATGACAGTCAGTTGGAGGAGGAAGCCAAAGCATCGAGGGTTTCAAGAAGATGATAACTAGAGACGGTTGTAGATCGACGGTGGTAGAAGATTTCCAAGAAAGATCGATGATGCATATACAGTCTCCAATGGCCATAAATCCAGTTAGCATCGAACAACCAGCAAGTTGTAGAGTTTTCGAGCTGCCATGGCGGTCCACTTGCAATGGATTTCTTGGAGGTTGAACCAGTAAGAAAATGCCAGCAAGAACTCTCTGTTGAGCTATCAAAATTTCATCTTTGTAATGTTCCTTGTTATTTTAATTTTGCAAAACTATAAATAGAGGTCGAACCCTCATTTTTAAAGGGTCAGCTCTAGTGTGTTTTCTTGTGCTACTGTAAATATTCCCAAGGGCTAATGAAAGGAGCATTACATTGATCTTCACCTCAAATTTTGTGTCTTCATACTTCGATATCAGAGGTTCAAATTCTTTAGTTGCATTTTTGTGAATACTTGAATGGTTAGTTTGTGCCAAATTGATGGATTACTAGTTGTTAGGGTAATTGAAATCTACTTTTGAATTTGATATTTATTGTTAGGGAGTGCATTTCTATAAAATCTAAATATTGGTGAATTTTGTTATTTGGATTATCATTGTTTAGATATTGGAATCGTTGTCTGCAATATTTCTCTGTTGTTCCTTAATGAATGAAAGTACATCTTATTTGGGATAATGTTGATCTGAGTAATGTGTCTTTGAGTTGGTTTTTCGGAGATTTTTGTTGTAGTGCAATGTTGTTAGCCTATCCATCCACTATTGTTCACATTTTCTAACCCTAATCCTTTTCTTACCCTAATCTCTAAAACCCTAAGTGAGCATAATTGTGTCAACACCCTATTTAAGTTGACAAGGAACCAACCTACTCTAGAGGTTGGATCAAAAACTCTATTTTGGTCCATCCAATGTTGAGTGTTGAGTTGTAGCTATTGGGTGCAAGCCTGGACAGAAAGTAGGAAGATAGACAGCCATAGTATTGAGTAAAACTTGATGCAATTTAGTGCCCAACAATTTTTGGCATGCCCGATGGGACCAGTTCACAAGGAACATGAAAACCCATCATATGAGTTATTGTTTATCTCAACCCAGAGGAATCAAGATTTGGTGAATTGTCTTGACCTTGTAAGCGGAGAAGAGCAAATTCACCTGGCGACTCCCTGGTCCTTAAACCCAGAAAAAGAATTACCCTTGTAGACCAGTGTCCTTTCATGTATACCAGGTCTTTCAAAAGGAATAACCCTAACTCCTATTTCTATTGTGAATTACCTTATAGAGGTTCAGTTGTTGTTAGAAGTTTGGATCAATATTTCCTCTCAAAAGAAGAGCTTCCTGAGGAAAATCCTGCTGTTAATCCAACAGTCCCTCCAACGAGACCTACACTTGGAAATATGGCATAAAATGTGGCTCCTAATCAACCATTACAAAAGTACCCCAGCTGGAACACAGTTGGTCCCTTGAGATTAGCCCAAATGAATGCCATTCCCTAGGTTGTATCTAAAGCTATCCCCACTTATGATGGATCGGGGAAGACAACTTATGAGCACTGTCAGGATATTTTAAATCTGGCATCAATTCACAACATAAAAGAGGAGGATATTATTGTAAGAATCCTAGCCTTGTCCTTCAGAGGAAAGATATTGCATTGGTTTAGAACTCTGGAGGATAACACTATTACTTCATGGCAAGCATTGGCTGAGCCTTTTGTGGAAGATTTTAATGAATCTGTGGACCCCTTCTCCCTGCTTAACCAGTTTACATCCATGCAGAAGTCTCCGCAAGAAACTGTCTCTGATTTCAATTTAAGATTTAGCAAAACATGGAAGAGAATACCTCCTACAGCTAGACCAACTGCATGTTTGGCTTATATGTATTATATCAGAGCTCTTGGATCAGAGTTAGGCCTACAGACGCAAAAATATGGAGTAGAAACCTTCCCCCTAGTTTACAATGCAACAGTTCATGCTGAGAATATCCTAATTAATGTGGGAAGACTACCCCCAAAGACTGTGTTGCCTTACAACTCATAAGCCACTAATGGCCAAAGCCAAACTGCAAACCCACCTTACATGGATCCCCTTTCTTTATCATCCCCATCTCCACAAATGAATGCCATCCCTCAACCAAAACCATCATCCTCTGTAGTTCCTTTCCCTCCCCTTCCTTCTCAACCATCTCAAGAGTTTTCTGCTATTCTTGATATACAAAATACTCTGAAAACTCTAAGTAATAGAATGAATTTGATGGAAAAGAGAGACCTAGAAAGGTCACAACAAAGGAGATTCCCATATGTAAATAAATATCAGAGACCTGGTCCTAGTAATAGTACTGGGGTTAGAGTGAACGCAACATATGAGGATCCTGAGTGTTCTTCAGATACTACTCTTGCAAATATTTGGTGTCTGGTATGTAATGACCCTCATGACTCACAGTCTTGTGTTATGTACCAACACCATGTCCAACAAGCTATGGATCAAGCTGAAAGAAATAAAAAAGGGAGAGTAAACATGTTATGGCAGACTGATCAAATCATGGTTGGGAAAGAGCTGGATGAAGACAACTCAATTGCTATTATGACAAGGTCTGGAAAGAAAGCCTTGCAAGTAGATCCCCAAAATATGGGGCAATTCCAAGTCCCTTCTCAAAAAATAACTGATCCCCTTCCTCAGAGTAGTGACACTTTTCCCATCCCTCAAGCTAAAGGGAAAGAGAAGATAAACAATCTTCCTAAGAGGTCAAAAAAGGAAATCGAAGGAGACCGGATGAGATCTAAATATGAGGCTCAAGAAAGGCTTAGATTCCCCTCTATTACCAAGAGACAAAGAATAGAGGCCACTCAACAAAATAAAAAAATATATGATGAGCCAGAAAGAAGGCTGGAAAGACCTACCTTGACTAAATCTGAGTATAATATTATTGAGGAGATGAAAAATATTCCATCAAAAGCCAACCTATATGACACTTTGTTCATTCCTGGTCAGATAGATCTGCTTAAGGCTTCCCTCAACAAGTATCCGCAAGATAAGCAGTCCACTATAATCCTTAGTATGCCATCAAAAAAGAAAGAGATGTCCCCTGTGGTTTTAAAGAATAAACCCCCCATTTTCTATATCTCCTTGAGGATGGAAGGTTGGATAGTCCAAAATTGCATGATAGATTCAGGAGCATCAACTACATGGGTATGCCTAAAGGGTCGGAAGAAAAGGGGGGGAGAAACACCACCCCAGAGTATTACAACTGGATGGGACACCTGTTAAGATAGTTGGAGTCATTAAGGATGTTTTAATGAGGTTGCATAGAGCCCCTGAGGTGACAATAGTGCAAGAAATAGTTGTGGTTGACCTAGAACCCTACTTTGGATTATGCCTTTCAAGGGAATTTATTGCAAAACTGGGTGGATGTATGTACATGGATTATTCTAGTATGATAATTCCTTTCAAAGGAAAGAGAATAAGGATAACACCTAAAAAGCCAGTAGCTTATCACATTGAAAATATTGAGGAAGACATGTGCAATATTACTCCCCTGGAAGAATTTGAGCTAGTTGAAAATATTGAGGAGTTGGATATTGAGGATGAGTTACCTTTTAGAGAAGATTACAGTCAGTTTGGAACTGGTATGGGAACATATAGTATCTCAGCTGAATCAGAGAAGAAAATCCATGCTATATCTAATCAGTCTCTAAGAGAAAAAGAAACATGGATCATGCACTTTGATGGTGCTAAATGCAAAAATGGTGCAGGAGTTGGTGTGGTTTTATAGTCCCAATCAGAGGGGACAAATAATTTTGCCTACAGACTAACATGGTCATGTACAAATAATGCTGTAGAATATGAGGCCTTGTGTCTTGGATTGATGCAGGTAGAAAGCATGGGCATTAATATTTTGAACATATATGGTGATTCTGAGTTAATAGTCCATCAGGTAAGAAACAGGTGCAATAGTAAGCATCATTACCTAAAAGCTTATAGAAACAGGGTATGGGATCTGATGGAATCCTTTGATGCCCTAAATTTAAATTTTATTCCCAGAGAAAATAATACTCAGGCAGATTCCTTAGCAGCAAAGGGAGCTAACTTCAACCCTTCTGTAGACTATGGAATCAAGAAATCCAAAGGAATCAAAATGATTTTCAGACCTACAATACCATACAAGCAGATTTTCTGGCAGGTTTTTGAAAGTGATGAGCAAATAATTGACTTTTTGGTAAGAGAAGCATGTCTCTCCACTATCCAAGAAGAAAATCTAGAAGATATTGATCAACAAGATGTCATTCAACTAAGGAACAATCACATTCCTAGAGGATTGGTCACCCTAGAGAGCTTATTTGACAATGAGGATAGGAAAAAGACCAGAACCATGAAAGTCAGTGAAAAATATATAAAGAAGTTGAAGTCAGTTCTAAAAAGAAGCTCAATGTTGGAGTTCGATGTTCACCAGAGGAAGCTAAAGATATCAAATCCCTATGCCTAAAATACCAAGATATTGTGGCTTGGTCATATGAAGACCTCAAGGTATATGACAAAAAGGTTATCCAACATACTATTGAGCTAGAGCCTGATGCAAAGCCTTTTAGGCAGAAGCAAAGGCCCGTAAATCCAAGGATCAAAGCCATTATGAGAGAGGAGCTCTTAAATTTATTAAAGGCTAAGATCATATACCCAATAAAACATTCAACCTGGGTAGCCAACTTGGTACCCATGAGGAAAAAGAATGGGGATATTCGTTTGTGTGTAGATTTTAGAAATCTTAACCAAGCATCCCTTAAGGATCACTATCCCCTCCCACAGATTGATCAAATATTACAGATAGTGGTAGGGATAGAGAGGTTCTCATTACTGGATGGTTACTCTGGATACAATCATATTTGGGTGAAAGATGAAGATCAGTATAAAACAACATTCACCACAAAGTGGGGCACATTTGCCTACCAGAGAATGCCTTTTGGGTTGTCCAATGCGGGAGCCACATTTTAGAGAGCCATGGATTATGCCTTTGGAGAACTGATCAACAAAGTCATTCTAATTTATTTGGATGACATGACTATGTTTTCCCATGATAAGCAAGATCACCTATCACACCTGGAGCAAGTTTTTCAAAAATGCAGAGAATTTGGTATTTCACTCAATCCTAAGAAATTATTCTTTGTAGTTCACGAAGGAAAGTTGCTAGGTCATGTGGTCTCAGAAGAAGGTATGGCCATAGATCCAGATAGAATCAGATCCATTCTTGCTCTCCCATTGCCTACTAACAAGAAAACCTTGCAATATTTTCTGGGCCAAATCAATTTTATCAAGAAATTCATTTTTGACTTTGCACAGAAAGTAAGGCCAATATCTGAGTTACTCAAGAAGAATGCTGAGTTTAAATGGACTGAAGTTAGGAAATAAGCTTTCGAGATTATCAAGCAGTCCATTGCAACAACCCTAGTATTGGTAAATCTAGATTTCAGCAAATATTTTATCCTTTATGCTTATGGAGCTGAAGAAAGTTATGCCTCAGTGCTTACTCAAAAGGATGATCAAGGTGAAGAGCATCCTGTATTCTTTTGGAGCCAGACACTCCATGATTACCAGGTCAAATATAACTTTATTGAAATACAAGTATTTGTTGTGATGAAGTCACTAAAGAAGTTTAGGCAGTACTTGGTACAGAGCAAGACCCTAGTATATGTGGTTCATCTAGATGTAAGAAGCTTTATCCTTTAGGGTGAACTAGGAGATAAAAGAGCTGGTTGGATTACCAAGATCCAAGAATATGATGTAGAGATACATCCCACCAAGTTGGTAAGAGGTAGAGCCCTATGCCAAGGTCTAACAGAGGCTGCAACATTAGCAGAAGTGATAGCTTACCAAGCAGAAGAAGAAGATCAGGTGGAAGGAGCACAAACAGTAGACTCCGATTGGGTTGACCAGATGATCAAGTATTTCCAAACTGGAGTATGCCCCACAAATCTAAATGCATCCCAAAGGAGGAGATACAAGATTCATGCTTTGAAATATGTACTACTACCAGAAGGCATGTACAAAAGAAACTTGGATGGAGTTCTTCTAAAATGCTTAAAATATGATCAACGAAAGAGGGTCATTGAAGAGTTCCATGGAGGACCAGATGGTGGACATAGCTCAGGCAGAGTTACAACTTTGAAAATCATAAGAGTGGGCTACTATTGGCCTACTATATTTTTTGATACTTTCAAAGTTACTAGGACCTATGACAAGTGTCAGAGATATGTTGGAAGGACAAGGAATGTTGCATTCCCCCTCAAACCCATACAAGTTGAAGAGCCCTTTCAACAATGGGGGTTGGACTTCATAGGGGTCATCAACCCTAATTCCTCAGAAGAGCACAAATATATCTTGACCACTATAGATTATCTTACCAGATGGGTAGAGGCTATTCCCACTAAGAAATCAGATCAAGAAGTTGTGATCAATTTTATGGAAAATTTGATTTCAAGGTTTGGAGTTCCAGAAGCCTTGGTGAGTGACAATGGCCCAACTTTCATAGGATCCAAGTATATTGAGTTTTCCAGCAAGTATGGCATCATGCTTAAGAATACTTCTAACTATTACCCTCAAGGGAATGGACTTGCTGAATCTACTAATAAGAATCTATTGAGGATTCTGAGGAGATCACTTGAAGGTAACAAGAGAAGTTGGCACCTATTATTGGACCAAGCTTTGTGGGCAGATAGGATTACTATCAAAAAATTCTATTAATACTTCCCCCTATGCTCTGGTGTATGGCAAAGAGGTAGTACTACCTATCCATTTGGAAATTCCAGCACTTAAACTTGTCAATACAGAGGAAGAGTCAGAGGAAAATCCGGTGAAGACCAGGTTGACTCACTTGCTGCAACTGGAAGAGAATAGAGCTCAGGCATATGACAATTTTCAAAAGCATTCCTCAGATATCAAGGCATGGTTTGATAAGAAGGCCAGATTTAGAAAATTCTAGGTTGGAGACTCAGTTCTCAGGTGGAATGTTGATAGAGCGAAACCGGGCAAGCATGAAAAGTTTGATTCTTTTTGGGATGGCCCTTTCAAAATAGTGGAGGCCAAGGAGTCCAATGTGTTCTAGCTTGAATATCAATAAGGGAACATACAACCGATTCCAGTAAATGGTTTTCACCTCAAACTCTACTACGTTTGAAATATGAGCTCATTGTAACATATGTATATACCTTGTATTATATTTCCCTTTCTTTCTACACTTTGTATTCAGTTTCTTTCTGCACTTTGTACAAGCTCATTGAAAAATATTTGCAAAAAAATGGCTAAGTGTTGACAAAGTATTCAACAAGGTTTCATCCTGCACTTAAATACACGTGAAAGGTGGTGAAATGGTGAGCATATCCAATCCGCACTAAAATACATTAAATTTCCAGTGAAATAATATAGGGGTTGTCTTTCTATGTGATGAAAAGAACCAAGTCTTAAAAAGATTAAAGGCATCTCCAATCCAAGGATTTTTGAAGCTAAAGCATAGTGGAATGGAACCAAGGTGGTAATCCATGTGTGGAATTTATTAAGTGTCAATGGAAATAAAGACATCTTTGATTCACCGATTTCAAAACCAAGGTGGAGCCAAGCAATGATTTCGTGACTATGCCACGTGGAGAGGAAAGAAAAATCCCGCATTCAATGCTAACGAACTCACACTCAAACCAAAGAGTAGCCGAAGAGACACAGTGAGGTGGCAGTGCAGTTTGAATTTTCGGCCAATGAAAATTTAGAATGCCACCGTTGAGCCACCAAAAGGAATGAGTGGAAGTTGGAAAGTGTGCCAATGGGTAGATCACACAGCAGCCGCATTAATGGCGGAAGATACGCGCATGCCAAGAGATAAAAGAACCAAAAGGCATGAGCAATGTTCATTTAGTGGCAAATTGTATTCACAGAGCAGAAAAGAGTGAGACGATACTCAAAAAATTTGCTACAAAATACAGAAAAAATTTACTATTGTTACTATCAATATGGCTACGAAGAAAGTGCTCATAAAAGCACAAAAGATGAAAGTAGAATTGCAAGCCCATGTGTGTCAGACCAGACAAGTTGTAGACACAGTAATGAAAAGATTAAGGAGGACCCTTCTAAGGACGAGTTTCGAATTTAAATACTTTAGAGGAAAGCCAATGTGATGATAAGGTACTATAGCTATAAAATGTTTCTTATTCTCCTATATCTGTGATTCTACATATCATTACCCCGAGTTGGTCTCTGCTATGAGCTAGTTTATGATTCTAAAAATAGAATGATAAAAACCTCTGAAGGCATTCCCCTATTCTTAGTTACCAAAGAATTTTATTGTGAATTATTCATCGTAGGAGTAGGACCACCTTCAAAACCCAGACCCTTTAACATAGTAGAGCTAGCAAGGGCTTATACCAGATTGGTAACGTCAGAAAAGAATAAAGCTATAGAAAAATGACTTCATCTCAATTTCAAAAGGATAAGAACGGAAGATAAAATGCCTAAAGTTCCTATTCATATTGATGAATTTGCAAACCTCGAGTTGTTCTCTATGTTGACCTGTATGGAGGGTTTAGATTCTGATAGAATGGTGTACGGTTGGCAAATTTCTGTGACCTATTGTATTTCTAATAAAAGAATGTATGAGGAAGGCACGGAGGAAAGAGGTGTTAGAGTTACTATGTTAGTAACTACAATATTACCTCATTTGGTAATTAGTCCTAGGTAGATTAGTTTATTGCCAACATATTTGTACCGTCATTTAGCATGGTTGACATCCTTAGATATTAAGGCCCATCTTTTATTGTTTCATCTATTGCACCATTAGGGATGATATTCTACTAAGGCTATTCTTAGCTTTAGGTCTTATGTATTTAATCAATCCATTATCAATGCAATATTTATGATTTTCTACTCTACTTTCATGGTATTAGAGCCCGCATTGTCGTAGCTCATTTTGTAGCTCGACAACAGAGGGTCGAGGACACTCAGGCACACATCCCAAAGTGAGTAGATCTTGATGGGACCCACAGGGGTCTGGCTAAGCTGTGCACATAATCAACTTGTTAGATCTACCTATATGGACACAGATCTCATGAACAATCATCAGGCTGACGGGACTGTGATAGCAAGGGCCTAGATGACCTGGAGCAGTGACCCTATACAGTGGGACTGCTACTAGACTCAACAACGAGATGTGGACACTCCACTAGGTGGACGCAAGGTGACCTACTGATAGCTATTAGGATGATCTACCATGGTGGACCCCTACGCAAACCTAGACAACTAGGTTTGATTGGACCTGACGTGCATGGATTTCGAGGACAAAGGTCGAGGAGGGTTCAATTGGAAAACCATTAACACAGATGATCGACATAGAAGCTGAGATAGACTTTGACACATGGTGAACTACCACTAGAATGGACCCAGACGATCGACATAGAAGCCGAGATAGAATTTGACACGTGGTGAACTACCACTAGAATGGACCCAGACTAGTGGCGAATAGAACCTGACTAGACTTTTACCTAGCATTCGACAAGTGGCATGCGATAAAAGGGTGGGTGGTCTACTCGACTACCCAAAGGTAGTCATTCTCTTTATGGTGGTGTTTTGTTTATAAACCACTAATTTGTCTTTGTACGCTCCATGTTAGATTTTATCCTTGAGCAAATAATACAAACGATGACCTTTAGCGCATAATAGGAGACCAGATCTTGGCACAACCAAAGCAAGAAGAGGGAATTTGGTAGATAGGCTCCTCATCGAATAGAAACATTCTGTTGCAGAGATCACCTTCATTTGCTTTCAGTTGGAGTGCGTAAAGAAATCACAATAGAGAACAAGGGTCGTGTTGCGGCTTCTGGATCATCGTGTTTTGTAGAAACATAGCTTTGTCCATGAAAGGCTAATTGGCAAGCAAGTGGAGGATGATTCTTTTAGACGCTAAGAGCACAACAATGCAACCAACATTTCATGTTTTGAAACACGTGCGCCATTACTGTAACTCTGTTGTTGAGTTTTTAAACATGGTGTGCCGCTTAGAGAAACAAATCTATGATGATTTACCAACCGATTTCTATTGAAGTCATATTTTTTTAGATTTGCAGATGAAAGATCAACTATCGGGGACACCCTACGAAGAACAAAGGTTTGTAGATGTGATGCAAGCCCTGATTACAGATAGGAGATGTTGCAGACACCCTGATTTTCGATCTGCATGCACATTTGTAGATGGAAAGACTGTATTTGTTCGAGCAACCGTGAAGAGTAGCAGTCAATTTCTAGACAAGGGGGTAGGCACCATTACGGAGCAATAGTGCCATTGAGTGGAGGAGCTACCATTGTAGAGGCAGCACAACAAAGGCACCATTGCGAAGGAGGTGGCCATCGTGAAGGAGGTACCATCAAGTGCCATCGACGGATAGATAGGATTAAATATTAGGGCTTTGCCCTTTTATTACATCGGTAGTTGGAGCCAAAGTGGCTAACGATCTGGGTTCTAAGGCTCTTAGCCAAGGAGTCAAGGGTTCTATTCCCTTGGACCCCTAAAGGTATACATGTTTTATTTGATTTCTATAGTTTGTTTAGTTTTATTTTTTTTCTAAATGTTTCAAGTTTTTTTATTTAATATTTAAGTTTTTTTTTTTAAAACATTAATTAAAGAAACTTTTTTATTTAAAATTAAATTATATTGATTCCTTAGAAAAATAAATTTACCTTTCAAATTATGTTTTCAAAATACCTTTAAAGAAGACAAAATTTCATCTTTATTGTTGCCTTATTTGCACTAAGGGGATCCCTTCAACATTTGCCTAAGAGGCAAAACTTGTAACACAAGGGGATAAACATTTTTTTGCAACTAAGGGGGGGATACATTATTTTCCTACCTCAAATAATATTATTGCTAAAAAGGGAGGACGACTTAAAAAGGGTGCATTTTCGGCAGCGACCGACACCTTAATCACACTTCTTGCAACATTCTGTCAAACACAAATTTTGCAAAAAGGGAAACAAGTTGTAAAGGTGCATTTTCAGTAGCGACCGACACCTTAGTCAATATTTTGTAAAATTCCCTTGTAAAAAGGTGCATTTTCGATAGTGACCGACACCTTCCAAAATGGGCAGATAAAAAAAAAGCCAACCCTAAAACAAACTGATGTTGCTAAATCAGTTAAAGGTCCTTATTTTCCACCTGATATGGATGGACCCGAATTTTATGAGAAGGGTACATTTCTCACACTAAACAATGGTTTAGTAGCCCTACTCAAAGATTTTGAGTCTTCTACAGACCTTCAGACAAATGGTGCTAGATTTCCTATTGGCGTTATAAGGGGCATATACATGTCATTGGTTGCTCTTGACCTTGCCCAATGCAAAGTGAAAATGGAAATAAATGAGGAAAAAGAGGTCCTAATGGTCAACGCTTGTTGTGACACAAGTGACCTTCAGCCCATTATGGTGAATGCTTGTTGTGACATGAGTGACCTTCAGCCCATTATGGCAAATGCTTGTTATGATACAGGCGGCCTCCTACCTTCAATGGTAGATATCAGTTGTAGAACAGGTGATATCATCACAGTAACAAATTTTGCTTGTGACACTAGTGACTTAAAAACTAAACCTCCTAAAAATGAGCACCGTAATCTCATCAATAGTGAAAAATACCATATTGTTAATACATTGATGAAGATGATAAACTTGGGTGTTTTGAACAATACACCAAAGGATTTGGCTCCAAAATGATGAAGAAAATGGGATTCAATGGTGAGATATTAGGTAAACATGAACAAAGCATTAAAACTCCAATAATTCTAAATGTTAGGGCAAAGAATGAAGGCCTTGGCTATACTGGACATGCAAGTACCAGTAATACCATGTTTTTAAAACCTAAATCTCCTACAACTCCTAAAAAGCATTATTGTAATCATTGTGGAAAAATAGGACATGTTGCAGCTAAATGTTGGAAATTACATCCTTGTGATTCATGTGGATGTACGAATCACTCTTCTTCCAGTTGTTGGTAAAAAGTGAAAATGGCCAACAAGGTTCATATAGATTGTGGATGGATAGATCACACACAATGGACCAAGATGAAAGCAATGTTGTATGGATTCTACCAAAAAGGTAAAACCTATGGTAGAACTTGAGGTAAATCCAGTGACAGACCGAGTGGCAGTCCCACAGATCATGACCCAGAGACAGACCTAAAGACAGACCTAGAGACAAAGTTCCAGAGGCAAATATACAGGTAGATCCAGAGGCAGATTCATAGGCAGATATCGAGATAGACCCAAAGGTACAAATCCAAAGGTACGCTTAGAGCTAGAGCCAAAGCCATGAGCCAGAGCTAGAGCTGAAGACAAAGCACGAGCCAACATTCTTTCATTTCTCTTCTTCTTCATTGTATTGGGGCAGTTATATACTTTACCCAAATATTGTTGTATAGGAGGATATATATGTATTACCCAAATAATGTAATAAGGGAGGATGTTAGAGTTACTATGTTAGTAACTACGATATTACCTCATTTGGTAATTAGTCCTAGGTAGATTAGTTTATTGCCAATATATTCATACCGTCATTTAGCATGGTCGACATCCTTAGATATTAAGGTGCATATTTTATTATTTCAACAGTTGCGTCATACGGGTGATATTCTACTAAGGCTATTCTTAGCTTTAGGCCTTATGTATTTAATCAATCCATTATCAATGCAATATTTATGATTTTTCGCTCTACTTTCAAGAGGGACTCGGGTGATTTATTTTGACTGGTCAACCTTTCTTGCATAGAGGATACACGAATAGTTGATAAGAATGAAAAGAGGATTTGATGCTCTTAGTTTCAGGTATTGCTCAAGTTTGGTATGGATGCTCTATGCTACCATTAAGGACAAGCTGCCTTGGATTTCGGTTAGGGATAAAACCAGTGATGGGGAACCCTTGTCGGTTTACTATTGGACAAACCACTTGAGAAGTAGTGAGTCTTTTTACAGATTTAATTTGGAATTCCTTGGACCCGCCTTGAAAATAATGTATGGAGAGTGCCCTAGGTTGCCACCTCTGGCTAAGAAAATTTTGAGAGCAAAGGGTGCTAAGGAAGGAGACTGGTATTTGTTGACCGAGGGTACAGTTATCATATTATATGGTTTCATGGGTAAACCTTTTCTCCTGCCCCATTTTGTCATAGAAAGGCTCTTTGCCTTAGAATATTTGAGGTAGGCAGAGTACATCGACTTAAATTATGGTTATGTAAGAAAGAGAAAGTCTTTGCTTACATACCGCACTGTGGAGGACATCACCATAAAAAAGAAGGGGCAAAGTGAGCATATTGACCAATACCTTGATAGGTTGGGTCTATTTTACATTCCCCAAAGTTGGAGTTACAACCCTGATGGTATTTTCACTAAGGAATGTAGCCCTAAATGGAGAAAAATCTTACAAATTTGAAAAGGTACCTAGGGCTCATTTCGAACAAGGTAAAAACAATGATGAGACCGCTATTTTGGAGTGGAATGTTCCAAAAATGGGTCAACTACCTCCATGGTTGGATTTCTATGAACAAGTCATGGATTTTGATCCTGATAAGAAGAAGAGTCATCAACTTACAAAATCCACCATTCATGACATTGAAGAGAAAACTGGAAAGAAAAAAGACCCCCAGGCTGATAAGAATGCTGCTCAATAAGTTGAGGAAGGAGAACAATGGAATGTAGAAAATATATCATATTGGTGGAGAATGAGAATCAAAATTGGAAAACCTAAGTCCAAGTTTGGCATGAAGATTGATAATGAGTTTTCCAAGAAATATGATGAAAATATCAGAACCTGGAAGCAGAAGGACATCAAACACATAGTGTTGACATTTGAAAAGTCCAAGGCTAGTTCTGAATCTGTCTCTCCACCCAAAAATCAAGAAACTACTTTAACAGTAGCTGAAGTCTTAAAAACTTTTCATCCTACCACTAAATAAGTGGAGAATTTTCCCAAGGGAGCTCAGATTTCGAGCAAAATGCAATATTTTGATGAAAAAGCTGTCAGCACTCTAATCATCGAAGCAGTGTCTAGGCCTAAATGCTTAGCTCTAGCGGGACAACCTCCAGACATAGACATCGACTAGAGATAGAAGGATGAGATTTTTAGGTTCACCCCCCTTTCTTTCACCACTACAGTATCAGTAGAATTGCATCCCATTTTTGAGTAAGTCTTGCTTACTGGAGTAATACAAGGAGATGAAATAGAGGAAGATTCAAAGAGCGAGATGGCTTCTTTTCAATTAATTTATAGAAGAGCTAAAAGAGCTCCAGAAAGAAGGGAAAGAGAAGTTTCAAAGAAACAAAGGCTGGATATGAAGGAGATTGCCAAATATGTAGCTATTTTAGTTGCAGAAGAATTGACTCATCAAGAGCAGCAACAAGAAATAGAGACGAAACAAGAGCACCCTATATTTGTAGGCGAAGGTATGGTTTCTAATCCCTCTTCTCCTCTTCATCCTCCTAAATCCCCAAGGAAGTATCCCTCCCTTTTTGGTCAAGAGAATGTATCAAAGGTACCTTCTCCCTCTCATGGTTCACCCCATGTTTCATCGGTTGTCACTGAAGTACAAGTTACCTTTGTTCCCCAAAAGACACCCCAAATCCCACTTTCATCATTTGAATTTCCCACTTCATCATCTCCCATCACTTCATCTTCACTATTATCACCACCCCCATCAAAGGGAAAAACTATTCCAAGCGTCGCCATTCACCCAATTGTTAGTCTTGCATTAATTCCTATAAGTTTACCAACAACAACCGTAGCAGTTGTTACAGAGTCCATTGTAGTTACAGAGACTGTTGTAATTACTTCCACACCTCCATTGTCAACGGTTCAATCCACCCTTGCATTTCTAGTATCTTCATCTCCCCTGGCTGCTAGTTTTTCAAGTCCTATCACTTTGCTAAAAGAGCAGGCAACCACATAGAAAGTAAATGATTTATGGGTAGAGAAGCTTTCAAAGCCTTCCAACAGGATGGTTGTTAGAAGAAGAAGCATGTATGTTGATCCAGTTTTCTAGGCAGAGAATATCTAGATCTATGACTCCACTTGTGAGTAAGCCTGAAACTAAGATGACTATCCAAGATTATCGAGTGGAGGAGGTCATAGAAGATATTGATAAGCTTCTAGAAGAGGATGAACTGATTATAGCTAGAGCCCACTTAGACACCTTCTATGTGAAAAATGATATAGTTAGAGAGAAGGTGAGAAAACTGGAGAAGCAGATTGAAAAGCTTCAGAAGACTTTGAGCAATCAAAAGGAAGTAGAAAAGGCTCTGAGGAAGGAGACTAAGGGCTGGTAGGAAAAGTACCAAGAAGCCAATAAGCTCAAAGATCAGCTAGGAGAGCAAAAGAAGCTGAATGAAGAACAAGCAAAAGAAATTCAAAGTTTGAGACAACAACTTCAACTTGAGAAAGCTAAGTCTTTTGGCTTTTCCAAGGTCGGATTGAAGAATATTAGAAAAGAACTACTCTTTGAGGTCCAAGAGAAATGTTCAGGGCTTCAGCTTATGATTGACTACCTTGATGATGCCAATCGCTTACTCCCTAATGTTCAGAAAGAGTTATATTAGATTATCGAAGAGTTGCAGCCTATGGTAATTTCGGTAGAATAAATGTACAGGTTGGTTGATAGCAGAATCAGTGATTATGCTAAACCAATTCCCAATAAAGAATGGAATCTCACCAAGGTTGCTTCCAGAATCATGATCAAGAAGCACATGTCACTTCAAAGAGCCTGGTTGTTGTTCAATAGGATTGAAGGAGTGATTCGAGATGTTGTGGAATGTGAATAAAGAAATTATTCAAGTTGGCTTCAAAGGACTATGGATGGAGGATCACAACTTGCTATCTATGGAAGATATCTAGAAAAGCATTGATGAAAATTTATTGGATGAATTTGGAATTGATTCTCTTGAAGAGCCACTACCCCAAGAGCAAGCTACCCAATTAATTGTTAATTTTACCAGATTAAGAGATCTCATGGAAGATCTAGTGAACATAAGGAATGCTGCTAATTATGATGGCAATGAAGAGTTACAATATGTTTATAAGTAGCTCAAAGAAGCATCAAAATCCTCTAAAGCACCCTGGAAATAGGCTTTACAATCTTTGAAATTGATGTTTTAGCTGTTTGGTGATGCTTCTAGAGGAAGGCATAAAAAACAACCTTCCCCAGAAGAAGAAAATGAAGAAGAAGAAGAAGAAGAAGAAGAGAATGAAGAAGAGGCCAAGGAAGAGGCCCATGAAGAAGAAGAGTAGGATGGAGCTGATGCAGGCCCGGAAGGGGCCCACACTTAGTTTGTTTTTGTTTTTTCACATATGCACAAGTTTTACATTTTTGTTTTTTTGCTTTGAAAATTGTCAGAAATAAACAATAAAGGCATGAAGCCTACAGAGGCTCAGAGAGCAACATATTTTGTATGAAGGTATTTTTGCAATAAGGCCTTATAAGAAGAGTAGAGATATACCTATTTTTTTTAAGATAATTGCAACAGCCAACATTTTGGCATGGACTCCATATAAGAGGATAATTTCTAATGTTTTAGGCATGATCTCTATATGAACATTTACCCTCTAAGCAAACCAACAGATATTCAAAGGGTAATGTTTGTATGGAAGTTATTCTTTAAAGTATATTTTTGAATATGAGCATTTTTTGACTCCTAAGGCCCAATGGATAAGACTCTAAGTTCTATGGCTTTACGAGAAAATCCACCTGGGAGGCGCCAAAATGTAGGCCCAAAATGGCCACATAGGAAAATTTTGAATTTTTTGGCCTAAGTCATAAAGTTCTCATTCCACACACTTTGTAGTGTATTTTGGAGCGGATCCACAACAAAGGTCACAAACCCACCCAAAACTTGAGGAATTTTCACGTTTGGAGAAATCCCGCATAGTTTCTTATGTTTTTTGCTTCGGACCATCGACTCATCCCGAATCCGCAAAAGTTTTTGAAGAAGGATGATGTCAGCGTAAAATAAGTGCAGATTGATCGCTTGATATTTTGAATACCTTATGAGCGGCTAAGTGTTGGAAGGCCTGATTTTGGAGAGCGCATTGAACATTTTTACCCAAAATGGTAATAGAAGGTGAAATGCTAAGTCTAAGATATGCGAATTTGTGACTAAGCTTTGTTTTGACCAACTTTCTTTCAGAATGACGACAAACAATGTTTTACTCTGAAGCCAGTGCGAAATGGAGGAGAAGTCACTTTACACTATAGCAGGTCTGGAATGATGTTCATAAGACAATGCACTTGCTTAGGTCCGGAATGGAATTCGTAGAAGTTTTGAAAGAGATATGACATCATCAACTTTTTTGTGCGGATTGGTGAATGCTTCATCGCTAATGAAAAGATATGAAGGATAAGGAGCGGATTTCATCCCACTTCATTTTCAAAGCATTTTGATGTCGGATTGGCGTTTAATAGTTTTTGAAGCATTAAAGGTGATGTCATCATTTTGTAAAGCGAAATAACACTGTGTTCTCCCCCACAATTACATTAAGCTTATTTTAGATTTAATCATAGCCATACGATGGGGTGATCAACGATGGAGATTTTGCTAAGAAATATGAAGAGTATAAAGTAATTTCTTACTGGAGTTATGATAGTTAGTTGGAGGAGGAAGCCGAATTGTTGAGGGTTTCAAGAAGATGATAACCAGAGATGGTTGTAGATCGACGGTGATAGAAGGTTTCCAAGAAAGATCGATGATGCATATACTATCTCCAATGGCCAGAACTCCAGTTAGCATCGAACAACCAGCAAGTTGCAGAGTTTTCAAGCTACCATGGCGGTCCACTTGTAGCGAATTTCTCGAAGGTTGAACCAATAAGAAAATACCAGCAAGAACTCTCTACTAAGTTGTCAAAATTTCATCTTTGTAATGTTCCTTGTTATTTTAATTTTGCAAAACTATAAATAGAGGTCGAACCCTCATTTTTAAAGGGTTGTCTCTAGTGTGTTTATCTGTGCTACTATAAATATTCCCAAGGGCTAATGAAAGGAGCATTACATTGATCTTCGCCTCAAATTTTGTGTCTGCATAATTCAATATCAGAGGTTCAAATTCTTTAGTTGCATTTCTGTGAATACTTGAATAGTTAGTTTGTGCCAAATTGATGGATTACTAGTTGTTAGGGTAATTGAAATCTACTTTTGAATTTGATCTTTATTATTAGGGAGTGCATTTCTGTAAAATCTAAATATTGGTGAATTTTGTTATTTGGATTATCATTGTTTGGATATTGGAATCATTGTTTGCAATATTTCTCTGTTGTTCCTTAATGAATGAAAGTACATCTTATTTGGGATAATGTTGATCTGAGTAATGTGTCTTTGAGTTGGTTTTTTAGAGCTTTTTACTGTAGTGCAATGATGTTATCCTATCCGTCCACTATTGTTCACATATTCTAACTCTAATCCTTTTCTTACCCTAATCTCTAAAACCCTAAGTGAGAATAATTGTGTCAACACCCTATTTAAGTTGACAAGGAACCAACCTACTCTAGAGGTTGGATTGGAAAATCTATTTTGGTCCATCCAATGTTGAGTGCTGAGCTATAGCTATCGGGTGCAAGCTTGGACAAAATGTAGGAAGTGAAGAACACAAGCTTATATTGAGAGGGGCGTGAACAGTATAAGACCACTTTTTACTTTTTATTTCAATTCAATATTATGCAGTGTATAGATAGCAATATCAATAGCAGTAATCAAAGCAATGCATAAAACACCATACACAATAGAGACACCACAATTTACGTGGTTCACCCAATGTGGGCTACTCCACGGAGAAAATATTTTACTAAAAATTTTCTCAATCAATCTCTTTTGGGAATCCTTTCCATTTACAATGTTTATGGACCTCTGTATAAAGGGGATGTTGATACCCTAATTTCAAGTTTGCAGATCTCTTCCACAAGAGAACTCTTTCCCCTTCTGCTCTGGCTAGTGATCTTCTAGAAGACCACTCTCTTTGCACTTGATTGGTGGATCTCTCTCCACTTGAAGACTCCTCACTCAAATTTGTCTTCAATTGTCCTGGTTGCTGGATCTCTATCCATTGAGACTTTATCCTCTATACTCTGTCACATCCAAAGATCTATCTCAATATTGTACTAAACATAATCCAGTCGGTCTAGCACAACTCTGCTCAATATCTTGCACTAAACACAGTACATTCGATCTAGTACAATTATGCTCAATAGGTCCACACAGAACCTACTCAAATATGCTCAATAGGTCCACATAGAACCTTATCAAATCTGCTCAATAGGTCCACACAGAACCTGCTCAAATCTGCTCAATAGGTCCACATAAAACCTACTTAAATTTGCTCAACAAGCTCACTCAGAACTTGTCCAAATATGCTCAAAAAGCTCACTTAAGACTTGTCCAAATCTGCTCAATAAGCTCACTCAAAACTTATCCAAATTTTCTCAACAAGCTCACTCAAAACTTGTCCAAATCTACTCAACAAGCTCACTCAGAACTTGTCCAAATCTGCTCAATAAGTCCTCTCTAGGACTTGCTCAAATTTGCATAGCAAGCTTCCACAAAAGCTTACTCAAAATCAGTCCACAAGCCCTCTCAAAGACTTATCTCAAATCTGCTTAACAAGCTCACGCAGAACTTGTCCAATACCATAGAATCATAAAGAGAATTGTTAGAGACTCAATATGTTCTATACTCAATGCTTAATCAATATCTCAAAACAATCTCATAGAAGCATAAAAAGAATTATTAGAGACTCAATATGTTCTATACTCAAATCCCAATCTCAACTCAAATCAATCTCATAGAAGCATAAAGAAAATTGTTAGAGACTCAATATTTTCTATACTCAAATCCCAATCTCAAATAAAATCAATCTCATAGAAGCATAAAGAGAATTGTTAGAGACTCAATATGTTCTATTCTCAAATATCAATCTCAACTCAAATTTAGAATATAAAATAGTTTGTTTCATGGAACTTGAACAACCACATGCATCCACTTGACTAGGATCAATCAACTCTACTCAACCAAACACCTCAAGGAACAACCCTTTCTCACAAACCCTAGTCCAAGCATGTATCAACTAACTCAAAATATTTCCAACAATGCTCAACCACAAATCTCACATAACAATGATACTCATGTTCTTTTCTAACTCAAGTTCAAGTTCTTTGCACAACCAATGGGATTCAACAACAATGCTTATAAAACAAGGTTTAATAACAAATATCAATCCAGAAAACCTTGAAGCATTTAACCAATCACTTTCAAAAAGGAAACCATAATCAATCCTTTTTACTCCAAAGGTATTTTATAATCAACCACCATAATCAATCAATAGGAGAATGTGCCCATCCCTTTTATGAAGATGAAGGAGCCTCTTTGGACATCTGCCACAATCACAATATTCTTTTGCCAATCCTCACAAGTGTTAGAAGATCACAAAATAATCAACATTACTCCACTTCACAATAATATTCACCAAGGCTTTTAATTAGAAAACCTTCTTAAGAATTAATGCACAACTTTCTTATCACTCTTAAAACCACTTGTAGCATAAAATAAAATAAATTAAAACATTGCATAACCTTGTCACTCCAAAAACCACTTATACCATAAAATAAAATAAATCAAAACATTGCATAACCTTGTCACTCCAAAAACCACTTATACCATAAAATAACTCAAATATTTTATATCCTTCCTTTCAACACTTTTGCACTTAAAAAATAATAATCACAAAGCCTTCTTAGGCAATATCCCACATTAATCAAATATCAAACCTTAGCCATATACAAATATTAAATCCACTATACTTTCTGTGAAAATCGACGCTTAACACAACCTTTGCAAATTTGAAATATTTCATGCACCCAAAAATTTCGACGATCGAATTATGGCATACCTTACAAAATGGCTTCGGGTGGTTTTGACCCCGCGTTCCTCCTCGTCATGCGCCTTAGCGCACTCTCCGCCCATTGTGTGGGCTAGGCCTCCCACATGGAGGCTTTAAAAATTTGAGACTTATATTTCCGTCCTCTCCACCTATGCCTTGAAACTTGATCCCTTGTTCCATGTGCAGTGCGCAAATGAAATTAGAAGGGGGAAATCGACGATTGCGAAGGAGGGAATAATCGAATGCGAACAATATTTCTTGTATTTTCATTGGTTGATAAAATCAACACCTTTAAATATTTGAACCTTTGCATGATAAAATATATGACGTTGGCGGACATGGCGGGAAAACTCTTTTATTTAATTTTAAAATTAAAATTAAAATTTTAAATAAATTAAAATTTAAACTAAACCTTTAAAATTAAATTTCTCCATCACCGGGGCACCTTTTTCGATGAAACAAAAAGCCAACTTGGGTTTTAAGAAAAACCCATTTCAAATATGCCATCCATGGTTTTAAATAAAACCTTTCCTTGCCTTCCTTGGTTTTCATAAAACATTTTGCTAAGCTTCCCTTGAAGCTCCTTTTGGAACCAAATGCCATGCATCCCTTCTTGAACCTTTGATAAAAACCTTTGCTTCTCATGAAGCTCTTTGTGGAGCAAAATCATAGTGCTTACTTACATAGGTCCTTTTGACATCAGTGACAAATTTTAGCTTAGGGACTCAAAATGTCCTATAGGGAGATAGATAGTCGCAGTATTGAGTACAACTTGATGCAATTCAGTGCCCAACAATACCATACCTCCACCATTGCTCAAATATTCATGGACATCATTTTTACACTCCACAGTATGCCCAAATACATTGTATGACCATAAAACCACTTTTACTAGTTGTTTTTAGCAAGAACTATTTAAATTTTAGGGAATGCAGTTGTGAATGAGCTTAGCCTACCATCCATAGATGAATGGGTAAACTAAAATTATCAAAAAGTGCCTGGAAATCCACCTTTGATGTTTTACCTTTGAACATCCAACTTAGTGGGTTAAGTGGATGTCTTTGGTTGAATGGTGGCACAAAACTTCATTTCACACAACTTCCATAATGGCTCCTTTTGAGGCAATTTATGGGTACTCACCTCCATTGCTCTTTTTTATATGTTCCTTGACACTCCAAAGTCTAGGTGGTGGATGCAACTCTTCAAAAGTGTACTCAACGTTTGTAGTAGTTGAAGAACTTAGTGATGGCTCAAAACCAGGTGTAACACCAAATTGACCAACATCGTTCAGAGTGCAACTTCAATGTAGGCGATATGGTCTTTCTTCGACTCCAACCCTATAAGCAATATTCTGTGCAATTTTGTGCTCATAAAAAATGATAGCACTATTTTATGAACCCTACTAGATATTACAATAGATTGGACAAGTGGCCTATAAGATTGCATTACCACCTTCTTCCAAGATCCATCTAATATTCTGTCTCTTTTCTCAAGAAGGTACCCAAAAACTATATTCAAGTCCAATAAACACTCCCTATGTTATATGATGAAGTCTCGGTCCTCTTGGAGCCTAACAACATTTTGAACTGAAGAAGTTGCACTCTTTGTAACTACACCATAACTGAAGTTTTAGTCTAATGGTAGGGTTTACAATCAGAATATGCCACATGGGAGCCTCTCCAACAATAATTTCCTCATCTCTAGCTTTGAGGACAAATATTTTGAAAGGGAAGGATATGTTAGGACCCCATATTAATGATATTATGTAATGTTTTGTAACATGTATGTGGCACATGAGGCATATAGACAAGTGAGACCACTAAATGTAACCATTATAATGAATGTAACTGCTTGTTTGGTAAAATATTCTAGCTCATATGTCCACTTGCATGTGAACCTAACCCTTGAGAATTATAGTTAAGGTTACAATGAGTTTTTAATAAGGCAAGGGGGAATAGATGAAGGCATCTTATATTTTGTTGTATTGAAACTTTTCTTCTAATATGGTTGCCCCCTCAAAGAAGCCTGAAATTTTGTAATGTGTTCTTGCTTTCTCTAATACAATCTGCTGCATTTCCATTTTATCTTGTAATATTGTTAATTTCATGCTCATTTTATGTTATTAACACAATATCGTGTGGATGTGTTTTGATTTTATTACAAGGTTCATCTTGATCCAAAATCTACCTATGTGGATGAGATGTGCCCTTGAGATCTTGACCAAGATTGAAAGTTTGGATCAGCCTTCAAAGGAGGTATGTTCCTTTGATACTAGCTAATCTAACAATGGGGTTGAATACTGAAGAAAGAAATGGGGAAGGATTAGAAGTTAGAGATGAAATTCGATCAGGATTCAACAATAGGAAGAGATATAAAGTATAAGAGTCTTATTTCCTCAACTCAATTAAACTGCTAACAAACTAACTATCTTAAAAATATTACATATAACTAATAAAATAAGCACATACATAACTAAGCATTCCATGGCTAAACAAATAGAAATCTAGGGAGTTATCCAATTAACAAAATAAATTTTAATATAAACACTATCCATTCAACATTAATAAAAATGCATAACAATTTAATTCACATTCATACGATATCTACAATATCTTCAAATAGAGGCCAAACAACACTTTAATCTTTATTGAGAGATGTGTAGTGCTACAATCATATAAATTATGCAGTTGTAAAAGCTAAAGAATCGGCCCTTTTAATGAGCTACATTCAAATTTTTGTAGATTTACATTACATTTTGTTGTCTCAAGATGATTGTACCAAAACAAACTGTAGGCCTGATAAGCAAGTATGGAACATGGGCATATATTTTCAACTCATTCTGGTATAACTACCATGATGTAGTTGAGCTGATGTAGCTAGTTATGATTTCTCCTAAGAGAATAGTATCTACGTTTTTCAATCTGATTTAGGGTGTCCTTTGACAAATCTACTTTTTACCACTTCGTTTGGTCTAGATACTTGAAGGCAAGTATGTGATGTAGAAGCATCCGGTCACTAGGATTATCTAACAGAGCTGATTCTATTTGATGGGGATAGTTATGGGATCCTAGACGCTTTACCAAACTCTTTTCCTTAGCCAAAATTTGGGTCCATATTAACTGAGTGCTAAACTTTCCTGCTTCCTAGAGTGATGTCATCTTCCTTGAAAATTTTGGCCTTTATACTTAGTTGCTTTTAAAAATGTGCACTACCAGGTGTTGGACATAAGTCAACCTCAGAATCTAATGCTATCTTATGTCAAGATTTATGCCTTAGATTTTTTTTTGATCTGACCTCTTTCGATGCCAAAATTTTATGCACCCTGTGATAATGTCAGTTCTCAAAAATTTTGACCTCTGTTTTGACACTTAACCAATTTTTTGGCCTGGCTCATTATTGTGCTAGATTCTTTATCATATTCTTGTGTTGTTAGTGCTTTAGAAATATAGTTTGATTTATTTCAAACTTAGCAAAAATTTGAGTCCAACGTTGTATCCAAATGTCAGATTCCCTTGCCTTAGACAAATTGGACATTCAACTATGTCAAATATCGATTTTTTTCATAACCTTTGATGTTGTCGGCTTCAAAATAGTTTGACCGCTTTCTCCATACTTAGCCAAATTTTTATTTTGATGTTGTGACAAAATTCTAAGCTCCTTTGCCTTATTTATTTCTTAGACTAGACAACAATCTTATGTGTTTGGTTGTGCTTCTAGTCCTCCAGTCTGATATGTAATATCTATTTAGCAAAATTTTCTCTTAAAGAGATGCTATATACAAGTGGGTTAATCTTTTTACCCATAATTCATAATAATATTGATGTTCGATAATGGTGGATAAAGTTTAGATCTCTATATTTTGGTAATTATTTTTGGCAATTCCACCTTTGCAAAATTTTAAAAGAGGAAGCTTATTTTTGGTGGGTAAGTTTTATTAAGAAAAAAATTATAATTACACTTGGATGAAATGGAGCACACATTCTTGAGTTAGTGTGACCTATATAAAAAGATAATTGGTTTGAAGATCACCATTAAGGGATACGAAGAAGAAATAAAAAGGCTTTAATGGGAACAAAAAGAAATGAATAAAGAGGACATGATATAGGGAAAAATATAGATGGCAATGTGCAAGTTGAGATAACCACACCTTTGGTGTCATATAAGCCAAATAGGGTCCAAAGGGATTTGTTTTAACATAAAAAACTATTTTATAGGTTCATGGTTGCATTTAGAAGAAAAAAGGTTATTGTTTCCATAAACCCTATCAATAGATTTAATTTCATTAATACTACTTTGACTAAGAGGTTACAAGTTTAGACAACAATTATCAAGGACATACAACTTGAGGGTGAGAATGTATAGATTTTTGAAGATTCGAAGATGACCATGGATAAATATGTTTTACATTCAATTTTTCATACTATTGAGATGGATAATGTGGATATTATTCTTGGTTATCCTTGGTTGGATTCTTTGGGTACTATTAAAATTAATGTGCAAAATAAGTTTATGAAGTTATGGTATATAAAAAAGAAAATAGAAGACACCGTAGGATATTTCTCAACTTAAGGAGAAAGGATCTAAGGAAAAACAAAAAATAATTATAGAAGGAAAATTTAGTTAATAAACCAACAAAGGAATCAAAAGTTGAGTCTACAATAGAATCCATGGAAGAAGCAACTACAAAGTATAAGGAAGCTCTATTAGAAGCACACAAGGATTCACAAAAAGAAGGGCACAAGAGATAAAAGCATGAGGAAGAATATAAAATAGAGGGAAAAAATGATAAAGAATCAAAGAAAACAAAATGTTAGGTTAAGGTTGTGACATATTGCCATCGACACCACCATGAGTGACAAAAATCTTGGAGGTATGACTTAGGGCATAAATATTATTATAGATCTACATGGAGTCAAAAAGGTATCAAGTATTAGTGTTTGATGACTTTGGGTTTCAGAATGGTAGAACAACATCATGGAAATAGGACCAATCATTCGAAATGTCAAAGGAAAGCAACAGAAGCATGGAACCAACATATCAATTATGGATATTCAAGTGACACAATGGTAGCTTGGCATCATCAAAGGCTACCACCAATAAAAGTTTCACTTGGATGGATAGATGATCAAGATTGGTACCAGTTGTCAAGATTGCTTAAAAGATCATATTATTTAATTTCTTCCCATGTTTCAAGGATGAAATATTTGTAAGGAGGGTAGAATGATATGGTATTGTGGAATATGTAAATGGGGATATGGTATTATATTATATAAGGGTATTATGGATAGTTGGTGTAGACAATAAAAAGATGCACCATAAGATAAATAAAGTAGAAAATATATGTATTATATATAGGTCTTCTTCTTCTTTTGATTACAATTAGACCCTCACAGGGTTTTATAAATATATGGAAGGGATGGATCCTTTTTACAATATGTAATGGTGCATGTATATTATTTCTCTAAAACACTGGATGGGTAGGTTTTTCATGATTATTGCTTCACTGGATCTAAGGAATCTAAGGGGTCTATGTCTGAGCCTGCGTTTGGATTTGCATCTATATGATTTGGATACAGATCGTCAAGGGGGCCAACAAATTTGTTTGCTGATCATCCGAGGGTAGCATGACTATGACCTATGACCGTTTGGAGTTAAATGGCCATGATATGGGGTATCCTACCACTTTTGAAATCCAGATATAGTGGATCTAGAGGATCTGCATCAAGATCTAGTGTCTGGATTTGGTAGATCTGTAGGATCTGGTAGATCTATAGGATCTGGTGGTTGGATCTGTAGGATCTGTTGGCTCTAGGTCGATGTCTGGATCTATGTACCTATGCATAAACTCATTGTAAACCTATCAATAGTATATGTTGGGCCTCCCAAAGTAAGGTATATATTCAAAAGATATAAAAAAGAATACATAAAGGAAAAGCTTATATAGATTGACCTTACCTTCCTTACGACTGTTGTTGTTGTTGTCCTACGTTGTGCTGTATCATGCTATTTTTGGAAATCTTCATGTGGGTTGGATGTTGATTGTATGGGGGGCTAATGACTATATTTACAGACCATCTAAGTATGGACGACCATGACCTGATACCATCCAAGGTCGAATGATCGTATACTGTGGTGTTCTACTACTTTTGAAAGTTGGATATGGCCATGTAGAATGACATGATCAATGTATAGAATGGGATAAGGATGGTTGTGTGTGATAACTCGGGCAGTTGGATGCAAAGTTGGCTTGAATTTTTGACATTTTTTGTTTACCTATACCATCCTCATGCTTAATGGGGATAGAGGGGGTGCATTTATAAAACTTTCAAGGGGAATGGATGAGGTGGTGACTCAAATAGTTATGTGGTGTCACCAAAAGTCTTCCCTTTTCATTGATATTATCACAAAGGATGCATGCTTGCAAAGGAGGATATGCTTACCTCATAATTATCACCAGATGTGCACACCTAGAAGTTATCACCAAGAATGCACGTGCAAATTGTAATTGATATATTCATATGAATCATCACCAAACATGTATGTATAGTTAACTATATGTGCACATTGAACTGAGTGTGCAAGTTGAACTGAGTGTGCAAGTTGAACTGAGTGTGCACATTGGAACTGAGCATGCATATTGAAATTGAGTGTGTAAGATAGAATCCTTGTGGATTAAAATATCCAAGATGAGGATGGAGGTGAAACTACGAGATGTGGCAAGTACAGTGAACTGGAGTTCAATTCTGGAGAAGGGTAGTCCTTTCTTGCATGTAACCAGAATGCGGGATGCGAGGTGGAACTAGAGTGAAGTGGAAGTGATGTGGAAGGGGTTTATGAAGGGTAAATATTCCCATAAGGAGGTGGTGAAGATGTGTAGTCTAAGAATTAATTAACTAATTAATACTTAGGTGAATGAATATTTAATTTGATATTAAATATACTAATTAATTATGATTAATTAATTAGTATTTAAGGCACTTGATTTTGGTGTCTACAAATTCTCCTTTTTGTATCGTGTTGTGTGAAAACACAATATGATGCAAAAATAAATGACACTTGTAGTTGTGTGGATGAGTGAATGATGGAAGTGACTTTTGTGCTTGAAGGTTGAAGTTTGATTGCCCCAAATCAAGAACAATGTGGGATGCCTCAATTATGGAGGTGACAAATATCTATGAATCTTGTAATTGAACTAACAAATAACTAAACTACTAAGACATGGGCCTTTAGCGATTACCCCAATGTGCTAGATCTATGATGCGGTGGGTTTTTTGTGACCACCAATGCTAGACTGATATTGTGCAAATATCAAACAAGATTCTTGGACAATTGTCAAGTCCTAAAATGGGTGTTTGTTGTATTGATCTTGTTTTAGGTATGATTTTGTTGGTATTGTGTACCCCCTCAAGCGACGAGTTGGCAAAAGACACCATGGATGATGAAAACAAGGTGATTGACCTTATCGAGATTGGGAATGGGCTAGATGGGTGAAATGTGGTAGGTGATTGATTATTTTTTTCTTTTTGTAAATTTATGACCATTTGAGATGATTGAAAATCATGATCATCTGGGATGATCGCAATGCGGTCATATTGGATAGTTGTGCACCAAAAGGTATAAAAGGTAAATTAGGGCGCACGAGTGGCCATGTGCACCATTGTAGATGAGGAACGAGAGGTGAAGGTAAAATTGATAGGAAGGTCTTGCTAATTTGCGAGTGGAGTTAAGTGGATGGCTATAGGAGGCAGAGTGTCTGGATTTGGAGGGAGTGTAGGACCAATAAGTAATATAAGTTACCCTTTCACAATTTTATTCTAGATAAAATGAACCCAATTGTGTATGTTTTCTTACGATTGTGGGTTGTCATGTTGTTGCATGTGTTTGCTTATGTTTTTGAAAAAAATTATTGTTTTTTGTTTTTTACATGGTGTATGTGATGTTTGATGACCATATGTGGTTGGACGGTGATGGATAATGATTGTTTGATAGTTGGATAGTTAGGTTGATGATAAATATTGTTGAAAATAGTTTATTGTGAACATATGGGGATCAAACGGTGTGGTCATTGGTTGTTCTATGCTCGAATGATTGAGTGTATCAATCATTCGATGGTCGAATGATGATGTGAAATGGCCATAAGTTGGCTAGATGATTATTGTGTGTGTTTTGATGGTTTTATTTTTTGTTTTTCAAATGTATGACATAGTGTTGATGAATGTGTTATTTATTTCTTATTCAACAAAAATTATTGAGATTGAGGCATCATTTCAAGGGCATGTTTCATAAGGCTTGATGATGAAAGGTAGATTGGATGTGGCTTGGGGTGATCAGGATACAACATGTGGCCAGATTGGAGAATGTGCATTCACCTTTCATATTTTCACTAGGGAGATTACGATCACGCTTGAGGATGTATATCATATTTTTTAACTACCAGTGGAGGATGCTAGGATTCAGATGATTCCAACACATCAGAAGGATGCCCTACTATAGTGGGTGTATAAGGAGTAGTGATCGGCTATTGATATAGAGAGTGGTTGTCTGGAGTTCAATAGACACTATAAACTATGGTGGTTTATGGTGAGGTATGCTATTTTGATGACATTGATTTACATCATCGTGCTACCAGATTTATCGGGTGCTCGGTTCCCATGGAACCTACTAGGGTTGGTGCAGAATTTGATAGAGGATCTCAAGGTGATGGCATGGGATCTAGTGTTGCTGGCATAGACTTACAAATATTTGTATGAGATATGATGTTAGAGTAAGGAGGTGATGTTCCTTATACCATGAGATGGAGTAAGGATCAGGAGGAGAGTAAGATTTGATCATTTGTAGGGGTATGGGTGCATTATGATGGATTATTTTTATGGTTACGACTTGAGGATGTTATATGGAGGCCATGGAGAGGGGGTCTGAGTTGGGTGGAGGATGGTGAGCACTTGTCATGAGTGTGATGGGGGATATGGGTGGTAGATCACCATGAGATAGAGTATGAGTATTTTTTGTATGCTCATGTATTGCGATAGTTTTGAGTGCAACAAGGAATTCCATCACCACCTATAGTGTATAGGCGACATCGAAATGAGCCAATGGGGGTAGATATGGACATTGTGCCAAAAGAGGTGGATGTGGAGGATGTAGGCATGAATCATGAGTATAATCTATGGTTTGGTGATTGGTAGTTCCAGCCAAAGTTAGAGGGTGATGCAGTAGGAGGTAAGGATTGAGGGTCTAAGGAGCCTATAGGGTGGTGGGTATGACATTGTATAGATCCTAGGGTAGGATCACTATGAGAGGTTGATAAGAAGGTTGTAGAGGATAAATAAAAATGGGAGGGAGATGATGGAAGTAGAAAATATTTAGGGTAGTACATAGTTATGGCAGATCAGGTGCAGGTGTTGGAGAGGCAAAAGGTAGAGTTGGAGACTACCATTACACAGGAGCAAAGCTAGTGGGATGGTGAGCACCAGAGGTGGCAAATTTAGGAGGAGAAGTGAGATATGATGTGGGCTTAGGTGTAGATTCTACAAGAGGAGTGAGATAGGTTGCTAGCCGAGCAAGATGCATTGTAGATGAAGGATGATGTAGTGCGAGTGGAGCAAGATTTTATATGGAAAGATAGGTCATAGAGATCTATAGTGAGTTAGGGATTGGGCGTCCTGATGGCTTAGTTAGAGCAGTAGAGGGACTATGAGAGGTTACTAGAGAACACACTACTGATTAATGATATAGTACTACCATCGTTATCATCCTCTCAATCCTCACATATTTGAAGGAGTAGAGCATCAAATGATCCTTCAGTAGCCCCACTTGTACCTTGATTTATAGGTGCATCGACTTCCCAGGTATCAGGGCCAAGGGCATATCATGGAGAGAGTCAACAACATGGGGTAACAATGGGCAATCAAGGCGAGACCAAGTCGAGGGTAGCAATGATAGTGGTAGGGGCAGAGAGTGATATGTGTGCACTGAGCGATGTGTAACTTTTTGTATATTTGCCTTGTATCTCTTTTTAATGATGATGATGATCTTGATGGCTCAGATATATATAGCCTAATCGTGAGACTCGTTATGTATTTCATTAATTATGATATATGATATGATGCACTTTGTTTATATTATGTTTGTTTGATGGATTTTTGGCTAATGAATTCAAGATCAAATTCTATCAAAAGTATTATCTATTTGGACGTTTTGTTGTTTTATAGGTGAGACTCATCATGTAATGTAGTGGGTTTTCTTTGGCCATGACATAGGTGGTATGGCTAATCATGTAGTATAAAAGCTTTTTAGTTGCAAAAACAACTAGGCATAACTTCTTGACGTATGTGTATTTAGTCTCATAACTCACCAAAGTGAGACTAATGTAATAAATGGCTTGTTCTCTATTGGATTTGTTCTTTTATGCCAACATGGTGCAAAGGGTAAAATTAGTGATAAATATGTATAAATGAAATGGGACACCTGGTCGAGGTGGTGTCAACATAGGTGGGGATGCAAGATATTATTTGATGGCATCAAAAGCATCTTGACACTCTTGATTCCATGTAAAGGTAATCCCATTTTTCAATAGATGATTGAAAGACTTGCATTTATCTGATAACTGAGCAATAAAGTGATGGATCACTTGGATTTTTCCTTGTAAGCTACGTAGTTCTTTGATATTCGTAGGGGGTGACATCTCAATGATTGCTTTGAATTTGTTAGGGTTAACTTTGATGCCTTTCTTGGAGACTATAAACTCTAAATATTTTCCTGATGTGACATCAAAAACACACTTCTTAGGGTCAAGTCTCTCCTTATGCTCGAGTAATCGATCAAAAAATTTACGCAAAATGTTAATGTGCCCGTGACGTGTTTTCAATTTGATCAAGAGGTCGTCTACATAATATTCAACTATTTCATGCATTCAATCATGGAAGATATAAGTCATGGCATGTTGATACATAGTGCCTACATTTTTGAGGTTGAATGGCATGAATTTATAGCAAAATGTCCCCTAGGGTGTTGTGAAAGTTATTTTATGTTGGTCATCAAGATTAACTCGGATTTGGTTATATCCTAAAAAACCATCCATCAGGGAGAGCATTTCATGGTTAGCGGTGGAATCCACGAGTGTATCAATGTTCAAAAGTGAGAAATCATCTTTGGGACACATTTTGTTGAGGTCTTGAAAATTAGTGCAAATGTGTATCCCCTCGTTAGGTTTGCTAATGGGTGCCATATTGGAAGCCCATTATAGGTAGTAAATGGGTTGAATGAAACCCAAATCTAACAAATTTTGTAATTCCTCTTTATGTTAGCGTATGCTATGTTGTTAGTACATTATTAGACTTATTGTTAGATTAGTTAGTATTTGGTTAATTAGTTCCATTGCCTACAGACTAATTTGGGCCTACGCTATTGTATTTAACCACTTCCTGAATAATACATTGCATCACTTAATCTGACATGGTATCAGAGCCTAATGGCGTGGGCTAAGGCGAAGGGCATTCATACCCTGGTTTTGCCATGTGAAATACGAGCAGCTCGATGCTAAATTTCCAGCAGATAAGACAGTCGTTGGACATTCTTCTTGGACCTGTGGGGGAAAGCATAAGAAATATGCTACGATCGACAACACAATGCCAATCGAAAGTGAAGCAGAAGCATGAGAATATATTGGTTTCTCCCAGCCTAGGGTGGCGTCAATGAAATCACGTGGGTCATGAAGCCAGTGAGTGAGCACCACAAGGAGCATAAGGTGTGACTATTAGATGTTATGATAAAACTCCAAATACACACTACTGCATTTGTTGGGAATCAGATCCATTAGCAATAATTTTCAGAAGGGTGGTGGTTGTGTTCGAATATTGCAGATGCAACCCCGAGGAGCACCGTGATTTGAAAATCATAAATGATTACTGTTAAAATAATCTGCAGGCCTAATGGCAGTAGACGACAGGAGATTTCTAGAATTGCCAACAATAGTGTATACAGGCTCAAGTTTGTAGACAGGGGTAGTATTTTTTTTCTAGATCTGGAAGGAGTCTGTCATAGCAGATCGGATTTGAAGATAGTAAGCAATGGTTTTTCCTGGGTGACATTACAATATCGAAGAAACACTCAGCGTGTTGCAGGCGACAAGCGGTTTTTCTGGCATATTGCAGATTTTTGCGCTATAGGAAGATCTACACATTTTTTGTCATCGAAGGATTGACTATTTTTCAGTGCCATCTACAACATGGAGCAGATCGTGGATCTGTTCGCACAAGGCAAATTTTATTAGTCCCAGACAAAATCAAAGCAAAGAACATCACCAGCTTGAAGGAGATGTTATTTGTAGAGAGTCAGTGGAGTGCAGCAGTAAGGTGATCAATGCTAGCAGGGGCGCCACCAGCCACATTTTCCTATTGTAGAAAAAGCCCTTGCAGAGCTTTGATTGGAGGGCTCGCAGACCGATAAAAATAGATCTATAACCACAGACGTTGTTGTAGGTTACCTACTAGAGAAGGCACAACATAGAGGCATGATATTTCATTTGCAGATGATCATTATTGTTCAAAAGAGTGTCATCGACCGTTGAAGGGAGAGGCACCGCCGGATGAGCCGCCATCGAGCATCGCCTGCAGCAGCACCATCGTAGAAAGCACACGCAAGGTATTTAAAAGGTACATTTTGTGCCTTGGATGACGGATCAACCATTGGGGACAACTAGAAACTACTGCTAGTCTAAGTCCCCCACTCGTGAAAGGTCGCGAGTTCAAGTCCCGACGGGGACTAATATACATTTATTTTGCATAATAACTATTTTTTCTCAGTTTCAAAGTATTTTTTTATTTTTTTGTATTTTTTAATTTATTTTTAGCTTTTTTGATTAATAATTTCATATTTTTTAATATAAAATCATTTTGTTTTATAAATCAAATGATTTTAATTAAAAAGTATTTTATTATTGATTTAAATTTTGCTAGAATTAAGTAAATTTATGCATTAAAATAGAAACCTAAAGACATATTTTTTGCAAAATATAATAAGTGCATTTGTTTTCTCCAAGGGAGGATATAAGACAGGAAATTGCACATTCAAATAAGGCTTACAATCATCAAACTTCAAACCCTATTTTTTTAAGGATTCATAAATAACAAACTTTGTTTGTTTGAAGTACTTCACACAGGGGGGATTTTTTTGATGACATTTTTGTGCTAATCTACCTAAGAGGCAAATATTGTAATTTTTTACAAACCAGTGGAAAAAACCTTTTGGAGCGCCCATTTTGCGCTTCCAAAAAATTTTGGACTCCCCACGCCAGGGGCGCTGCCCCTTGGAACCCTGTACAGGGGAGATATAATTTTTGCAAAACCAAGGGGGGAAGACTTATAAGGGTGCATTTTCGGTAGTGACTGACACCTTAGTCAAATTATTTTTTACAAAATTCATTGTAAACGGTGCATTTTCGACAGTGACCGACACCTTAAAAATGGGCAGATCAAAGAAAAAGCAAGCCCCTAAACAAACTGATGTTTTTGAATCAGTTAAAGGTCCTTACTTTCCACCAGAGATGGAAGGGATGGATTTTTACGAGGATGAAATTTTTTCTCAGAAATTTTGAAGATTCTGAAGACCTTCAGAAAAATGGTGTTCAAATCCCTATAGGAGTCATAAGGGCAGTCTACATATCATTGATTACTCTTGATATGGCCCAACGTAAAATCTATAGGGACTTTGGTGAGGAAACAAAGGTAAAAATGGTCAATGCTTGTTGTGACACGAGTGACCTTCAACCCATTGTGGCACATGCTTGTTGTGATACAGGCGACCTCATATCTTCTATGGTAGATATTAGTTGTAGCATAGGTGATCTCATTTTAGTAGCAAATTTTTCTGGGGACACTAGTGACTTAAAAACTGAACCTTCTCAAAAAGAGCTCCATAATCTCATCAATAAAGACATGCAATATTGTTAAAAGCATTGATGAAGATGATAAAATTGGGTGTTTTGAAAAACACACCAAAGGATTTGGTTCCAAAATGATGAAGAAAATGGGATTCAATGGTGAGAGATTAGGTAAACAGGAACAAGGCATTAAAAATCCAATAATGCTAAATGTCAGGGCAAAGAATGAAGGCCTTGGCTATACTGGACAAGCAAGTACCAGTAATACCATGTTTGTAAATCCTAAATCTCCTACATCTCCTAAAAAGCATTGTTGTAGTCACTGTGGAAAGGAAGGACATGTTGCAGCTAAGTGTTGGAGATTACATCCTTGTGATTCTTGTGGATGTACGAATCACTCTTCTTCAAGATGTTGGTACAAAGTGAAAATGACCAACAAGGTTCATATTGATTGTGGATGGACAAATCTCACACAATGGACCATGATGAAAGAAATGTTGTATGGCTTCTACCAAAAAGGTAAAACCTATGGTAGACCCCAAGGCAAATCCAATGACAGACCGAGTGGCAGTCCCAGAGATAATTACCTAGAGACAGACCTAAAGACAGAACTAGAGACAAAGTTCCAGAGGTAGATCTACAGGCAGATCCAGAGGCAATGATCCAGAGGCAGATTCATAGGCAGATCTTGAGATAGACCCAGAGGTATGCTTAGAGCTAGAGCCATGAGCCAGAGCCAGAGCCAAAGACAAAGCACGATCCACCATTATTTCATTTCTCTTCTTCTTCTTCACTGTATTGGGGCAGTTATATACTTTACCCAAATATTGTTGTATGGGGGGATGATAGTGTAGCTAGTAGTTATATTATTACCAAAATAATGTAATAAGGGGGGTTGTTAGCATAGCTAGTAGTTATTCAATTACTAAAATAATGTACTAAGGGGGGATGTTAGTGTATGCTATGTTGTTAGTACATTATTAGACTTATTGTTAGATTAGTTAGTATTTGGTTAATTAGTTTCGTTGCCTACAGACTAATTTGGGCCTACGCTATTGTATTTAACCACTTCCTGAATAATACATTGCATCACTTAATCGACACTTTAACCATGAGGGCTATGGTAGGATGAAGCTTTCATAGTTTTTGCTTTACTGGTTTGGCATCGAGGCTCAGAATAAGATTGTGAACCACTAAATTCGGATCAAGACCTGATATGTCTTTGTAAGACCACACAAAAAATTATTTGTACTCAGTGAGAAGGGTGATAAACTATTCTTGTTCTTCAAGAGAAGTTTGATGATTTGGGGATGGTTTGGATCGGTGCTGAGGTCTACGTTGATGGTATCCTCAATGAGCATGTGCGAAGCCTCCTCTAATTGGTGAGTGGGAATGAGATGGATGTCATCAGATGAATTTTCAAAAATGGGTGACTCAGTGTCACTCACATCAACGTGATAAATGGTGAACATAGACGATGACGAAGTAGGCAGTATGTAAACATTGACTTGGCGGAGCAATTGGTTAGATGGAAGAAAATCGATGGGGGAAGGTGAGGAGGAAATATTCTCAAAGTCAATAAGACTTGGATCAATGTTGATGGGATTTAACGAGTTGAATGAATTGTGAAGAGGTGTAAATAGGTCAATGGAGACCATGTTGATTTATGGGATGGAGGTATTCATAGGACTAGAGGGAGGGTTCCTAGGGGCATGCTCATGGGTTAGGAGTTGGTCCAACATGGATGGACACAAATTGGGTTGGATTGGTGGTGGATGCATTGGTGCATTTGGATGCTCCATAGGAAGGAGCATGGAAAAATGGGAAGTGGAATGGGGAATAGATGTAGGTAAATATCATCATCATCTAGGAACTCCATTAGGAGGACTACGGGAGAAGAATATTCTTCAAAGCTATCAAAAGAAATTGAAAGTGCCTCAAGTAGCTCATCAAATTCATATTTTGAGGTATTAGATGGCATAGTGTGGATGGTGGCAACTTGAAAAGATCCTTTAGGTGATAAATAAACACACTCAAGGTCAGTGTACTCATCGTCTATATCCTCTTCAGGATCAAGGATGATACATTGAAAGTCTTCCTCAAGGAGGTCAATTGAAGAATGGTTGTCATACCCTAATCTAAATTTCTATTCAAGGGGTTGGTAGTGTGGTTTGATGATGTGATGAGATCCTTGCTCATAGAGACCAACGCCAAATCCTCTCCAACAAAAGCATCAAAAATATCTTATAGCGAATGAGTCATTTGACATGACATTACCAAAAAAATGGTGGTTTGAGCACCTTATCAAGAGGTGCATTGGAGAAGGTATCGACTCCAACATACAAAAAATTAGTAGAATTAGATGCGGGCCCTATAGAAATAATGATGCCTATGGGTGGGTGGTCAAAACCTTAAATTGATTCTATAATTGGAGGTATGAATGTGATGTTATGTACCAAATACTCACCTATACTAGGATTGCTCATGTGAACTGTGACTTGAGTAGGTTGGTAAAATGTAAGTAGGAAGTGTTTCGACACCCTCTGTTGAATGGAACAATTTTATGGATGAATATGGAGTGGTGTGCATGATATTCATATTGTTTGGAATAAATGACCATATGGTGGATGAATTTTGTGGTGGTGGCGGTTTAGGCTGCATGGAGAAAGAAGCAACTTGGTGCACTATGATGGGGGGAACCAGTGGAAGTTGTGGTAACTTTTCTAACGATGGGTTGAGGTAATTGCTAAGGTTGCATGGTGGAGGGAATATTTTGGGGTTTAAATGTGAAGGAGGAGGTGGTGGTGGTGGCGATTTGGGTAATAGTGGATGGAGGAGGTGGGTAAGTGGGAGTGGTTGGTTAGAGATGGTGAACAAAGGGATCAAATAATGGGTGAAGTGGGGAATATGTAGGTGTAGGTGAAGGTAGGGGGTCGTTTGAAAGTGATAGGGTATTTGTGAAATATGTGGGAGGGATGTGAGGGTGAAAGGGATATTTTGTGAAGACAAATACTAGCTAGGACGTGGTGAATTTTACCCAATGTGAGGGGGTTGAGTGGAAGTGGAGGTGGGTGGATGGTAAGGTGAAGGTGATGGTGGATAGTGGGGACTGTATGAAGTAGTCGAGGTAGTGTAGTGAGCTGAGTGTGGTGGAATGGGGGGTAAATGTGAATTGGGCAGTGTAGGATAAGTAGGTGGATGGGTAATTGGTGGTGGAAAATATGGGGTAAGATGAGATAACATTGGTTGGGGTTTTGGTTCAGGCAAGGCTAGGGTAAGGTATAGATGTGTGGAAGGTAGGGGAGGTTCGTAAAGGTTGGAGATCATGTGACAATATTTAAAAGGTTCATTGTTAGTGAGGATGCAGTGCACATGCCCTCATGAACATATTTGAGGTAATAATGTAATGTTGAGGGGATGCATCACATATCTCAAATCCATAGAATTCCAAGTAGGACATTGTATTGCATTCCTCCTTCAAGGATGTGACATAAAGTATGAATGATCTTTGCACCTACTTGAATAGGTAGAACAACCGTCCCAAGTGTTGAGCACAAAGTATCATTGAAGGCCCGTAGAGTGAAGGTGGAAGAGGCTATATGTGAAGGTGGTGAGTGGAGGTGTTGGAGTTCAACAAAGGTTATGATGTTGATCAAGGAGCTGGTATCGACCAAAACTCATTTGAAAGGCTTACGATCTATATGAGATACAATATGCAATGAAGGATCATGTACCTCTATTGATGAAGTCTTAATTTCATGATCATAGAAAGTAATTGAAGGCTCCATGCAAGTTTTGATACTGTCCAAAAAGTTTGTAAAGGCATTTGGATCTTGAGTTTGGAGGTCAATGTATTTTATAAATTCCATCAATGCCTTTTCATGTGGGGGTGATTGTTAAATGAGTTCATAGATTGAGAGTTTGATCGATGACATCCTGAGGCTTTGTGTGAGGCGGTTTGTTAAGGATATGACTGGTCATGGGAGCTGAGGTGTGGCCTACAATGGTGGAGGTGGCAAAGTAGAGTATGAAGGTATGTTTTGGGAAGTACTTGATTGCATTGGTTTATTAGGATAACGTTGATTTTGAGTAACATGGACCATCCCTACAAAGTGTTGATGTTGTGGGATGGTGTTGAGGTGGTTAAATTGGTTGGAGGGTGTTAGAAGTCAATGTTGCATGAAGTTGTTGGTTTATCCTGTGCTGTGGTAAGGGGTCCTGATAAATGCCAAGGTTCTAATTGGGTAGCATGAGAGGACTATCTATGGCAATGATCCCCCTTCTCAATAAGGTCTTGGACCAAATTTTTAAATGTTATGCAATCATTGATGTCATGACCCTTTTGCCTATGGTAAACATAGTAGTGATACTCTTTGTATGATTTGGGTTTAGACCTATTGGGGTCCTTTGATATTATTTCTAGCAATGACATTACTTGCGCTTCATGAAGTCTTTGAAATATGACAGAGTAAAACTCAAAAAGTAGAGTAAAATTATGAGGGAGCCTAACAGGATGCCTGGGATGGTTATCTGGTTGTGAGGGATTTTGAAGTTGAGCGAGAGGTGGTGTTGCATGGTATGTTGATTACTGAGGTGGATGTTGAAACTGCTAGGGTTGAAATTGTTGTGGTTGTTGAGGTGGAGGTTGCTAAAGTTGTTGATTAGGAATGCTTGGGCTGCTCAATACCACCTAATTGACTTGATTGGGCTTGGATTGATTGTTGGAAGTGCCTTTAGAATTATTGTTTGGCCATTCTTTCTTTTTAAGCTTTATTTCTCCCTCTTGTATTTTGATGTCTTCAATAGTCTTGGCTTGTGCTAAAGCCTCCTCAAGTGTGCAATATTATTGGAGTTGTAATAGTAAAGATATTGGTTTTGAACAACTCCTTGTGAATAATCAAGTGAGCTCCATGGTGGGGAGAGAAAATGGTAGTTCTATTATCATAGCTCTCCATCGAGCACCATAATCCAAGATAGGTTTATCATCAAATTGTCAAAGATTATAAAGATCCATCAATGTGGTTCTCTTTTTGATGATGAGGGCAAAACATTCTAGAAATAGGTTGACCAATTGTTTGAAATTATAAAGGCTATGCCTAGGCAAGTGATTGAACCAATCTAAAGCTCCTCCTCCAAGGGATAGCAAAAATGTGCAAAGCATGAGGGGATCAATTTTATTGATAAGATAGCATGCATTGATAAATGTGCTCATGTGTTCTTGGAGGTCCTCCTTTCCCTTGAATTTTTTGAATTTTGGCATCTCAAACAAGGGAGGATATGGTGGTGATGGCACATAAGGATGGATTGGGTAATTTTGAAGTTGGTTGAATGTTGGTTTTTGGTATCCAGTGTGGACAACTTGTAATGCTAAACTATTGATATTGTTGGCCAATAGTTGAAATACATCCGGAGCAACTTGGAAGGTTGAATGAGATGCACCAACTTGTAAACCCAAGGGTGGATATTGATGGTGTTGAGTAGATTGGTGGTGGGTGTATGTGGGGTTGGATGATGGTTGATATGTGGGGGGTGGTTTTTGGTGTTGAATGGGTGGTTGTTGGTGTTGTTGATGTAGTTGTTGATGATGGGGAGTGGGTGGAGGTTGGTATTGCTGGTGTTGAATGGGTGGTTGTTGGTGTTGTTGATGTGGTTGTTGATGATGGGGAGTGAGTGGAGGTTGGTATTGGTTAGGTGGTGGTTGATGATGTGTGTGGGTGGAGGCAGATTAGGGGTTTTTGATAGTGTGGTATGGGTGGAGGTTGATGGTACTGAGATAGTTGTTGATATTGCTAGGGTGGTTGTTGGTATTGCTAATGTGGTGATTGTTGGTACTATGATGTGGGTGATGGTTGTTGGTGGTACTGTTGAGGTGGTGGCTATTGATATTATGGTGTGGGTGGTAATTGTTGGTGGTACTACTAAGGTGGCAACTATTGGTACTGTTGCGTGAGGGGAGGTTGACCATAGGCCTTAGAATTTGGTGGTGGTTGGATGGATGCTAAAGAAGTTTGTTGGTAGCTGGTAGATGGTTGTGGAGGCATCAATGCCTATATTATAGGTGGTTGGATGGCCTATGATGGGGTCGTAAAGGACTTTTGGGCGATTGTGGAAGGTGGGGGGTTTGACATCTAGGGTGGCAGTTGGAGTGAATGGGTCAAAGTGGATGAGGTAAATGTAGGTAAATGAGATGCAACATTGACATAGCCTTGGTGGTATTGATTTGGATTCACATATGTTGACATGTGGCTTGCATAATGTTGGGGATTAGATCCCCCAAGTGGAAAGAATTTGGTGGGCATGTCATACTCAAGATGTGAATTGGTCAGATGTGTTGCTTGAGCATAAATATACTCTTGCGAGTGGGGGAGACTAAACGGGGTGGAATAATTAGTGGCAATAAGGATGGTCATGGTGAATCTGGTGGGGGAAACGAGCCACCATGGAGGGCTCATGCAACATCAAAATCAATGAGTGTGATGCTGGGGTTGATCGGGGATACAAGAGTCCCTGGATGAGAAGACTCAATAATGCTAGTAGGGATGTGGTGGTATGTGGTACCTGAGTTGTGTGTATCAAGCAGGTTAAGGGTGAGATGGTGGGTGTAGCTGGACAAGCTACCCTAGGGTGGCTGCAATGCTGCCTCCTGATGAGTCAGGGGAGCAATGGATGTATAGTAGGTTTGACCTAATTGGTCCATTGCAACTTGGGATGTAGCTTGGGCTTGATATTGGACTTGAATTTGAGTCAAGACCATAAGCTTAATGGGGATATGGATGGAATGTGGATTTGAAGCCATGATGGTGATGGTGTTTGTAAAAGTGGATTTCACTATCTATACAAAAAAGTCAAGCAAACAATAGTTTAAATGTTCTTTGTTTCAGTGTGCTAATGTTTGGGTTGATGTGTTTATGAGATGTGTTGGAACTATTTTTAGTTTTTCGAGTGTTTTTAATTTTTTTTTTAAGATTTTGTTTTGTTTTGTTTATTTTGTTTTGTATTTTTTTGTGTGTTTGATGAATCTAAACCTAATAATACAAATATGGTGGTGGAATGCAATCTAACCAAGTGTGTTGATGCCTACATCTCTTATGAGAAATGGTACAAAAATAGTTGAAATAACTTCCTAGGGTGGTTGTGGCATTAGGTATCCTAAAAGGGGATAAATTAATCTCTTGAAATAGGTTGCATTATCTAAGTCCTGCTATTAGTCTACCTAGACTTTTGCTTCACCATCGGGAGAGCTCAAACAATAACGACAGTTACGAGTCCACTGATTATTAAACCTCATGAACAAAGGGGTATCCAACCTAACCCATCCCAAGATACTCTCAAGAGTGGGGTATTTCTCGATGATGAAGTCCAAAAAATTGGTCGTAGGGGCTGCTACGATGTCTAGGGGGCGAGCCAATTGAAGGAGGTGAATTCCAACATTGATGGTCTCAATCGACGGTTGGTGATGAAATCCAATGTTGTCGATGTTTGTGAATTGTACACTATGTGTGATCTTGATTCTTTTTAATTTATTTGATTTATTTTCTTTTTTTTTGTTTGGTTTTTTGAGCACTACTTCTAAACTAAGAAAGAAAAACTCAACACCTAGAAGAAAAGAAAAACTACAACTATTCAAGCTTTTAAAAGAAAATATCTTAACATCTACCATTTTATAAATACAAAAAATGACTAATTTAGAATTTTGTTTCAAGCTCAAGATAGAAAGAATAAAATCCCCCTACCTGTAGTCCTGTGTTGTGTTGAAGACCAAAGGTTGGCAGTGACTGTGTTCTACGACCGTTCGGTGTTGGACGACTTTTGTCTGAGACCATCCAGGGTTAGATGACTGCAATCTGAGGATGTCCTGAGTCGAATAATTTCATCTATGTGTGCTGTTTGCAACATGTATAAAACCTGAAACACAAAAAGTGTTAGAAATGCCAAAATACAACAAGAAAATTTGTAATTAGCATTAAAAATAGCAAATAACTCAAACTATTGTGCAAGCAAAAGTTAAAGTAATGGTCCCACCATGATCAACATCTTGTAGATGATAAAAATATGCACCATAAGATAAATAAAGTAGTTAATATATGAATTATATAGGCCTTCTTCTTCTTCTTTTGATTACAATAAAACCCTTGCGAGGTTGTATAAATATATGGAAGGGATAAATCACTTTTAGAATATGTAATGGTGCATGTGTCTTCTTCCACTACAACACTAGATGGGTAGGTTTTCATGACCTCTACTTCACTGGATATGAGGAATCTTAGGGGTTTATGTTTGATATTGCATCTGGATCTGTGTCTGGATGGTCTAGATGTCAGTCGTCAAGGGGAAAAATAACTTTGTTTGTTGATCGTCTGAGGGTAGGATGACTATGACCTATGATTGTTTGGAGTAAGATGATTATGAGCTGAGGTATCCTATCACTATTGAAAGTTGGATCTGGTGGATCTACGTCTAGATTTGGTGTCTAGATCTAGTAGATCTATAGGATCAAATCTAAATCTTATGGTTAGATCTACAGAATCTGTTGGCTTTGGATCAATGTATGAATCTATGTACCTGCTCACAAACACATTGCAAATCTATCAATAGTATATGTCAAGCCTCTCAAAATGAGGCACATATTCAAAAGATATTAAAAATAATGTAAAATATATGTGTAAATGTGTAAAAGAAAAGCTTATACAGTCTGACCTTACCTTCCTTGCAACTATTATTGTTGTTGTGCTATGTTGTATTGTTTCTAGAAATCTTCACGTGAGTTGGTTGCCAATCATTTAGGGGGCTAACGACTATGTCTATGGACCATATGGGTATGGATGACCATGAACTAAGACCATATGAGATCAAACAACCATATATTATGGTGTCTTTCTACTCTTGAAAGTTGAATCTAGATCTACAAAATGATATGATCGATGTCTGGCATAGGACGAAGATGGTTGCATGTGATAAATCGAGTGATTGGATGTGAAGCTGGCTTGAAGTTTTGATAATATTTATTTACCTATACCATCCTCATGCTTAATGGAGATAGAATGGGTACATTTATAGAACTTTCAGGGAGAATGGATGAGGTGGTGACTCAACCAGTTAAGTGGTATCACCAGAAGTCTTCCCTTTGCATTGATATTATAACAGAGGATGTATGCTTGCAAAGGAGGATATGCTTATCTCATAATTATCACAAAATGTACACACCTTAGAGTTATCACTAAGAATGCACGTGCAAATTGTAATTGATATATTATTTGAAATCATCACCAAACATGTATGCATAGTTAACTGGATGTGCACATTAAACTGAGTGTGCATGGTGAACTGAGTGTGCAAGTTGAACTAAGTGTGCACATTAGAACTAAGTGTGCATGGTGAAATGATTGTGCAAGCTAAACTGAGTGTGCACATTGGAATTGAGTGTGCATATTGAAACTGAGCGTGCACATTGGAACTAAGTGTGCATATTGAAACTGAGTGTGTAAGTTGGAATCCTTATGCGTATTGAAATATCTAAGGTGAGGATGGAGGTGAAACTATAATATGTGGTAAGTGCAGTGAATTGGAGTTCAATTTTGGAGAAGGGTAATCCTTTCTTGCACATAACCAAAATGGGGGATGTGAGGTGGAACTAGAGTGAAGTGGAAGTGATGTGGAAGGGGAATAGGAAGGGTGAATGTTCCCATAAGGAGGGGGTGAAGATGTGTAGTCTAGGCATTAATTAACTAACTAATTAATTAATTAATTAATACTTAGGTGAATGAATATTTAATTTAATATTAATTAATTTAATTAATATTAAATATACTAATTAATTATGATTAATTAATTAGTATTTAAGATGCTTGATTTTGGTGTCTACAGTTAGCATGGGTCACACATAATCTAAGGTTTATTATATTATTATATTATATTATAATAATAAGTGGGATGAGGGTTTAGTAGTCAACTTCCCAAAGTAGAATTAGAAGATGGGTATATAAAGAAGGAATATTATCATTGTAATCATCATCATTCATATCGAGTATTCTCTTGTAATCATATTTACCCACGAAATGGATTATGAGACCTTAACCTCTCTAAGTGGCATTCTCATCTTGGGAGATTTGATGGAATTATTCCTTCCTTTAGAAGTATTTATGGTGTTGCCCTATCATAACGATATTATCTATATTTGTGTTTCACTATGTGGATTAGCTTTGTGGAATATTATTTGTGGATGAATGATTTGATATCTTTGCATACTGGTAAATGATTTCTATTAATAAGGTTTCACATGTAAGGATGCTTTAAAAAAAATAGAATATGGGTGTTTGTCTAGCAATTTATTCTATATTCTATAGGAGCTTTAGGTGGTATTGCAACAATATGGGGCAAATGCAAATGGGATCAACAATTATTAGAAATAAAAAGTAATTAGGTTGTTGGACTATTTTGTAGGAAAGATAAAAACATCAAAGCTAGGGTTATAAATGTATATGCTCCAACTATAGTCACTTCTTGTGAAAGATGTTAGGACCTTAGTATATTTTTTTCAAGCACAATGATAATTCATAATTGTGATTTATGGATTATTGGGGGTGATTTCAACATAGTTCTATCTCCTTTGGAAAAGAAGGGTGGTACTCCAAGATGGTCTAAATCAATGCAAGATTTTTTTTTATTTGTAAATTCAAATGGACTTTAGGATGTTAGTCCTTCAAGTTTTCAATATACATAGATGCATTGGGTAAACTCATATAGTAACAGATTTGGATAGATTTTTGTTATCCTACACATGGTTGCGAGTAGGATAAGATCACAAACCTATTTTTTGACTTGTGATGTATCCAATAATGGTCATCCAAAGTCATTTCACTTCCAATTTATGTGGATACAAGACCTCAATTTATTTTATATGATTATGATATGGTGGGATGAAGCAAATTTTGAAGGATTATATATGTACATGTTTATTCAAAATATGAAATATTTAAAGGAGCAAATGAAGATTTGGAATGCCAAATATTTTGGTGATATTTTTAAAGAAAGGAATGAAATTGAATCCAAGATCAAAATTTTACAAGAGATAGTAGAAATCAATGGAATGGATCAATATTCTTATGTGAAAGAAAAAAAATTACTTTTTGATTATCATAATGCATTATTAAAAGTGTCATATTGGTTTCAAAAATCTAGGGAGAAATGGCTCAAGGAGGGAGATAGAAATACAAAATGTTTTTACGCTACAATAAAAACAAATTTTTATCACATCAAAACTATTTTAAATTTAGACGGAAGAAATATTACAGAAGAAGATATAAGGAATGAAGCAATTAATTATTTAATAATTGTTAGATATTGGGCAAGATAGGGAAGCACAAGATAATATTTTGCAAAATATTCCATCAACTATCACACAGGGATTCTATCAATTATCACAGAGGGACAAAATGAAAGCTTGATGATGAATATATCTATGGTGGAGCTACATGAAGCAATATTATCCTTCCATCCTAATAAGTCACTTGGACTTGATGGATTTTATACAATTTTATTTCAATTTTTTGGCATTTATTAAAGAGTGATATGTTGGTTGTGGTTGAAGAGCCCTAAAAAAGGAAGGCTACAATAAGTGAGAGAAATGGTGCTTTTATTACATTGGTTTGATAAATTTTATCCAATAAGCCTTTCTAATATGATTTAGAAGATCATTTAATTTTTTTTGGCAAACAGGTCGATAAACATTCTAGATTGTGTTATCTCAAAGGAACAAGGTGGTTTTGTTTGTGGTAAACAAATTTTTGATGGTGTAATCATTGCATATGAGGCTATACATTTGCTTAATTCCTTGAAAATCTAGGTATGCTTATGAAATTAGATATGAAAAAAATATGTGGTAGGGGTTCCTAGAGTTTTCTACACGATATTCTCAAAATTATTTGGTTTTAATTACAACTAGTGTAAATGGATTAAATGTTTTTATAGCATCGCAAAATATTTTATTTTGATGAATGGTTCTCCACCTACTTACTTTAAGTCATATTGTGGACTTCATTAAATGTGATCTACTATCTTATTATCTATTCATTATTCTTTCAAAGGCATTAGGGAGAGCTTTCACAAAGGTAAAAATAGAAGGAAAAATCAAAGGTATTTAGGTTAAAAAAATTGATCCTTTTTTTTTCATTGGGTTATATGGGATTGAAATGGGCCCCATACGTATTACATCATCACCACATAGTGGTATTACAACAAAGTTTGGATATTATCCATGTATCATTTGAAAAGATTCGAACCTGGGTCTCCTCGAAATGTTGAGGAATATAACTGGTTGAACTAATGCCATTTGATACAAAAATTGGTCCCTTTCAATATCATTTATAATTTATTTATGATACATTCATTTTGGACCATCCCTCAATTAGTGAGGCCATGGAGTTTAAATAAATATTATCATGTTATGAGAAGGCTACTAGACAATTGGTTAATACTACAAAATCTAGGATTTTCATTAACATTGCCCTAGATTTACAACAAATTATTTTGGATATTTTAGGGTTTAAAATTGAAAAAATTTCATCAACCTACTTGGGTATTCCTTTGTCTCATAAAGGAAATAAAAAGGAGCTTTGGGTCTCTTGTTTGGATAGAATGAAAGCTTATGTAGCAAGTTATAAAGATAATTTTTTAACCATGGTAGGAAGGCTACAACTCATAAAGACTACATTGCAATCCATTCCTATTTATATGGTGTCACTTTCAATATTGCCAATAGGTATAACATTATAAATTTATAAAATTCAAAGATACTTTATTTGGAAAGGATGTAAGGAAAAAATTAGGTTTCCTCTATGTAAGTGGGATAGAGTTTGCAAAGGAAAGAATATTAGAGGAGCAGGCTTACGAAATTACATAAATATAATTTTGACCTGAGGGGCTTAGGTGGAGATTATTTAGAGATCAAGAAAAGGATTAGGTAAAATATTCTATAGGTTCTCTTGATGCAATAAAATTATTTAAAAAAAGAACCCTACCCAAAAGATCATTGACATGGAACTTCATATTGGATAGTTTGCAATTGATCAAAAAACATATAAGATCTAATTTTTAATGAGTTTACACAAGTTTTTATGAGGGGTCCTGGTCCCCTCATACCGAGTGGGGTTTGAACCTTGGACCTCTCAAAGAGAGGCCAAATCCCTTACCACTGCAGTAAGCTTACAACTTTAAGTTTAAGTTTACATGGGTTTGTATGATGAGTCTCAGTCCCCTCATACTGAGTGAGGTTTGAACTTGGGTCTCCTGAATGAAAACCCAAGAACTTTACCACTGTAATAATATTACATTAACATGTTAGATGATTAGTCAATGAAGGGAATTATTATTTTTTTGGTCTGATGCTTGTTGAAGCCATATCCTATTATCTATGACTCAAAATGACAATCATTGACTCATGCATTCCTAGATTGTAAATATCCAAAGGTCAAATTCCATATTAATATGAGCAACAACTCTAAATCATGGATTTCTATTAACTTGGTTGAAGGAAAGGAACTCAAACAAATTGTAGATGAACGTCAAAAGATGCTTCAAGAGTTTTATTCACCAATTTTTACACAAAAGGATAAGTCGGTTTGGAATCTATCAAAAGATGATGGATACTCGTTCAAGTTGGGATATGAGGATTTAGAGCAATTAAAAATTTCTACTCCCAAATATTTTCCTTAGAATAATGTTTGATCACTAGAGGCTCTACCTAAGGCCTCAACATTCCTTTAGTTAGCAATTCAGAGTAAGATTGTTGCAAGAGAGTACAAAAAAAGAGGATATCATGGACCTTTTAGATGTGTCTTGTGTGAGAAGGATTTAGAAAACATCAAACCATTTACTTCTTCATTGTCTCTTTGCTTACACCATTTGGGGTTCCTTTTTAAAAATATAAAAATATATTGGGTAGCTCTATCAACATTGAAAGAGTTGATGAAATGTTGTATTAATTATTTTGAATCTAAAGCATTGTGTATTCTGTGAGGATCAGTCCTACCATTATTTGTTAGAATTTATGCCTTCAAAGGAATAATATAATTTTTAAAAGTAAATCTCAAAAGCATGTCGAAGATTAATTTCATATTTATCATGTAGTTAAGGCACTTCTTACAAGGATTAAAATCACAATAGAAAAATAATGAAAATATATTTCAATGGAGGGAATCAATTATCATTAATGGTATTAACAAAAATGGACGTAAGGATTGGATACAAATATTATTGTTGATACTCAACATCTATTATTAGAGGTAATATCTAAGTGTGAGCATATCTAGAGAGAAGGAAATTAGGTAGAATATAATTTAACCAATTGTGGTGGTCAAGTGAGATTTTATCTCTTAACAAAAATAATGTGAGTTGATGCGGAAACATAACACTTTGAGGAAGATGAAAAATATATTTGATAAAAAAAGAAATAAAAACATTTATAATAAAAAATAACTTTGGACATGGTTTAACTGACCTAACAACAAATGTAATATTTTGATATTTTTGGTCCTATGAGGGATATCGTAGTGGCAAGTCTTTGCGTTTTCATCTAGGAGACCCAAGTTCAAACCTTGGTATAAGTGGACCGATACCCCTTTCAAAAACCCGTGCTTTATTCTAAAATTAATTTTGTATTTTAAATTCCCGTAAGGAAAATTGTAATGGTATGTCTTTGGATTTTTATTCAAGAGACCCAAGTTTAAACCCTGTTAGGAGGGGATCGAGACCCCTTTCAAAAATCGGTGCTTTACCCTAAATTTTTACATATATAATATCTGATATTTGTTGTAATACCACTATGTGGTGATGACGTAATACAGATAGGGCCCGGTTCAATCTCATATAACCCATTGAAAAAATATTTTGGTTTTTTTTATGGGAGTGGCCCCAATAGAAGCCATATATAACTTATTAAAAAACACATAATACATTTTTTTAAACTAATAAAACTTTTGAAGATATGAAGGATGTTTAAAAAAATGTGCAAGTATTGAACAAGTTAAAACATTTTTGAAGTACCCAGGTGTTGTAGGTGAGTTGGAGAGGAGAGGGCAATCCTCCAAGGGAGGTCCCAGGTTCGAATCTCCACCCTACCAAAAAGCTGAATTGGGTACCCAAAATCCAATTGATAATTTTGGTGTGGGCAGGTCGGGTGCGACTCCCGGGTGACTTTGACGGTGTAGAACCCCCTATTCGTGGTCTCTCAGACCAAGGCGGCCCACAAGGGGTTTTTCGCTTTAAAAAAAAAAAAAAAAAATATTTTTGAAGCATTACTAAAAATATAAAATGATTTAAAATTTTGAAATTAATTAAGAAAAGGTGTTTTTTATCAATAAAATAATAATGTTTTTTTCAATGAGTTTACACAGGTTTTTATGAAGGGTCCTGACCTCCTCATACAAAATAATAATATTTTTAGTTGAGACAAACTCTTCTACATATTTACAAAGAATAATCTAAGACAATTCTACTATGACATGCGAAGGATTAGGGTTTTTCCTAAAAAATATCTCATCTTTTAGGAGCCATATATTCGCGAAGAGTTATTTGATTCAACTGATTCTTAAACCAACTTGTGCAGAATTTTAATAGCTTTAAAATGAGTGATCATATACAAAAATTTGAGCAATATTGATGAAGATACGACCTTGTGAAGTCAACCATTCAGAAAAAGGGTAATGATGATTTTTCTAGTTGTGAAAAACAAAATTGCAAATATTTGTCATCTAGGGTTCGAATGATGGGAAGAGCAATGAAGGACTAGCACTTCAGTGAGGCAAGATATTTTATCTAGACAAAAGTTTTTAGCTAAGTTTTTTTTCCTTTCTTTATCTTAGAAAATTATGCATGAAAAATTTATAATTTTTTTATCAAGTATTATATTTTCTATAGGACATTCATATAAATTTCAATAGATTTTGAGTTTTAGTTTCCTTTCCATGGACCGATTTATAGTTAAATTCTTAGAACCATATTTTGTGGTAGAGGTTAGTAAGCGCACCTCAGAGAGATCTTAATTTCTTCAAGATAGGGCAATTTTTGGTAAATTTAATGGGTATTGGCCAGAGGCTTCAACCTTGAGAAAATGGATTGATGGGAGTTGGAAGTCTTAAGGAGTGATTCTATCATTTCTTCCCAAAGGTTTTTTCCTAGCCATTTTTTTTTTTTAGGGAAGAAAGAGAAAAAACTCTAAAAGGGGGTCCTTGGTTTATGGGAAGAGCATGACTCTTCCTTACTCGTTGGTATGAGGGCTTTTCACCTGAAAATATAGATCTATCCCTAGTACCAGTCTGGGTTAGGATGTTTGGGTTGCCAAATGAGTTTTGAAAAATAGATACCTTCAAGGAAATAGGCAACACTCTAGGAGATTTCCTTAAGATTTCAGATATGACGAAAGATGGATTCTTGGCTATTTATGCTCAAATATTGGTCATGATTGATATAAGTAAAGCAAATCAATCATTATTTAGTATGGGGATAAGATGTGGACCTAAAATATAGATTATGAAAACATATATTTTAGATGTAGAAGATGTCATAAGGTGGGGCATATTGAGAGATCATGTCCTAAGAAGAACCCAACAAAATCATGTGTAGAAAACCATAAGAGAAAACTTACAAACGATTATGGATGAAGATGGTTTTCAACTTCCAAAAAATAGATCTAGAAAAATAAAAGAAAATAAACAATGAATACCAATGAGGAAGGATATTGGAAGAAATACCAACTCTTTTGAGGCTTTAGCCTATGAAAAAAATAGATCAAAACTTAGAGGACACAGTACAACAATTTCAACCTATTAACAAGGAACCGTCTATTCAATATGATCCTAATTTAAGGAAGAATGTTCTCGATGAACCCAAGGAATGTGTATCATCATATTTTGAAGACTCTCTTAAAGTACCATGCACCATTTAGGAGAAAAACATTGGTAAAGAAAATGCAGTTTTAGAAGTTAATACCTCTACCATTAATAAGGAAATACCATAAAATGAGTAGGACAAGTCAAAAGCTTCTATAATAGAGCCAGGAGAGGATAAATATGATGAAAAATAAAGCTGTGAAAGAATATTGAGGAATATAATAATAAGACCTACTCTTGATATAAGCAAGGCAAAAATAGAAAAACCCTCAAATTATCAAGCAAGATCCAGGGAAGCAAGAGCAAACATAGAGAAAGGAACACAAACTAATTTGGTTGAACTTATCTTTACCAAAAAATAAAATGATATTGATAATACGCAGGTGGGGCAAAAAGACCCTGTTGAGACATAATTATCATCTCATGGAATATAAGAGGTTCTAATGCCCCCTCAAAGCATAGGTGTATTAGGGACCTATATTTAAGTAATAAGCTTGATATTCTTTGTATCTAGGAAACTAAAATGATAAAAGAAGAAGTTTCAAAAACTATAAAAGTAGTATGGGCAAGATGTGAATGGGATGTTATAGACTCTGAAGGAGCGACAAGGGGAATTCTAACTTGTTGGAATCCTTCTAGAACCTCTTGTGTAACCATTCATAAAACTAGACATTGGATAGCCTCTTTAGTCACTTGCTACTTTGTAGAAATATGTTTCATTCTTATCAATGTCTATGGACCTACAACTCAGTTAGGTAGATTAGAATTTTAGAATGGGATTGAAACCTTTATGAGAAGTAAAGACCAAGAAACCCGATTCATGATCATTGGAGATTTTAATGTCATAATTGTTGGGTAAAATATTTGTTAGTTTTTCTATGATTCAATTAATTACCTCCATTTAATTGTCAACCTGGGGTAGCTCGTAGTCTTGTGAGCAGCCTTGCAAAATATATGCTTATAATTCCTCCTTTGAAGATGAGCCCTTTACATTATGGTTTGGGGGTGTATCGCTCCAAATTTTTTGCATCCTTACCTTCAGGCTATAGGATCCGCGCCCGAAAGGGGGATGCGAGAAGGATGGGACAATACCTCGGACTGAGAGGCCCTTTGAAGGTCCCGCCTCTCGGGGAGGGGTATAAGGGTGAATTTTTGATGGATGGTGGGTTCACCAGGAAACTTTTGAGTGGCAGTTTCCATGCCTAGGTTGAGAGTAGGTTTGATGTGTTCATTTTGTGCTTTAATCATTCAATTCCTAGGTTTGGCCAAGATGAATCTAAGCTATTCTATATGCCAATGCTGATTTTTATGAATACAGAAAACATGCGTAAGTGCTAAACACAGAAAGTAGGCTAAATAAAATAGAACATACCTGATTCCGGATGTCTGATGAAGATTCTGAGTTTTGTAGAAGTCCAAATCATCTCAAATCATACGTAATCATCTGTAATTGCATAGAATCATCTCAGATCATAGATCGGTCATCCCGAGATCAGACCGAGATCGTCGTCGATCCGACGAATTCGTCGAAACACTGCAATCACAGAAATAGATACAAAATACCAAAAATGCAACTGCAAAAGCAAGGGGAAATGATAGAAATAACAGTAAACTTGCCCAAATGATAAATCCAGATAGCAATTAAAAGGAAATGCATCAATTTGACAATTTATTTTGACTTTATCATGCATCTATACTAAATGAGGTGAACTCCAGGATGCATAAATATAATAAACTAAGATAATGCATAAAGAAATGCAGAGAAACGATAAGAAAATGCAAACTCTGGGCTCTGATTGCCCCCAATCTGGACTACAGTCGAGATCGCCTCCAATCGTACGAGATCATCGTCGATCTGCGATAGGATCGTCCGAAATCATCTGGAATCGCCTGCGACGATCCAAGCTTGCTCCAGCTGAAAAATAGTAAGATTCCTGCAAGAAAACTTGAAATACGCAATGCAAACAAAAGTATGAAGGTGTTCTAAGGCACAAGGAACTAAATTTGTAGGGAAATCAGTCAGCTAGGGGGTTCAGGGGGATAAACTGAGAAAATCCCAGTTTATATAGGATTAGGGAGAGGTTAGGAGGTTGGAGATCATCCCAATTTGGGAGATCTCCAATGGGGGAGACTCTAACTACGTAGACACGCTTTCTGCCCAAGTTAGAGAAGTCTGTTGAAACAGAAGCTAATTATGAAAATTTGGTTTTGGGATGAAATCGTCTGGACGTTCTGTTCCAGATGAATTCGTCAGATCGGGGATGATTTCGTCTGATTTGCGATGATATCGTCCAACGGTCAAAACAAATCCTAAAAATGGCACGAAAAACAAGGGAAGCGGGTAACAAGCGGTTAACGGGCGGTTTGGGGTTAAAATTCAAATTTTTATCTTTTTACTAAGGTTTAACTGTGCCAATTTTAGGGTGCTACATTTTGCCCCCTCTTTAGCGAATTTTTTGAAGAAAATGCGTTAAAGACGAGTTCTTCCCATTTTACGAGAAAGCAAAAATTTACTCAATTTTCTAGACGACGATTCTTGGTCGAATCGTACGACTGCTGACTATGGTGCCCCCTCCGTGTTTTTACCCAAATCGAATGTTTGAGGTAAAAGCATGAAAAAGCAAAATTAAAAAAAAAAGTTGTTGATTTAAAATAAAATTAAGAAAATAGGGTAAAACCCTAATTCATTTTTACTATTCATTTTTATTGTTTTAGAGCTCTGCAGAAAAAATGGTTGAGACAGCGCACCGATCGACAGAGGTCCGACGCGGGCTACGGGTAAGGATCTAATCCTAGTGAATTATGTTTGGATTTAATTTGTGCAATTTTTTGATTGAAATTTTGATTGTTTGGGGCATCGCGGCCATTTTTAGGCCGTCGACGACGTCGGGATGAAATCGTCCCTATTTCGTCGAAATCGTCTCTAGATCGTCGATTTCGTCTGAGGGCGAAATCGATGAACTAGGGGCGATCTCGTCCAACAAGGGGCGATCCCCAAGTTGTGAAATAGGAGATGATTTCATCCTACAAAGGATGATTTTGCCCAATTTAGGACGATATCATCCAATAGTGGATGATATCATCATTTGATGAAATTAAGTTTGTTTGAATTGCATTTAATTGATTTTAATAATTGGTTTATTAATGAATTTTGTTGTTTTATTGTTTGTTTTGTAGAGGGGATTACTAAAGAGTCGGGAGTGGAAATACGGGGGGCTGAGAGATGACATAGCCGTGCTCGACCAGGTAGAGCGTGACCGACTAGCACAGGTCGGTTTGCAGCATGTGGCAGAGATGCCACAAGTATCGACGGACATGGGGCTACTGACAACCCTAGCAGAGAGGTGGTATCCGGGGTCGTCCTACTTTTGGTTATCGATAGGGGAGATGGCTCCCACACTAGAGGACGTATGGAGGATCTTGAGGATCCCCATACAGGGATGGCTGATGACTCCTACGGCCAATCAGGGCCAGGCGATGATGAGGCTGAGCGGAGACCCGAGCTTCACCCTGGAGAAGGGCGGAGTGAACATCGAGTCTCTAAGGTAGATGCCTGGGGCATCTAGGCTGACTCAAGTTTTGGTAGGGGTGGTAGGTGGCTTACTGCTGTGCCACCAGAGTGGGTGCAGACTACCATGGCTCCTCTCAGATGTGGTCTGTGACATGAGAGACCACGGATACAGGTTTGCATGGGGTAGCTTTGTACTATGCCGCTTGTATAGGATCCTGCATGGGGTCGTATACAAGGGAGGCCGATGTCTGGTCTTGACATCACTACTACAGGTTTGGTGCTGGGAGCACATCATGGTGCAGAGGCCGGTAGGGCTCCCACTGACAGGGGTTGACCGAGAGAGGCCCCAAGTTTTCTATTGGTGGTTACAGAGAGGGTCACAGTGGCGGATAGATCTGCCGATGTCACGGAGGTTGCTAGATGACCTCATCCTAGACCAGATCACCTAGAGGCCATGGAGAGAGCATCCAGGGTGGGCAGAGGATGGGCAAGAGCTGGCTCGCATCAGGCGAGTCTACTGGCTGAGGATGGAGCGGGGAGAGGTAGAGCTCCACCGCTACGATCGAGTTCTATGATAGTTCGGTCTTCAATAGGGGATCCCTTCTCTCAGGGATTACGAGTACTCCTAAACTATCTGAGATAGTACTACACTGAGCGGGGCTCCAGACATGCAATGGTTCTAGAGTCAAGACATGGATGATGCCCCCATCCAACCAATGGATGGTGATGATGTTAGGGTTGCCGATGGATATGATGCCTAGTACGTAGGCATCCACCCTCCTCGGATGATGAGGGCATAGGGTCCGATGCATATCATGGTGCGATGGATGGGGAGGCGACGTCAGGCTACTATTGAGGCAGCACGAGGTCACGATGGGAGAGAGCAATGATGATCTCCATAGGAGAGATGCCATAGGATGGCACGGGCTCCATAGAGGCCACAATAGATAGGGAGGAGGGAGGAGAGATTCCCTTCTCAATAGGGGGAGAGGCCACCATCGCTCGATAAGGGCAAGGGTGTCGAGGTGGGGGAGAGCAACGAGATGGTGGCTCTCTGAGCTGAGAATGCCCACCTTCGGGCTCAGGTGCAGACACTTCAGGATGAGGCTACACGTCTCAGGGCTCGGAGTGGAGGGGCGAGCATGGAGGAGCTGGTGTGGTCTATGATGCAGACCATGTTCTACCAGGGGGTATACTTCCAGCTAGTTCCAGAGGGCCAGAGGGTACAGCTGCCAGCTGGCATTGCTGAACCAATCAGGATGGGATCGATGAGGACATCCTCACGATCGACAGTGAGGACCCGAGACACAACATGGACCTCTATGGGACCACCTCCTCCATGCCAGGGTGGGAGAGGAGATGAGGCTGAGAGCTCGAGGGCTTCTCGAGACTAGCTGACTATAGACTGCACAGAGATTGTATAGATTTTTGAGAGGATTGAGTATGCCAGGGTATAGATTGTGGCATACCAATCCAGTTTTGATATGATGTACATAATTTGATATATATATATATATATGGTCTTGTTTTTGATGATATGACTTGTGTATATGTTGTATGATGCTTTAATTTTTGAATTTTGGTGATTGATGATTCATGTAATTATGTCGTTTGGAAATAAATTATAATTTTTATGTCATGGCATAAAATTGTAAATGAAATAATCTGATGTGAATAAATTGGTTGTTTTGTGGTGTGATTTGATGAAAAATAAAAGAGACTTCTAACAATAATTTCAAAGGACATTGTCATTGTTATAGACCATTTCATGGAGTCGCCGCTCGCTAGGTCGTCAAGCTAATCCCAGTATAGAAATATTGTTAAAAGTAAAAGAGTGCTTAAGAGACTGTCTTAAGACTTTGGGTTGTGATGATGAAAATGATGATGGTGATGATTTGTTTTCAGATTTTCATAAAAAATATTATGCATGACATATTAAAGAAATATGATTTTTTGCTAGGCATACATTCCTAAGTGTGATAAATTTTTTGAATAAGTCCCTAGGAACTATACCATCATTGCAAAATTGAATGTTGACATAATGAAATGAAAAAAATGTGTTCGTTCTTTTTAAAGCACAATTGTGTAACATAATGATGTAAGCCATATGTTTTTATAAATTAAAATGAATGGGAAAATAAAATTAGAACAATGGTTTGCGCTAGGCATAGAATTATAGGTATAGACTTATACCATCATCGCGAAATCCAAAGAAGAAATTGATATTTTAGTTTTATTGCATGATTGATTTTTGATTTTGAGATAAACAGAAAATAATAATATATAAACTTGACTTTATTTACTAGATTTTGTAATATGTTGTTTGAAAGAATTTTGGGATTTTTGAAAACAATGTATGTAATTGTTTTTATACTAAACAGATGTTCTGAAATAAGAAGAAAAAATTATTCCAAAAGAGTTGCAGAAATATTTTAAATTATCTCAAAGACAAATGTAGATTTATAAGGAACCCTCATGTGCATATGTGAGTTCATTGCCGATCTTGATTTATCATAATGATACAAAAATCTCTCAAATACAAATGTGTGTGCAATTGTATTGTTCATTTACCAATTTTGAGCAAGATAATTTGATACAAGTAATTTGAATTAACCAAATAAGTGTTCGTTGACCATGATTTATATGCATGTAACCGTACCAGACTACTATGTAAGTCGGGTCATCAAGAGCTAGCTAATCCATAAGAGATATAGGTCTATACAAAAGAAGGTCGCTAATGTGACAGACATATCACCACGCTAGGGATTACCCAAGGCCAAGCGGGTTGGGCACAAACCACCTGTTATGGGGCTTACCTCACAGTTTTCGAATAATTGAGAATTCCAGGGATTCAAGCTCATTCACCCTTCTTTTCTTTTCAAGGGGTAGGGAAAGGGATTTTATTGCATTTTGCTTTTCTTTTCTTTTCTTTTTTTGTATTTTTTCTTGAAACTGAGATAATGCTGAAATATTGCTGCGATGGTACAAAATAATATTTTTCTTTTTCTCATTTTCTTTGACTTTTCTTTTTCTTCCTATGCTAGGGATACTTGCTCGGATTGGCTGTAGAGCAAGGGATTTTTATTCTGGGTAGGGGTGAGCTTGTCCTTTTGTCAATTCTCAAAGATTCTAGACCATGTGCATGATAGGATAGCGGGGAAACTTTTCGCTCAAGAAACCATTTCTACTATGTAGCATCATATCGAATTTGCAATGAAATCATTTTAATGTGAAGAGATATACTTGGTTCAAGTAAATAACAAGATCAGTTCTCTATGCTCAAAAACTTTATTTAATTCAACTGTGGATTTTGATATAAGAGAGATTAATAATCATACCAAATAAAATCAAGATATTTATTCATGTGAGTGTGAAAGTGCGGGATTCCAAATAAATGTTAATTTATCCAAAATAACTGAAAATATAACTGCAATACTTCAAGAATTGACAGGTGCGAATATAAAAGATGTTTTTGAAGATTTTTGATGATTTTGAAGTGTTTTTATATTTTGATTTTAATTTATGAATGGAAAGAATAAATACTATTACTTTTTTTTTGAAATTTTTATATGGATAACGAAAATGAAACAATATGCAAAATAACAATATATACAATGATGAAATGACCAGATTTTATGCATAATAGCGTTTGAGATGCATAATGTTCATAGGTTCTTTAAGATCTTTACCATCTAAGGTAGATAATCTGTATGCTCCTGAGCCAAATTTAGCAGTGATGACATATGGCCCAAGCCAGTTGGGCTCAAATTTACCTTTAAGATCTTTAGTTGCATTAGTATTTTTTTGATTTTCTTTTAAGACAAGGTCGCCGATCTCAAAGGATCGATGATGAACTTTCTTGAGGTATGCTCGTTTAAGCTTGTTTTGGTAGGCACGAAGATGCTCCAAAGCATTGATGCGCTTCTCATCTAGGAGTTCCAGCTGACTAAGTCTGCCAGCATGATATTCATCTCCTACTTCAGTATCTTGAAGTAGCAGAGCCAAAGAAGGAACTTCTAATTCAAAGGGAAAAACAGCTTCAGCGCCATAAACCAAAACAAAAGGTGAAGTACCTGTGGGGGTGCGAATGCTAGTTCGATAAGCCCACAAAGCAGGATATAATTGGATGTGCCAATCTCGACCAGATTTATTGACCAGTATTTTGAGGATTTTGATTAATGTTTTATTAGATGCTTCTGCTTGGCCATTACCCTGAGGATAATAGGGAGTGGACCAACGATGTTGAATTTTATATTTTTGACATAATTTCTTGACATCTTTATTTTTGAAACAAGTTCCATTATCCGAGATGAGATTTGCAGGAATTCCGAACCTACAAATAATTTGATTAAAAATAAATTTGGAAACTTGGGTTCCAGTGCAAGAAGCTAAGGGCATAGCTTCAACCCACTTCATGAAATACTCAGTGGCGGTTATGATAAATTTGTGTCCATCAGATGACACAGGGTTGATTTTTCCAATGATGTCTAAGCCCCATTTTGAAAAGGGCCAAGGAGATGAAATAGCCTGCAGTTCTTGTGCAAGCGCATGGACAAGGTCAGCGTGTTTCTGGAACTTGTCGCAATGGTGCACATAATCATGTGCATCATTCTCCATGGTAGGCCAAAAATATCCTATCCTAAGGAGCTTCTTAGCAATGGCGCTACCACTAAAATGTCCCCCACAAGATCCATTGTGGGCTTCACTCAAAGCTGATCTAGATTCTTCTAGATTCAAACATCTCAATAGGATGCCTTCAAAAGATCTCCTATACAAGGTATTACCAATAATCATGAAGTGACTTGCTCGTCTACGTAACAACCGATGCTGGTTGCTATTACAACCTTCAAGAAAGGTCCCATTTTGAAGAAAATTAAATATATCAGTGTACCATGGTTCAGGAGTAGTTTCATTGATTAGAAACACATCCAAAGGTTCTAAGCATGATTTATTTGAAGTGGGTTCCTGGAGTCGATGAATAATGATGGTAGCATATTCATCATCTAACTCCAAGGGCAAAAGAGATGCAACTACAGCCATAGCGTCGACCGCACGGTTGCTAGTTCGAGGAATAGCTTCCAAGGTAACTTGATCAAATAAAGATAATAATTGTAAGACATATGCTTTATATGGGCGTAATTTATCATCTATCGGTCTGATAAACATCATTGATTTGATTTATGACAAGTTGAGAATCATCGAAAACCAATAAATTTTTAATTTTTAGTGCCAAGGCAGCTCGTAATCCAAGGATTAGAGCCTCATATTCAACAGTATTATTAGTGCAAGCAAATGTTAATTTGAAGGACAGAGGTATAAGATGTTTCTACGGAGATATTAAAATAATACCTGCACCAGCCCCACTCATGCATCGGGCTCCGTCAAAGTATAGGGACCATTGCTCGGGATGGTCTGCCTCTAGTTTAAGGCATTCATCAAGAAACTCAATGATGAGGGGATGGGTAGACTCTAAGGGTGCAGCAACTAACTGATCTGCTATGATTTGACCCTTAACAGACTTTTGTCCTATAAACATGAGTTCAAACTCGCTTAGCGCAAGAACCCACTTTGTTGTGCGACCAGATAAATAAGGTCGACTCATGAGATATCGCAAAGGGTCGAATTTAGCAATAACATACGTTTTCTGATTGAGCATATAATGGCATAATTTCTATGTAGAAAATATGACTGCGAGACATAACTTCTCTAATATTGTATAGCGAGTTTCATAACTGATTAAGGTTCTGCTAATGTAATAATTAGCACGTTCTTTCTTCTCATCGTCAAGTTGAGCTAACATAGCTCCTAAGGCAAAATCTGAAGCAAAAATGTACAAGATAAATGGGCGATCAGATCTAGGTGGTGAAAGCACCGGTGGTTTAAGAAGATATTGTTTGAGGAGTTCAAATGCTTCTTGACATTCGTCGTCCCAATGAAAAGAGACATCTTTCTTAAGAAGCTTAAGAAAGGGTCCTGTTTTGTCCGCCAACTTATCGATGAAGCGACGAATAGCTTGAAGTTTACCTTGTAGACTTCGTAATTCAGATATATTTGTGGGTGCGGGCATATCAGTGATAGCCATGATCTTGAGAGGGTCAATTTCAATGCCACGTAAAGAAACTATAACCCCTAATAATTTATCGGACTTAACTCCGAATATACATTTAGTTGGATTCTAGTCGGATAAGATATTCCCTTAACCGATCAAAGACTTTTCTCAAGTCATCTAAATGATCATCTTCTTTAATGGAACGAGCTATAATATCATCTACATAATCATGTAGAATATCATGCATCATATCATGAAAGATATAAGTCATAGCTCGTTGATAGGTTGCACTTGCATTCTTCAAACCGAATGGCATCACTTTCCAACAAAAGGTCCCCCAAGGGGTAATAAAGGTTATTTTAGCCTGATCTTCAGGAGCTATCCTGATCTGATTATAACCAGAAAATCCATCCATTAAGGATATCATTCCACTCCCAACAGTAAAATCAATGATCTGATCCATGTTGGGAAGAGGAAAATCATCTTTAGGGCATGCAACATTAATATCTCTGAAGTCTGTGCAAACCCTAACTTTGGTAGCTTCTTTCTTAGTTACTGGAACTACATTTGAGATCCATTCAGCATAATCAATGGCTTGTATAAAAATAACCTTCAAGAGCTTTTCTAATTCCCCTTTGACTAGTAAGGCCACTTTAGGATGCATTTTTCTAAGTTTCTGTTTAACAGGTTTAGCATCCGGATGGACTACTAGGTGATGCATAACTACAGAAGGGTCTAATCCTGGCATATCTTCATATGTCCAAGCAAAGACGTCTTCATATTGTTTAAGAAATGCAATGTATTTATCTTGTTTTTCTTGACTCAATTCTGATCCAATGTTGATTATGTGAGGGTTATCTTCGGTTCCAATGTTAATTTTTATGACATTTTCTACTTCCATGTGTAGATCTCTCTCAAAATTAGGTGGGGCGGGTGAAACGCCCAATTCTTGTAATTCTTCCAAGGTTAGCTTGGATAATTCATCTTGAGGAGTCGTGGCCTCAAGCTGGGCTATACTAGGTATAGAGCCATCGAAATAAAATCCATTATATAACAATTCCTCAATGGAGACATCATGGAAGATATCTCCCTCCAACTCATCGTCGGATTCAGCGATCATCTGAGGGTAAGCTATGGATAGCATATTACATGTAAATGGCTTATTTATTAAATGCAAAGGATCGCGTTCATCCAAATAATCTTGGTAAGATATGAGATGGTCATCATCCTCAAATGGGAAGGGCTGACCTTTACTAGGAAATAGGCCCACACCACATCGGGAAAGCCATGGTTCTACCTCAAAAGGTTCTTTCATACCATTCTGGGAAGGTCCCAAACCTTTCCCTTTATATCCCAATTTAAGCATTATAGGCTTAGCTTTAATATACTCATTAGTAAAATAACATCGAGCATATCCATCATAATGTGTCTTGATGTTTCTAGGTATTCTTCCCCAGTCATATCCCTTATAAATAAAAGTGCAACTCCCGACTTGGTAAATACTTCCCATAGGCTGTGGGAGACCCAAGGTGCGAGGAGAGGGTGGCAATTTATTTAAAATAAGGGAATCTTGCATAGCAACGTTTGTTTTTTTTGATATAAGAATTTTAGATAAATCGGGTAAGAGCTCATCAGTAAGAGCATAAGAGGTAGAAGGAACATTTCCTACATCGTCGGATGTAGAAAGTATGCCTTTAGTGGATGTAGATGTTATAGAGATGTCGATGGATGGGTCTATAGGTATAGAAGTGATAGGAGTAAGACAAGAAGCATTGGTTGTGGGTTTAGGATCCTTTTGGAGGTCCTAATGTGGTTTGTTCGGAAGACGGTTGAACTATATGTAGAGGTGTAGTTGGTGGGGAAAAAGTAGATGATGTTATGGGTGTATGTTTCACACGTTTAGATGGTTGATGAGAATTAGGATGTGTGGATGATAAAGCAGGGCAAAATTGAACTCCAACAGGTTCTGCCAAAGCACACATATCAAAGGGTCTGGGATCACCATGAATGGTAACCAACTGATTTTTAAATTCGAATTTAACACATTGATGTAAAGTTGAGGGAACAGCTCGCATTGCGTTGATCCAAGGGTGACCCAAAAGTATATTGTATGATGCAGGGCAATGTACAATAAATACGGTTGTGTCTAAGGTTCTTGGACCAACTTGCAATGGGATAGTGATAACTCCACACGTTTCTTGTGTTTCGTCATTGAAGGCTTTTATGATCATATCAGTTCTTTTCATTTCATCACTTCTAAACCCAAATATTTGGTAGAAGTCAAAAGTGCAAATGTTTAAAGATGAACCATTATCAATCAAGACTCGTTTAACTGCTACATCTCCAATTAGGGCAGTAATATATAAGGGGTTATCCTTATGTAAACTATGTTGTGGTATATCTCTATCCCGAAAGTCAATACAATCGACTTCGCGAGTTATGATAGTATTGGACATGGCTTCAGGTTGAATATTTTGTGGTACCATCATTTGGCTTAATGTGAGCATTAATTCATCCCTATGTGTAGGAGAAGATCTTAAAAGGTCCAAAAGGGAAATTCTAGCTATAGTATTTGATAATTGTTCATTAATATTATAAGGAGGCTTAGGTTGAACATTAGGCGCATGATTCCCTTTATTAGGAATTTTCAAAACAAATGGAGCTGATCCATCATTCTGAGTTTGATCTTGTTGAGAATTTTGAGCCTGTTGTCGAGTAACAGCTCCGATGGTACCTACAATATTATTTTGAGGATGATGAATAGGTCTTGGTCTAGCATTTATGGCTTGTTCATTAGAAAGTAATTGGTGAGAAGATGGTCTAGTAGTGACTCTTCTTGGAAATGGTTCTTCTGGAACCATAGAACTTGTGATAGGTTGAATAGGATCTGATTCATCTTCAGAACTATTCGATTGATTTGAGGTGATTTCCATGTCACTTTTAGTCTCATATTCTATATCACTAAGATCAGGTGTCCGAATATTATATAGAGGTCTGGTCGTAACCATGGATAAAGTTGTGTCAAATATTTCCAAATCATGAGTAGGTAAATGTCCACTAATAGTTCCTACATATCGGGTAGGAGGGGGAACATTATGGTGCTCAATTTGATTAGCCACTTCTTTACCATGCTTTGGTAAAGGATGTTGAAATATGTCCAATGATTGATTGGCATTCTGATTCTGATTTTGAGGGATGTTCTTTTGAGCATTATTAGGAGGATTTTGTTTAGGTTGAAAGGCTTGCACCTCCATCTCATTGTTATCAATCAGGTCTTGTATTTTATGTTTTAATATTTTACAAGAGTTGGTAGCGTGTCCAGGTCCTCTATGGAAATCATAGTGTAAATCAGCTCTGTATCCGGGTATAGTTGGATCAGGTTCCCGGATATTTGGTAATTGGATCAAACCTCATGCTAGTAATTGCGGGAGAATGGTTGATAGAGGTTGATTTAACCTAGTAAATTCTTGAGGTGGTTTATCAAGAGGTTTCAATATAAATTTCTCTATTGTTTTCATAGTATTAATAGTAGCGATATTTCTACTATCAGTGACTCCATCACCCACAACTTGTTTATTTTTATATTGATTTCTGGATGTTTTCTCATCATCTTTCTTTTTAAGTTGACCTCTCCTAATAAGAGCATCTTCCACTCTTCGAGCTAAATCTATAGCTTGATCGAAGGTGGTCAAGGTAGCAATTGATAACTCATAGGATAGTTGTTCTTGTAAATTATTGATAAAGATATCCAACATTTCCCGATAAGGTAACACAAAGTGCAATTTTCCTATCAACTGTCTCCATCGAGCTAGGAAATCAGCAAAACATTCATCTTTGTCTTGTTTTAGGTTGTACAAATCTTTAATGGTTACATGCCTTTCGATGTAGGCACTAAATTGATGCACAAAAGACTCGACTGTCTCTTCGAAATTCCTCAAAGAATGAGTGGGTAGTTGATAATACCATTCTAATGCCATTCCTCCTAAACTTTTTGGGAACATCTTTAGTAATAACAAGTCATCATGTGATATGTCATGACATGCTATCCTAAACATACGAAGATGCTCTATGGGATCTTCGGTTCCTTTGTATATAGGTAGGACAGGCATAGGGAAGTGTTTAGGATATGGTTGTGCTACAACTATAGGATCTAGAGGCTGACTGCACATCTCTCGATAATTGTACGAGGGACGGTAGGGATCTATCTGGTCCATGCGGGAGACTAACTATTTCACCATGGCTTCCAGATTACCAGTTTGTCCACCATATTGGTTTGGTGGTATTTGAGCGTATGATGGCATGACGTAAGGATTGGATGCTATATTGCTATTATGCAAATGGTTGGTAGGAAGAGTATTATGAAGAAGATTTGTTGTAGCATTATGTTGTATCCCAGATTGTTGGAAATTGGTGTTTGGTTTTGTTTTAGGCTTTTGTTGATTTGAGGTATGTTGATCAATAACTTGGCGAAATAGAGCAGTGAATGAAGGTTTCTTTTGTGTGGGAATAACCCTAGGCTTGGTAACGGGCACTCTAGGTGGTTGGGTAACCTGTTGTTGTTGCATGTTCTGGATTATAGCGGCCATATCCAAATTGGATGGTCCAGCTTGATCACTTTCTTGATCAACGAAGGACAAGGGATTAGTGCGTGTGTGATATATTTCTTCTAGGGTTGCTTGAGTGTCACTAATTTGATCCTTGTCCATATGGACTGCTCTATTAAGGGTGCCAATATTAGTATTGAGGAACTTCCAAAAATGTTCCATGTTCTCAAAAGTAACAGCTCCTTCCGAAGACATTTTAGGGGATGAGGATCCTTCCCCTCTAACAATTTCTCTTTGTTCATTTGCTTCAACAAACTCTTCTTCTTGTTGGTCTAGTGTTCCTTCCTCCTGAATTGGGTCTTCAGGAAGGACATCTGGTTTATTTATTGGTTTTCCTAACCAATCTTCTTCTACTTCAGTCTGTTTTCCATTCCTAAGTCTAGTCATTATGCTTAAACTTAGATTTTAGCAAATATATATTTATATATATATTTGCAACAAATTTGGGAGGTATATATTTTAATTATATACCTACTATAATACTTAAAAGAAAATGTTTTGATTTTTTGTTATGTTTTTGTTTTTTTTTATGTTTTTATGATTATAAAGACAACAAACAACACACTAAATGCAAGATTAATAATAAAATAATGGCTTAGTTTTCTATAAATAGTTTATGGATATCATTAATGGGATCAAGTTCATCAGGAGTCATGAAATGCTCCTCTTCAAATTGGAAATGGTTTTTCAAGAATTTGACAAAGTGTGCTATGGTGATGTTATCTACTTCTGACTCTGACTTGTAAAAATAGAGCTCATGGCAATACTCTCGATATAACACAGCTCTAGGAACTCTATTCCATATCTTTCTATCCGTAAGGACGACCTCTTGATCCTCTATACGAGATAGAAATTTATGTACTACAACTGCATTGTCGAGGTATTCCTCAAAGGTGTACAACTCGGAAGACACAAGGGCTCTTTTATCTGCTAACCACCTATGGCAAGCTCTCTGAAGTTCATGATATAAGGTCACTTGATCAGGATCCAGGATTCTATCTAGGACAAACCTCTTGATTTGCCTAAGTTCGGTTGATCTAGATGAAATAAGATTCAATCTCCTATTAAGTTCGTCCCATAAAGGTGGGACTCTATATGTTTGAGATACTCTAAGCAAAGAAGTAATCTCTATAGCTGCTAATTGATTCTCAACATTAATGGTGACAACTCGTCTTTTATTATAATCTACCATCTAAATATGATATGCAATCTTACTTGTTGTCTGATGATTCTAAATGCATTTATGTTTTGTTTTTTGGATTGTTTTCAAAAGGTTTTTAGTTTTCACGTCGGGTTCACCAAAATGTATCGCTCCAAATTTTTCGCATCCTTACCTTCAAGCTATAGGATCCGCGCCCAGAAGGGGGATGCGAGAAGGATGGGACAATACCTCGGACTGAGAGGCCCTTTGAAGGTCCCGCCTCTCGGGGGAGGGGTATAAGGGTGAATTTTTGATGGATGGTGGGTTCACCAAGAAACTTTTGAGTGGCAGTTTCCATGCCTAGGTTGAGAGTAGGTTTGATGTGTTCATTTTGTGCTTTAATCATTCAATTCCTAGGTTTGGCCAAGATGAATCTAAGCTATTCTATATGCCAATGCTGATTTTTATGAATACAGAAAACATGCATAAGTGCTAAACATAGAAAGTAGGCTAAATAAAATAGAACATACCTGATTTCGGATGTCTGATGAAGATTCTGAGTTTTGTAGAAGTCCAAATCATCTCAAATCATACGTAATCATCTGTAATTGCATAGAATCATCTCAGATCTCAATCGGTCATCTGAGATCAGATCAGATCATCGTCGATCCGATGAATTTGTCAAAAACCTGCAATCATAGAAATAGATACAAAATACCAAAAATGCAACTGCAAAAGCAAGGGGAAATGATAGAAATAATAGTAAACTTGCCTAAATGATAAATCCAGATAGCAATTAAAAGGAAATGCATCAATTTGATAATTTATTTTGACTTTATCATGCATCTATACTAAATGAGGTGAACTCCAGGATGCATAAATATAATAAACTAAGATAATGCATAAAGAAATGCAGAGAAACGATAAGAAAATGCAAACTCTGGGCTCTGATTGCCCCCAATATGGACTACAGTCGAGATCACCTCCAATCGTACGAGATCATCGTCGATCTACGACAGGATCGTCCGAAATCGTCTGGAATCGCTTGCGACGATCCAAGCTTGCTCCAGCTAAAAAATAGTAAGATTCCTGCAAGAAAACTTGAAATACGCAATGCAAACAAAAGTATGAAGGTGTTCTAAGGCACAAGGAACTAAATTTGTAGGGAAATCAGTCAGCTAGGGGGTTCAGGGGGATAAACTGAGAAAATCCCAGTTTATATAGGATTAGGGAGAGGTTAGGAGGTTGGAGATCATCCCAATTTGGGAGATCTCCAATGGGGGAGACTCTAACTGCGTAGACACGCTTTCTGCCCAAGTTAGAGAAGTTGTTGAAACAGAAGCTAATTATGAAAATTTGGTTTTGGGACGAAATCGTCTGGACGTTCTGTTCCAGATGAATTCGTCAGATCTGGGATGATTTCGTCTGATTTTAGACGATATCGTCCAACGGTCAAAACAAATCCTAAAAATGGTGTGAAAAACAAGGGAAGCGGGTAACAAGCGGTTAACGGGCGGTTTGGGGTTAAAATTCAAATTTTTATCTTTTTACTAAGGTTTAACTGTGCCAATTTTAGGGTGCTACAGGGGGTATTTGGTATTTGTTGAGGTTTGTATTTAAACCAATAATCTCATACTACGTCTAAGAAAACATGACTGAAAGCATTTAAAAACTAAGTTACTACCTTGCTGAAAATCACAAAAAACAGGGGAAATAACACAGAAGTAAATTAATCTATGAAAATAAATATAGAAAACAAGGGAAATAACAGAGAAGTAAATTAATCTATGAAAATAAATATAGAAAACAAGGGAAATAGGGAAGAAATTTGTTGTATGTGGGCCCACGCTTCTAGTAGGTTCTGTCCACGATAGTTTATCATCGGACGCTTTAGAAGATTTTTACAAGAAAATACTCAGAGATCTTATTAACAGTTGTAGAAAAAAAATTACAAGAAAAGTCTAGGGGTCTTCTTCAAGGGTGGCTTGCATATTATAAGATATGCCATCAACCCTGTTATAATTCTCAGGATGAATCAAAAAATGATTCACCGTTACAACTGTTTGTTTAATTGAAGGAATTGGACAAAATATCATGATATTTCAGCGTATTCTATTTCCAAAATACGTCTCATATTTATTTGTCTGATTTACATAAATTATTTACGTATTAGTTGGAAAATGGGTTACGAGTCATCTTTGATGCTGTCCAATGTCTGGTTTTAATGCTGGAATTCGTTTCATACTGGTTGCTAAAATTTAACTCTTGTTTTGTCGATCACAGAGTCATGCTGTAGTTTAGCGTTAGTGGAAATCAGACATCTCATCTAAAGAAGTTAGGAAGTAGGTGCCTTGTTTGTAGAAGTCGAGAAGGAGGTGCCTAACGGGAAGTAGTTTCCTAATAGGAAGTAGGCGCCTAACAAAAACAAGCGCTTTATAGGAAGTATGTGGCTAACGAGAAGCATGCACCTAATAGGAAGTAGGCGCCTAACGAAAAGCAGATGCCTAACAATTTAGTGCCGAACTGAAGTCAGGTGCTTGAAAGGAATTTGGATGCCTAACTTCATACCTCTTGTCGATATTTTGTAGATGTTTTTCCTTCATAAAATTGCAAGTGCCAGGTCCGAATGGGACCTCAATGAAAACATGCCAAAATGCAATAATTTCCACTAAATCTACACAAAATACACTTAAAGACAAATATTAGAAAACATGCAAAATAAATTGTTAATTATATATATAATTTCCATAAAATATTTATATCTACAAGAAAATATGTTGCACATTATGGGAAAAAGAGTACAAAAAATGAGCAATTCTATGGCTCATCATCCCCCCATGCTTAAGGGGTGGCACGTCCTTGTGCCACTTTGAACTGGTAATTACTAGTTCTATTTACAACATCCCAATAAGCCCTGTTGGTCTGTGTCATCTTCTTCTTAGCGACCTTGGCTTTCTCTTTGTCTCAGGGCTTTTGCCCTTTTGGTGTCTTGGGAGTGACTGTCTCTTGAACCTACTGTTTTTGGCATTTTTTGCACCAAACTGGTTCACTTGGCCCTACTCTCTTCTTGGGCGATTCTCTGGTCTAGGCCACCTTGCATTTTTAAATGTTCAGATAATAACCAAAGAAACTGGTGGCATCCTTCTAAAATGCAGACTCAACCATTTTCCAGTACTCGTGGTGAAGTAGCAATTTTTCACCCATAGGCACTGATTCTTTATCGCCAAGTGGGATGCTCGATTCCTTGGCAATCCTAGCTGTGGGAAAATATGCCCCTATTGGGTCAAGCTCAGGTTTAGATTGGACCTATGTTTTTACCCTTGGGAGAGTTCTACTACTTTATGCCAGATCTTCCTATTGCATAGGGCCTAGAAATCCCGTCCGCATAAAATATGCCTGCATCCTTGAAGGCTTTCCATCCTCTGACCCATACAAGTACCAGAACTGCTCAGGTTGGGCAATTGGAATTTTCCTGTGAGGCCTTCTAGATTGCTTCCTGGCCTCTTTTTCTAATTCCTTAAGGGCTTTCTTGGAGGCCTTCTTCCAATTCTTCTTATCTACCTTAATTTCCTCAAGCTCCTCAAATTTTTGTTTTTGGGCAACAAACATATTCTTTGCTGCCTCCCATTCCTCATAAAATCTAGCTTTGATTCTTTATCAGATTCGATTCCCAATGCCTTTAACTCGATAACTCTTGATCTTGTTTTGGGTTGTCGCTGAGATGGCCTTATGGATTTTTTTTTTATCTCAACTTGATTTGCTGTACCCCAGGGTGTGTTAGTGCAACTGTTGTTTCCTGGTGTACAAGGGATTCAAGCTGCTGACCCTCTTTTTCCTCAATAGTAAATTACTGCTCAACAGGGACTGCTTCTTCCTCCTGAGGCTTTTTGGCCCCTACATCAACTAGAGAGTTCTCTGTCTCTTCCTACTTGCCTAAAGTTTGAGGCTCTTCAACCTCCATCTCCTTTTCCTCGTCATCTCCTTCCTTTGCAGACTATTCTATATTTTGAGGCTCCTCAACCTCAACTTTATCCTCGTAAAGTATTTTCTCTATAGAAGGATACTTAGAATAGGGCTTCTCCACTCCCATTGTAGCAACATATCCCTATTATGTTTCTATATTAGTTGGGGGCACCTCTGTTGCCCCATCAGTCTGTACAGCCACATCAACTTTGGCCAGTTGCTCAGCTCCTACTAGTCTTCTATACAACTAAAATTGTCTATGTAGTTGCCAAATTTTTTGATATAATTCATGCATTTTTAATGTAGCCTTCTTTCAAGACCCATCAAACAGAGCCTATTCTTCTTTAAATTTGGCTTCCAAAGTGGAAGCCTGCTCTCTTAAATCCTGTAGTTTTTGATCCAAATCCTCTGCCTGGTATTCTGGTGGTGAATCTTCCAAGGCCACCTCCTATTGATGAGTCGTACCATTAGAAATATCCTATAAAATGTGGGCCAAGTACTCCTCACTATTGAGCTCATTGATTGGTGTCTCCTTGTCGGATGAGCTCGAAACCACCCTTGATGCCTTCATTCTTCTGATTCATGTCCTGGTGGAAATGGGTATGAAATACTGCTCTGTCTCATCTTCAAATTGAGGGGCAGAAGGAGACAAAGCCTATCCTACTTCTTATTCAAATATGGAGAAAACAGGGGACGATGCTTGTCCTGCTTCCCTTGTATTTTTTGCAAGCTGGGATGCAGGCACCGTCTCTTCTCATTTTATCACCTCCTGGCTTGATTGTTCATTTTGAATTAGAACCTCCCCCTCTGCTTGTGCCCCTACAACTACACCAGTTCCCATAGCTTCCTCAATCATCACATTTCTATGTGACTCTGCATATTGCACCACGCTCGAAATCAAGCCATGGTGAGCTAGGGCAACGGTTGTGCCTACTTGGTATCACCTAGCCTTGTATCTAAGGGCACATGCAAGGTAATTTGGGACATTGATTTTATCCCCATGTAGGATGTGATTGAGCAATAAAAAGTGATTGGAATTCAGATGAGATTACCTACCAGAGCATGTGAAGAAATGGGCTATCTGCTCAAAAACTACCCTCCAAAGCTCGATAATATGGTGTTTTGATAAACTGGTATGCGTTAGGTGCTCCAAAAAATATTTGCGTATAGAGGGTAATATTATCCTCCTTGTATGTGTGCTCCCCTATCAGAGGGAGGCTTATAACTTTGGTGATATAGTCCTCAGTGACTGGAATATTCAACCACCGCATGTGCATGACACCATCCCTCATTGATATCGCAAATTCATTTGCCACTACTGCATCCTAGCCCTGACTGACCAGTCAACAGTAGTCCATCCATTATGTAGTGGCCAACTATGTTTGGACATCTACCAAAATTCTCGAGCAGTCGGTTGGCTTGTTCTTATTGAAGTCGTGATTCTTTGATTTCTCCCATGCTTTTCCTTTAGATCACAATTCACTCCACGATGCTTTTGATTCCTCTTTGAATTGCTACTGTGCTTCACTTCTCTAGTTTTTATTTCTTTGAAGGTGGCTTCATAGTAGCTGGTAAGCAAATTTTTAAAACAACTATGTCCATACACATAGGTGGTTAATTACCGTAATCAATAGTGATTATGGTTATCCACAGTAAATTTCCTTCAAGCATGTGCCTGATTATGCGAAGATGATAACCATAAACTGTCGACCAATCAAAGGCATGCCATGCAACACCATGCCAAGTGGATTTATTCAAGTGGTCAAGGCAATAATGGGGGGTTGTGCCGACACATTTCCATAGAGACACATATTCATGAAAACAATATAGACAAAAATAGGAAATTTAAACATGCAACTAAATTCATTTCGTGTGTGCATATGCGCAGATATCCGTGGTGCATCGCTATTGGTTGGTGTTTTATGATTGGGAAAACCATAATGGACAATGATGGCCATGGTTCCCATGTAATTAATTTTCTTCGATGTGATTGGTTCTTGGTAGCTACAATGTGATTTATTCAAGAAATCCTACAAAATTCAAAACAAAAATTAGAAAAAAACGTATCGCTTTGGGATGACAAACATTCCCTCCTTGGAAGTTGGTTGATATCAAATTTTAATTTTATCCGTGATAGATTTGACTTTACACGTGTGTGGGGTGCTGACGTGTTATTATGTCAAGGCAGAAAATGGCCGTAGTAGACGAAAATTAGGCACCTTTTTTGTATGGAAATTAGGTGTCTTCTTTTCGAATTATGGCGTGCAGGTGCCTTGGAAATTGAAAATAGGCACCTTAGGAATTGAGAACTTTGCTTAACATGGGAAGCAAGCACCTTTAGCAACCGAATGCTCTACTTAACACGGGAAGCAGACACCTTGGTGATCAGGCACTTATGCCTAACATGGGAAGCAAACACCTTTTTTCTAAATGTCGGGTGCCACACTTTTAAAAAAACTTTATACAAACTTTTTTTTTACATATATATGCTAAGAAGATTTGGTGTTAGTTTCCTGAAAACTGGAAGTTGTCCGTTCTCCTGGAGAAACCAGGAGTGAGGCATTGATCTTCCAGAAAACAGGATGCATGTGCCATATTCATAACATACTGGGAGTCAGACACTATAAAGCATATAACGGGAAGCAGGTGCCTTCTACCATATAATGGGAAGCAGACGACTTCCATTGTATAATGGGAAGAAAGCACCTTCCATCGTACAATGGGAAGTAGACGCCTTCCACCATACAATGAGAAGTAGACACCTTCCACCGTACAATGGGAAGCAGGCACCTTCTCTCATAATAGGAAGCATGCATCTTCCCATAAAATATAGAAAAATAATGATTTTCTTTTATTCAACGACAATTGACTTGTCCTTGTATATGCACTATCAGGTTGATTATGTCCTTCAGTGCTTCTTTTTGAAAAATAGGAACAAAATCAACATCCACCCTTGAACTAGAAATTGAGTTTTTTTATGCACAAAGATCAATCCAAACACTCTTATGCAGGTTTAGATTTAGTATTCCCATCTATGAATGAGGACTATCTACTCCTACTGTAATTAAATTCTCCTAGAAAGCTTGGAAGACGTAGGTTCATGGATCCTATGCTTGTTAGGCCTAGGTTTCCTAGGCTGCCTAACAACTACACAAAGAGCAGTGTTCCTACAAAACAAATACACAACTAAAAAAAGAAAACTTTGAAAGAATAATTGTCTTTGGGACTATGTGGACTAGGTCCACATCTTACCGAATCAAGATAAAATTAGAATCAACTAGGGTTTCCCCCATCCCTAATCTAGAATCAATCATGTGTGCTTCAGACACATGGTATGGATGCAGGCAGTGGCCATTAATTATTAAGATAATATTGTTGTCGTCTATTGTTCTGATCCTTACAACCCCATTATTAATGACCTCAATCACTTCATATGGGCCCATCCAATACTGCATGAGATTACCCTTCCTTTCCTAGAACCTGTAATCATAGAGTAATGTCCATTCTTTGACTTTAATCTACTTTGGCCTGGTGTGGCAGTCATGCCACTTGGCCCTTTGAATCTGAATGATCTCTATTTTCTACAGAGCCTCAAGGTGGTATTCATTTAGTTGATTAAGCTACTAAATTCTTTCTTTTTGTGCATCATCTAGGTTTATATTCAATTCTACAATAGTCCTAAATATTTTGACTATAGGCATCATGGCACTTTTCCCATAGACTAACTAAAATGGTGTGAAACCAATAGTAGTCTTCCAGGTAGTCTTGTAGACCCGCACCACTTCTGGTAATCTAGTAGCCTAGTCCTTCCTATGTTGCTGCACTATCTTTGTTAGGATATTTTCCAACTCTCTGTTGATCACCTCAACTTGCCCATTCGCTTGTGGATGGTAGGGAGTGGTTTTGTTATGCCTAATTTTGTATTTTTGCATGAGTTCTTGGATCATCCTTGAAGTAAAATGAGGTCCTTGATCAGTTGTGATATCCCTTGGGACCCCAAATATTGTAAAAATTGATGAATACAAGAAATCTAATATAGTTTTCTTCTTTGAATCATGCAAAGCCTATACTTCAACCCACTTTGTCACATAGTCAGTATAAACTAGGATATACCTCTTGCCTCCTGACTGCGGATTAATAGGTCCTAAGAAGTCCATACCCCATTTATCAAATGGTTTAATGTGAACATGTGGTTGGAGTGGCATCTCATCTCTGAGAGTAGTTCTGCCCATCCTATAACATTGATCACACTGGCTCACATGCTTGGCTGCATCCTTGAATAGTGAAGGCCAGTAATAAATGATCTGTAACACTTTATATGCAGTTCTTCTTCTTGCAAAATGGCCACCACAAGGTTCATCATGGAAAGCCTTCATTATTTCAATTATTTCATTCCTAGAAACACATCTTCTCATGATTTGAACAAGCACCTATCAATCCATGAGAAATCTGCACTTTTCTCAATTAAAGTTTGTTTTTCGTGAGGTAAAAGTGTAGGGTATACTTTACCAGTGGCTAAATAATTAGCCACATCTGCGTACCAAGGTATTTGATCATTTAGAGCAAATAAATGCTCATATGGAAATTGGTCTTTTGTAGATGCATAGTCTAGAGGTGTCAACCTAGACAAGAAATCAGCTACCACATTGTCCTTTCTCTTGGTTTATCGACTATTATCACATCAAATTCCTATAAGAGCAACAACCATCTGATAATTATGCCACTAATCCTAGGTTTGTTTGTCAAGTACCTGATCGCTGAGTGGTCAGTGTGTATAAATACTTGGTAACCTATAATGTAATGACAAAATTTGTTAAGAGCATGTACTACTGCAAGAAACTCCTCTGTGATAGTATAATTAAGTTCAACACTTATGAGGTTTTTAATAACATAATAGATGACATAAAAATCATCACCATATTTCTATCTCATTACTGAGCCTATTGCATTGTTAGATGCATCAACATATATATGAAAAGGTATGGTCTAATTTGGACCTCTCAGCACTATAGTAGTAATTAGTTTTTCCTTTAAAGTGTTGAATGCTTGTTCACATTCTTCAATCCAGAAAAACTCCACGTCTTTAGTTAAAAATGTGGTAAGAGGTTTAGTTTTTTTGCTAAAGTCTGATATAAACCTCCTATAGTAACCGAATGATCCTAGGAAATTGTAGATATCCTTTTGTGTTTTGGGAGTAAGTAGGGTTTGGATGACTTCTATTTTATTTCTGTCTACTTTGATTCCATTTGCAAAAAGGTGATGTCCTAAAACTATCCCTTCTTGCATTAGCATATAGCATTTCTCATTGCTTAAGGATAGGTTAGTTTCCTCACAATGTTTAAGTGTCTTTTCCATATTTTCTATGGCAATTTCAAAAGTTTCACCATATACGGTGAAATCATCCATATATACCTCCACAGTATCTCCAATCATATTTAAAATAATACTAAAAACTGCCCTCTAAAAGGTGGCAGGTGCATTGCATAGACCAAATGGTAAAACTCGGTAAGCAAATATCCCCCATGGACAAGTGAAGGTGGTTTTGTCTTGATATTCTTCCTCTATTTAGATCTGATTGTATCTACTGAACCCATCCAGGAAAGAAAAGTATTTCTTACCTGCTAAGGTGTCAAGGACTTGATCTAGAAAGGATAAAGGGAAGTGGTTATTCTTAGTTGCTTTATTTAGCAACCTATAGTCAACACAAATTCTCCACTTCCCATTCTTTTTAGGCACCACCACTAATGGTGATACCCACTCACTATCTAAAATGGGGTAGATGAATCTAACTGTGAGGAGTTTTTGTAATTCTACTTTGGCAATTTCTTTCATAGTTGGGTTCATTCTCCTCTATGGTTGTCTTACTGGTCTAACTTGGTCTTCCAGATATATCATATGAGTATAGGTCTCAGGAGCTATTCTTCTCATGTCAAAATATTCCCAAGCAAAGGCATCTTGATATTTTTACAATGTTTGTTTCAGTTTGGTCTGCTGTTTAGCTGTCAACTGGTTATCTATGTTCAACATTCTACTAGGTGCAACTTCTATTTGCTGAATATGGTGGTCGTTTCTTCCTACTAATGGTCACTCAAGAGGAGGACAAGAGGGTTCTCCCTAAAAAAAGTGAGATATCATTTTATCCTCATCACTTTCATCTTCCAACTTCTCAAGTGTCATGACAAATTGGATCATTGATAGACCACCAATGTTTTGATTATCATCCTCAGGTTATCCTAACAAATCTACAAACTATGCAGGTGGATGTATGATAAATTTATTTTTATTCTGACCATATAAAATGGTCATTTTCCCATATCTACAATTTATGTAAGCATCAACTGTTGCCAGCCAAGGTCTACCTAAGATTAATGGGTATCCACCTAGTCCAGATTTAGATTGTAGCACTAAGAAATCTACTGGATACTCCCATGCATCTACTGCAATGGTGATATCTTCTAGTATTCCTTTAGGGAGTATTGTAGATCTATCTGCCAACTACAACATAGTTTTAGTGGGCTTTAGATTAGTCAATTTTAGTTTTTGCATGGTCTCCTGGGGCATGACATTTATGGCTGCCCCCAAATCTACTAGTATGTTGGGTAAAACACAACCTTCTATTTTTACAATCAGTACAAGACTTCCTGGATCTATGTACTTTTGGCTGTAGGTATTTTATAACATGAGGTCAGCTAACTAACCTACAAAACTAATTTTTTTAGCTGGTTTCCTCCTGGTTTCTTGAGGCACAACTCTTTTATGGCCTTTCCAAAAATAGGTATGTCTTTGATGGCCTAAAAGAGAGGTATTATGACTGTTAAGTTTTTTAAAATAGAGAGAATATCAAACTCTGTTTGAATTGGTTACTTTGGTTCTTGCAACCTTTTTGGAAAAGGTGGAACCTCCTCTTTGTTATGTAAAAGTGTTGATTATTCTTCTACCTCTTCTATAAGGTGTGATTCCCATTTTTATATCTCTATTGGGAACTCTTATTTTACAAGAGGAGTGACTTCTACACCTACCTGCTTTCCTGACCTTAACTAGATAGGATTACAATCTACCTTAATAGTTTACATAGGATACATCTTATTTTCCATCTGATAGGTTGGCTATTATCTATTTTTTAGATTTTCTATTTGCTATGCTGGTAACTAGGGAGTCCTTGAAGCAGGAAGAGTAGGTAGACTTGGTTGTGGTGGAGCTAGAGCAGGATGTTGTGGATACTGATTCTAAGAATTTTGATTTCTCCACGTCTGCTCAAGATACTAGTATTGCATTCCTAGGTAAGGGTTGTAAGGATTTATCCCTTGGGAAATGGATTCCAAGGTTGTTGCCCATACCAACCCATATTGGGTGGCTAGGCTTGAGCTTGGTTTTTGTAATTGCTACCCCCATAGGAAAAAATTCTTTATTGTATATTATTACCCATAGGAGACTGTTGCCAGTTCCTCCTATTACCCATTAAGTATGCCTCTTCTACTTCAGGTTCCTATTTAGATTTCATTAATTATGGATACAACTTCATTTTATAATCCTTCTTACAAACACCACATACAAGAATTTTATTTTTTGGGTAATTTTTTTTGGGGTGTTTGCCTCTGCATTTAGGATAGAAGTAGGCCAATGCTACCTCATTCTCCTGCTTTCTTCTATGAAGTAGAAGAGTGTCCATTTGAAGAGCTAGAGATGATAACATCTCGCTCTTAAGGTCCTCTAGCATGTTGCCTATTTCTATTTTAGTGATAGTGGCTGACTGCTTAACATTTCTAGGGGTCAACTTACCTTTTATTCTTGAAAAGTTTTGACACAACTGTTGAATATCATCCATTTGTTGTTGGTAAATGTCTCCCCCAAATATCATGTTTAAAGATTCCAAGGATTCATTTGTCTATCCTTTCAGAAAAATAATTCTTAGGGACCTATCTCCTAGTTTTGAATGGGGTGATCTCCACAAATTGAAGCTAAATCTATCCCAATATTCTTCCAAAAATTCCCCTTTATTTTGCGTTATGTCTAGGAATTCCTCTCTCACATCTCTTTCTCTACCAAAATCTTGATACTGATCCAAGCAAAGTTTCTTAAATTATTCCCAGATAGTTATCCATTTATCCCCCAAGCTGATGAACCAACACAAAGTTGAATCATCAAGGGTGGAAGGGAATAATTTTAGTTTCTGAGCATTTGTGGTGTAATCCATAGATCTACATAAAATATTAAATTTAAATAGAAATAGTTCTGTATCTTCTATTGGTAGTCCTCTAAAGGTTAGAAGGTGGGCAGGAGAGATGTGTTTCATCTTGTGATCTCCCCCTTCCTCTCCTATTGGAAAACTAAAACTAGTGGATGTTTCCTCTAAATTTTTTGCCATTCTATCTACTATAGGAGTTTCTACCCATGCTACTTTCAAAGCAACTGTCAATGCTTCTAGTTAATTTCTTTTATCCTTCAAAAGGATGGATAAGTCAACATTTGAGATGGTTCCATCTAATACTACTTGCCAACATTCAACATTCAGTAGATCTTCCTCAGATTGAACTCTACTTATCTTTGACCCTGCTCTAAGATTCTACTAGATTATTTCAGAAGGTTCCTGTGCAAATAGTGGGTGTTCCTACCAATGCACAGGTGGAGATTATGATGGTAAGAGTTTAGTCTCAGGTTCAGGTTCTACTGAAGCAGAAGGATTATGAGAAACAACTTCTTTATTTTTGATAAAATGACCATCTGGTCCCCTGTTCTTAGGTGGACTCATACAAATTTTAAGATGAAAGTTTCTGAAGAAAATACTCTAAACTACTGTAACTATGCTTCCTTTAGAACAAGAAATTACAATGGCTACTACCTAGCAACGATGCCAAAATATTGGACAAAATATTGGTTAGTTTTTCTATGGTTCAATTAATTGCCTCCATTTAATTATCAACCTGGGGTAGCTCATAGTCTTGTGAGTAGCCTTGCAAAATATATGCTTATAATTTCTCCTTCAGAGATGAGTCCCTTAGATTATGGTTTGGGGGGTATTTGGTATTCATTGAAGTTTGTATTTAAACCAATAATCTCATGCTACATCTAAGAAAACAAGACTGAAAGCATTTAAAAACTAAGTTACTACCTTGCTAAAAATCATAGAAAATAGGAGAAATAATAGAGAAGCTAATTAATATATGAAAATAAATACATAAAATAGGGGAAATAGGGAAGAACTCTGTTGTAAGTGGGCCCACGCTTCCAACAGGTTTTACCTGTGATATTTTATCATTGGACGCTTTAGAAGATTTTTACAGGAAAATACTCAGATATTTTACTATAGTTGTAGTAGAAGAAAATTACAAGAAAAGTCTAAGGGTCTTCTTCAGCGGTGGCTTGCATATTTATAAGATATGCGGCCAACCTTGTTACAATTCTCAGGATGAATCAAAAAATTATTTGATGTTACAACTATTTGCGTAATTGAAGGAATCAGGCAAAATATCATGATATTTCAACGTATTCTGTTTCCATAATATACCTGATATTTATTTACTTGATTTACATAAATTATTTACGTATTAGCTGGAAAATGGATGACGAGTCATATTTGAAATTGTCCCATGTTTAGTTTCAATGTTGGAATTTGTTTCATGCTGGTTGCTAAAGTTTCACTTTTATTATGCTGACCACAGAGTCTTGCTGTAGTTTGGTGCTAGTGGAAATCAGGCATTGCGTATGAAGAAGTCGGGAAGCAGGAGCCTAACGGAAAGCAAGTGCCTAACAAAAATAGGTGCTTTACGGGAAGCAGGTGCCTAACGAGAAGCAGACACCTAACAATTAAGTGCCGAACGAAAGTTAGGTGCTTCAAAGGAATTTGGGCGCTTGACTTCGTACCTCTAGTAGATATTCCGTAGATGTTTTTTCTTCATAAAATTGCAAGTGCCACGTATGAATGGGACCTCAACGAAAACATGCCAAATTGCACCAATTTCCACTAAATTTATACAAAATACACTTAAAGACAAATATTAGAAAACATGCAAAATAAAATGTTAATTATATATATAATTTCCATAAAACATTTATATCTACAAGAAAATATGCCGCATATTATGGGGAAAAGAGTACAAAAAATGAGCAATTCAATGGCTCATCAATAACCAAACTGGATGAAAAATTTGGGGGAATTAGGAAATTGACCCAAAGTATGAAAGATTTCTCAGCTTTTATTCAAAACAATAATCTATGGGAAGTTGAGTTTGAAAAAGACAACTCTAATTGGACCAACAATAGGAGAGTCTAGAATCTAATAGCAAAAAAAATAGATAGATGCATTCTCTCAGATCATTGGCTATATGAAGGAACTTGTGATAAAATTAATACCTTAACAAGGATTGGTTATGATCACTATCCAATAAGAGTTAAAATGGTGGTAAGTGAATTAAAAAAAAGATCATATTTTAAATGAGTAGATGTGATAAGACCATCCTCAATTTGTTGATATGATAGCTCAAATGTGAAATTTATAGGTAAGTGTGGGTTGTATGCTCTTCCAAATCAAATTAAATATATGACATCTAGATTAAAAGAATGGAACAAGAACACCTTTGAAAATATTTTTGAGAATAAAGAAGAACTAAAAGATAAACATTCAAAATTCCAAAAAGGTGATCATAATAATACAATATTTGAGGAAAGGGAGTTGGTTAGTGAATATCATAGTATTTTGAGTAAGGAAGATAAATTTTGAAGATTAAAATCAAGATAAACTTGGTTAAAAGGTAATAAAAATACAAAGTTTTTTCATAGGATGGCTATAATACAGAGATCAACTTCTAGAATTAGTAGAATTAAATCAATAGAAGGGGTTTGGGTTGAAAATGAGAGTGAATTTAGAATAGAGGTAAAGTATTTTTATCATAATATTCTAGGTTCAGAGAATATTGAAGTTCTTAATGATAATCTTCTTCAATATGTTCCTTCAGTTATAAGGAATGAAGACAATAGGAAACTGATAGAGCCTATTACTATAGAAGAAGTTCATTTAGCTCTTTTATCTTTTAATAAGGATAAATACCTAGGTATAGATAGGCTCTCTAAAACTTTTTACCAACATAATTGGGATATAGTGAAGGATTCTTTATTGGTGGCAATGGAACAATCTAGGGTAAAACAATACATACCTTATAAAATAAATGTAATATATCTTACCCTAATTCCAAAAAATAAGGATGTTGAATTGTTTGATTCTTTTAGACCCATAAGCCTATGTAATATGGCATATAATATTATCTCCAAAGTGATGGTGAATAGATTAAAACCATTGTTAGACAAAATCATTTCAGAAGAGCAAGGAGGATTTTGAAAGGGAGACAAATTTTGAATGGGATCATAGTAGCTCATGAAGTTATATATTGAAGAGCTTCAAGAAAAGAGAAAGCAATGATCTTAAAACATGATATGAGTAAATCCTATGATATGATTAAATGGGTTTTTCTTTTTGCAGTTTTAGAAAAGTTTGATCTCGAGAAGAAATAGGTTAGATGGATTAAAGTTTATGTCTATACAGTTTCTTATTCAGTGTTGGTCAATGGGTTAGTGACAAAATATTTTAAAGCCAAGAGAGGCCTTAGACAAGGAGATTGTCTATCTCCTTATTTGTTCATTATTATTGCAAAATTTTTGAGTAGAAACTTAAATAAGGCTTACAAATATGGGCTTATAAGTGGACTTACGGTTAGTAATAACATAAATAATATCATCCATTAACAGTTTGTAGATGATACAACCCTTTTTGGAAGGGCAAGGATAAATGAGGCCAAAAATTTCAATAACTTTTTAAAAGAGAACGAAAGAGCTTAAGGGCAAAAAGTTAATAGGATTAAATTTAAAATTTACTTCCTTAACACTACTGCTAATATCAAAGCATGAATTTACAGATTGCTTCAAATGGAGGAGGTAAATTTACCAACAAATTATCTAGCAATGCCTTTATTTGAGGGGAGAATGAGGATCAATTTATGGAATCCAGTTATTAGTAAAGTTTAGAATAAAATTCCAATTTGGAAAGGTAGATGGTTATCATTTGCAGGAAGAGTGCAATTAAGTTAGTCCTACAAGCCATTCCAACATATTATATGTCATTGTATTCTATGCCAAAATTAGTTAAAAAAGTTTAATCTATATTATGTGATCCTTTTTATGGTCAGGTTCACATGATAAAAGGAAAATTTCTTTGGTGAAATGGAGCAAGTTGTGTGATGATAAAACTAGGGGAGGTCTTGGTTTAAGAGTTCTTACAGATGTAAACTTAGCTCTTAGAGGAAAAGTAATTTGGAGATTGTACAAAGAGAGTCAAAGACAATGGGCAAGAATTCTTCTAAGTATTTTGATCTCAATGACCCAAGTTTAATATTTATTGCATTCTCTCTACCAAATGGTTCTACTCTTTGGAATGGTTTTAAAAAATTTATTGATCTTATGATTAAAGGTTTAAAATGGGTGGTGGGAATTGGAGAAAAAAATTATATTTGGATGGATACTTGGTGTGATAAAAAACCACTCAATTTAGATCCAATTTTGAAACCTTGGATGAGATTGCTTCAAGACAAATATGGTGATAGATTTTCAAACATTTTGTACAAGGATCAAGAAGGAAGATACAAATGGAAAGAATATTATTTTACAAGTATACAAGATATTGATGCTATGAGTCAATTGAGTAAAAAGATAACAACTGTGATTATTCTAAGGGGATCCAAGGATAAATTGATTTGGGAGTTGAATAGCTCAAGAGAATACACAACAAGAAGTGGATATAAAGCACAACACCAATAAAATAATAATGTCACTAGAATATGAAGAGATATTTGGGATAGCCCAAGCATTACTAAAATCAAAATGTTTGTTTGGCTAGTAGGTCATAGAAGAATTTTATATTGGGATAACCTTATAAAAAGGGGTTTTCATGGCCCCTATCAATGTATTTTTTGTAAAAATAAGGAGAGTATAGACCATCTCATGGAATATTGCTCAATAGTCTAGAATCTATGGCAATGGATTCTTAATATGTTTGGTAAATGCATGGTGATGAATAGTAGAATTGAAGATTCGTTAAAGCAATGTTAGAGCACTTAAAAAAGTGAGACTTTACAGATAATATGGGATATATCAAAAGATACAATACTTTGGACTATATGGCTAGAAAGGAATAGAATAACATTTAAAGGAAATGAAAGCAATTTAGAGGTAATGAAAAAGAAGATATATTTAGCCATATAGGAGTCTAAAGTAGATAAATTCATTCAAAGCATAAAGCAAATAGAATAAAGAAAGATTTCTCCTTCTGAAACCCCTCCAGCTTTGATACAGAGAAGTCAAAAGTATACTCAGCTTGAAAAAAAGTTTCAAGTTTGAGAAAAGAAGTTTCAAGGGTAAAATTACCCTATAGAAATATTTTTTAAAATAAAATCTTAAAATGAGAGGTGATCATTACCGTGAAGCAAAATTTCATGGTAGTTTTTCCATCAAAAAATTTTATTTTCAAAAAGGTATTAAGGAATCCATGGAAGCTTATTAAAATTACAAGAAAATGTAGCCATTGAAGCTCCTTAACGCTCACAAGAAAAGGAATACATAGAAGCTCCTTAAATTTGCAAGAAAGTAAGTCATTGAATCTCCTTAAATATTATAATAAAATTAACCCATAGAAGCTCCTTTAAAAATCACAAGAAGATAAAGAAGCCATTGAAGCCACTTAAAAAGCATTGCAAGAAGATTGTAGAAGAAATAGCTAACCTTCAAAGGGTTAAAGCATAGTCCAAAAAGGATCATAAAAAGAAGAAATAGAAACTCTCAAAGTTGAAAGAAGAAACAACATTGAAATATTATACAAGTAATTATCTCCCAAAGAGATAAAACGTTCCAATAGAATGTGATAAAGTGCAAAAAGAGAATCTTAGACTCACATAATTGCAAGAAAAAGAAAAGTTTGAGTGAAATTCAAGGAGAAAAGAAACAAGTTTAATTGTTGCCCTTTTTTAAAGGTACTTCAACATAAAGAACAAAGAAAAGAGAAAGTCTAGAACAAGATAGAACAAAATAATTACAAATAAGCAAACTGGAAATAGATTATGTTTCACAACATTGAAGAGAATAGTCCAATTGGAATGACTATTAGAACAACTAATGAAAGTGGATGTTGCATGAAAAATTATTTAAAATAAATAATCAAATATGGTAAATTATGAAGTGCACGAGAAATTAAACTTCAAGCCTGTTTTATGAACAAAAAAGTACAAATAATTTGTGTAGATGCAAAAGCGAAACACCACAAAATAGATATAAAGATAAATTGAAATCAAACCCAATATTGCACAAGAAGAAATAATTTTTATTATTAATGGGAGGAGCCTCAAATATCCAATGTTACAATGAAATAATTGATTTCTTTGATACATATTTTTACAATAGCTAGGGTTCTCCGAAACCCTAGAAAACAACACTGGTGGTGTCTTCAATCTCACTTCTAATCCCAACAGATGTGAGTGGGCTTCGTGTTATCCAATAGTGGGCCACTCCAGCTTAAGCAGTTGCACAACGCTTGTGTATCTCCAAAACTACACATAGAAGATAATAATGAAGGGTTAGTAATAACTGAGAGGCCTCCACTGCACGAGACCCTCAAATATCAATAAAACCCTAGTTTTTGATGAATGAAATTGCATACAAATATGAAGAATATTAAAATAATAACCAAAATGAAATATTTACCTTGTGATGCTTATTGTTCTCTGATATGTGAAATTTGTTGCAGGAAATCGATGCAGTGATGCCCTAGCATCGCCCAAGGGCTAGTAGGGCTGCAGAGCTCTGGTGTGAGATGCCCACGGACACTTGACAACAACAAAAAATGCTTGTGGGTGCGTAAGAATGGAAGAAGATGCCCAAAGGTACTTGGTAGCGGAGAAGAAGCGCCCGAAGGTGTTCGGTAGTGACAAGGAGAGCCTGAAGACATTCATGATATGAGGTGAGGATCTACAAAAGCAGATCTGGCTGGGTGAGAGGGAGGACAACGAATATGGGGGTTACCATGAGCAAGGATGGAAGGCGAGTGCTTGGGTACTCCAGGGGACTAGGGCATGAATTGCTTAGAGAACTTTGGGAAAAATTCATTTCAGGGTTTGAGCCATCAAAATGGTTTCTATTAATAATCCACACTAGGGTATGTTAGGGTTTTGAGTGAAATGAATTGTGTAGCTCAGATTAAAAAATAACAGAGGGTGGATATTAATTTTTGGTGTGTGGCATGGATTGATGTAGGTGGATGGCTAGGATTAAGTTAAATTGGATGGATGGAATTTATTCACATATATAATATTTATATTTATTAAATATATATAAAATATAATATTAAAATATCAATATTAAAAATATATTTAACAAATATGCCTAGATATATATAAATAAATGGGAAAAATGGCAGGAAGTCCTGGATGGATGACAAGTGGCTAGGTTTTGGTGTCTACACCTTGCAAAATTTGAAAAAGTATTTAGACAAAAATCTCATGTTTTCAATGAAAAAATAGCTCCAAATAGATATATAACAAATATATGCTCATTATAAAGTAAGAAGTAGAAGGAAGGATGATTAAAAGATATAAAAACCTCTCAATCTAGGCAAAGGTAAAAAACACTAGGGATATCGTAAAAGATGAATATCTGTTGTCAAGGTTCATAGAACAGGCATGAATTACCTCATAAAAATGTGAAGATATTTTAAGAAACTAAAAAGACTCCAAAAATTTATCTTTTTCATCCCTAAAAAGAAAATTATAAGAAAGTACACCTCCAAAACATCCAAAAGAACTAAAAGGTTACAAAGAACCTTAAAATCAATGTTGGTGAAAGCATTGTAGACAATATTTAAATGAGAGGATAAAAATATAGATGTCAAAGATGTCAAAACTTGAAGGTTGCATGAAGAAAAATATAGAATGATTAGTAGAAATATGTAGTCCCATGTGTACTCAGTGTTCACTGAGAGAAATTCATAATAGAAACAAGGAAGTACTCAATTGGTTCTTGAAAGAAAAAATATAGGCACAAAGTTCTTGAAGGTGCTCATTATCATTGTTAAAAGACAAAGCTATTATTTGGCACCCAAAAGATCATGAAAATGTATTAACTCATAGGAAATTAAAGGATTCATTATTTGCATAAACAAAATTAACACACGATAACATTACAAGTTAGATGTCAAGCACATTGCTCAAGCATGAATCTAATGAAGACACATGTACAATGACAAGGTTTCACATAAACGAAAAAGAAAATCAAAAGGGAGAAATAAAAAGTAAGTTTCCCACATTGGTGGTGAAACGATAGTAAGAAGGTATTAAAAATCATCTCTCCCATTATACAATTGCAAGCAAAAAGAAGGTCCTATAATATTTTGAAAAAATTAGAAATTTTCAAAATATTCTTTAAAAGGATTGAAGTAGAAGAAATAAACTCTATCATATATATTTTTCCCAGAAAGACATCAAAATTTTTACAATTTGAAAAAACTATCAGACACAATTATAGGTGTATATATACTCATCGAAAATAAATTTCAAGGCAAAACTAGTTAAAGAAGAATATTCAATTTTGTAAAAGATTACTATGGCTAGTGGAGCATCAAAGTTATTTTTGCTCGATTACCAACTATTAAGGGGAAACAATTATACTACCTAGAAGACCAATCTCAAAATGCATCTTGAGTTTGAGGAAGAGTAGATGGAACCACTACCTATCCTGAAGAAGAAAATGAAGATAAAATAAAGTTTGATAAGGTAGAAAAAAGGGCAAGACTAATCATCATGTTCAAAGTAGTAGATGAGGTCCAAGCATATATTTGGGATTCAACCATGGCCAAGGATGCATGGGATAAGCTAAAAATAGTCTTTGAAGCAAAAAAATAAAAATCAAATTCTATTCCTCCAAAGCCATCTCCATTGTTTGAAGATAAAAAGTGGAGAAAAATTAGAATCATTCATGAGGATAATTGTAAATTTGGAAGCATTGGGAACTCAAGCATCTAATAAAACATTAGTTCCAAATATTTTGAGATGTCTCTCATAAAAGTAAAATGTTTTTTGAACAACATTAAATGCCACTAAACAAACACCAAGCTTTGAAATCTATACTTTTCTCAATTAAAGTTTGTTTTTTACGAGGTAAAAGTGCAGGGTATACTTTACTCGTGGCTAAATAATTAGCCATATTTGTGTACCAAGGTATCTGGTCATTTAGAGCAAATAAATGCTCATCTAGAAATTGGTCTTTTGTAGCTGCATAGTCTAGAGGTATCAACCTGGAAAAGAAATTAGCTACCGCATTGCCCTTTCCTGGTTTATCCACTATTATCACATCAAATTCCTACAAGAGCAACAACCATATGATAATTATGCCACTAATCCGAGGTTTGTTTGTCAAGTACCTGATCGTTGAGTGGTCAGTGTGTATAAATACTTGGTAACCTATAATGTAATGACAAAATTTGTTAAGAGCATGTACTACTGCAAGAAACTCCTTCTCTGTGATAGTATAATTAAGTTCAACACTTATTGGGTTTTTACTAACATAATAGATGACATAAAAATCATCACCATATTTCTATCCCAGTACTGAGCCTATTGCATTGTTAGATGCATCAAAATATATGTGAAAAGGTATGGTCCAATTTGGACCTCTCAGCACTATAGCAGTAATTAGTTTTTCCTTCAAAGTGTTGAATGCTTGTTCACATTCTTCAGTCCATAAAAACTCTACATATTTAGTTAACAATGTGGTAAGAGGTTTAGAAGTTTTGCTAAAGTCTGATATAAACCTCCTATAGTAACCGAATGATCCTAGGAAACTGTAGATATCCTTTTGTGTTTTAGGAGTAGGTAGGGTTTGGATGACTTCTATTTTATTTCTGTTTACTTTGATTCCATATGTAGAAAGGTGATAGCCTAAAACTATCCCTTACTGCATTAGCATATAACATTTATCATTTCTTAAGGATAGGTTAGTTTCCTCACAATGTTTAAGTGTCTTTTCCATATTTTTTGTGGCAATTTCAAAAGTTTCACCATATATGGTGAAATCATCCATATATACCTCCATAGTCTCTCCAATCATATCTAAAAAAATACTAAAAATTGTCCTCTAAAAGGTGGCAGGTGCATTGGATAGTCTAAATGGTAAAAATCGATAAGAAAATGTCCCCCATGGACAAGTGAAGGTGGTTTTGTCATGATATTCCTCATCTATTTAGATTTGATTGTATCTACTGAACACATCCAGGAAAGAAAAAGTATTTCTTCCCTACTAAGGTGTCAAGGACTTGATCTATAAAGGATAAAGGGAAGTGGTCATTCTTAGTTCATTTATTTAGCAACCTATAGTCAACACAAATTCTCCACTTCCCATTCTTTTTGGTCACCACCACTAATGGTGATATACACTCACTATCTAAAATGGGGTAGATGAATCCAACTGTGAGGAGTTTTTGTAATTTTGCTTTGACAATTTCTTTCATAGCTGGGTTCATTCTCCTTTGTGGTTGTCTTACTGGTCTAACTTGGTCTTCCAGATATATCCTATGAGTACAGGTCTCAGGAGCTATTCCTCTCATGTCAGAATATTCCCAAGCAAAGGCATATTTATGTTTTTATAATGTTTGTTTCAATTTGGTCTGCTGTTTAGCTGTCAACTGGTTATCTATGTTCAACATTCTACCAGGTGCAACTTCTATTTGCTGAATATGGTGGTCTTTTCTTCCTACTAATTGTAAATCAAGAGGAGGACAAGAGGGTTCTCCCTGAAAAAAGTGAGATATTATTTTATCCTCATCACTTTTATCTTCCAACTTCTCAAGTTTCATGACAGGTTGGATCATTGATAGACCACCAATATTTTGATTATCATCCTTAGGTTATCCTAACAAATCTACAAACTATGCGGGTGGATGTATGATCAATTTATTTTTATTCTGACCATCTAAAATGGTCATTTTCATCTCTAAAACTTATGTAAGCATTAGCTGTTGCCAGCCAAGGTCTACCTAAGATTAATGGGTATCCACCTAGTCCAGATTTAGATTGTAGCACTAAGAAATCTGTTGGATACTCCCATGCATCTACTACAACGGTGATATCTTCTAGTATTCCTTTAGGGAGTACTATAGATTTATCTTCCAACTATAACACAATTTTAGTGGGCTTCAGATTAGTCAATTTCAGTTTTTGCATGGTCTCCTAGGGCATGACATTGATGGCTGCCCCCAAATCTACTAGTGTGTTGGGTAAAACACAACCTTCTATTTTTACAGTCAGTACAAGACTTCCTGGATCTGTGTACTTTTGGCTGTAGGTATTTCCTCACATGAGGTCAGCTAACTGACCTACCAAACTGATTTTTTTAGCTGGTTTCCTCCCTATTTTCTTGAGGCACAACTCTTTTATGGCCTTTCCAAAAATAGGTATGTCTTTGATGGCCTGAAAGAGAGGTATTGTGACTGTTAAGTTTTTAAACTAGAGAGGATATCAAACTCTGTTTGTATTGGTTTCTTGGGTTCCTACAACCTTTATGGAAAAGGTGGAACCTCCTCTTTGTAATGTAAAAGTGTTGATTATTCTTCTACCTCTTCTATAAGGTGTGATTCCCCTTTTTATATCTTTATTGGGAACTCTTCTTCTACAAGAGGAGTGAATTCTACACCTACTTGCTTTCCTGACCTTAACTGGATAGGATTACAATATACCTTAACATTTTACATAAGATACATATTATTTTCCATCTGATAGGCTAGCTATTTTTTGTTGTTTGGATTTGCTATTTGTTGTGCTGGTAACTAAGGAGTCCTTAGAGCAGGAAGAGTAGGCAAACTTGGTTGTGGTGGAGCTAGAGCATGATGTTGTGGATACTGATTCCAAGAATTTTGATTTCTCCACTATTGCCCAGCCTACTGGTATTGCATTCCTAGGTAAGGGTTGTAAGGATTTACCCCTTGGGGAAATGGATTCCAAGGTTGTTGCCCATACCAACCCATATTGGGTGGTTGGGCTTGACCTTGGTTTTCATAATTGCTGCCCCATAGGACAAAATTCCTGATTGTATATTATTACTCATAGGATACTGTTGCCAGTTCCTCCTATTACCCATGAAGTATGCCTCTGCTACTTCAGGTTCCTATTTAGATTTCATTAATTGTGGACATAGCTTCATTTTATGATCCTTCTTACAGATATCACATACACAAATTTTATTTTTTGGGTACTCATTTATGGGGTGTTTGCCTCTGCATTTAAGATAGAAGTAGGCCAATGTTACCTCATTATCTTGCTTCTTTCTATGAAGTAGAAGAGTATCCATTTGAAGAGCTAGAGATGATAACATATCGCTCTTAAGGTCCTCTAGCATGTTGCCTATTTCTATTTTAGTGATAGTGGTTGATTGCTTAACATTTCTAGGGGTCAACTTACATTTTCTTATTGAAACATTTTGACACAACTGCTGAATATCATCCATTTGGTGTTGGTAAATGTCTCCCCCAGAGATCATGTTTAAAGCTTCCAAGGATTCATTTGTCTGTCCTTTCAGAAAAATGCTTCTTAGGGACCTATCTCCTAGTTTTGAATGGGGTGATCTATACAAATTGAAGCTAAATCTATCCCAACATTCCTCCAAAAATTCCCCTTTCTTTTGTGTCATGTCTAGGACTTCCTCTCTCGCATCTATTGCTCTACCAAAATCTTGATACTGATCCAAGAAAATTTTCTTCAATTGTTCCTAGGTAGTTATCCGTTTATCCCCCAAGCTGATGAACCAACGTAAAGCTGAATCATCAAGGGTGGAAGGGAATAATTTCAGTTTCTAAGCATCTATGGTGTAATCCATAGATCTACATAAAATATTAAATTTAAAATGAAATAGATCTGGATCTTCTGTTGGTAGTCCTATAAAGGTTAGAAGGTGGGCATGAGAGATGTGTTTCATATTGTGATTTCCACCTGCCTCTCCTATTGGAAAATTAAAACTAGTGGATTTTTCCTCTGGATTTTCTACCATTCTATCTACTATAGGAGTTTCTACCTCTACTACTTTCAAATCGATTGTCAATGCTTCTAGTTCATTTCTTTTATCCTTCAAAAGGATGGATAAGTCAACATTTGAGATGGTTCCGTCTAATACTACTTTCTAACATTCAACATTCAGTAGATCTTCTTCAGATTGAACTCTACTTATCTCTGACCCTGCTCTAAGATTCTGCTAGATTGTTTCAGAAGGGTCTTGTACAAATAGTGGGTGTTCCTGCCAATTCATAGGTGGAGATTATGATGGTGAGAGTTTTGTCTCATGTTCAGGTTCTACTGAAGCAGAAGGATTCTGAGAAACAACTTATTTATTTTTGAAAAAATGACCATCTGGTCCCCTATTCTTAGGTGGACTCATACAAATTTTAAGATGAAAGTTTATGAAGAAAACACTCTAAACTATTGTAACTATGCTTCCTTCAGAACAAGAAATTACAATGGCTACTCCTCGACAACGAGGCCAAAATATTGGGCAAAACATTGGTTAGTTTTTCTATGGTTCAATTAATTACCTCCATTTAATTATCAACCCGGGGTAGCTCATAGTCTTGTGAGCAACCTTGCAAAATATATGCTTATAATTTATCCTTTACATATGAGTCCCTTAGATTATGGTTTGGGGGTATTTGGTATTCATTGAAGTTTGTATTTAAACCAATAATATCATGCTACATCTAAGAAAACAGGATTGAAAGCATTTAAAAACTAAGTTACTACCTTGCTGAAAATCATAGAAAATAGGAGAAATAATAGAGAAGTTAATTAATATATGAAAATAAATACAAAAAATAGGGGAAATAGGGAAGAAATTTGTTGTAAGTGGGCCCATGCTTCCAACAGGTTTTAACCGTGGTAGTTTATCACTGGATGCTTTAGAAGATTTTTATAGGAAAATACTTAGATATTTTATTAACAGTTGCAGTAGAAGAAAATTACAAGAAAATTCTAAGGGTCTTCTTCACGGGTGGCTTGCATATTTATAAGATATGCGGCCAACCTTGTTATAATTCTTAGGATGAATAAGAAAATGATTCGTTGTTACAACTGTTTGCTTAATTGAAGGAATCAGGCAAAATATTATTATATTTCAGCGTATTCTGTTTCCAGAATATACCTGATATTTATTTACTTGATTTACATAAATTATTTATGTATTAGCTAGAAAATGGGTGATGAGCCATCTTTGATGTTGTCCCATGTTTGGTTTCAATGTTGGAATTTGTTTCATGCTGGTTGCTAAAGTTTCACATTTGTTCTGCCAACCACAAAGTCATTCTATAGTTTGGTGCTAGTGGAAATTAGGCGTTGCGTCTGAAGAAGTCGAGAAGCAGGCGCCTAACGGGAAGCAAGTGCCTAATAGAAATAGGCACTTTACAGGAAGTAGGTGCCTAATGGGAAGTAGACACCTAACGAAAAGCAAACACCTAACAGTTAAGTGCCGAACGAAAGTCAGGTGCTTCAAAGGAATTTGGGTGCTTTACTTCGTACCTCTCGCTGGTATTCCGTAGATGTTTTTCCTTCATAAAATTGCAAGTGCCAGGTCTAAATGGGACCTCAATGAAAACATGCCAAAATGCAATAATTTCCACTAAAATTACACAAAATACACTTAAAGACAAATATTAGAAAACATGCAAAATAAACTGTTAATTATATATATAATTTCCATAAAATATTTATATCTACAAGAAAATATGCCACACATTATGGGGAAAAGAGTACAAAAAATGAGCAATTTTGTGGCTCATCAATAACCAAACTGGATGAAAAATTTGGGGGAATTAGGAAATTGACCCAAAGTATGAAAGATTTCTTAGCTTTTATTCAAAACAATAATGTATGGGAAGTTGAGTTTGAAAAATACAACTATAATTGGACCAAAAATAGGAGAGTCTAGAATATAATAGCAAAAAAAATAGACAGATGCATTCTCTCAGATCATTGGCTAGATGAAGGAACTTGTGCTAAAATTAATACCTTAACAAGGATTGGTTCTGATCACTATCCAATAAGAGTTAAAATGGTGGTAAGTGAATTAAAAAAATATCAAATTTTAAATATGAGTAGATGTGAGAAGACCATCCTCAATTTGTTGATATGATAGCTCAAATGTGAAATTATATAGGTAATGGTGGGTTGTATGCTCTTCCAAATCAAATTAACTACATGACATCTAGATTTTTAGAATGGAACAAGAACACCTTTGGAAATATTTTTGAGAATAAAGAAGAACTAAAAGATAAAAATTCAAGAAGACATGGGGGATGGGAGGGTGAGGGACCTACTCCCTCTCCCTGCTCCCCTTTCCCTGGTTCTTGCCTAGTCCCTGATTCATCCCAGGTCATCCCACTTTGGGAATGGTTTGTAGCATATGATCTCCTTGGGGGGAGATCCTTGCCCACTTTCTGCTCCTTTCCCAATAGTTTTTGGGGTTTTCTCATTTGAATCCCGGGCCTGGTGCTTCCCAGGGATCCTCTGGGGTTTTCTGCATGTTCCTGGGATCCTGTTCATGATCTCCCTTAGGATTTTCCCTGGGGTTTTTTTGCAGGTTGTTACTAGGATCTGGTTCCTAGGGATTTCTTGATCTATGGTGGTTGTAGGTTGGGTTCTCGTTCGCTTCCTGGTGCATCCTGTGAGGTTCTCTCTTCATCGAGGTTGGTCTGGGGGGGCCAGTTTCCTCTTTGCTCATGTTTCCTCTCTGGGATGCCATTGGTTGTTGGTGGTCTCATCCCTTTGGGTGGGACCATGTTTGTTTTCCTATTCGAAGGCTTCTTTTTGTTGGATCTACTGCTTGGTGGATGCTTTGAGCATTTGCATGGCCTTGGGGGGGCTCTTCCTATGCCTGAGTTGTTCCCAACCCCAGTCCCAATTCCCTGAAGTTGTTCGTGTGCAAGGATGGGGATTCCTGGTTCTTTCTGCTGGGGTGCTTTGGGTTTTCTACTACATGTCTCGATATTGGAGGGGATCAGTGATCTATGCATGTAGACCCCTAGATCCCTCAGTTTAGGTTTTCATGGATCTCATATTTGTGTCTAATGCTGCTTTCTGCCTGGGCTTCACAAGTTTTAATTTTAGTTTTTTTTTGAGATATTTTGCTTTCTGGTCCTGCTTCTTGGTGGACTCTCAAAGCTTGTTCTTGGCCTTGGGGGGACCTTTTCTTGTTCCTGAGTTGTTCCTAGTCCGAGTTCTTCTTCCATAGAATTGTTCATAAACAAGGATGGTGGGTCCCTAGTCCTTTGTGGCTTATGAGATTCTTTATTTGTGCGTGCGTTTGTTTTCCTTGGATCCTTTCGAATTCCTCGTACTCTTGTTGGCGGGATTGCAATACTGTAGTTTTCCAAACCCATTCTTTTGCTAGTTCTCCTACTAGGTAGGATTTTCCATTCCTGCTGGTTTTCCCACTGGGTGGGATTTTTCAATCCCATTTTTTGTTGGTTTTCCTGCTGGGCGGGACGGGATTTCCCGTTGGGCGAGATTTTCAAATCTTTTGGTTTTCCCGCTAGGCGGGATTTTTCAATCCCATTTTTTTGTTGGTTTTCCTGCTGGGCGGGACGGGATTTCTCGCTAGATGAGATTTTCAAATCTTCTGGTTTTCTCGCTAGGCAGGATTTCCAATCTGGTGGTTTTCGGCTGCTTCCTGTTGGGTGGGATTTTCAAATTCATCATCCTGCATGTTTTCTCGTTAAGCAAGATTTTTCAAAATTGGTGGTTTCCCGCTGGGTGGGATTTTTAAAAATGGTGGTTTCTCGTTGGGTGGGATTTTCCAATCTACTAGTTTTCCCATTGGGCGGGATTTCCAATCTGGTGGTTTTCGACTGCTTCCGCTGGGCGGGATTTTTCAAAATTGGTGGTTTCCCACTAGGCGAGTTTTTCAAAATTGGTGGTTTCCCGGTAGATGGGATTTGTGGTTTCCCACTAGGTGAGATTTTTCAAAATTGTCTTTCCCGCTGGGTGGTTTTTTCCAAACTATCTATTTTTTTATGGGCAGGATTCTTCAAATTGATTGTTCTTGACCTTTGGTTTGGTCGGTTGACCTATTGTAAAAATGTTTTGGGGTCCTTTCAAAACCCGCTTTTAATATAATTTTTACCTACCAAAAATTATTTATGTATTAGCTAGAAAATGGGTGATGAGCCATCTTTGATGTTGTCCCATGTTTGGTTTCAATGCTGGAATTTGTTTCATGCTGGTTGCTAAAGTTTCACATTTGTTCTGCCAACCACAAAGTCGTTCTATAGTTTGGTGCTAGTGGAAATTAGGCGTTGCGTCTGAAGAAGTCGAGAAGCAGGCGCCTAATGGGAAGCAAGTGCCTAATAGAAATAGGCACTTTATAGGAAGTAGGTGCCTAATGGGAAGTAGACACCTAACGAAAAGCAAACACTTAATAGTTAAGTGCCGAACGAAAGTCAGGTGCTTCAAAGGAATTTGGGTGCTTTACTTCGTACCTCTCGCTGGTATTCCGTAGATGTTTTTCCTTCATAAAATTGCAAGTGCCAGGTCTAAATGGGACCTCAATGAAAACATGCCAAAATGCAATAATTTCCACTAAATTTACACAAAATACACTTAAAGACAAATATTAGAAAACATGCAAAATAAACTGTTAATTATATATATAATTTCCATAAAATATTTATATTTACAAGAAAATATGCCACACATTATGGGGAAAAGAGTACAAAAAATGAGCAATTCTGTGGCTCATCAATAACCAAACTGGATGAAAAATTTGGGGGAATTAGGAAATTGACCCAAAGTATGAAAGATTTCTTAGCTTTTATTCAAAACAATAATGTATGGGAAGTTGAGTTTGAAAAATACAACTATAATTGGACCAACAATAGGAGAGTCTAGAATATAATAACAAAAAAAATAGACAGATGCATTCTCTCAGATCATTGGCTAGATGAAGGAACTTGTGCTAAAATTAATACCTTAACAAGGATTGGTTCTGATCACTATCCAATAAGAGTTAAAATGGTGGTAAGTGAATTAAAAAAATATCAAATTTTAAATATGAGTAGATGTGAGAAGACCATCCTCAATTTGTTGATATGATAGCTCAAATGTGAAATTATATAGGTAATGGTGGGTTGTATGCTCTTCCAAATCAAATTAACTACATGACATCTAGATTTTTAGAATGGAACAAGAACACCTTTGGAAATATTTTTGAGAATAAAGAAGAACTAAAAGATAAAAATTCAAGAAGACATGGGGGATGGGAGGGGGAGGGACCTACTCCCTCTCCCTGCTCCCCTTTCCCTGGTTCTTGCCTAGTCCCTGATTCATCCCAGGTCATCCCACTTTGGGAATGGTTTATAGCATATGATCTCCTTGGGGGGAGATCATTGCCCACTTTCTGCTCCTTTCCAAATAGTTTTTGGGGTTTTCTCATTTGAATCCCAGGCCTGGTGCTTCCCAGGGATCCTCTGGGGTTTTCTGCATGTTCCTGGGATCCTGTCCCTGATCTCCCTTAGGATTTTCCCTGGGGTTTTTTTGCAGGTTGTTACTAGGATCCGGTTCCTAGGGATTTCTTGATCTATGGTGGTTGTAGGTTGGGTTCTCGTTCACTTCCTGGTGCATCCTATGAGGTTCTCTCTTCATCGAGGTTGGTTTGGGGGGGCCAGTTTCCTCTTTGCTCATGTTTCCTCTCTGGGATGCCATTGGTTGTTGGTGGTCTCATCCCTTTGGGTGGGACCATGTTTGTTTTCCTGTTCGAAGGCTTCTTTTTGCTGGATCTACTGCTTGGTGGATGCTTTGAGCATTTGCATGGCCTTGGGGGGGCTCTTCCTATGCCTGAGTTGTTCTCAACCCCAGTCCCAGTTCCCTGAAGTTGTTCGTGTGCAAGGATGGGGATTCCTGGTTCTTTCTGTTGGGGTGCTTTGGGTTTTCTACTACATGTCTCGATATTGGAGGGGATCTGTAATCTATGCATGTAGACCCCTAGATCCCTCGGTTTAGGTTTTCATGGATCTCATATTTGTGTCTGATGCTGCTTTCTGCCTGGGCTTCACAAGTTTTCATTTTAGTTTTTGTTTGAGGGATTTTGCTTTCTGGTCCTGCTTCTTGGTGGACTCTCAAAGCTTGTTCTTGGCCTTGGGGGGGCCTTTTCTTGTTCCTGAGTTGTTCCTAGTCCGAGTTCTTCTTCCATAGAATTGTTCATAAACAAGGATGGTGGGTCCCTAGTCCTTTGTGGCTTATGAGATTCTTTATTTGTGCGTGCGTTTGTTTTCCTTGGATCCTTTCGAATTCCTCGTACTCTTGTTGGCGGGATTGCAATACTGTAGTTTTCCAAACCCATTCTTTTGCTAGTTCTCCTACTAGGTAGGATTTTCCATTCCTGCTGGTTTTCCCACTGGGTGGGATTTTTCAATCCCATTTTTTGTTGGTTTTCCTACTGGGCGGGACTGGATTTCCCGTTGGGCGAGATTTTCAAATCTTTTGGTTTTCCTGCTAGGCAGGATTTTTAAATCCTATTTTTTTGCTGGTTTTCCTGCTGGGCAGGACGGGATTTCTCGCTAGGTGAGATTTTCAAATCTTATGGTTTTCTTGCTAGGCGGGATTTCCAATCTGGTGGTTTTTGGCTGCTTCTCGTTGGGTGGGATTTTCAAATTCATCATCCTGCATGTTTTCTCGTTAGGCAAGATTTTTCAAAATTGGTGGTTTCCCGCTGGGTGGGATTTTTCAAAATTGGTGGTTTCCCGTTGGGTGGGATTTTCCAATCTACTAGTTTTCCCATTGGGCGAGATTTCCAACCTGGTGGTTTTCGACTGCTTCCCGCTGGGCGGGATTTTTCAAAATTGGTGGTTTCCCACTAGGTAGGTTTTTCAAAATTGGTGGTTTCCCGCTAGATGGGATTTGTGGTTTCCCACTAGGCGAGATTTTTCAAAATTGTCTTTCCCGCTGGGTGGTTTTTTCCAAACTATCTATTTTTTTATATGCAGGATTCTTCAAATTGATTGTTCTTGACCTTGGTTTGGTCGGTTGACCTATTGTAAAAATGTTTTGGGGTCCTTTCAAAAACCGCTTTTAATATAATTTTTACCTACCAAAAAAAAAGATAAACATTCAAAATTCCAAAAAGGTGATCATAATAATACAAGCTCTGAGGAAAGGGAGTTGCTTAGTGAATATCATAGTATTTTGAGTAAGGAAGAGAAATTTTGGAGATTAAAATCAAGATAAACTTGGTTAAAAGGAGATAAAAATACAATTTTTTTTCATAGGATGGCTATAATATAGAGATCAAATTTTAGAATTAGTAGAATTAAATCAATAGAAGGGGTTTGGGTTGAAGATGAGAGTGAAGTTGGAAAAGAGGGAAAGTATTTTTATCATAATATTCTAGGTTCAGAGAAGATTGAAGTTCTTAATGATAACCTTCTTCAAGATGTTCCTTCAGTTATAATGAATGAAGACAATAGGAAACTGATAGAGCCTATTACTCTAGAAGAAGTTCATTTAGCTGTTTTCTCTTTTAATAAGGATAAATACCCAGGTCTAGATAGGCTCTCTATAACTTTTTACCAACCTAATTGGGATATAGTGAAGGATTCTTTATTGGTGGAAATGGAACAATCTAGGGTAAAACAATACATACCTTATAAAATAAATGCAATATATCTTACCCTAATTCCAAAAAATAAGGATGTTGAATTGTTTGATTCTTTTAGACCCATAAGCCTATGTAATATGCCATATAATATTATCTCCAAAGTGATGGTGAATATATTAAAACCATTGTTAGACAAAATCATTTCAGAAAAGCAAGGAGGATTTGTAAAAGGGAGACAAATTTTGAACGGGATCATAGTAGCTCATGAAATTATATATTGAGGAGCTTCAAGAAAAGAGAAAGCAATGATCTTAAAACTTGATATGAGTAAAGCCTATGATATGATTAAATGGGATTTTATTTTTGTAGTTTTAGAAAATTTTGATCTCGAGAAGAAATAGGTTAAATGGATTAAAGCTTATGTCTTTACAGTTTCTTATCCAGTGTTGGTCAATGGGTTAGTGATAAAATATTTTAAAGCCAAGAGAGGCCTTAGACAAGGATATTGTCTATCTCCTTATTTGTTCATTATTATGGCAAAAATTTTGAGTAGGAACTTAAAGAAGGCTTACAAATATGGGCTTATAAGCGGACTTAAGGTTAGTAATAACATCAATAATATCACCCATTAACAGTTTGTAGATGATACAACCCTTTTTGGAAGGGCAAGGATAAATGAGGCCAAAAATTTGAATAACTTTTTAAAAGAGTATGAAAGAGCTTTAGGGCAAAAATTTAATAGGATTAAATCCAAAATTTACTTCCTTAACACTACTGCTAATATCAAAGCATGAATTTACAGATTGCTTCAAATGGAGGAGGTAAATTTGCCAACTTATCTAGCAATGCCTTTATTTGAGGGGAGAATGAGGATCAATTTATGGAATCCAGTTATTAGTAAATTTTGGAATAAAATTCCAATTTGGAAAGGTAGATGGTTATCATTAGCAGGAAGATTGCAATTATGTTATTCCTACAAGCCATTCCAACATATTATATGTCATTGTATTCTATGCCAAAATTAGTTAAAAAAAGTTTAATCTATATTATGTGATCCTTTTTATGGTCAGGTTTACATGATAAAAGGAAAATTTCTTTGGTGAAATGGAGCAAGTTGTGTGATGATAAAACTAGGGGAGGTCTTGGTTTAAGAGTTCTTACATATGCAAACTTAGCTCTTAGAGGAAAAGTAATTTGGAGATTGTACAAAGAGAGTCAAAGACAATGGGAAAGAATTCTTCTAAGTATTTTGATCTCAATGACCCAAGTTTAATATTTATTGCATTCTCTCTACCAAATGGTTCTACTCTTTGGAATGGTTTTAAAAAATTTATTGATCTTATGATTAAAGGTTTAAAATGGGTGGTGGGAACTGGAGAAATTTTTTATATTTGGATGGATACTTGGTGTGATAAAAAACCACTCAATTTAGATCCAATTTTGAAACCTTGGATGAAATTGCTTCAATACAAATATGGTGATAGAGTTTCAAAATTTTTGTACAAGGATCAAGAAGGAAGATACAAATGGAAAGAATATTATTTTACAAGTATACAAGATATTGATGCTAGGAGTCAATTGAGTAGAAAGATAACAACTGTGATTATTCTAAGGGGAGCCAAGGATAAATTGATTTGGGAGTTGAATAGCTCAAGAGAATACACAACAAGAAGTGGATATAATGTACAACACCAATAAAATAATAATGTCACTAGAATATGAAGAGATATTTGGGATAGCCCAAGCATTACTAAAATCAAATTGTTTGTTTGGATAGTAGGTCATAGAAGAATTTTATATTGGGATAATCTTAAGAAAAGTGGTTTTCATGGTCCCTCTCAATGTATTTTTTGTAAAAATAAGGAGAGTATAGACCATCTCTTGGAATATTGTTCAATAGTCTGGAATCTATGACAATGGATTCTTAATATGTTTGGTAAATGCATGGTGATGAATAGTAGAATTGAAGATTTGTTAAAGCAATGGTAGAGCACTTATAAAAGTGATACTTTATAGATAATATGGGATATATCAAAATATACAATACTTTGGACTATATGGCTAGAAAGGAATAGAATAATATTTAAAGGAAATGAAAGCAGTTTAGAGGTAATGAAAAATAAGATATATTTAGCCATATAGGATTCTAAAGTAGATACATTCATTCAAAGCATTAAGATCTAACATGTGGTATTAGAGCAAATAGAATATATAAATAATTCTCCTTCTGAACCCCCTCTAGATTTGACACAAAGAAGTCAAAAGTGTACTCAGTTTGAGAAAAGTTTCAAGTTTGAGAAAAGAAGTTTCAAGGGTAAAATTACCCTATAGAAATATTTTTTAAAATAAAACCTTAAAATGAGAGATGATCATTACCGTGAAGCAAAATTTCATGGTAATGTTTCCATCAAAAAATTTTCTTTCGAAAAAGGTATTAAGGAATCCATGGAAGCTTCTTAAAATTACAAGAAAATGTAGCCATTGAAGCTCCTTAATGATCACAAGAAATGGAATACATAGAAGCTCCTTAAATTTTCAATAAAGTGAGCCATTGAATATCCTTAAATATTATAAGAAAAGTAACCCATAGAAGATCCTTTAAAAATCACAAGAAGATAAAGAAGTCATTGAATCCACTTAAAAGGTATTGCAAGAAGATTGCAGAAGAAATAGCTAACCTTCAAAGGGTTAAAGCATAGTCCAAAAAGGATCATAAAAAGAAGAAATAGAAACTCTCAAAGTTGCAAGAAGAAACAACATTGCAATATTATACAAATAATTATCTCCCAAAGAGATAAAACGTTCCAAGAGAATGTGATAAAATGCAAAAAGAGAAGCTTAGCCTCACATAATTGCAAGAAAAAGAAAAGTTTTAGTGAAATGCAAGGAGAAAAGAAACAAGTTTAATTGTTGCCCTTTTTCAAAGGCACTTCAACATAAAGAACAAATAAAAATGAAAGTCTAGAACAAGATAGAACAAAAGAATTACAAATAAGCAAACTGGAAATAGATTATGTTTCACAACATTGAAGAGAATAGTCCAATTGGAATGACTATTAGAACAACTAATGAAAGTGGATGTTGCATGAAAAATTATTTAAAATAAATAATAAAATATGGAAAATTATGAAGCGCACGATAAATTAAACTCCAAGCCTGTTTTATGAACAAAAACGTATAAATGCTTTGTGTCGATGCAAAAGAAAAACACCACAAAATATATATAAAGACAAATTGAAATCAAACCCAATATTGCACAAGAAGAAATGATTTTTATTATTAATGGGGGGAGCCTCAAATATCCAATGTTACAATGAAAGAATTGATTTCTTTGATACATATTTTTACAATAGCTAGGGTTCTTCGAAACCCTAGAAAACAACACTGGTGGTGTCTTCAATCTCACTTCTAATCCCAACAGATGTGAGTGGGCTTCGTGTTATCCAATAGTGGGCCACTCCAACTTAAGCAGTTGCACAACGCTTGTGTATCTCTAAAATTGCACATAGAAGAAAATAATGAAGGGTTAGTAATAAATGAGAGGCCTCCACTGCGTGAGACCCTCAAATATCAATAAAACCCTAGTTTTTGATGAATGAAATTGCATACAAATATGAAAAATATTAAAATAATAACCAAAATGAAAGATTTACCTTGTGATGCTTGTTATTTGATATGTAAAATTTGTTGCAGGAAATCGGTGTGGTGATGCCCTAGCATTGCCCAAGGGCTAGTAGGGCTATAGAGCTTTGGTGTGAGATGCCCGTGGGCACTCGACGACAACAAAAAATGCTTGTGGGTGCTCAGGAATGGAAGAAGATGCCCATAGGTACTTGGTAGCAAAGAAGAAGCACCTAAAGGTGCTCGGTAGTGACAGGGAGAGCCTAAAGACATTCATGAGCTGAGGTTAGGATCTACAGAAGCAGATCTGGCTGGGCGAGAGGGGCGGCAATGAATGTGGGGGTTACAGTGAGCAAGGATGGAAGGCAAGAGTGCTTGGGTACTCCAAGGGACTAGGGCATGAATTGCTTAGAAACATTTGGGAAAAATTCAATTTAGAGTTTGAGCCATCAAAATGGTTCCTATTAATAATCCACACTAGGGTATGTTAGGGTTTTGAGCGACACGAATTATGTAGCTCAGATTAAAACATAAAGGAGGGTGGATATTAATTTTGGTGTGTGGCATGGATTGATGTAGGTGGATGGCTAGGATTAAGTTAAATTGGATGGCTGGAATTTATTCACATATATAATATTTATATTTATTAAATATATATAAAATATAATATTTAAATATCAATATTAAACATATATTTAACAAATATGCCTAGATATATATAAATAAATGGGAAAAATGGCGGGAAGTCCTGGATGGACGACAAGTGGCTAGGTTTTGGTGTCTACACCTTGCAAAATTTGAAAAAGTATTTAGACAAAAATCTCATGTTTTCAATGAAACAAATAGCTCCAAATAGATATATAACAAATATATGCTCATTATAAAGTAAGAAGTAGAAGGAAGGATGATTAAAAGAGATAAAAACCTCTCAATCTAGGCAAAGGTAAAAAACACTAGGGATATCGTCAAAGATGAATATTTGTTGTCAAGGTTCATAGAACAGGCATGAATTATCTCATAAAAATGTGAAGATATTTTAAGAAACTAAAAATACTCCAAAAAGTTATCTTTTTCATCCCTACAAAGAAAATTATAAGAAAGTACACCTCCAAAACATCCAAAAGAACTAAAAGGTTATAAAGCACCTTAAAATCAATGTTGGTGAAAGCATTGTAGACAATATTTAAATGAGAGGATAAAAATATAGATGTCAAAGATGTCAAAACTTGAAGGTTGCATGAAGAAAAATATAGAAATATTAGTAGAAACATGTAGTCCCATGTGTACTCAGTGCTCACTGAGAGAAATTCATAATAGAAACAAGGAAGTACTCAATTGGTTCTTGAAAGAAAAAATATAGGCACAAAGTTCTTGAAGGTGCTCATTATCATTGTTAAAAGACAAAGATATTATTTGGCACCCAAAATATCATGAAAATGCATTAACTCATAGGAAATTAAAGGATTCATCATTTGCATAAGCAAAATTAACACACTATAACATTACAAGTTAGATGTCAAGCACATTGCTCAAGCATGAATCTAATGAAGACACATGTACAATGACAAGGTTTAACATAAACGAAAAATAAAATCAAAAGGGAGAAAGAAAAATTAAGTGTACCACATTGGTGGTGAAAATATAGTAAGAAGGTATTAAAAATTATCTCTCCCATTATACAATTGCAAGCAAAAAGAAGGCCCTATAATATTTTGAAAAATTTAGAAATTTTCAAAATATTCTTTAAAAGGATTGAAATAGAAATAAACTCTATCATATTTATTTTTCCCAGAAAGACATCAAATTTTTACAATTTGAAAAAACTATCAGACACAATTATAGGTATATATATACTCATCGAAAATAAATTTCAAGGTAAAACTAGTTAAAGAAGAATATTCAATTTTGTAAAATATTACTATGGCTAGTGGAGCATCAAAGTTATTGTTGCTCGATTACCAACTATTAAGGGGGAATAATTATGCTACCTGGAAGACCAATCTCAAAATGCATCTTGTGTTTGAGGAAGAGTAGATGGAACCACTACCTATCCTGAAGAAGAAAATGAAGATAAAATAAAGTTTGATAAGGTACAAAAAAAGGCAAGACTAATCATCATGTTCAAAGTAGTAGATGAGGTCCAAGCATATATTTGGGATTCAACCATGGCCAAGGATGCATGGGATAAGCTAAAAATAGTCTTTGAAGCAAAAAAATAAAAATCAAATTCTATTCCTCCAAAGCCATCTCCATTGTTTGAAGATAAAAAGTGGAGAAAAATTAGAATCATTCATGAGGAGAATTGCAAAGTTGGAAGCATTGGGAACTCAAGAATCTAATGAAACATTAGTTCCAATTATTTTGAGATATCTCTCATCAAAGTACAATGTTTTTGTAACAAAATTAAATACCACTAAAAAAATACCAAGCTTTGAAAAGCTAGTGAACCTACTTCAAAAGGAAGAGGTGTCACATTCTAGACAAAAAGAAGAATGTGTATTTTGTAAAAGGAAGCAAAGATTCTAAAAAAGCACATAGAGAAACAATTCTCATCATTGGTAGAAAAAGTCATCAATAAATTTAGTTTGGAAAATAAAGCATGAACAAAATATTTAAAAATAACATGCATTAGCTACACATGCTCAACCCAATGATATTTGGTACATTGATTTTGGAGAAACTAGACACATGACAAGAAAAAAGCTTGGTTTTAGAAATCTAAGGTGTTCAAAACACGTAGGAAAAGTTTCTCTTATGGATGAAACATCCTATAAAATAAAGTTATAAGTGATATAAAATTGTGACTTGGATCACACAAATACAAAATCACAAAAGTCCTATATTTTCTAGGACTCACCAAAAATCTACTATCTGGCAATCAACTACTTGACCATAACTTAAAGGTAGAGTTTTATAAGCAACATGGATCCAAGATATGCATCATTCATGATAAAACTAGGAATCACAATATTATTGCATATGGAAAAAGAAAAGGAATATGTTTGAACTTCACATAATTCATCATGACAATTTAGCATTAAAAATCAACTCCAATATATTTGCAGCACTTTGGCATCAATGATATGGTAATTTAAAGGAAGTTATAAAGGAAGGCAGAGAGGAGGATGTTTTTCGGAGGACTGCCCAAACTTTAGAACTTGTTTCAACCATATTTCACTCATTTGAACTCGAATTGAGCTAAAATTTTGAGGGTAGATGCCTGAAAAATCATAGAATGTCTCCAATATTTTTTAAATAATTTTGAGAAACACATATCCTAGTGCATTAAGCAACTATGCGAGGGTTTCATCTTGTTTGATGCAAGCAACTCCAGAGATGGCATCTACGACTTTGACTATGATTATAATGGGAGGTGGGAAAGCGAATAAGGTGAATCAAGATGGAATTCCCACAATGATCATTGGTGGTACAATATCTACTGATATTGAAGGTGCTGAGTCAGATCCTAATAGTTTTAGGAACGCGAAGACCATAGGGGGAAAGGATCCTCTTGATAAGGGACACATGTACAATGGTTCCCTATCTCAAGATTATGATTCCTCTCCTCAATCTTATACTAAGAAATTAAAAGGGTCTACAAAACCTCCTTTGAATAGTGGAACCCTATTACTCCTAGCGGGTGAATACCTGGTAATTCATGAAACCCTAATGGTGGATTACATTTTTGTTGAATCCCACAATATGGTGGGGAAATTTATTAGAATATGGCCAAATATGAAATCTATTCAGTGGTGGGCCTATACCAAATGGAAAAACCTAGGAAATATGGAACTGATTTCACTTTCAAAGGGTTTTTTCCTCATTCGACTCAACAATAAAAAATATGTCTCCCGGATCCTTACGAGGGGTCCTTGGTTATTTTGTCAGAAGAGTCTCTTTCTTCAGAGGTGGGGTGAAGAATTCAACCCCGAGATACAGAGAATAAATTTCACACCAATATGGGTTCGATTGCTAGATCTACCTGCCCATTTTTGGCATGAAGATATTTTAAAGGGTATTGAAAAATATAAAGGTGAGCTGGTTGCTATCGATCCGGTGACCAGAGCAGGCTCTCACATTATACATGCTAGAATTTGTGTTAACACCAATATGGATTTCCAACTTCCCACTTAGATAAATCTAGTTTACGGCTCCTATCACAAATGTTAGGCCATAGAATATGAGAATAAGCCTGCATTCTACATTGAATGCAAGGCTCAGGGCCATCTCAAAACCCAATGCCTATTGCTAAGAAACTCAAAGGAGATGAAATTTCCCAATACCTCTCGAAGTAAGTTGTAGTTCGGATGGAAATAAGGCAGACCCCTATAGGGCAAGCAACAAAGCAGATACCAGAAGAAGGAACAAATTTCAAAAAATTCCAAAGGAAAGTAGATTGAAATCCAATATTTGGAGAACGATTATCCAAACATGAGTCCCATTCTTGCCTTTCAAAATCATTTTTATGTTTTAAAAGGAACTAATTTTCATGGGCCTAAAACTGGTGAGGGTGACACTACCTCAAATACAACTGAAATCCTAGTTTCTGACCAAGAGGAGCCTCAATCCCCGTCCATATTTGGACCCTCCAATACTGTCTCAAAACATCCATCCACCCTTGAGGGGCATAGAAATTGTCAGTCCCATCTCAGACAAAGTGGAGAAAGAAGATAAATATTATTTTAGCCCCATTAACACTAGAAGTCTCAAGAAAGCTTTTGTTGATATTGGTAGTGAAAAGAAAAATAAGGGAAGACCCTCTATAAATGATCAAAAGAAAAAGGAAATAAAAAATAATATTGCAAATGGTACCCAGAAAATCCTATTCCAAGATCTTCTTGGGCAAGAGAAGGATGAATCAAAAAGATCCAAACCTCCCTTGCAATAATCTAAGGGAGGCCAAAAACTTTCCAAAAATTCTAAATGAGGATCCTCTCATGGAATGTGAGAGGCCTCACGGTTTTTTCAAGCAAAGGCTTGTTTGCACTCTGAGGAAAGAACATAGACCATTATCATAAGTTTGCAAGAAATGAATATTGAACAAAATAAAATCCAAAAAAATCACAAATTTTATCTAGAAAAATGGTGAGTTTTCTTTTTGCCTCGCTCAAGGTATGTCTGGGGACTTCTCTGTATTTGGGACTCAAAAAAGTTAGAATATGATGTTTTTCTATAAAAGCAATAATTTCTCTTGGGTTCTGTCCAATGTATACACCCCTAACAATCCTCTCAATCGTAGGGGCCTATGGGATACTTTGAATCAAATGAGAAGTGCTTTCTTAAACCTTTCATGGATTATCATTGGAGATTTCAACTCTCCCCTTTTTCCTTCTGACAAGCAGGGAGGGAACCTGATACCCTCCAAGAGCATTAAGGATTTTCATAACTTTATCACTGATTGTGAGCTAATGGATTTTTATACTAAAGGAGCAAAATACACCTGGAGCACCAGGAGAATTGGGGATTAGCACATTCAAGTAAAACTTGATAGGGTTTTTTGTCTCAAAAAGCTATACCGGTGATGGGTGGTGACACCCTTATCTGTCTTCCCAAAGTTGGATCTGATTATTGTCCTTTATTTTTTGAAGCCGATAAAGGTCCTTGTTTTAAAATCCCATTCAAATTTTAAGCTATGTGGACTCAGCACCCAGATTTGAGGATGTAAATTGCTAACTAGTGGTAATTTGACTATCATGGATCCTTTACTTTTAGGGTTTCTAAAAAATTTAAGTGTTTCAAAGAAAATATTTGAGTTTGGAACAAAGAAGTTTTTGATAACATCCTTGAAAATAAGGAAAATAATTTGCAAAAGCTTAAAAGTATTGAAGTCCAAATTTAGAATGGGCAGCTCAATGAACAACTCATAAATGAAGAGAGATAGGTTTTTGCAGACTATCACAATGTACTGGCTAAAGAGGAGACTTTCTGGAGGCAAAAATCAAAGGCTCTTTGGATTAAATAGGGGGAATCTAACACAAAAAAAATTTCATGCCACTACTTTGAGGCATCGAAGTTCAAACATAATTAAAGAATTAACCAGAAGTGATGGCACCGTCACCAAGGATATTTTTGAGATCTGAATGAAGCTTCATATTTTTTTGAGGGCCTTTTAGGAGAAAACCCCCAAAATACTACCCAAGTTGGTAAACAATTGCTCCACCATATTTCCAACATGATCACTTCAGATACAAATTTAGCTCTTATCAAACCCCTCACCCTTGATGAAATTAAAGAGGCCATTTTTTCTATGCACCCTGATAAAACCCCAAGCCCTGATGGATTTTCCCCCTGATTCTACCAATATTTTTGGGACATAATTGGGCCTAACATATGTAATGCCATCATTGAATTTCAACAAACTAAATCTATACCTAGAACTATCAACTCCACTTTCATTGCCTTGATTCCCAAAAGGCTTGTTTACAAATCTATGTCAGATTTTAGACCCATTATTCTCTGCAATATTATTTACAAAAATCTCACTAAAGCCATGGATACAAGACTCAAGGAGATCCTTACTTAGATCATATATCCTTGTCAATGTAGCTCTGTCAAAGGAAGAAATATTATTGATGGTGTTATCACGTTACATGAAGTCCTTCATTCTACCAACCTTAACAAAAAATCTACCATGTTTTTCAAAATTGATATGAATAAGGTATTTGACAGAGTTAACAGAGATTTTGTGATTGTTGTCCTTCTCAAATTTGGATTTCATAGGTAATTGGTTGATATTATTCATAATTGCATTTCTAATCATTGGTTTTCAGTCCTAGTAAATGGTTCTAGAGTAGGGTTTTTCCCTAGTAACAAAGGCCTCAAACAGGGAGATCCTCTCTCCCCCATCATTTTTATTATTCTTATTGAATCCTTGGGTAGAGCGCTCAAAAATACCTACTCCAACGACATAATTTTAGGCATTAAGGTTGCATTAAATTTAAGAGCCCTGTCTCACAAGTAGTTTGTTGATGATACCATCATTGCTACTCATGCTTCTGTGTGGGAAGCAAAAACCATTAAGAGTATTATTGATACATATGAGGAGTCTGCATGTCAAAAAATAAATTATATTAAATTTAAAATCTATTTCATTAACACTCCCCAAGAGAGACAAGTAAATATTGCACACATTTTTCAATGTGTTATATCTCAGTTACTTACTAAATATTTGGGCCTACCTCTTTTCACCAGTGCTTCGAAGGAATCCATTTGGAGTAATTTTATTAAGAGGACTAACAAAAAAATTATAGGTTGGAAAGGGACCCTCCTCTCTCAAGCAAACAAAGCCACCCTGACAATGGCTTGTCTCCAAAGTATTCTTATTTATTTCATGTCTGTCTTCAAAGTTCCTGCTACTGTCTACATGAAAATTGAGCAAATCTAGAAAAGATTTTTGTGGGCAGGTGCTGAAGACAGGAAAAGATTTCATATGGTCAGTTGGGACAAGGTGTGCTCCCTAAAAAGTTAGGGGGGATTGGGGCTCCAAAGAGTTTATAATATGAACACAACCTTTTTATCCAAGCAAGCATGGAAGGTTTTCACCAACAAAAACCTTGAATGGGTCTCAATTGTCAACATAAAATATCTTCAAAACCGTTGTTTCCTGAATGATGATATTCCTAGAGATGGGTCCACTTTCTAGAAATCAATTACCCAAACCAGATATCTAATTTAGAAGGGGATAAGGTGGAAACTAGGCATAGGGAGAAAAATTAATTTTTGGACTGACAGTTGGATTTCTAATCAACCACTTTTAGAGAACAATGAAATTACTGTCTTACAGGAATGGTAGAGACATTTTTCGTAGGATTGCCCAAACTTCCGAACTAATTTTGGCCATATCTCACTCATCCGAACTCGGATTGAGCTAAAATTTTGAGGGTAGATGCCTGAAAAACCCTAGAACATCTCCACCAATTTTTATATCATTTGGAGCAACACAAATCCTAGCGCATCCCTATGTGTGAATGATATATTTGGCAAGTGGCTATGTGAGGGTTTCATCTGGGTTGAGTGCAAGCAGCTCCAGAGGTTGGTTTTTAGGGCCTTCGGGCCCTAGCGGCCAATATTTTTGTGGTTTATGCTCAATATTTTAGCAAGAAATGTTGCAGGGGATACAAGATGGGTTAGAAATTTATCTTTCAATAGATCATACTGTGAACTTGAGTGACAATGACTTCCAATTTGCTGCACAAAAGAAAAGTGAAAACCATACCTTTCCACGGTGTCTAGGGCAAGGATTAAAGAGACCACGAAATAAGTTTCAAGCAGTTGATCAAAAAATGGCTCATATCTCAAGTGAATCTGGTGCTAAGGTGCACCCACAAAATAATTCTACTGTGAAAACCCCTGTCAAGGGTAAGAATTTTGAAGACTCAGTCCCAAAAATGAATTTTAGGGATGCCCTTCATGGTGGAAAACCTCAACCCAATGCTAATATCAATACTAGGGCTTCTCATAAACCTCTAAGAATGCCTAAGATTGATCCCAGGAAAATGGAGTCAGGATGTCTTAAAGCAGCTGATGGAACTCCTATTGTTAAGCTTGATATGGGTAACATTCAGATCGGCATTGAAGATTTGGAAAAAAGAGGACTAATTTGTCGGTTCATGGGTTTTCGTTCGAGTCTATTTACTTTCAAAGTCTGGGCTGCAAAAAGCTAGAAAACTAAAGGTGAGTTACAAATCTCTATTTATCCAAATGGTTATTTTCTTGTTTTATTTGCTAATAATGAAGATAGAGAGAAAACTTTTCAAGGGGGTCCTTGGTTTTTTGGAAGGGCAGGGCTTTTCATGAAGCCCTGGCATACTAAATTTAAAGCCGAAGAAGAGATGCCTTCTATAGCTCCCGTGTGGGTTAGACTCTTTGGCCTCCCTATTGAATTTTGGAATCCTACTATTTTTTCTTCAATTGGAAACTCTTTAGGAACTTTTATGATGATCGCTGATTGTACTCAAAATTTTGAACATATTATTTATGCTCGAATTTGTGTTTTAATGGATTTTGACAAACCCCTACCTAAAAAGATCACATTACAATTTGGGGAAGACACTTGGGAGCAAGTAGTGGACTATGAGAACATTCCTTTTCGTTGTAGAATTTTCCATGAATATGGTCATTTGGCCAGTGCTTGCCCAAATAAAATTCCTGATCAAAAGAAAGAAGATATAAACTCAGCAAGTTTCCAAATACCTAAGAAGAAGAACACTCAGAAAAAACCAGTAATGAAGGATCAATCAAAGTCATTTGCTAATATGTTTGAAATCCTTTCCACAAATGATGTCCCAAGTGAGGAAGAGGAAATAATGGAAACCGAAATCTTAGAAACACAATTTAAATATGAAGGAAAGAACTCAGAGACAAACCAACAAATCAAAGGTTTTCAACAGAAAAAAGGGAGAAAATTTACACAAGAAAAACAATATTTCAAATGTCAAAACTTCAAATAATGCAGGTCCCAATATAGACTCCATTGAACCATCTAGTAAAATTTTGGCTATGTATGAGCATTCTTCAAGGTTAGAAGCCATCTCAGATTCAATTGGAATAAGTCAAGAAACAGGGAAAAAAAAATTGAAGATGGATTCTAATCAAAAAGTAGGTCGCAAGACCAATCAATATCATATGGTAAAATAAGGTGAAAAGCTTGTAGAGGAAGGTAAGATTAATGCCCTTCCCAACATTTTTAGCCCTGGTATTAATGAAGATCATCACTTGGAATATTAGAGGACTCAAAGGGAGTCTTTCAAAACAAAATGAAATTAGAAGAATGATTCAGATAAATCATCCACATCTTGTTTTCCTTCAAGAAACAAAAATGTCAATGGAGGATATGGACTTAATTGCCAGTAAAATTTGGCCAGCTGGAAAAGTGGTTTCCCTCAGCTCCCAAGGGACTTCGGGTGGCATTGCTTGTCTTTGGGACCCAAAAGAGGTAGTTATTCACCATATGGTTGGCAGTTGGGGTTTGTTGGCTATAGCTATTCAAAGTAGACATTCCAACCAGATTATGCTTTGCATTACTATTTATGCCCCAAATTCTTTGGAGGAAAAAAGAAGACAGTGGAAGGATATTACTCATATTATCTCTCATTTTCCTAAAGCTTGGATCTTGATCGGAGGAGATTTCAATACCATCCTCTCTCTAGATGAGAAAATGGGGGGAAATAGAAATTTGGACAAAAGTACTCACCTCATGAGCGAATATATTGCAAACCTCCATCTTGTGGATATCCAACCAGATAATGGCCTTATGACTTGGTCTAACAGAAGGCAAGGCTTAGCTTGTATAATGGAGAGATTGGATAGGTTTTTGCTCTCTAAAAATTTCTTAATCCATGGTCACATTCCTAAAGTGAAGACTCTTAATAATGTCTGGTTTGGATCATTGGCCAGTCATGGTGGAAATGTGGAAAACCAATGTGAGTTTCTCTCCTTTTCTTTTTCAATTAATGTGGCTTAGAGACATTTCCTTCAGACCTCGTGTGCAACAATGGTGGAAGGAAGGTAAACCTAGGCATGGGACTAAGATGTTCTGTTTTTCCAAAAGACTGCAAAACATTAAATCCAAAATCAAGACTTGGAACCGGAAAGAGTTTGGGGATGTTCATAAAAAAAAAACATGAAGTTATTGCTCATCTTGAAAATTTGAATAAGAAAATCCATTTAGATGGCCTCACAGAGAAGAGAAGTGCAGATGAAATTAAACTCACAACTCAGCTTGAGGAATGGGAAAAAAGAGAAGAAATCTTATGGAAGCAAAAATCTAGAATTCAATGGCTCAAAGAAGGAGATCGAAACACAAATTTCTTCCACAAATCTCTTCTAGCTCGAAGATCTCACAACTTTATTTCTTCCTTAAAATCATATTCTGGAGATGTTGTTTATACTTGGGATGGCATGAACTCTATTGTTGTTGATTACTTTTCCAATATTTTTGCTGCTACTCCTCTTGACTCAGCTTCTCAACAAAATGTTCTTCAAGCAATCCCTTCTCTTATCACTTCTGAGGAGAACTCTATTTTGACTGCTCCTATTACTATCAATGAGCTTCAACAAGTAGTTTTTAAAATGCAAAAATGGAAAAACCCTGAGCTTCAATCAAAACCTTTCCTATTGAGTTCTACCAAGAGTTCTGGGATATCCTTCATGTTGATTTATTAGAGGTGGTGGAAGAAGCCAGGAAATCCAAAGAAATTTTGAAGGTTATCAATAAAACTTATATTACTCTTGTTCCAAAAGCTCAAGAGGTTGATCATATCTCAGCTTTTAGACCTATTGCTTTATGTAATGTTCTTCTCAAAATTATTACTAAAATCATGGCAGAAAGGTTGAAGCCTCTTTTACATAAGATTATTTCCCGAGAGCAAGGGGGATATGTGGAAGGACGTCAAATAGTAGATGAGATAGTTCTTGCTCAGAAGCCATCCATTCCATGGATATGCAAAATTCTCCTTCTATGTTCATCCGGTTAGACTTATCCAAAGCTTATGACAGAGTGGATTGGCACTTCCTTATCAAAGTTTTGAGGCAATTTGGTTTCTCTAAGGATTGGATGGATTGGATTATGGGATGTATCTCTTTAGTTTCCTACTTAGTTCTTATCAATGGCAGGCCTTCTCAGTATTTCCCAGCTTCCAGAGGTATCAGGCAAGGTGACCCGCTATCCCCTTATTTATTCATCATTCTTGCTGAATGCTTGGGTAGGACTATAACCAAAAAGAGGGAAAACAAAACCCTTGAGGGAGTTACCATTGCTCATGGAGCTAGACCTATCTCTCATCTTCAATTTGTGGATGACTCTACCCTTTTAGGTAAAGCTACGGTTAAGGAAGCTTCTAATTTTAAGCAAATCATTAGCTATTTTTCTAAGGCTACTGGGCGCTTGATCAATGAAGACAAATCTAAAGTTATTTTCTTTCACCGCTCTCGCTAGACAGGAAGCCATGGTCTTGGATAAATTAAGATATAAGAAGACCTCTCTTCCAATCACTTATTTAGGTATTCCCATAAATATTCAAAGGCAAAAAAATAAAGATTGGAATTGGTTGTTGGACAAAGTCAAGAAGAAAATTGGAAAGTGGACCAACAAGTGGCTTTCTTCTGGGGGTAGAATCACCTTTGTAAAATCAGTCCTTCAAGCTATTCCTATTTATGTTTCTTCCATTTTGAATATCCCAAAGGTTGTTCTTCGAGAATTGGATCAAATCAGTCATCGTTTCCTTTGGAGTGGTACTAAGGAGAAAAGAAAATGGGCCTTGGTGAAATGGGATACTTTATGTCTTCCTAAGAGTGAAGGGGGGTTAGGATTTTGGTCTTCAATTAATAACAACAAAGCTTTAGCTGCTAAATTATATTGGAGGATGTTGCATAACCCCAATGCTCTTTGGGCCAATAATCTCCGTGCTAAATATGCTGAGAACAAAAGTCCCGAAGACCTTGTTCGCTATCAACTTCCTACCAAAGGTTCTCCCATTTTAGTAGTTCTTAAGACTGGTGAGGATTTGATAAAGAAAAAATTATTTTGGATCATTCATAATGGTCAACATGCAAATTTTTGGACAGATTCTTGGGATGGTCACAAGCCTTTGATAACTCAGCTTCCCGATTGGAGGCCTTGGATGGAGGAGCTTCACCGAGCTAATTGGATAAAGGTGGCTAATTACTGTTGGTACCATACTGGTAATTCAAAGGTTGGTAGATATTGGATCCCTATTGAGGACTGGCCTATTCAAATCCTAGAAAGGCAAAGACAAGATATCCAAGGCATCCTTCATATGAGATCCCTCTCTTGGTCCCATGAAAAAGATTGTTTTGGATGGAACGACACTACTAAGGGTGAGTATTCAGTTGCTCAAGGTTATTTGACCTTATGCCATAATAATCCCAACCATTCTTCTGACATATTTTCTCAATTGTGGGCTCAAAAGATCTGGCCTAAGGTGAGGTTCTTTAATTGGCTTTTATTGCATCGTAGGGTGCTTACTGGTGAGCAACTTATGAAGCATGGTTTTCATGGCCCTTTTAGATGTGAAATGTGTGAAGAGAATGTAGAAAATATCAACCATATTTTTATTGAGTGTACTTTAGCCTCTGAGCTATGGAGGAGAATGGCAACTTTACTTGGCTTACAATGGTCCAATTTTTTCACTTTTGAACAGACTTTGGAGGGATTGGCCTAATCAAGAGGGTGTTGATCATTTTATTAGGCAGTTAGTTTGGATGGGTTCTACCATTCTTCTTTGGAATATTTGGAATGAAAGGAACAACTGAATTTTTAATCAAGATAGGAAGGATATTCACTATATTTGGCAAAAGACCATAGCCAACTTAGTTGAATCAGTCCATCATCTCCTTAATCACCCCCAAAACTCCCACCAAAGATGGGATCAAGTGATGCAAATATTGAAGATTAAACCTTCTAAGGGCAACCAACTTAAAGGGAATGTGAGTATTAGTAAGATGGATAGGACTAGAAATTGGCAACCTCCTCCTAAGGATTTTGGAAAAGTCAATACCGATGGAGCCTCTAGAGGGAACCCTGGAAAAGCTAGTGTGGGAGGAATTGGTAGACTTTCAGATGGCTCCCTGGTTTTTACTTTTGCTGAGAATTTGGGTATTCTTTCCAATAACCTTGCTGAGGGGTATGGTATCCTTAGAGGCCTTCAGGAGGCTACCAAGGTTGGATGGGAAAAGGTGTTAGTTGAGTCTGACTCTCAACTTATGATTAATCTCTTGAAGACTCCTTCTAAGAATCATAAGGTGGATTGGAGAATAAAAAGAATTATTGAGAAGATTCAGTTAATCCAGATGGGATTTTTGAAAGTTGATTACAATCATGTGGCCAGAGATCAAAACAAGAGTGTTGATGCTTTAGCTAATTGGGCTTTGGACAAAGGTGATCTTACTTGTTATGGCCACCCTCCTATATGGTGGGCTTCTCAAATTAGGGAAGCTCTTCTTTCTATCATTTCTTTGGATGGCTCTAGTTCAAGGTACCTAGTTTCTTCTTGTTTTTTTTTTGTTTCTCTTTGGTTCATTCAATTTTTTTAGTTCCCTAGCTCATTCTATTCTTTATTTTGTTTCCTCTGTTGATTCTTGCATTAATAGTCTTCTGGTCTAGATAGGTCATTGTTTTGTTCATTTTTTTTTTTTTTGTCTTCTTTGTTTTTTTGTTTAGTTTTTTAAGGTGGGTGGGTTCTTTTGTTTTGTTTTGTTTTTTGTGTTCTTTGTGTTGTTTTTTGTTGTTCTTGTGTTTTTGTTGTTTTGGTTTTTTTTTTTATGTTTATTGTTATTGTTCTTGTGTTTTTTTTGTTCTTGTTCTTGGGTTTCTCTTTGTTTGTGTTATTTCATTTTTTTATGTGTGAGTGTTTTCTATGTTTTTTGTTTTTGTTTATTGTCTGTTGTTGGTTGTTTTTATTTTTATTTTATTTATTTTATTTTTTAGGTTTTGGTTGTGTTTATTTTTCATGTTTTTTTGGGTTATGTCTTTGTAGTGTTCTCGTTGTTTTTGTCTTGTTTGTGTTTTGTTATGTGGTTCTTGTGTTTTTCTATGTGGTTTGTGTTGTGGTTTCTTTTATCTTATTGTGCGTGTTTGGTTGTGCTTTTGGTTTTGACACACTCAAGGAGTTTGTTTTTTATTTTATTTTATTATTTTTGTTGTTATTTTCTTTTTTTAATTTGGTTTTGTGTGTTTGTTTGCTCCTTGAGTATGTCAAAGGTGGTAGGCCAGGTCCGAGTCCTGGGTGTTTTTGGTGGAATGGATACCCCTGCCTCCTTGGGTCTTACCCAAAAGTGGCATCCCTTTTGGGATGTTTTCCACAAATAAAAAAAGAAATTACTGTCTTACAGCCTTTCCTGAACACATTAATTGGCAACAAGATTGAATATTTCATTGAAATTTTATCAGATTCCAAGTTTTGGAAATATTTCCATATTCCATGTGCTAATGGTCAAATCTCTGCTGCCTCATAAGTTCTTAAAACCATCCTAAATGCAAAAGTCATTCCCACTGGTAATTCCCCTGATTCTCCTTTTTGGAAAGAAACTGATTCTGGGTTGTTCACTATTAAATCTGCTCATGATATGACTATTGGTTATAAAGTGGTCCATATCCCTTATGATTGAGTGTGGATTAAATACGTCATACCACAAGTTGGTCATTTTAGCTGGTTGGCCATTCAAAATAAGATTCTCATGATTGATAACATACTAAAAAGGCGCATTTCTATCCCCAACAAATGCTATTTGTGCATGAATGCCTAGAAATCTACCAATCACCTTCTTTTGGAGTGCCATTTCTCCAATACAGCTTTGGATATACTTATGTCCAATTTTCATAGCTCTTGGGTTCCTCCTATTTTGTTGAGTCACCTTTTCACCCAATGGCCTGCTCCATTCAAAAATTTCAGATTATCTTCTTTATGGAAAGTGAGCCTTCATCATATCTTATGAAATTGTGGCTTGAAAGAAGCAACAAGGTTTTTTCTTCCTCATCTACAGATCCCATGTTTGTTGCCAACAAAGCTATTGCCTTTGATGTCAAGAATTCCTATCTCTTCCCTTATCCCAAACCACCTGATTCCAGATTGGAGTCTTTTCTATTCTCTTCTTTAAATATTCCCTGCAACTACAATTCTAGTTTACTAGCCCCCATCCCAAAGTGGGTGCCCATTGGATTCCTCCTCCAAATGAGTGGCTGAAACTTAACTATGATGGTGCCTCCAAAGGAAACCCAGGGGATGCTAGTGTAGGTGGCCTAGTTAGAGATAGCAATGGATAAGTTATTATGGCTTATGATGAGTATCTAGGGTACCAAACTAATCATTTTGTTGAAGGTCATGCACTGTGGAGAGGGCTATATATTCTTAAGGATTATGAAGGCAACATTTTTATTGAGGGATATTATTTGAACATTATAAATGCTCTTAAAAATAATAGGGTATCCTCTTGGAATGTCAAAACTATTGTTCAGGAAGCTAAGAATTTGTCCCAAAATTTCAATGATATATCTATCAACCATGTGTACCGTGAAGCTAATAGACCTGATGATATTCTTGCAAATTGGGGAGTTATCCATAAATCCCTATCCATTTGGAAATAAATATTTCCCCGAGAAGTTTTAAATGCTACTAATAATGATTTGGTTTGAAATATGTGGTCACAGGTTTTGGCAGGTTAGCTTCTCCAATGTTGACTCTACCCTTTTCAGCATGATGTGTTTCTTTAGTTCTAGTTCTTATGGCAAAAATGTTTTTATTAACGTTACTCTCTATATTTCTATTAGTGTTGGCTTTTGGTTCTCCTGTTTCCCTTCTATGAAGTATACAATGTTCCAAGATAGGCCCTACCAGTGGGTTTATCTTGTGGTTGTCTTTTCCAAGCACGTCGAGTCCCTGAGTAGGTCTAGGTTGTGCAATTGGACGTTATCTAACAATGTCAATATGTGTCAAGTCTCAAGATGCTTAATTTTATGTCTTGTGAATTTTGAGATTCATTTTTTTAGTCATTTGGAACTCCCAATCCTTTCCTAGCCCTATCATGTGCAAAGTCTATCCTGTGCCATATCTATTTTTTGATGTCGGTTCCCTATGGAGAATTATTATGTGGTCTACCAATCACACCAACTCAGCTTTCGAAAAGGGTGTCTATGGTGCAAAAAGTTTCTATGTTTACCTTCTTGGTCTATGTCAGTCCATCACTATATGGTTTTGTTTGTCGTTGTGTGTCCTAGGTAGTAAGAAGCTTCTATGGTCTTCCTTTCTCCTCAGTATTGCCAACATGGCCTTTCTTGAGCCATCTACCCTTCAACTTGATCCCCTGTCTCACACATTTCTAGAAGCTCATGGTATCATTCTATTTCTAAGCAAGTTCAAAGGAAATGAGCAATATTTCACAAAAGCCTTCATCCACCTCAATTTAGGAGGCCAGCATGACTTAAGAATTCAAGGGTTGATACCAGTCAGAGCTCTCCTTACCATATTTTGGATTAAAATAGTGACGATCCTTGCATTACTACTCGTAACACAATCCATGTTACCATCATCAGTAACATTATCAATGCCATGGATAACATCAACATGACTCTTAAGGTACTACTCTCGAACCATCCTAGAGATGCTCCTGCAAATGAAGATGTTATAGAGGTCTAGGTCTGGGTCTATTGAGTACTCTATTTGTTCTCATGCTAGATCTCTCTATTTTTGGTCTTTTGATCCCCTATGTGGGATTTTAATTATAGTCTATAGTGCCCCTATGTGGGCCTTTTTGAGCACTATGTTTATTTATGTATAGGTGTTTATTATAGTTTTTATGGATCTTTTACAAGATTCCCCTGTGTGGGTTTTTTTCATAGCTCCTTTACAAGTTTTTCAGGTAGTTACTTCTCTTAAGCAACCCTTGCGTGGGTATTGCTTGGACTGTATTTTTGTTTATCTAATTTCAAAATTCTATCCAACCTTCTCTGCTGCTATTTGGACCTTTTTTTTCAGGTTGTTGTTGGATAATATGCAGACATGTGTTATCTTATGCTATTGGTTTAACTACCAGTTTATGTACTTGGGTTTGGGGCCTATTTAAACCCCGCACTTAATCATTTTTACCTACAAAAAAATGAAATGATCATCTAAGTTATGGCCACCTTATTGCATTATAAAATAAAAATATGGTCAAAAATCTTCCTTTTTATAGAATCCACACAGATTCATTCTTGTTGCTTAGCTAGGAAGCAATATCGAGCTTCTTTCAATACTATAGAATATTAAGCCAAGACATATCATAACTTGATTCATACTTATATGTGTGGACCAATGGCTCCAAGTTACAATGGGTCCAAGTATTTTCAACTCATTATTTATGATCATACCTAGAAAATGTGGGTATATTTTTTGAAGAACAAAGCTGAAGCTTTCTTCTACTTTTAACAATTTAAGGCCTAGGTAGAGACTTCCATAGGAAGAAATAGCCATGTACTCTACTCAAATCGATGGGGGAATTTACTAGCAATGAAATTTTAGCATTTATGAAGGAACATGGAACTCAACAATAGTTGATAGCTACCTACTCACCACAATAAAATGGTATTGCATAATGTAGAAATAAAACAATCATGGAAATGATATGAAGTATGTTGAAGGATTCACAACTTGGATGCCCCTTTTAGGAAAAAGTAGTACATACAAAAGTTTACTTACTCAATCAAGTCCCCACCACATAACTTGAATTAATCACTCCAAAAGAATCATGGAGTGGACAAAAACCATCAATCTCTTGTCTTTGGGTATTTGGTTGTATAGCATATATGCACATTCCAAAGGAGAAAAGACATAAATTGGATGAAAAATCTCAACAATACATTCTACTTGGCTACAATGATTAATCAAAAGTGTAGAGATTATTTAAACCAACTTGAAACAAATTATATTAGTCATAATATTTTAATTGATGAAGAAGGAAAATCACCTTCATCACCATCACAAGAATATTCATCTAACTCAACTCCAATAATGATTGAAAGTGATGAAGAAGTTACAAATGAAATTTTTAGTGATATCAATGATGAAGTAGATCTATCTACTCCACCACAACACACAAGGAGAATACCTAAGTGGTACACTAGTACATTGAAAGCATCTAGAATATATGGAATCCTAGATACTTCTTCTATAAGACCAAGAACATGAAATATGACTCACAATGTACAAAATATGGCTCAAATAAGTACACTTGAGCCATCTTCAATACATGTCTTCAGTCTACTGCTTGGGAAAATGACATGCACACTAAATATCAAGTACTATTAAAGAACAAGATTTGGGATCTTATTGATCTTCCACCAGAGAAAAAGGATATTAGACACAAAGTCAAATATAAATCAGATAGCAATATTTATAAACATAAAGCATGACTTGTAGCAAAGGGGCATGCACAAAAGGAAGGTATATATTATGAAGAAACTTTTACCCCTACAACAAATATAAAATCTATCATAATTATTTTTTCTCTAGCTACACAATTTGAATGTAAACTTCATCAAAAGGACATGAAAAGTGTCTTTCTCAATGAAGACTTAAAGAAAGTTTATATGACTCAACCAAAAGGATTCATCACACTTGGAAGGAAAAAATGTATGCAAATTGGTCAAATATCTATATGGTCTTAAACAAGCTCCTTGGGCATGGTATATAAAGATAGATGAGTATTTTGGACGTGATGGATTTAAAACAAATCCATATAATCCAAGTTTGTATCTGTAACAACCCACCAACTCGATCCAAGGGAGATATATTTTTTTTTACAAGGATCAACTCACAAAAAAGAACCAATATATTAGTAGTATAAAGGCATAACCATATTTTGAGTTCATTGTCTCTACAAAAGACACTCAAGTGGCCAATTTCTTGTACTTTTGGGGTTCACTTTTTTTAACCTCACCATTTAGAAATGATACCATCAATGGTCCCCCAACTTTTTTCTATATCCTCACCAATATAGGACAACTTGACCATGGCATAGGGATTATTCTCTAAGATCCATAACACTTAAAGGGACACCTATTCTCTAACCCTACATAATTCTATCTATGTAGGATTATTCTGGCATAATGCATTAGTGCTTATTTACCTACACCTTTGTGGGCTAACTAAGGCCATTACTACTCACCTGGTAATGAACATGACCACTCTTGCCTCACCACAAGGTGCCAAAACTATACTATCTTGTGAATGATCTGGTGGATTTTCCCATACCAATCTACTATTTAGATTCCTAGACCTCACCTCTACAAATACGTACAAGCCTCGTTGCTTAGGACTTGTCCAAGCCTCACTCCTATGGACTACCCAAAATCCTCACTACTTTCAGCCATCCAAGCCTCACCATTCAGGGTGTATCATTCACAAATACATGGTTATTGCCTCACCATAACTCCTACTAGGATTGGATACATATTGACTCAAGGGTTTTCTTATATGGCTCTAGATCATGCCCAAAAATCCCCTTCCAACTCAAGAGTCTTAACAAAAATAAAATAATCATCTCTCTCCAAAAAGGGAATAAAATGCTATATTAAATCATAATTAAATTCAAAATAACACACTGCTAAAAATTAGGAATTTAAATATTTTTCAAATCAGAATACTAGCATTTAACATTTCCTTTATCTTAAATGAAAATAATAAAACAACATTTAAAGGAATTAAAACCATAATCCATGAAACTAGATTTTATCATTCCTTTCAATCATGCATTCTTTCCATTATTGCACATAACTAAATATTCCAAGAAATTTACATTAAAGAATAACAACACTTAATCTTCCATTCTCTAAATGATATAATAAGAATGTTATCCACTAATTATTTATTCCCTCTTCATTATTATGATACTCATAATAGTCCTCATCCCAAAAATATTACATTCCAATCTTTTAAGAACATAAATAATCATTCATATTTTCTACAAGGTATCCACTTGATGAGTCTTCTTAAATGAACTTGAAGAAAATTTAGGGATAAGGACAACTCTTAAAATGCATATGCAAGCTTAACATGCACTATGGAAGTAACACATACAACCATGCAAGATACATACCATGCAAAACAAGGAGAGAATCCTTTACTTCTCTCATAAATAGATTCCTTAGCTACTCAACCCTAATTAATTTTTAAAATAATATTCTATTTAATCCTTCATAAACATTTTCCATATCTACACCTATAACATATTACAATAATCCCAATTTCCAAAATTTACCATTCTATTAATCCTAATTTAAAAACCTTATTATTTATTTATATAAATTTAAGCTAAATAAAAGCCAATACCAATTAAAGTAAAAGTCCTTCAAGTTTAAAATAAAGGAGATTCAATCCTAAAAATTTAAAGAACTATTATTTGTTTTCTACACTAAAACTCGTTAATAATAATATTAAAATAACTACATTGAAAATCTCAAATCATAAAGATGTTCAATGTTTCCTTCTTCCCTTAGAAAAATAACCTGAAAAAATATTAGTCTTTGAATGACACTTTCAAAGATCTATGTTGATATAATGCACTCAAGTTTCTTTTTAGATCAACCATTTCTTCTATAAGCTCAACTATCCTAAAGGCTTCCTTAAGAAATTGCTTCCCTATGTACACCCTAATTGGACTTACCGTTCGATAGCACCGATATAACTAAGAAATATTTAACTACTTCGATCCCCTAGGATTTCTTACCCAACACACTTGGATCTATGCAAAATCCATCCAGATAAAGGGTATACTTAAACCAACATAGGGTAGACCTAGCAATGCCACCTATAGTTCACCATATCTTACAAAAAACAACTGATTCACTACCATTTCATGTAGGCATTATTTTGTTTTATTCCTAAGATTTAAGCTATCCTCCTAAAGGAATAGTGCTTTAAAACTCCATACCGTCATATTTTATATAAAGAAGCAGAACATATGGAAGTCACAATTACCTAATGCTATCAAATAATAATTGTTTGAGGATATTGTAGTGGAGGTAGAAAGGTTTCGAATGGAAGGATTTAATTCCTCAATCCTAAGCACCCAAAAAGCCTATCTCCAAATAAACACATTCAAAAATTCTAGAACTACATTACATTTAGATTTAATTTAATTTTATAGAGTAAAGCTTAAATAAGGATGTCTTCATTTGAAACATTCCAACAAGAATTCAAAAGAGAAATACCTCTGTAGTGGCTAATTCTAAAAATTGTTTCTTTCTTCTCTGATTTTTTGCCTTGGCAATTCTCCCTCTAGTCTATGATTCCCCCCACCCAACTTGGAAAAAAAAAATCAAATAAACCAAAGAGCAAGATTAAAGGTTGGAAAACATTCTCTATTTTCCTCTCCATGTAGGCCTTCTTCCGCCATAGCATTCCAACGGCTACAAAAAAAGTAACATATCCAATTAACGTTATCTAGATTTCCATAATTGAATCTTAGAGAAATAATTATCATTTTAATCTCCTTCATAAGATTTAGATTATTAGATTAAATATTAACCATAAGGTAAAATATTAATAATTAAATCATTCACTCATATCATTATTTAATAATATTATTACTTTCTAATGCTAGTGTTAATTACTAACATTAGTGTAATATAATAATAATTAAATTAATTACTCACCTAATTAATTTAATTAATATCGAATGTTAATATTAACCATTAACATCGATATTTAATATTTTAAGTATTAATAATACCAACATTATTATTAATACTTAATTTGATAAAAAACCATACTTACACATGCAACAACACCAAGGCACTTGCTAAGTCATCCTTGCCCAAACTAAGATGCAATCAAAAATATGCACAACAATATTTTTCCTTAAGTAGGAGGCTTTACGATAACTGCAACGTTATCACCCACCTACTAAGGATGGCTCTTTTGCTTTAATAGCAACCTCCTTGCCCAATGGTGCATTTTTAATCAAACATACACATATGCAATGCATCTATATGAAGGGTTTTATTTTACCCTTGAGTTGTCGATGAGAATTTCATCCATCATTTCCCTTTTTCTCTCAACTCTGGTGGTTGTCCCATACCAATCCACCCATGAGAGTACCTAGTCCTGCAACCACAAAATTCATCAGCAGTACCATATTCTAAAAGTAGCATAATCCAACTTTAGAAAGCATAAAGTGCAACTATCAACTCATCTTGATAGAATAAAATAAGATTATGCATTTGATATCCACACATCAATACATAAATCAAGCAACAAGGAAAAGTCTTGCCAAGGTGGGCCATTACATACTCCCCCTAGGACTAAACACAGTCCCTTGTGTTTCTTGAAAAATAAAGCATATATTTTATTCAAACAAAAATGGGAATTGCTTCCTCATTTCCTCAACATCTTCCCAAGTTGCACAATTTTTAGAATAATGGTCCCACTGGACCTTACATTGATCTAGGGTTCATTTTCTCAAGATCTTAGAATGAAACCCTAGAATCCTTACCGATCGCACCTCAATGGTTGAGGGATCTACCATCTATAATTTTGACACATTCCAAACATGAGAAGGATCAACAACATACTTCCTAAGCAGGGATATGTGGAAAGTATCATGGATCTTTGATAGGTTGGGTGGCAAGGTGAGCCTATAGGCTACTAGACTAATCTTATCAATGATCTCAAAAGGCCCAACAAAATGAGGATCCAACTTAGTTGACTTGATGGCACTTTTCATGGGTCTTACCCTCAAGAAGACTCTATCTCCCATAGAGAATTCTCTTGGTGATATTTTTAGATCAGCATAGCTCTTCTGGTGATCGATTGCTTCCTTGAGCCTCTATCGAATTACCCTGAGCTGCTCCTCCATCTCTCTGATAGTGTCTAGTCTGATCACCACCCGATATTCTAGATTATCCCAAGATAGAGGTGTTCTGCACCTTCTTCCATACAAGGCCTCAAACGGAGCCATTCCCAAGGATGCATGGTATCCATTATTATATGCAAATTCAACTAGATGCAAATAGTCTTCCCACTTAGACTTTTGATCCATGCAATACATGCGAAGCATATCTTCAAGAACTTGGTTAACCCTCTCTATTTTCCCATCTATTTTTGGATGGTAAGCAGAAATGATATTCAATTTAGTGCCCAATGCATGATGAAGAGCCTACCAAAATTTTAATATAAATCTAGAATCTCTATATGATATGATCACCTCAAGAAAACCATGTAACCTAATTATTTCCTTGGAAAACTTATTTTCCACAATCAATGCATCATCCTTAATATTTCTTAATATAAAATGTGCAACTTTAGTCAACTTGTCTACCACCACAAGTATTGCATCATGTTGGTACCTTGTTTTAGGTAAACCCATAATAAAATCCATGGATATAACCTACCACTTTTAAGTAGGTATATCATGTGGGTATAATTTTCCTATTGGATGTTGATATTCTACCTTTACCTTATGGCATTCCAAACATCTAGCAATGAAACTATTAATATCCTATTTCATTCTAGACCAATAAAAGGTCTTTTTCATATTTTCTCTCATATTTACACCTCTTAAATGAGAAGAATATGGAGAACTATGTACCTCTTACATAATAATTCTCCTTAAATCACCAGTATTGGGTATGAAAACCCTATATTTGAAACATAAAAGTCCATATTTTATGTTAAAATCCTTATTTTCCTTAAGATTTTTCTCAATTTTAGCCTAGATTTCAATGCAATATTGATCTTGTAACTACATTTCCCTGACTTTATCAATCAAGTCAACATGACTCTAGGTTAATGCTGCTATATGCCTTCTCCTACTCAAGGCATCAACAACCTTGTTTTCCTTTCCTTTGATATACTCTATACCAAAGTCATATTCGGCTAGGAACTCTATCCACCTTCTTTGCCTTGCATTCAACATAGGTTGGGTAAAGATATACCTTAGGCTTTGGTGATCTATCCTTAGCTCAAAAGGTTTTCCCAAAAAATAGTGCCTCTAGACCTTAAGAGCATGGACAACCACTACTAACTCTAGGTCATGTGTAGCATAATTCAACTCATGCTTCTTGAGTTTCCTAGATTCATATGCTATTATAGCTTCATTTTGGGATAACACCCCTCCCAAACCTTCTAAGGAAGCATCTATACATACTATAAAATTCCCATAAGGATCTAGGTATCCTAAGAATTGGTGTTGTAGTCAACTTATTCTTTAGAGTTTCAAAGGTGACCTCACACTTATCCATCCATTTGAACTCTTTTCCTTTTCTTTGAAGGTTGGTAATAGAGTAGGCAATTTTTGAGTAGTCTTTCACAAATCGCCTATAATAACTAGTTATTCCCATGAAGCTTCTAACTTCAGACACATTAGTGGGTGTAGGCCAACTTAATATGGCTTCAATTTTCTTGGGATCAATAACAATCCCTTCTACAGATATAATATACCCCAAATACTAAACTTGTGAAGCATAGAATTCATATTTTGATAACTTTCCATAAAGTTGATTCTTCCTCAACACCTCTAACACCAACCTCAAATGTTGGTCATGTTCTTCTCTAGTGTGGGAATATATCAAGATATCATCCAAAAATATCAAAACAAAATGATCCAGATATTTCTTGAACACATTGTTCATCAGATTCATAAAGGTCATTGGTGCATTTGTCAACCCAAATGGTAGCACTATGAACTCATAGTGTCCATATCTAGTCTTGAAGGTTGTTTTGTGAGTATCCTCCTCATGAATTCTCAATTGATGATATCCTGATCTCAAGTCAATATTTGAGAAGATAGTGGCATCCTTTAATTGATCAAAGAGATCATCAATCCTTGGCAATGGATACCTATTCTTGATGGTCACCTTATTCAACATTCTATAGTCAATACATAATCTTAAGGAACCATCCTTCTTCTTAACAAATAACATTAGAGCACCCTAGGGTGACACACTAGGTTTAATCAAACCTTTCTCCAAAAAATCTTGGAGTTGCACCTTTAGCTCTTGCAACTCGATAGGAGTCATTCTATAAGGTGTCCTAGCAATAGGTTCAGCTCCAGGCATTAATTCAATGGTGAAATCAAATTCATGTCGAGGTGGAAGGCCTGGGAGATATTTCAAAAATACATGCAAAATTGGATGTTTCTTAAATATTTTTGCATCTCCATTACTTCCTTTCTTGCCATTTATCTTAACTACATACAACATTCCACCTCTCTTGATTGCCTTCTTAAGTTGCATAGCTGACAATAAATATGGTCAAAAAGACCCTTGCCTACTTTGAACCCTTAATATTTTCTTATCCTTATCAATATAATCCATCCATATTTCTTGGAAATTGATTAGGGCTCCATGAGCTTTTAGCCAATCCATCCCTAAGATAATATCAAAGGCATGTAGTAGTGCTACATATAAGTGCCAAATAGTTGATCCATTGGGTAAGGAAATCTCAATAGTAGGTAAACATTGATTCACTAAGTAAGTCTATCCAGACCCATACTCAACTTTCCACCCTTGTGCCAAAAATCTAGGTTTTTTTGGCATATCCCCAATAATACTAGTGGAAATGAAACTATATGTAGCTCCACAATCAATTAAAACCTTTACATTCCTATTGAAAAACTTACCATTTAACAACATGGGAGTTGCTTGACCATCTAGGTTCTAACTTCCTATGGCTGCATAGATTTGATGAGGTTGCTCCTTGACTCTATTACTTGACTCTAGCCATTAGGGACACTTATTTGCATAATGAGGACCCCCACAAATGAAACAACCTATCCTGGGTGCATGAGACCTTTCCTATCTTTTATCCCCTATATCCTCCTTCTGAGCTGAATCATTCTGCTTTTGAGGTTAAGGTTTTGAATTATCCTTCCTCTAGAAATTCTTCTTATAATTTTCCTTATTCCCATTGTTCCTATTTCCAAACTTTGGGTTTCCCTTGCTTTTCTTATTTTGCTCTTTATCCCATTTTATAAACCTGACACTCTTCCTATTTCTAAGCTCCTATTTCTCTCCTTCTATCAACACTCCATAGTTGAAGAAGGTCTTCTTGGTGTGTTGATTTATCTCTTCCTATTGAGCCAAATCATATGCCTTATAAAGGGTTTTGGGCTTAAGAAAATTAATCATTATTCAAATCTTAGGATCCACTCCCAAGATGAAATTTTGCACCTTCAATTATTCATTGGTCTCATACTCAAGAATATATTTCAAGAGCTTGATAAATTTTTGATAATATACCTCCATAGTCAATGTACCCTATTGGAGCATAGAGAATTCCTCAAATTTCTCTACATAAAATTGATCTGATAGGAATATTTTCTTAAATGCCCTTACAAAATTATCCCATTTGAGGTCCACTACTTGGATTCCTCTACCTACCTTGAATGTATTCCACCATTCCAAGGTTACATCTTGGAGATGAAGGGTTGCCCAAATAGTTTGGGTTTTTGGTGAGTAATTCTTCATGGAAAAATAAGTTTCCAATTCATTCAACCAAGATTCTACTACATCACCCCCTTCTCTTCCATTAAATTTAGGTACCTTGACATTCTTAAGGTCCTTGGAAAGCTCAACCTCAATCTGAGCTTTACCCTCATGGATTCCTCTAGTAGGATTCTCTTCCTGTCTACCCTCTAAATTCTTATTACTAGGTTCTTGATTAACAAGTGTTTCCAACATTTTTTATTGTTGCTCCATCTACTCTTGAAGCAACTTAACTATTGAAGTAAGGTTTTCCACCCTCTTATTGCCTTTCAATTTCTTACTAGAGTCCATTGTTCTTCCAAATTTCTTTTAGGGATGAGTTGTAGCTTCCTCCTACGTAGCTGACCCTAACTTCTTGGATGATCCTCCTCTCAAAATAGGTGCCATCTCCTATCCATAAAAAGGAGTTGGATAAGTTACAATTTCTCCAAAATTGTACTTAAGATTAGTTAGTTTCATCTCCCCATGAACTAACTTAGACCATTATCACTCACCTGATAATGATCATGGTCACACTTGCCTACCCGCAAGGTGCCATATCTTATAAGACCATTATCACTCACCTGATAATGATCATGGTCACACTTGCCTCATCACAAGGTGCCATCCCCAATAAGAAGTTGTACTCTCTAGGATTTTTACTCCTTGGTCTGACCGATCAAGATGACATGCAATACCTACCTTGTCCCAAATCAACTTAAGATCCCTAGAAGAGTAAGCCTCCCCAAAGTAGCACATCAAGTCAAGGTTCAACCTAGGTTCTCTCCATGGAAGCTTCTAGTCCTATGACCTAGGCTCTGATACCAACTATAACAACCCACCAACTCGACCCAAGGGAGAGAGATATTTTTTTCACAAGGATTAACTCACAAAGAAGACCCAATATATTTTAATAGTATAAGGCATAACCACATTTTGAGTTCATTGTCACTGTAGATGACACTCAAGTGGATAGGAGTGGCCAACTTCTCATACTTTTGGGGTTCACTTTTCTAAACCTCACCATTTAGAAAAGATACCATCAATGGTCCCCCCACTTTTCCTATACCCTCACTAGTATAGGACAACTTGACCATGATATAGGGATTATCCTTTAAGGCCCATAACACTTAAAGGGGGATGCCTATTCCCTAACCCTACATAAGTCTATCTATGTAGGATTATTCTAGTGTAATGCCTTAGTGCTTAGTTACCTACACCTCCATGGGCTAACTAAGGCCATTACCACTCACCTGGTAATGAGCATGGTCACTCTTACCTCACCATAAGGTGCCACCACTATACTATCTTGTGAATGATCTAGTGGATTATCCCATACCAATCCACCATTTAGATTCCTAGACCTCATTGCTAGGAATACGTCCAAGCCTCACCACTTAGGACTTGTCCAAGCCTCACTACTATGGACTACCCAAAATCCTCACCACTTTGGGCCACCTGAGCCTCACTATTTGATATGAATATCAAAGTGAAGTTAGATTATCCATTATGCAAAATGCTTATATAGTACAAGATATAGAATCAAAGGAGTTACATGGATTATAACCAACTACTACAATATTCTATATAGGGATAACCACCTTGTAACAATATGCTATGCAGATATAACCACCTACAACAACATGGATGCAAACAAAATAGTTACATGCTAGAGACAAAACAACCTCAACAACATAACCAATGCATCCTAACTACTAACAAGCCAAAATCTAATGTGGGTATACTATGCCTCACATGAATACAATGTAAGAAATATCTTAGGCTTAAGGATAAGCCTAAGGTACAATGATATCCTCATCACTCCTAACCATAGAAGCATTGGACCCCAATGATATCAACAAATCTAGAAGGTCATGAGCCATCTGATGGTGAGAGATCCAATGAGCCTAGTGTGGAAGATGACCATGGTGGGGGACAAGGTATGAGGTGGAATAACCTTGTCATGTATGATGATTCTTCATATTGAACACTCTATCCATCTCAAGTAGAAGTTGGAAGTTAGGTACCACATGATACCTATTGAATGATTGATGACAGGCTCAGTATCCAAAGTAGAATCTTGATATGGCTTAAGAAGGTCCAGATTGATGATGTCATGAATGCCAAGGTGTACTAGAAGGTCCAAGTGAAAGGTATTCTTGGATACCTACTGAATGATGGTGTATGACCCATAAAAAAGAGGTTTGATATTACTATGTTATTTATCTATAAAACATCATTCATCCAAATGAAGCCATACTCTATCTCCAACCTAAAATGAATGAGGAACATGATGTTTGTCCATTGCTCTCTTCTATTGTTGTTGAGTCTTTTGCAAGATATATGTCACCTTGGTCTGAAGGCTATGCAAATGTTGAATAAAAAATGTTACCTTGTCTTGCTTCTTCTCTACGTGTGCAGTACCTAAAGAGGATAAGACTAGAGGTAACTCATATGGTGCCCGTGGCTAAAATCTAAGACAAAACTCAAAGGGTGTGTGTTGTGGAACTGTGAACTACTTGATTGTAGGTATGCTCCATATGTGTGAGGCTCAAATTCCACTTTGCTGGAGAAGAGTGGTGATAGATCCTCAAACTCTGCATAAGTATGTGATTGACCACTTTGGTCTACCCATGTAACTAAGGATGGAAAACCATGGATAAGTTGAGGAAAAATCCAAAAACCTTCTACAAGCATCTCCAAAAATGTGCCACAAATCGTGGATCTTTGTTAGACATAATGCTAGTGGGAAGATCAAAGGAGCACCATACTTTCTCAAAGAATAGTTGTGCTAAGTCTGGCGTAGTGATAGTCTTCTTGCAAGGAATAAACTTAGTTATTTTTCTAAATCAGTCCACAACAACAAAAACACAACCATGCTACCAAATTTTCATAGGAAAACCACTTACCAAGTTCATTGAGATGCTTTCCCAAGGATATGAAGGAATGGTAAAAGGAACACTGAGACCTAACTTATTGTTCACTAATTTTGAGGGACAACAAATGATACACTATCTCAAAAATTGTATTACAACCCTCTACATGTGAGACCAATAAAAGAACCATTGTAGGTGATCAAGTATATTTTGTTTCCTAAAGTATCCTCCATAAAGTGTTGAGTGGGATTTTTTGATAAGAGAACCCTATGCTATTATTGAACATAAATCTTATCCAACTTATACAAAAGTCCCTCCTTCATGTGAAAATCCTAAAAAGGAGTTAGGTTGGAGGAGGAAGGATGTACAAGATGATGATGAACTTTACCAAAATTAGGATCAAGAGCATAAAGTGCATGCCAAGTTTAAAATCCAACATGTGAGGTAGTCATAATTTTCAAAGCTTGAGTTGTTGGTGGATGAATCAAATAATCTACCACTATGTTACTTGCTCCCTTTTTGTATTTGATTACCAAATGGAATTGTTGCAAGTATGTGGTCCATTTTAGATGCTTGGCTTCCTCAATCTTATTTTGTGATTGGAGAAAATTAAGGGGTATATAATCTGTATGGACAATTGTCTCTTTACCCAAAAGGTAATGTCTCTAATACTTAATTGTTTATACCAATGCATACAACTCTTTATCATACATGGAGTAGTTTCTCTTGGCATATGAAAATGTTTTAGAATGATATACCATCGGGTGCCCATTTTGCTTCTAATTGCTCCTAGTGCATACTATGACGCATATGTCTCAATATCAAAGGGTTAAGGACAAAAATAGGGATGATACACAATTTGTATTTCAAGGAATGAAAGGCATGGACATGGTCCTTAGTCCAATAAAACTATACTTTAGCTTTTATGAGATGGTGCAAGGGGGATTCTATGGTAGAATAGGCAGGAATGAACTTATGATAAAAATTCACAAGTCCAAGAAAACTTCTAAGTTTGATGACTGAGGATGGGGTTGGCCAATTTTAAAGGACTTATACCTTTGCAGGATCTACATGTACACCTTACTGATTGATTACAAAGCCAAGATAGGAGATAGATGTTTGGGCAAAAGAGCATTTTGGAAGGTTAGCAAAGATTTGGTTCTTCTCAAGGGTGTGGAGAACTTGATCTAGATGTTCTAGATGTACCTTCCAAGTAGATGAATATACAAGGATGTCATCCAAGTATATGATAACAAAATTATCCAAGTTTTCCTTGAACATTTTGTTCATCAACCTCATAAAGGTTGTAGGAGCATTCATGAGTCCAAAGGGCATGTCCAGCTACTCAAAAAGCCCAAATTTGGTCTTGACTAGTGTTTTCTAGGTGTCTTCTACTTGAACCTTGACCTGATGGTAACCACTCTTAAGATCAATCTTGGAGAAAAATTTGGCTCCCTATAACTGATCCAATAAATCATCAATTTGTGGGAGAGGATATTTATTTTTTATTGTAATTTTTTTCAAGACATGAAATTCAATGCGTAGTATCTAAGAACCATACTTCTTGAGCACCAAAAGAATAAGATATGCAAAAGGAGAAGTGCTTGGCTCGGTAAATAATTTTGCCAACAAATCATGAATTTGTTTCTTGATCTCATCTATTTGTAGCACTAATTATCTGTACATAGGTGCATTTGGGAGAGATGCACCCAAAATGATTTCTATGCTATGGTTGATATCCCTCTCGAGAGAAAGAGTGGTGGGTTCCTTAAACACAAACTCATGTGATTGCAAAATTATTTGAAGTGAAGCTTGTTTGGTGTGGATCTTTGGAGGTGCTTGGTCTTCATCCTATGTGGGTCTTATGAAGATAAGAGCCAATTCATGTGCCTGATTTACTGCCTTGTAAGCTTACCTATAACTTAGCACTAAATTTATTGTTGGTTTAGTGCATTCCACCAAGTATGTTTTGTTGTGCAACTCCAAGGTGTATGTGTTATTTTTAGCATGATATACAACATTCCTATCAAATTTATAGGGTTTACCAAGCAACAATCCATAATAATCCATATCAATTACATTACATGTCACCTTATCCACATCTTGACACCAGTAGGAGATAATTGTATTGTAATATATTGTACTCTACTCATCAATTCTCCTACTGAATTGGCAATATTTTCCACCTGTCTTGAGAGATCATTAGCCATTTGAAATTTTGTATATTCCATTCTAGGAGAGTACTAAAGTGGTTGAAATGACTATCTAAGTAGCTATTTGGAACAATTTTTGAAAAATTTCCTAATGCAACAATTGGCCTAGATTTACAAAATTCTCCTTCCAAATTACGTAAAGGGTAATTATAGTGCTTTGAAAAAATTACAACAATTGTGCAATTACAAGAATTTACCCTTCAATTTGAAGTGGTAAAATAAAAATAAGCACTAAATGTAAAATATTCAACCCCCCAAAAAATTGAATTCTTGGAGGCAAAAATTGAAAAGTTTTTCTTTGGGATCGAGGTGGTGGGTCTAGCGGGATTTTAGTTTCTTTCATGGCATCTGGGAGGGCCTCTATTTTTATTACTGCTGTATCCCTATAGGAATTCCTCATATGTGTCCTTGAAGCTATTTGTTGGCAGTTCTAAAGGCTGTCTGGGATGCCTGGTTGATTCCTTTTTGTTTGGGATCTATCGTCTACAGCCGAGCTTCCTCGTGACTCCTTCCTTTTGTATTCTTGTGGAAATTTCCCATATGTTTCCTTTAGATGTGATGTTCTGCTACTGTTGCTTCCTTTTTTGGACTGGTGTTTTTGAAAGCTTCTTTTTTTCTACTTGAGGACTTCGTGGCCTGGGGAGTTCCTCTTAATGCTGATCCATTGTTGCACCATCTTTCAGACTATTGTTCCATTGCATGAGGATTTTGTGGCCTACGAAATTCATCAATATGCTGATTCATATTTTAGGCTATTGTTCCATTGCATGAGGATTTTGTGGCCTACAAATTTTTTCATTATACTGCTTCATATTTTAGGAATACAAGGGATTGGTTTTTGTCCTATTTTCGTGATCCTTTGCTATCCCTGGGTGTTCCCCGTCCCTGTTTTGGCGGGTTTTGCAATATTTTTATTCATTTTCTCCACCCTTTTATTTAGGGTGAGAAATCTATTTTAGACTGGTTTTTACCTATGTGGGAAGAAATTTTATTATAGTTTTTGGTTTTCCAAGGGTGGTTTCTGGTTTTCTCGCTCTTAGGAGGATTCAAATTTCAAATTTTAACACTCGTGTCCTTTTATTGCCTGTGGGAAGTTTCAAATTATATTTTGGTAGATTGGGTGATTTTTCAATTTTTCTCATCCTTGAAATTCTTCAAATTTTATGCTTGGTGCCTAATTTTTCAATTTCGTTGTTCTGGCGGGCTTTCCTTTCCTGCACAGTTTTCCTGGATTTCGTCCTGATTTTGCTTCCTTTGCACCATCCTTTGTGATTTCCTCTGGCGCTTTCCTATCTTGGTTCCTTTTGGCTTTCCTTAAGCCTATCCTTTTGTCCTTCCTTGGACGTCTTCATTTTGATGTATTCATGTTTCAATGTAATCAAGTTTTGGGATCCTTGATAAAAACCCATATTTAACTAACCAAAAAAAAAATATTTGAAAAGTTTTGATAAAATAAAAATTGTTTCACCTTAAAAAATTTGGTTGGTCAACACGCTCAGTAGGTCAACGCTTCACCAAATTCAATAGTTCTAAGTTAACACATACCTATTCAAGTTCAAATTCAATAGCAACAAGGTTAAATTCTGCACGAGTTAGCTTGTGGTGGTCCTTTAGATGCCACGTATTATAACAGCCAACAACTAGTGCTCCTCTATGAGAAAGCATGGATCTCGTGACCACAAAAATATGGTCACTCTACAATGAACCTCTAGGCACTTTTAAACCCTTATCAAGCCATCCCATGATGAATGTGGGACAAAAATGCTTGACAAAAAAATTTGAATTCATCTTTTCCCACCAAAACTTCTACGCAAACGATGACAATGTTAGAAAATCAGATGCTACCATATTTCTAAAATTGAATAGACATAAAAGATTCGAAGAATATTAACATGAGGTCAAGGTGACACCACATGTCATGTTTCAATTGGGGGCATGTTAGTTTTTGGAATTTTCATGGTGATTAGTCTATTTTTAAACCTTAGAAACTAGTTTAATTTTTTTGTTCCATCGGCTTGAAATTTGTTCCTATCTATGAGCGAGCTGTGATCAACAACTTCCTATGATCATAGAGAAAACTAATGAATTGAATCACCATGAAAATGCTAGTGAAGGTGGCTATGGGTAGCATCTGATGTAAGGCTAGTGGATTGACCTCCTATTAATGATGCTTATAGGTGACATATGTCTAGAGTCCCAGTGCATTGACATATACCTCTAGTGTACCAAAATCTACCTGGGCTAGAAGTATGCCAACATCGAGTAGGGATTTCCTATGGATCACCATACAATCAAAGGGGGGGTCCTCTTGATCCTTCGATGAATCAAATATGGGTGACAATAAATAGGGTTTCCAAATGATTAAAAGTCATTTCAACATCTATGATTTTTGGTTTTCTGGTCCTCTATTGATAAGTGGGTTCCAAAGCCTTCTCATGACCACAAGTTGGTCATATCCTCCTTATGACTATAGTTACATTATGAGAGCTTACTATCCATGTACTCTCATAATATGGGATCCTCTTCCTTAAAATTCTTTTGCCTTAGGGTAAGTTATGATTCTTCATAATTTCATGGAACTTAGGCTACCATATAACAATTATTTAAAGGGTGCCTAGTGCAAGGGCAATTAAAAACCCTCTAAAACCTCTTGAGCTTCTCAAAAATATTGCTACAAATGATCCTAAACCAATTCAATGTAGCACCTAGCCAAGGAATGTGTGCTCTAGTTGGTGATGACCCAAACTAAGAACCAAGATTGATAACCTTGCCACCCTTCTTGCTAACTCTCCTATGGCTCTGATACCAGTCATATGGATAACAAAGAGAAGCTATATTATCAATTATACACAATGTTTATATAGTACAAGATACGGAATCAAAGGAGTTACAAGTATTATAACCAACAACATGTTATGCAAGGATAACCACCTTGTAACAATATGCTATGTAGAGATAACCACCTGCAACAACATGAATGCAAACAAAATAGTTACATCCTAGAGATAAAATAATGTCAATAGCATAACCAATGTATCATAACAAGAAAAAATCTAACATGGGCATACTATGCCTCACGTGAATACAATGCAAGAAATATCTTAGGCTTAAGGATAAGCCTAAGATACAATGATGTCCTCATCACTATTCAAGGTGTATCATTCACAAATACCTGGTTATTACCTCATGCCAACTCCTACCATGATTGGGTACATCTTGACTTGAGGATTTTCTAATATGGCTCCAGATCATGCCCAAAAACCCCCTTCCAACTCAAAAGTATTAACATAAATAAAATAATCATCTCTCTCCAAAAAAGAAATAAAGTGCTATATTAAATCATAATTAAATTCAACATCACACATTGCTAAAAACTAGGAATTTAAATACTTTTCAAATCATAATACTAGAATTTAGTATTTCCTTTATCTTCAATGAAAAGAATAAAATATTTAAAGGAATTAAAATCATAATCCATGAAACTAGATTCTATTATTCCTTTCAATCACACATTCTTTCCATTATTGCACATAACTAACTATTCCAAGAACTTTACATTAAAGAATAACAACACTTAATCTTCCATTCTATGAATAATATAACAAGAATGTTATACACAAATTATTTATTCCCTCTTCATAATCATGATACTCATAATAATCCTCATCCCAAAAATATTACATTCCAATCTTCTAAGAACATAAATAATCATTCATCTTTTCTTCAAGGTCTCCACTTGATGAGTCTTCTTCAATGAAATTGAAGTAAATTTAGGGATCATGACAACTCTTAAAATGCACAAAGATTAACATGCACTATGCAAGTAATACATACAACCATGCAAAACAAGGAGAGAATCTCATACTTCTCTCATAAAAGGATTCCGTAGCTACTCAAGCCTCGTTAATTTTAAAAATAATATTCTATTTAATCCTTCATAAAAAAATTTCATATCCACACCTATAACATATTCAATGCAATAATCCCAATTTTCAAAATTTACCATTCTATTAATCCTCATTTAAAAACCTTATTATTTGTTTATATAAATTTAAGCTAAAAAAAAAGCCAGTACCAATTAAAGCAAAAGTCCTTCAAGTTTAAAATAAAGGAGTTTCAATCATAAAACTTTAAAGAACTGTTATTTGTTTTCTACACTAAAACTCATTAATAATACTATTAAAATAACTACGTGGAAAAGCTCAAATCATAAATATTTTCAACGTTTCCTTATTTCCTTAGAAAAAAATGCTGAAAAATAAATTCATCTTTGAATTGCACCTCCAAAGATCTATGTTGACATAATGCACTTGAGTTTATTTTTAGATCAACCATTTCTTCTATAAGCTCAACTAGCATAAAGGTTTCCTTAAGAAACAACTTCAATATGTACATCCTGACCAGACATACCATTCGAGAGCACTAATCTGACTAAGAAATATTTAACTACTATCATCCCCTAGAATTTCTTACCCAACACACTAAATTCTATGTATAAACCACCCAGGTCAAGGGTATACTAAAACTAACACAACACAGACTCGACAAAACCACCTACGGTTCACCATATCTTATAGAAAATAACTGAGGCACTAGCATTTCATGTAAGCATTAATTTATTCTATTCCTATGGTTTAGCTATCCTCTTAAAGGAATAATGCTATTAAAACTCCATACAATCATCTATTCTATAAAGAAGCAGAACATATGGAAGTTACAACTGCCTAATGCTATCAAATAATAATTGTTGAAGGATATTGCAATGGAGGTAGAAAGGTTTAGAATGGAAGGATTTAATTCATCAAACCTAAGCACCTAGAACATCTACCTCCAAATAAACACATTTGAAACTTATAGAACTACATTACATTCAAATTTAATCAAATTGCATAAAGTAAGGGTTATACAATGATGTCTTCATTTAAAACATTCCAACAAGAATTCAAAAGAGAAATACCTCTGCAATGGCTATTTCTAAAAATTGTTTCTTCCTTCTTTGATCTTTCACCTCAACAATTCCCTTGTAGTCAGTGATCCCTCTCGCCCAAATTGGCAAAACATAAATCATATAAACCAAAGATAAAGTAAGATTAAAATTTGGAAAACATTCTCTTGTTTCCTCTCCATGTAGACCTTCTTTCACCATAGCATTCCAACCATTACAAAAAAAAAGTAATGTATCCAATTAACATTATCTAGATTTTCATAATTCAACCTTAAAGAAATATTTATAAATTTTAATAATATTCATCATATCTAGCTTATTAGATTAAATATTAACCATAAGGTAAAATATTTATGATTAGATCATTCACTCTTCTCATGAAATAATATTATTAATTTCTAATATTAGTGCTAATTACTAACATTAGTGTAATATAATAGTAATTAAATGGAATTTTGCTAGGTGCTTCCATATTCTTTAGAAGATCTATACTCTCAGTGTCTCCCCCTTTTGTATTGCCTAGACTTAGATGTCTTTGGATGTTTCTCCTTCCACACCTCTTTTGGGGTCTGTGGAAAGAAAGAAATGCTAGTGTTCAAGAATCACAAACGGGATCATCTGAGTGTTAGTTTCAGGATTATTTGGAGTTTTTTTGAGAATTTCTCTCATGTTCCCTAAGCTGGGTAAAAACTTCCAAGGGAGCTCTCCTTTTTAAAGTGAGTTGGAATATACTTTAGGTTTTCTCCATTTAGATTTTGCTTTCCCTACCTCAAACCTGAGACTTTCTGTTCGCTGGCTTCCTCCACCTTGTGGGTGGTTCAAGATCAACTTCGATGGTACCTCTAAAGGCAACCCGAGTTTAGCTGGTGTAGATGGTGTTATTAGAAATGATAGAGGTGAGATCATTTTGGTCTTTGAAGATCATATTTGTGTTAATATTCTCATTTTGTGGAAGCTAGAGCCGCCTAAAAAGGAATTAAGTTATTGCAAGGAGTGGGGGTAAGAAATATTGTGGTGGAATGTGATTCCTTGAATGTGGTTAATTTGTTGATCTCCAGTATAACCCTAAGCTAGAATATTTTGAATATGGTGGCTGAATCGAGAAGATTTATTCAGAGGTTGAAGCAATTTCAAGTGTCCCATATATTTAGAGAAGGTAACTACCTGGTGGATTGTATGGCCAATTTGGGCGCTTCCCATGCATAATTTATTGTATGGAAAGATAATTTTTTGGAGGAGCTTTTAAATATTTTTAATGTTGAGAACCACTAATTTTTCTTAGAGATTCACTCAAGGTCAAATCACGACACTTCAATGTTAGCATGAGGGGAAATTGGCCCAGTTATCAGGGCATAGGCTTTGTTTGAATTTTAAATTTAAACTAGAGGATTGGCACCTTGACTGGGAGTGAAGCTCACTTTCGCTCTTAGTCCTCCTTCCCATTTATGTTTTGTTTTAAAAGAATTAATGTTTGAGGAAATCTTAGTTGGATGTCCTTCAAGGTGTGAGGTCAAGCTGCCAACATGGGAGGTGTACCCCTACAATACCTCTTTTTATCTGGAGTTATGTGGGATCGATAATATGTATGAGGCCTTCTATTGGTGTGCCCCTAAGGACACCTTTTCTTTAGAATGCAGCTTTTTCTATGGAAGGGTTAGGTGGCTTCAAACTCTAAGATCATATACATCAAGGATTATCATTTCAACAACCTCTTTGCTCCACGCCTGGCATCATCCCAACATGGGAAAATCCTAGCTAGTGAGAGTTTTAAGATTTAATTTTTAGTTTTGTGAGAGGATGATGGTGGATTTTTTGGTCTTGCTTATGTTCTTGTTCTTCGAGGGATGGATGGAAATGTGTTGTTGTGATCATTACTTAGAATGAAAGGTGCTTCATATTCTATCTATTATGGACTTTGAGTGGCCACACCCTCAATTCAACATCAAATTTGGGTTGTAGTCCTTTAATACTTTTTATTGGTTTTTATCGGCTACCCTCACCACCTTTCTCAATCAGAGATCTTGTAACTGTGAGTTTGGGCAACTTTCCTTAGTCCTTCTATTATCTGGTGGCTGGTAATTTGGTGGTATAGTGTTATAATGGGTAAGGTGAAGCGTTCAACCCCAAGGTCCCTTCCCTCAAAACTATGTTTGGAACCAATTTTGCTAGAAGAGGATGATGAAGTAAAGAAGATCCTAAAGAGGGGGGTCTTTTGGGATGCATTCATAAATTCCATAGAGAAAATATGATTCTTTGTAGGTGGATGGTGCACTCATGGAATTAAGGATGGGTTAAGGTGGGTTATTTGAAGTTTAAAATTACGGTGGAGCTCATCAACAAAGTAACAGGTCTCCTTTTGGATGGTTACAACCATAATAGGCAGAAATACTTCCTCCTAAGGGAACTCAACTTCTTTTTGGATGAGGATGAGTACCTCTCAAAGAAAAAAAATGGTTTTAGTGTGAAAGTCCTCATACCTCCCTAGGATAGAGTTGTAATTTTTATCATAAATTATTTTACTCTAGATCCTTCCAATGAGGTTGTTTAGAGTTTCCATGTTATGTTCCTAAACCAGTTGAGATGGAAGAGATGGATGAACATACCATCATTCCTATTTTAATTAATGCAAAAATCTATGATGAGTGTGTGGGGTGGAAGATGCTTGGATCTAATCCATAAAGGTCTAGCAATGCTAGTTTTGGAACACGTAGCTAAAGATCAAGGTTTGAAAGCTGTAGAAATAAAGTCTATCGAATCTCAACCTATTCGAATGCCCATAATTTCTAACCTGAAGACTTCGTAGTCCAATCCCAAAAAATATAGTGAGTCTGATGAGTGGGAGGAGCCTTTAACCTCTCCCAAAGGGGTGGGAGAAGACAAAAAGTTAGAAGGTATTTTTGTTTCTCCCAAGGAAGTGAGAGGGAGGAAATCAAGGCAGCCCAAGTGCTCAATTTCAAAGTCCTTAAAGTTTAGTGATGTGGAAAGCCCTCCTGAATCTCCAAAGGTGACTATAAGTAGCATATAATTGGGGGTATTTTAGTGACCACCAGATGTGTGAGGGGAGGGAAGGCAAGATGGTCCAAGCATCTATTAAAAAATAAAATAAAAAAGAGGACTCACTAGTTACTATGGTCCATTCAAATTTGAAATACTTAATCCAAGTCAAGAAGAAAGGTAAATCCATGGAGGAGGTCAAGCCATCCCCTCCTAGCACTGGAGGCCACTACAAACATATTCAAATGATCAAGTAGGTTGAGAACAAGCAACACTCAATCCTTGGCACTCTAAAGGTTATGGTGGAATTCATCAAGGAGGTGAATAATTTGGTGGGAAAAATTTTGGAGGATTCTCCTTCAGGTAATATTGCACCCAAGTAAAAGCCTAGAAATCATTAGCACCTATGCTTTTTGCTTTCATAAAGGCTTTTTCATTGGGGATAATTTTGTTTTGCCTTTGTTATTTTCTTATTTTTGTTGTTGGTCGGTTTGGAGTCCTAGGGTAGGATCGCAGGATGGTGGGATCCCACTTTTGGGCTTATTTAAGTCTATTTAGTTGTAGGTTTGTCAATGAGTGTTCTCTGTATGGTTTGCTCCTGTCGAAGATGATGTAAAAGGTTATGGAACTCCTTTCAAAACCCTCATTTTGTAATCTAGTAGAAAAATAGTAATTAAATTAATTACTCAGCTAATTAATTTAATTAATATTGAATGTTAATATTAACCATTAACATTGATATTTAATATTTTTAAGTATCAATAATGCTACATTATTATTAATACTTAATTGGATAAAAGCAATTACCATGCTTTGAAACACATGCAACAACACCAAGACACTTGCAAGTCATCCATGCCCAAACAAAGATGCAATCACAATTATGCACAACAATATTTTTCCTTAAGAAAGAGGCTTTATGATAATTGCAACGTTATCACCCTCCTACTAAGGATGGCTCTTTTGCTTAATAGAAACCTCCTTGCCAAATGGTGCATTCAATCAAACATACACATATGCAATGCACCTATATGAAGGGTTTTCTTTTACCCTTGAGTTGTTAATGAGAATTTCATCCATAATTTCCCTTTTTCTCTCAACTTTGGTGGTTGTCCCATACCAATCCACCCGTGAGAGTAAATTCTTAAAGTATGATTCTAGCTGTAAAGAAAGATTTGAAGAAATATTTTAACATAACTAGTCTTGGATTATTACACTACTACCTAGGAATTTAGGTAAAGCATAATAATCATCACATATTTGTTTCACAAAGTAAATACTGCAAGAATATTCTTGATAAATATCATGTGGAAGATTGCAAGCCTATAACAACTCCTATGGAATCAAGTTTACAAATTTCACATTTTGATTTGTCTCCTCTATAAAATGTAATGCTCTATTAGAAATTAGTTAGAAGTATCATCTACCTAACTTGCACAAGATCAAATATAATTTTTATAATGTGTTATCTCTTATGTTTAATGTAGAAACCAAACATGACACATTGGAAGGTAGTAAAAAGAGTTTTAATATATATACAAGGCACTATTGAGTATGGTTTGAAATTCAAGAGTTATCAATCCCTCTTAATAGGTTATATAAATGAAGATTATTTACCCAAATGTTGTAGGTGAATTGGAGAGGAGAGGGTAATCCTCCAAGGGAGGTCCCAGGTTCGAATCTCCACCCTGCCAAAACATTGAATTGGGTACCTAAAATCCAATTGATAATGTTGGTGTGGGCAGGATCGGGTGCGACTCTCGGGTGTCTTTGATGGTGTAGAACCCCCTGTTTGTGGTCTCTCAGACCAAGGCGACCTCGCAAGGGGTTTTTTGCTTAAAAAAATAAAAATAAATGAAGATTATTTAGAGTGCATTAAGGACCAAAAATCCACATCTGGCTATGTATTCTTTCTAGGATCTACGCCTATATTATGGGTAAGAAAGAAACAACAAACAATTGCTTGATCCTCCATTGAAGTAGAATATCATGTAGGAGGAGGATCTATCTATTAAGAAATATGATTAAAAAATGTGTTGACAAATATGAGAGTAGAAATAAATAAACCTATAATAATTCATTATGATAACCAAAGAGTACTAAAACTTGTCATAATATAGTACTCCATGAAATAACCAAGCACATTGACAGGGATTTCCACTTTATCCATGAACATGTTCAAAAACAAAACATCTAGCTTAAATTCTATCCTACTCAAGGGAAATGTAGGTACATCTTCACCAAACTAATTCCAAATGTTAAATTTGAAGAATTTTAAAGTTTTCTCTCTAATACTATGATGTAGTAAAGGGGGGGTGTTAGGAGTTATTACATCATGTATTTGTGAATGTAAGTTTAGTAGCCACTCAAGAAATGGTTTTTGAGGTTCACTAAGGTACAAGGGTATTTGTAGGTTGTTATTTTGTGTTTGGACAACCATTGCATTGAAATGCCAATTCCCTTTTATAATACATTCATTTGAAGCATTAAGGTCTAACAAAAACTTGAAGGAATAACATCTAAATCCTATAATAATTAATATATAATATAAAATTATACATTGATTTAAACCATACAAGAGTACAAACCTTCTTTTCCAAAGGAGACATAACCATTTTTAAGTGGCCCCAAATAATCCGTAGATCACAATTTTGAATCATCATTGTACTTGACAAAAATATGCCATGGTCCTTTCAACATATTTCATGATGAGTAATTATAGTTGATCATATACATTTATAGCCATAAATTTTATGTTTTCCTATTTCCTACAATATAGAACAAAAAACCAATTACTCTTTAAATCTAAAAATTACCCATCCCATTTGTGTTTATCCCATATTATTGCAATACCTTTGGAAGATCCAATAAAAGAAACTAGTAGATAATAACCCATATTCCAAATATTTTTGAACAGATCCTTACATTCCTCACTACTTAATTTTTTCTTGTATTAAAATAAATTTAGTACTATAAGAAGCTATTAATTACTTAATAAATCTTTCATTGGTCATATTACTCATAACCCTAATATTCCATGATATCATTTTTATCATCAATTTTTAATTTTATTAGTGGGCTTAGCCCCACTTATTTCTAACACATGATATTTGTTTTTGGTTTTCCAAATTTATGTCCCTTTGAGTTTCCTTTTCTATTTTTCTTGCTTTGAAGGTCTTACTCTCAATTTTCCATTTCCACCTATACTTTTATTTCATCAATCTCTTTAATTTTTTATACTATTCAAAACGATACTTATATTCTAAAGACAAGGAATAGCCTCACAAACTCATTCTTTTTTATGTTTCCTTTAAAAACCCTAAAGTACAAGGATGATCCTCCATAGTAATTACTTTTGTACACTTCCCTAGAAACCTTAATATTCCTTGGATATACTCCATATTCATTTCTTTGTTATACTTATTTAGAAACCTTAGATTAATCTCAACCATTTTTGCCTCTAATTTAAAATTTGTCTTTCATCTTCTTTTGCATATTTAAATCCTTTTGAAATTAAACTTGTGTATTTTACTTCCTCATCCTTGTACTATTTTCTTCTTCTAAAGGTTGATTCAATTGAAGTGTAATGGCATTTTTCATTTCATGATTCAAAGGGGTCTTTTTTCCACTTTCTTAAGAGTGGAAAATCCTTGATTTGATCCAACTTCTACTATGATATGATCCCCTTGGTTCATTTGAAGATTTTCTCATACCCAAAATTTTCCATATCTTTCCCCATAATTTTTACTTTTTAATCTCTTTACATGTATCTAATATCATGATATTTGTGACATCAAAATATAATATTCTCATAATCCACTTATTGATCCCAATATATTTATTTAGATTTAGTCCTAATGGATTGTAGTAAAGATTTTGATACATGGCAACATAAGTTCAAGTGTATATAGTAAGGGTGTATACAACATGCCTTTGCTCCTTAATAGTTGGTCTTTTCTAGATGAACTCCCCTAGAGTGTTTTCTATATTCTTTAAAACCTCCTTAATGATAACTTGATATGGAAGATCAAATATCATAATCCACATTGGAATCATTCTTATAATTTTTGTCTCCACACAAAAGTTCTCACTTCATGTTATTCAATATGATGCATCTCTCCCCCTAAACTACGGGCCACCATCCATTATTTTATCCTTGATTTATGAACTAGAGAAGATGATGAATAAAACTCCTTTTATAATAAAACTCATTAAGTAGTTTGAAGTAAATCCCCACTTGCACTTAATCCAATTTTAAATTTTTTAAAAACTTGGCTCTTATTTGTGGAACTTACATATTAAAACTATTCTCTTAACAACCATTCTATCTTTCTCAATAATCTCATCACAAGATAATAATTTTTGGAGTAGTATCTTATACTTGTATAGGATTTTACATAGATTCACTCATCCTCTTATCTCTAACTAGGCCATCCATACTTCCAACTAAGGCATCCTTACTACTAGTTTGAACATTCATAATGACTTTTCTTCCATGCTACCCAAAATTTCTTCACAAGAATCCTTTAGTTTTAGAATTTTCCTAATATCTATAAAAGGAAAAAGTTATGTTCACTCCTTATTTATTTCCCACACTTGATTCTTGAAGTAACTCACAATATCTACATGCTTTATAGAACAAAAAAGTGAGGCTCACTTCTAGCTTCCACTCACTCATGGATCATATTGATTACTTTTGGTTACTTTTATTCCTGTAACGTTTAATTTTATTAGTTTGTAAAAAAATTATTATTATCATGGTAATTCTAAGGCTATAAATAATATTGATTAAGGTAATTATTGTCATCATAGAGTGCATCTACTCATCAAGGTAAAAGCCCGACATGCTAGAGGAACCTATGCCTCATGTAGAGCAATATAGTAGGAAGTATCATCGATGAAGGGGATTTCCTATAGGGAAATATTGAGGGATTTTAATCAAGACCAGTTCCTTTTCGAATTTAATCCTTTGTGCACAAGGGCCTTCACACGCTAAGACCACATTTTCTTGGGGGTTGCAGGGAAAGGAAATGCAATGCAAGTAAAAAAATGCAAGAAATGTAAACAAATAGGAAAGTAATCATGCAAAAAATTAAAACCTATTCTATAGGGGTGATGTGCTAAGAATAAAATTCCCCTTTCTCAACTAAAATAAGTGGCCATAAATGAATACAAACACCATTGTCTAATGGCTAGAATGAACACACTAAATTGTGTACATCCAAAAATAAAAAACACATCAAAGGAGGAAAAAAAAAATTAGTCATGGCTTCCATTAACATACTAGAAATGATTACAAATCATGCAAATTATAGAGGCTTAATGATCCTTATATAGTAGATTGAGGCTTGATATCTACTTATTACAACTAAGAAGAGGGAAGTGAAAGGAAGAGTCCACAAGCCTAGATAATAGGCACAAGTAGATAACTCTTGATATCTTTACAAAGAAAATTTGGCCCTATTTATAATTTAGGAGGAGGGCCCTCTTCCCTTTGAAACTTTGCACAAAATATCTATAAATTACCCTCAACTCTACATTAAAAATCCTTTTACAACTAGAGTAAACAGTTTCAAGGTCTCTAGATTTAGGGCCATTAATGTTGGGAGTTTTTGAGCCTTTGAATGACAAATCATTGTTGACATGTGTTATTGTTGTTGCATTGGATATTGTTGCATTATAAATTTCTCATCGTATTTCTCCTAGAATTCCCTGCTTATTGACGTAGCAGGTATGGACTTCCTAACTAGCATAGATCGACAAGATAGGCTTACATATATGATGGGTGGTCATCGTACTAACATGCATATGGTTCTAACAGGCTAGGTTTCTAAAGTAAATATTTGAGGCCAATGGTGGATATCACATTAAATTCCCACATGGATTAAATTTAAGTACATGCACATGACTGCCACATATCATTTATTGAGATAGGATCTCCTTTGGCCAAAGGTGGGTCTTCTCTTGTCGAGAACTAGCACCTTTCTCTTCTAACTCCTAACTAGCCACCATGTGTCCATATTTGGATCTCATTGTGTTTTTTCTCCATTCTAAACTTTACTTTGTTTAAAGGGCCATGTGGACCATTAGATAAAAAATCAATGGCCCGTGATCCTTAACTCCCTCAATGTTGCTAACTTTGGGTAAACAATGAGTGTTGATAATCGATGGAAAATCTAATGGTTGATGTTGCTTTTAAAATCATTTACCTTTCTCTTGATGTACCTTCCTTTTGATTGAATATGGGAGGCCCCTTCCAACTACCTTATTTAGCCTATCATACTTCTGATTGAGATTTTGAGTGAAGTAGGGGCTATTGGGAAAAGTTTCCTATAGTCTTGGTGGCTCCCATGGTCTCCATCCTACTGAAAGGAGTGAATCTAGACTAATTTCCTTGTCCTTGGGTGTAGAGTTAAAATTTGAAATAGGAAATAATAGAACATGATTAAATAAGACAAGTAAACAAAACTAGGAAGTGGAGCAAGAAAAATATTATCTTTGCCTTAATATTCCTCATAGGAACCCATTCCTTCTGGCAGTATTTCTTTGTTGCGAGACTTTAGGGGGATACCTTCAAATTCTAAGCGAGAAAAACTTGGTTCATTTCATTCTTGACTTAGACCATTGAGGAAACATACTTGTTTGATTTTTTATGCTTCAAAATTTCCTTTGCATATGATCCTTAGACTTCCTCATTTGACGAGTGTGCTTGAGTTATTCTCTTAGCTTGGCTTGGCTGATTTTCTCCTCCTAAATAAAAAACAAAATTGTTGGAGTATATTAAATTATTTGATACATGCTAATGTACTCCCATGGTACCTTCATGGTACACCTTGTAAATATTAGACTAGGGTTGAGTCTTAGATTAGAGTGTGAGTAATATTTTATATAATGTAATAATGTGCAAGAAATGCACAAGTGTTATGTAAGTGTGTATGTGCAAGAAATGCACAAGTGTCATGTGAGTAAGTGTGCAAGTGTAATGTAAGTTTATGTGCACAAGTGTCTTTAGATTAGAGTGTGCTAAGTGAAGAGTCATGTCTAGGTGTGCATACAAGATAGAAATTTTGTATGCAAGTGTCAAGTAGAGAAGCCAAGAGTCATGAGACTTGGAATAAGGAAAGAAAAAGTCAAATATCCAAAGAGTCATACTACTATAGCTATATATTACTCCATGGAGGAACATCATATGAATCATTCACATCATACAATTATTAAGTGTAAAGAGTCAAGTGCTATATTTGTAAGAGAAAGAGGATAATAAATATTGCATACATTTGAGCAATTAATATTGTAAGTTGCATTACATGATTTGTACATGTTTGATTTAGGCTATTACATTCATATTGATAATTTTTTTTTTTTAATTTGTGGAAAACATCCCAAAAGGGATGCCACTTTCGGGTAAGACCCAAGGAGGCAGGGGTATCCATTCCGCCAAAAATGCCCGGGACTCGGACCTGGCCTACCACCTTTGACATACTCAAGGAGCAAACAAACACACAAAACCAAATTAAAAAAAGTAAATAACAACAAAAATAATAAAATAAAATAAAAAACATGCTCCTTGAGTGTGTCAAAACCAAAAGCACAACCAAACACGCACAATAAGATAAAAGAAACCACAACACAAACCACATAGAAAAACACAAGAACCACATAACAAAACACAAACAAGACAAAAACAACAGAACACTACAAAGACATAACCCAAAAAAAACATGAAAAATAAACACAACCAAAACCTAAAAAATAAAATAAATAAAATAAAAATAAAATAAAAATAAAAACAACCAACAACAGACAATAAACAAAAACAAAAAACATAGAAAACACTCACACATAAAAAAATGAAATAACACAAACAAAGAGAAACCCAAGAACAAGAACGAAAAAAACACAAGAACAATAACAAAAAACATAAAAAAAAAACAAAACAACAAAAACACAAGAACAACAAAAAACAACACAAAGAACACAAAAACAAAACAAAACAAAAGAACCCACCCACCTTAAAAAACTAAACAAAAAAACAAAGAAGACAAAAGAAAAAAAAAATGAACAAAACAATGACCTATCTAGACCAGAAGACTATTAATGCAAGAATCAACAGAGGAAACAAAATAAAGAATAGAATGAGCTAGGGAACTAAAAAAACTGAATGAACCAAAGAGAAACAAAAAAAAAAACAAGAAGAAACTAGGTACCTTCGAAGCTGGAGCCATCCAAAGAAATGATAGAAAGAAGAGCTTCCCTAATTTGAGAAGCCCACCATATAGGAGGGTGGCCATAACAAGTAAGATCACCTTTGTCCAAAGCCCAATTAGCTAAAGCATCAACACTCTTGTTTTGATCTCCGACCACATGATTGTAATCAACTTTCAAAAATCCCATCTGGATTAACTGAATCTTCTCAATAATTATTTTTATTCTCCAATCCACCTTATGATTCTTAGAAGGAGTCTTCAAGAGATTAATCATAAGTTGAGAGTCAGACTCAACTAACACCTTTTCCCATCCAACCTTAGTAGCCTCCTGAAGGCCTCTAAGGATACCATACCCCTCAGCAAGGTTATTGGAAAGAATACCCAAATTCTCAGCAAAAGTAAAAACCAGGGAGCCATCCGAAAGTCTACCAATTCCTCCCACACTGGCTTTTCTAGGGTTCCCTCTAGAGGCTCCATCGGTATTGACTTTTCCAAAATCCTTAGGAGGAGGTTGCCAATTTCTAGTCCTATCCATCTTACTAATACTCACATTCCCTTTAAGTTGGTTGCCCTTAGAAGGTTTAATCTTCAATATTTGCATCACTTGATCCCATATTTGGTGGGAGTTTTGGGGGTGATTAAGGAGTTGATGGACTGATTCAACTAAGTTGGCTATGGTCTTTTGCCAAATATAGTGAATATCCTTCCTATCTTGATTAAAAATTTGGCTGTTCCTTTCATTCCAAATATTCCAAAGAAGAATGGTAGAACCCATCCAAACTAACTGCCTAATAAAATGATCAACACCCTCTTGATTAGGCCAATCCCTCCAAAGTCTGTTCAAAAGTGAAAAAATTGGACCATTGTAAGCCAAGTAAAGTTGCCATTCTCCTCCATAGCTCGGAGGCTAAAGTACACTCAATAAAAATATGGTTGATATTTTCTACATTCTCTTCACACATTTCACATCTAAAAGGGCCATGAAAACCATGCTTCATAAGTTGCTCACCAGTAAGCACCCTACGATGCAATAAAAGCCAATTAAAGAACCTCACCTTAGGCCGGAGCTTTTGAGCCCACAATTGAGAAAATATGTCAGAAGAATGGTTGGGATTATTATGGCATAAGGTCAAATAACCTTGAGCAACTGAATACTCACCCTTAGTAGTGTTGTTCCATCCAAAACAATCTTTTTCATGGGACCAAGAGAGGGATCTCATATGAAGGATGCCTTGGATATCTTGTCTTTGCCTTTCTGGGATTTGAATAGGCCAGTCCTCAATAGGGATCCAATATCTACCAACCTTTGAATTACCAGTATGGTACCGATAGTAATTAGCCACCTTTATCCAATTAGCTCGGTGAAGCTCCTCCATCCAAGGCCTCCAATCGGGAAACCGAGTTATCAAAGGCTTGTGACCATCCCAAGAATCTGTCCAAAAATTTGCATGTTGACCATTATGAATGATCCAAAATAATTTTTTCTTTATCAAATCCTCACCAGTCTTAAGAACTGCTAAAATGGGAGAACCTTTGGTAGGAAGTTGATAGCGAACAAGGTCTTCAGGACTTTTGTTCTCAACATATTTAGCATGGAGATTATTGGCCCAAAGAGCATTGGGGTTATGCAACATCCTCCAATATAATTTAGCAGATAAAGCTTTGTTGTTATTAATTGAAGACCAGAATCCTAACCCCCCTTCACTCTTAGGAAGACATAAAGTATCCCATTTCACCAAGGCCCATTTTCTTTTCTCCTTAGTACCACTCCAAAGGAAACGATGACTGATTTGATCCAATTCTCGAAGAACAGCCTTTGGGATATTCAAAATGGAAGAAACATAAATAGGAATAGCTTGAAGGACTGATTTTACCAAGGTGATTCTACCCCTAGAAGAAAGCCACTTGTTGGTCCACTTTCCAATTTTCTTCTTGACTTTGTCCAACAACCAATTCCAATCTTTATTTTTTTGCCTTTGAATATTTATGGGAATACCTAAATAAGTGATTGGAAGAGAGGTCTTCTTATATCTTAATTTATCCAAGACCATGGATTCCTGTCTAGCGAGAGCGGTGAAAGAAAATAACTTTAGATTTGTCTTCATTGATCAACCGCCCAATAGCCTTAGAAAAATAGCTAATGATTTGCTTAATATTAGAAGCTTCCTTAACTGTAGCTTTACCTAAAAGGGTAGAGTCATCCACAAATTGAAGATGAGAGATAGGTCTAGCTCCATGAGCAATGGTAACTCCCTCAAGGGTTTTGTTTTCCCTCTTTTTGGTTATAGTCCTACCCAAGCATTCAACAAGAATGATGAATAAATAAGGGGATAGCGGGTCACCTTGCCTAATACCTCTGGAAGCTGGGAAAGACTGAGAAGGCCTGCCATTGATAAGAACTAAGTAGGAAACTGAAGAGATACATCCCATAATCCAATCCATCCAATCCTTAGAGAAACCAAATTGCCTCAAAACTTTGATAAGGAAGTGCCAATCCACTCTGTCATAAGCTTTGGATAAGTCTAACCAGATGAACATAGAAGGAGAATTTTGCATATCCATGGAATGGATGGCTTCCTGAGCAAGAACTATCTCATCTACTATTTGACGTCCTTCCACATATCCCCCTTGCTCTAGGGAAATAATCTTATGCAAAAGAGGCTTCAACCTTTCTGCCATGATTTTAGTAATAATTTTGAGAAGAACATTACATAAAGCAATAGGTCTAAAAGCTGAGATATGATCAACCTCTTGAGCTTTTGGAACAAGAGTAATATAAGTTTTATTGATAACCTTCAAAATTTCTTTGGATTTCCTGGCTTCTTCCACCACCTCTAATAAATCAACATGAAGGATATCCCAGAACTCTTGGTAGAACTCAATAGGAAAACCATCAGGACACTGGGGTTTTCCCTTTTTGCATTTTAAAAACTACTTGTTGAAGCTCATTGATAGTAACAGGAGTAGTCAAAATAGAGTTCTCCTTAGAAGTGATAAGAGAAGGGATTGCTTGAAGAACATTTTGTTGTGAAGCTGAGTCAAGAGGAGTAGCAACAAAAATATTGGAAAAGTAATCAACAACAATAGAGTTCATGCCATCCCAAGTATAAACAACATCTCCAGAATCTGATTTTAAGGAAGAAATAAAGTTGTGAGATCTTCGAGCTAGAAGAGATTTGTGGAAGAAATTTGTGTTTCGATCTCCTTCTTTGAGCCATTGAATTCTAGATTTTTGCTTCCATAAGATTTCTTCTCTTTTTTCCCATTCCTCTAACTGAGTTGTGAGTTTAATTTCATCTGCACTTCTCTTCTCTGTGAGGCCATCTAAATGGATTTTCTTATTCAAATTTTCAAGATGAGCAATAACTTCATGTTTTTTTTATGAACATCCCCAAACTCTTTCTAGTTCCAAGTCTTGATTTTGGATTTAATGTATTGCAGTATTTTGGAAAAATAGAACATCTTAGTCCCATGCCTAGGTTTACCTTCCTTCCACCATTGTTGCACACGAGGTCTGAAGGAAATGTCTCTAAGCCACATTAATTGAAAACGAAAAGGAGAGAAACTCACATTGGTTTTCCACATTTCCACCATGATTGGCCAATGATCCGAACCAGCATTATTAAGAGTCTTCACTTTAGGAATGTGACCATGGATTAAGAAATTTTTAGAGAGCAAAAACCTATCCAATCTCTCCATTATACAAGCTAAGCCTTGCCTTCTGTTAGACCAAGTCATAAGGCCATTATCTGGTTGGATATCCACAAGATGGAGGTTTGCAATATATTCGCTCATGAGGTCAGTACTTTTGTCCAAATTTCTATTTCCCCCCCATTTTCTCATCTAGAGAGAGGATGGTATTGAAATCTCCTCCGATCAAGATCCAAGCTTTAGGAAAATGAGAGATAATATGAGTAATATCCTTCCACTGTCTTCTTTTTTCCTCCAAAGAAGTCGGGGCATAAACAGTAATGTAGAGCATAATCTGGTTGGAATGTCTACTTTGAATAGCTATAGCCAACAAACCCCAACTGCCAACCATATGGTGAATAACTACCTCTTTTGGGTCCCAAAGACAAGCAATGCCACCCGAAGTCCCTTGGGAACTGAGGGAAACCACTTTTCTAGCTGGCCAAATTTTATTGGCAATTAAGTCCATATCCTCCATTGACATCTTTGTTTCTTGAAGGAAAACAAGATGTGGATGATTTATCCGAATCATTCTTCTAATTTCATTTTGTTTTGAAAGACTCCCTTTGAGTCCTCTAATATTCCAAGTGATGATCTTCATTAATACCAGGGCTAAAAATGTTGGGAAGGGCATTAATCTTACCTTCCTCTACAAGCTTTTCACCTTCTTTTACCATATGATATTGATTGGTCTTGCGACCTACTTTTTGATTAGAATCCATCTTCAATTTTTTTCCCTATTTCTTGACTTATTCCAATTGAATCTGAGATGGCTTCTAACCTTGAAGAATGCTCATACACAACCAAAATTTTACTAGATGGTTCAATGGAGTCTATATTGGGACCTGCATTATTTGAAGTTTTGACATTTGAAATATTGTTTTTCTTGTGTAAATTTTCTCTTTTTTTTCTATTGAAAACCTTTGATTTGTTGGTTTGTCTCTGAGTTCTTTCCTTCATATTTAAATTGTGTTTCTAAGATTTTAGTTTCCATTATTTCCTCTTCCTCACTTGGGACATCATTTGTGGAAAGGATTTCAAACATATTAGCAAATGACTTTGATTGATCCTTCATTACTGGTTTTTCTCGAGTGTTCTTCTTCTTAGGTATTTGGAAACCTGTTGAGTTTATATCTTCTTTCTTTTGATCAAGAATTTTATTTGGGCAAGCACTGGCCAAATGACCATATTCATGGCAAATTCTACAACGAAAAGGAATGTTCTCATAGTCCACTACTTGCTCCCAAGTGTCTTCCCCAAATTGTAATGTGATATTTTTAGGTAGGGGTTTGTCAAAATCCATTAAAACACAAATTCGAGCATAAATAATATGTTCAAAATTTTGAGTACAATCAGCAATCATCATAAAAGTTCCTAAAGAGTTTCCAATTGAAGAAAAAATAGTAGGATTCCAAAATTCAATAGGGAGGCCAAAGAGTCTAACCCACACGGGAGCTATAGAAGGCATCTCTTCTTCGGATTTAAATTTAGTATGCCAGGGCTTCATGAAAAGCCATGCCCTTCCAAAAAACCAAGGACCCCATTGAAAAGTTTTCTCTCTATCTTCATTATTAGCAAATAAAACAAGAAAATAACCATTTGGATAAATAGAGATTTGTAACTCACCTTTAGTTTTCTAGCTTTTTGCAGCCCAGAATTTGAAAGCAGATAGACTCGGACTGAAAACCCACGAACCGACAAATTAGTCCTCTTTTTTCCAAATCTTCAATGCCGATCCGAATGTTACCCATATCAAGCTTAACAATAGGAGTTCCATCAGCTGCTTTAAGACATCCTGACTCCATTTTCCTGGGATCAATCTTAGGCATTCTTAGAGGTTTATGAGAAGCCCTAATATTGATATTAGCATTGGGCTGAGGCTGTCCACCACGAAGGGCATCCCTAAAATTCATTTTTGGGACCGAGTCTTCAAAATTCTTACCCTTGACAGGGGTTTTCAAAGTAGAATTATTTTGTGGGTGCACCTTAGCACCAGATTCACTTGAGATATGAGCCATTTTTTGATCAACTGCTTGAAACTTATTTTGTGGTCTCTTTAATCCTTGCCCTAGACGCCGTGGAAAGGTATGGTTTTCACTTTTCTTTTGTGCAGCAAATTGGAAGCCGTTGTCACTCAAGTTCACAGTATGATCTGTTGAAAGACAAATTTCTAACCCATATTGTATCCCCTACAACATTTCCTGCTAAAATATTGAGCATAAACCACAAAAATATTGGCCTCTAGGGCCCGAAGGCCCTAAAAACCAACCTCTGGAGCTGCTTGCACTCAACCCAGATGAAACCCTCGCATAGCCGCTTGCCAAATATATCATTCACACATAGGGATGTGCTAGGATCTGTGTTGCTCCAAATGATATGAAAATTGGTGGAGATGTTCTAGGGTTTTTCAGGCATCTACCCTCAAAATTTCAGCTCAATCCGAGTTTGGATGAGTGAGATATGGCCGAAACGAGTTCGGAAGTTTGGGCAGTCCTACGAAAAACATCTCCTCTTTTTGTTCTCCTTCATTCATATTGATACTTATTAATGAATGTTATTTGATATATTATAATCCTTGATTTACATATTAATTTTCTCATATTATTCTACTTACATCATTATATTGATCTTACTATATTGTGGCTATATTATATTTGATCCTATGGAATTTATCCTATGAGTTTTATATTAACATTAAGGCTTCAAAAGCCATCAATGGTATTAGAGCTACTATGAGTAGTTTCTTGCATAGGTTGAATTTATTTAGCTACATAAAAAAATTTGATTATCCAGTTTGAAAAAATTAATTTAGAGTTTGTCTACTTTAAAGGGAGTTAGACCTAGACTCTATTGTAAGATCAGAGTAAGTAGAAAGACTAGTCTTTCTACGATGGAAGAAATAACTAGTGAAGACAAGGACTCACATTTATATTGGAGGTGAATCAACTTTTGAGATAAGTTGATCGTTCAAGAAAATAGCCAAGCATTGACATTAGAAGGCATCATGGACATCAATGTCACATTGAAATTATTTATTAAGTTATTAGGCGCAACCTATGATATTTGTAGCAGAGATTGATTGCCAAAATTGTGAGAATATTATTATAATAGATAGGGACAAATTTCATCTTCTAAGTGTAAGAAGAAAGCATAAGTTAATTGAAAGTTGCAAAATTTTAGGTCTTGAAGAGAGACCTTGATATAAAGAAGTTTTAGGTCATTAAATATTGACCTTGACATAGAGGCTTGACAAAGACAAGCATATTGAAAGAAATAGATAGCATCGAATTGAGAAGCATTCAAAGCTTCCTAAGAGATAGATAGAAACAGATTGAGAAGCATTTAAAGCTTCCTAAGATAAAGAGAGTAGAACAGAAAAAAGGTCTTGAAGAAGGATAAAGAAGCATCTAACTTACTTTATATTGCTTCAAGAATTAGATTAAGAAGACTAATATATCATACTTGAAGAAGGATAAAGAAGCACCTAGCTTACTTTATATTACTTCAGGTATTGAATTAGAATTTGTTAAGTGCTGCAAGATATTGAAAAGATTTAGATATTGACATTGGTTCAAGAGGCCAATATTGAAGAATAGAGACCCTTCAAAGAAAGAGGTTTGTATAGAGGAACATTGGAGAATAGAGGCCCTTATATTGGAAATCATAGAGGCCCTAATATTGGAAAGCATAGAGGCTCTTATATAGAGAATATAAGCTCTTGAATAATAAGAGAAGATGCCAAAGTAAGTCATCATATAAAAGTGAAAATTTCATGTATAAGAAGCAGAGCCAAGGCTTACATATTCAAAGTAGTACAAAGTCGATGCTTACATATTCAAAGCAACATAGAGCCAATGTTTTCATATTCAAAGCAACACACAAGGTCAAGACTTATGCAAACCAAGAGGTAGAGAAAGGATAAAATGGCATAGTAGACTTCTACATGTCAAAAGTTCATCCAGGCTATAAGCACACAAGTACATAAGAAGCCAATGCTCACAAGAGCCATGTAAGAATCAGAAGAATGTGGATGCTAGTATTAATATCGTTCTCACTATGGTTTGACATAGAGAAAGCAAACTAAGATAGTAGAAAAGCATAGGACATAGCCAAGCATATCTCAAGGCTAAGTGCAGAGCTAAGACAAGCATATTACAAGACTAAGCACAAAGCTAAGCTGAGTGTAAATCTAAGTCGAGTATACCACAAGCTGAGCGTAGAGCTAAGACAAGTATACCATAGGTTGAGCAAAGAGCTAAATCAAGTAATACCCACCTAAATATAGAGTATAAACAAGCACATTTCCATGCAAAATATTAAGCAACACAAAGCTGAATACAAAGCATAGTTGAGCACATCGACATGCAAAATACCAAGCAACACAAAGCTGAAGCAGAGCATGAACACAACACTCAGACAAAATACCAATTATTCAGATAGTAATCGGTTGGGAGACTAAGCATTAATATTTTTAGAGAAGAACTGACTAAATATGATTGCAAAACTGAGAAGGTAACATCTAGCATTTATTGTGAAAGGAAAAATAACATTGGAAGTAACATTTACTGCTAGGAGGAGTCACGTATCACCTGCGAGCATTTGAAGCCAAACGTTGGATATAGTAACACTGAATCAAAATTTGAATGCCCAAAGATGAATCATTTTTTAAGCCATGTAGCACTTAGGCATGGTGGTTAAAGTATTTTGTATGGATACCTTCTATAGCACTCAAAGAATTACAACAAAGCAAGGAGAATAGGTGTGAGTGGAGTCAGGAGGTAAATTTAAAATTAGGTTTTTTCAAAGTTTAATTTTTGGAGTGATAAGTTGTTTTTAGGTTTTATAAAGGTTTAATTTTAGGAGAAATAAGTTATAAGGTTTGTTTGATTTATTAAGGAGTAATAAGGTAGAACATTATTAAAATATTTTATTAAGGTTGAATTAATTATTAATTATTAATTATTAATTATTAAGTTAATGGAGGGATAAGTAGAATGCTAGTTTAAGATTGGAGATATAAGGTTTTTTAATAGTTTCTTGATTTGTTAGATAAATTTGAAATTGGTTTGATTTATTAGTTTTTTGAAATAGAATATTATTGAATTCTTGCAAATTAATTATTTGGGAGTTAAAAGGATTACAACTTCAAACTTAGGAAAAACTAAATTTGCAAAATTCATTTTCTAGTTTCTAAAAATTTGGGAGATATAAGGTTTTCTACTTCACAATTTTTAATTTAGAAACCTTTACATTATTTAAACCTAGGGAGTTACAAGGATGTCTACTTCAAAAGGATCATGACAAAGAAAAAGCAAGCAAAAATAAAATCAAATAGTCAAAAACCAAAAATATATGAACTTCTTCAACAATCAGTTTAAAAGGAAAATATAACCTAATAGAGATCAAGACAAAGACCACATTCACTTGAATATTAAGACTATGATTGAAGAATAAAGTCTTCAATAACTAAATAATGTAATACAAGGGGGTGTTGGAGTATATTACATTATTTGGTACATGCTAATGTACCCCCATGGTACCTTCATGGTACACCTTGTAAATATTAGACTATGGTTGATTCTCAGTTTAGAATATGAGTAATATTTATGTAATGTAATAGTGTGCAAGAAATGCACAAGTGTTATGTAAGCGTGTAAGTGCAAGAAATGCACAATTGTCATGTGAGTAAGTGTGCAAGTGTAATGTAATTTTATGTGCATAAGCGTCTTATATGTAAGTGCAAGAAATGCACAAGTGTCATGTGAGTAAGTGTGCAAGTGTAATGTAATTTTATGTGCATAAGTGTCTTATATGTAAGTGTGCACAAGTGTATTTATATTAGAGTGTTCTAAGTGAAGAGTCATGTATAGGTGTGCATACAAGATAGAGTCATGTGTATGCAAGTGTCAAGTAGAGAAGCCAAGAGTCATGAGACTTGGCATAAGGAAAGGAATAGTCAAGTATCCAAAGAGTCATTCTACTATGGCTATATATTACTCCATGGAGGAGCATCATATGAATCATTCACATCATACAATTATCAAGTGTAAAGAGTCAAGTGCTATATTTGTAAGAGAAAGAGGAGTAATAAATATTGCATACATTTGAGAAATTAATATTGTAAGTCGTGTTACATGATTTGTACATGTTTGATTTAGGCTATTACATTCATATTGTTGCTTATTAATGAATGTTATTTGATATATTATAATTCTTGATTTACATATTAATTTGATCATATTATTCTACTTACATCATTATATTGATCTTACTATATTGTGGCTATATTATATTTGATCCTATGGAATTTATTCTATGAGTTTTATATTAACATTAAGGCTTTAAAAGACATCAAAATTTATGGAATTTATGGGATCTAGAGGGCCTTTATTTTCCTTGTTAGCGATGACTAGTGTGACCTATTTATGGACCAAATACGATCTATGGAAATTTTGAAATTTAGAATGTTCAATATGCTTGTGTTTCCATAGACTATAAGCCATTCTAGGTGAAGCTAATCCTTTGCTCAATCACCTTGGGCCCCTTCCTGATATTCAATTATTTCTAAGTTTTACTCCCCTAGGGCTTCTACTAATGTTGCCTTGATAATCATACCAAGAATTAGTAAAACTAGCCACACATAGAAGAGAGTTATACTTTCAAACCCAACCATTTGGGTGATGGATGATTCTATGACCATTGGTAAAGAAGGGGTCTTGCTAAAGATAGAGTCCTTTTAGCTATTCCTAGGAAGACTTTGGGACTTTTATCCATAGTGAGACTTGGATTAGTTATCACCAAGAATACTGAGAGACTTTATCTTTTCCATATGGTGGATCAACAAAGCTTCATGGCATAGGTATCTTTAAGCTTGCTAATAACTTTATTTGAAGGCCTTCCTTTATCAACATCTTCAGGATCCTTTGAGCCTTAGCTACCTAATAAATTGGTAGAGTTATAGGTCTTCTCATCTTGCTCAGATTTTTGAACATAATTTCTACTTAGAGAGTGATTTAGGTAGAGCTTATGTGGCATAGTGGTGAAAGCTTCTTCTTTTATAGACCTAACCTATTTCTAAAGTTTTCCCAAACTTGTTAGCCCCTCCTATCAGTGGGAATTGGTCTTCCTACATAGTTTTATTAGAAGAGATATGGTTATGAACCAAGTTTTCCTTGTACTTATCTATAGTAGTTGTCTTATCAAGGGGTCCTCATCATCGAGTGGTAATTTGTATGAGGCAGGTTTCCAATAATATAGTTGGTTGTCGACTACTTTGGATTTGCACGGATGTATTCATTTTATTGACTCATTTTTAAACACATCATTAATTCCTCCCATAAGATATGACATATTTATTTATTTTTAAGAGATTTTGCACTCATAAAAAAGCTTTAATATTATTTCATTTAGCTCTGAGGGGTGGTTGGTTGAGGCATGGAGTGCTCCTTAGTACCTATAATGAAATCCATACATGCCATAAGGATTTATTTTGTTTGCTCTTAGATTTTGCATGTGCCTACTAGGTGTCAATCATCATGCCCTTGTAAGACAACACCACATGACAAGTGTTAGAGCATATTTTCATAAGTAGTGATTTAAGCATCAACATATTTTTAACACTTTGGACTTGAATTGTATCTTGCTTTGGATTTCGCATGAAATTAGGTGATTTCTTGCTTATAGTCATTGATGATTTTTGATCCAATGGTAGGAATTACCTACTACCTAGTACACTTCTATTCTTATTTTTAGGTCAACATGTATTTACCACGTGTCTTTTTTAGGACAAGTGATACCTTACAATATTAGAAATATTTGTCCTCTATCGATATTTAATCAGATGATTAGTGCTCCTTGACAAAATCTCCTTGATCGAATGGATATGGGGTCATCTTAATATTTGTTCCATAGGTTGGACAACCCACTTTGTGCCCTAGAAGACCTTTTTATTAAAAAAAGACTCTCTTTTTATCTCTCTTTATATATATACAAAGTGAAATTATATACAATATTTACAATAGGTATAATGGAATACCTAGGTTGATGGATCATCCTATGCTAGTTGGCTCAAATGCTTTATTGAGATCCATTCCCCATGTCTTGAATGCCCATTTATCTAGATGGTCATAAAGGATGTATGGATGCATCTCATTTTTGAAGTAGTTAGATTCTAATAACTCTTCCTCAGCTATGTAGGCTTGCTCTCCTCCACTTCCATTACAAAGGATTTACTCTATGTGGTACATGTGGAGGGGTTTCAATGGGATATTAATCTTGGTCCCATACCTATTTCTAAGCAACATGTGAGTCCAATAAAGTGATAGGTATCCTCCAATATTAGTGGTGAAGTTTCTCAATAGAAAAATTCTAAATGTGGTTGGTAGATCAATCACCACTATGTATTAATGTATTGTTAGATTAGGGTATGCTTGGAGTTCCAAAGAAAAATATCGTATTAGCCTAAATACTAGCACTAGCGTGCCATCTAATTAAACTACCCTATTATTGGCATGATCAAGAGTTAATCCAAACACTTTTGCTACCCTTTTTAACATGATCAATGTGCTTGACCCTAAGTCCAACTTGTAGTTATGTATAAACTTGTCTTTGTAGATTAGTGTCATGTAGAATGGCATAGGATTGGACTGGTTAGGCTCTAATTCAAAGATTTGCAGCATGGTGGGAATCTCTTATCTGCTCAACTCTTTTTATTCTTTAGGGCCTCTTCAAATTTCATCTACTTAGGAATCAAGAGGACATCCTAAAGAGGTATAGCTATGATAGATTTCCTCGGGTGTTCCACCACAATGAGAGATCTAATAAAAGGACCCTTCAAAATGATATTTTATGATGTCAAAATATTGGCCCTTTCTACCATCAGAGGTGACCTTGATAGATTTGCAACAAGTTGCCTTGGAGGCTTCAGATTGCTCCTATGATCATCAAAACTATTCAAGACCAATTATCTAGTGTATCTTATGTTGGTGTAGTCCTTCGATTATCTGCTTCCCTTCTCTAGGGCCTAGTATTTATTGAACTAGATGCCCCCTACTCTTCAATTTCCCTTATATTGTCCCTAGTGATATATTTCAATCAAAATTATGACCTTGAGGGACCTACCTCATTTGATATGACATACACTTCTACTTCATATTAGGTGATAAAGATCTATTCTAAAGTTGATGAATTGGTAGTTGATGACATGGTCAAAGGCTTAGAGGTAGGTTCTAGACTTGGCATTGGGGATTTTGACTAAGATGGATGTGTAAAATTATGGTTGGAAGGAGTCATTTTTACTGCTTGAGACCCAGTTCTAACATAATAATCAAAAGGGAGATAGGAATAGGACAGTACTAGACACTAGGATCTTTAACATAGTTATTTTGGGTGGCAAAAAAGTCCATAGTTGTCTTGTAAGCATTCTTGGTTAAAAATTTGCCTAGGTGGATGAATTATTCCCTCAAGACCTTGACCAAGATTAGAATACCTAGAATAGATTCTAGATCAGCCTTTGGAGTAGGTCAGTTCCTATGGTACTAACTAAACTAACAAGAGGTGGGTTGTATCCTAAAGAAATAAATGCATAAGAGTTAGAATCTAGAACTTAAAATGGTTGATATTCAAAAATATCAAGAGATACAAGAGCATGAGAGTCTCATTCAATTAACTAAACTAATTTTTTAATAGACTGGCCATCATCTAATATTGTAGAACATTAATGAAATAATCACATACACAACTTAGCATTCTAGGAATTCAACAATTAGTAATCCAGGGAGAAATCCAAATACCAGAATAACTTTAATAGAATACACTATTCATCCAATTTTAATAGAAATTATTAACAAATAAATCAACATACATACATGTTCTACAACATTCTTAGATAAAGGCAAAACAAAACTTCAATTTTCATTAAGAGGTGTATAGCATTTGATCATACAATTTATGCAATTGTAAAAGCTAAAGAGTTGACCCTTGAAAATGGTTTACATTCTAGTATATATAGTTTTGCATTACATTATGTTGGCCAATCATGATTACCTTTAAACACCTTCTTTAGCTCACTCTAGTACAATTGTAATTATATCATTATGCTCATGTGGTTAGCTCTAATTTCTCCTAAGAATGTGGTATCCTACGTGTCTCAAGTTGGTTCATGAGATTGTCTGACAAATTTACTTTATTCCATACTACTTGATGGCTGGTCCTGTTGCATCAAGATAGGTGTTGAAATGGAAAACCTTCAATTATCAATATTCTCTAGCAATAGATTCTACTTATTGGGAGTAGGTCTAGGCTATTTGGTATTCTATTAGATTATTTTGCCTTAGTTAAAATTAATCTAGCTCTTATTTTCCAAGTGTCATACTTTCTTTTTATTTGAGTTGCATAAACCTAATAAAAAGTTTAGCCCTTCATCTCAACACTTAGCCAAATTTTTTATTTACCTCATTGGATTCTAGAATTTTATGCTCACCTTAATGACATGAATGGCTAAAAAATATAGCCACCTTCTACACTTAGTTGCTTTTTAAATGTGCGTTGTTGAATGCTAGAAATGTCCCTATTTCAAAATTATTTGCCTTCTTATGTCAGGATTCATGACTTAGAAAGTTATTGGATTTGGTCTTGGTCTTCCTCCATGCTAGAATTTTATATAGCTTACAATGATGCTAGATCCTAAAAATCTATCCATATTTGATACTTAGCCAAATTTTGCATCTGATAAGGAGCTACCTTGATGTCGGACGTCGGATCTTTGTTTGAACATAGCAAAATTTTCAATCCGATATGCTAGGTGCCAAAATTTTTATACCTCTTAGATGATATCAACACCATTTAAAGTCTATCCAACTTTCATACTTAGCCAAAATTTGAGTTCGACATTGCAGCAAAATGCTAAAATCTATAGCCTTAATCTATTTTGAGATAGCTGCATCAGATGCTAAATTTTTTCATTCTCATTGATGAATTCAACATATTAAAAGTATGACTGCCTTTTATACTTATTCAAATTTTAATTTTGATGATGCAAAAACTTGTTCATTCCTCATGGCTTAGCTTCTTTCTTATTAACCTGACGGTTTCTCAATGCATCCGACTATGCTTTTGGCTTCCTAACCTGACATGTACTAATTCATTAACAAAAATTTTCTTTGAAGAGATGCTCTATACATGTGAATTGATCCTTTATAACCACATTATTGGTGCCTCCCAGGGGGTTTCTAGTTGCAGGAACACAAAACCCATGTTGTCTTATCTTGTTAGGTGATGGAGTATAAATAAAAAAGCTACTATACAAGTGGATACGTTATCAACATACTCTCTGTATTTGAGGTCCCAGTTGTTTTTGTGCCAACAAACTCATCTTGTCCTTCCTACATCATTTCCATGGATGTTTCACCTTAATAATTGGTTCTTTGAGCAACTAAAGAAACTCTCTCAAGTTTGAATATTTTGCAAATATTTTTTCATTCTTTTTAAGGAAGGATATAAACTCCTCGAAAGTTGTATAGGACTTCCCTTAATTCAAAATATTTACCATAGGAGGGGTTGTATTTTTGTGAAAATTCTTGTGACCTTGAAAGTAGTACAAATAATTTATGAAAGAGTGTAATGACCTTATTCATTTCAAAAGGCTCAAGTAATGACATGATATCACTTTCATCAGTGATTTTTTGATCCAATTGTTGGTTGAATTGATCCTTATTGTAAAAATTATCATTCCTACCTGAATCCCAAGAAACCCAAGTCCATAAATTCCTAAGTTGCAACCCTTATTTTGTTTATGCTTGTTCTAATTTATGTTATTACATCGCCTCCTTGTAGTATTAGTTGGTTACGATACATGACCTACTTCAATAAAAAGTTTGATTCACTTAAATATATTTTCGAACATGCTATCAAGTATGGGTGTTCAATATTTTTCACCATTTGGATTATTGTCTTAGCTTGCTCCACTTTACCAGCTAATTCTTCCCTTTGCTGAATTCCTCCCCAAATTCTTGGATTAAATTGGTAATGTACATTATCTTCTCTCCTAGTTGAAAATATTTCATAGTTGTGTGCTTGATTTTGATCCACTATTGATTTTGGATTTGCTTCAGCATCTCATAAGAAAGGAAGGAATTCCATGGCTTCTTCTCCTACTCCAGTTTTAATTATACTCTTGCAAATATTTTCTCTTGAGCCTAGGGTCTTGACCTTATCTCTTGTAGTTCCTTTTCTAGAATCTAGATATTTATATCCCACTATTGCAACTACTCTTCTAGTATTTGAATTTTTTCATCTCTCTCCTGGAGTTGCTCTTTAGTTGGGGATTTATGTACTTGGAACTTCAGGTCTTGGACTTCATTTTTTAGAGCATTTTTCTCTACTTCTTCCTTTTTTAGTTTTTGCTCTAGGTTTTCAACTTTCTTCTTTGTAGCTTTATACTCTGTATCTATATGATTGCTTTGAAGATATATCATTTCTTATTTAGTATGAATAGCTCTGAGTGTATCCTCCCTAGGTACTTTTAAGATATCATACCTTTGCACCTCAATGCAATAATTTATCGCTATCATTTCTAAAGTAGGCTTTCTAACCTTCGAGATTGTAATTTTTTTGACCTACTCCATAGTAATTGGATGTATGGTTACTTTTTTATTCCCCTTTGGAGCTACTTGCTCATATACCCATTTTTGGAAATTTTCTTCCATTCATTGTATTATAGAGAAAGCTTCTAGGAGTTTATGATTAGAGATAGGAGAAGTAGTAATGACAAATTGAAAAGGAGAAAATGTTGTTGATAGGGACCTCAAGGATAAAATGCTAGTATATACAAGGGTGTGTGGATATGAGCTTTTGGGAGTTTGACAAGGGAAGTGGAAGCCATACTTGGCGATGGTTTTGAGAGGATGAAAATTCTCTTAGATGGAAAGTTGGTATAGGTGGTTGCTTTGGAGAATATTGTAAAGGTGATGAAGGATTTTTAGATACAGGAGTAGGGATAGAGGCCATATTTGATCCTCTCACTTTAAAGAGCTGCTCTTGAGCTACTACATTGAATTTATGGATATCTACTTCAATCCACTGAGCTTCCATAGCTAGTTGTTACATTTTAATTTTCTTTGAGGTTTCCTTCTATCAAGTTCTTGGAGGACTTTTTCTTTTTGTCTTCTCACTAGATCATCTATATTGATGATGCTAGAGTATATTAGGTAAAGTATTATCCATACCAAGAACTATTGTAGCATTGACTTCTTCAACCTACTCTATTGCTTGAGCTATCTCAGCTTCTACTATGTTCTCTACGTGCTATTCCTAAATTTTTTCCAACATATAATCTATCATTGGATAATGCTCAGGTGCAATTATCTTTTAAGCATCATTTTTTTCCTCTTGTGAGCAATTTTTTATTTGAGCCTGATTCTTCTTCTGAATCTCCATAAGTAACTAGGGGCTGCTATTTGATTGGACTTTATTTCATGGTTTATTCTATCTCTTCAAAAAATATACTTCCTCCTCTTTATCTTCCTCTATAATAAGTTTAGGATATCTTTCTCCTTTGTGATCCTCCATCTAGTCTTCATATTTTTCATCAAACTCTATTTCAAAATATTTATCTGAAGGACTAGGGAATACCTTCTTTTATTTATTTCGTTCGCACCTTAAAATCCACCATTCCCAAAAAAAATATTCAATCCATTCTATAGATCATCTATAAATTTCTCCACCAGCTTGTCACTTATCCATTGGTCCCTATTTCTAACCGGATCATAAGGTCATTGGTAGGGATATCACTTCCTCCATGGAGGCTATATTTTCATTTCATTGATATTAAGATCAAGATCTTGATCCTCTATTTTATTCCTAAATTGTTCTATCTCCAGTTGAGGAAGATGTTCAAATTTTGGAGGCTTAATGTTCAACTCTACTAATCTACCTTTCAATTTCCCCTCCATATCATAGTTCCGCATATATTACACTATTGATAGTTGGAGGCCACTAATATTTTCATTTAGAATCCTTGTCTGACCTCTGATTATTATAGTTATATCTTAAAAATTGAATAGGATGTGGTAAGTTTAGCCCTTTTTAATTATAGAACCAAAGTTCTCATCAACTTGTCGATATTATTCTAGAGAAAACACCCAGTTGGTGATATAATAGGGAAGCAAATATAGGTTTCTAAAGAAGCCATAGACTCTAATGAAAGTGTTGCTCTACAAAAAATACTAGTCCCCTAATCACAACTCTTATCATGCAAATTATTTATAGCCTTAGGGGTTACTATAGGAATCTAACCATAAATGCATGCTAGTGTAGGCCCAAGAAAGAGTAAACTGAACTAAAGATACAAAATGGTTTCTCTAAGGGTAAGGGTCCAGTCAACTATAGGAACAAGTTTTCCATTATTTTCTCTTCCTTGAACTTGTAAGCTGGTATTCTAGGATCCATATAATATACAAATAGCTAGGCCAATTATGATGGATAGTAAAATGTCTCCTCATATTTAAGATTTAGGGAAGTTAATTTGTCATAAATTTGGTAGCTCAAGAATTGGTTCCAATCAAAAATATAAGATCATTTGGACTAGTACCATCATAGTTTTGTATATATTTTTTATTAGATACAAAAAGGGGTTGTAAAGGGTCCTCAAACCTTTTACATTAAGAGAGACATCACACAAAATTAGTCTAAAAGCTAGAAGAATAGGAATTAGAACTAATAAATAACACCTAACTATAGAGGAACCAACACCCATACAAGTAGAGATACCAAGGACACAGGGAAGAGAAAATAAGACTAGTGACCAGCCAAAAAAACATAGGCTAAAGAATACAACCAGTATAAAACAAACCTCAAATAATAGCCAAAATGCATTCATAAGACAATGAGGTGAAAGACCTCACACCCCAAGAGAGTCATCACCCCTAACTTACAAATTAGAAGGTCTAGGAGTTACCTGATTTTGAAGCAACAAGGCCTTAATTTCCTCAACATAGGCAATAACAACATTGAAAGTACCAATGAGAGAAGACTGGTAATAAACCACCAAGCTAAGAATAGAATTTACCATTAACAGATCAAATTGTAAGCTTGAAGAACCTTTATCCCTACACTTCATCGATCCCAAGAATGGTTTCACTTTCTTCTTCATGGATATAGGATCCTCTACCTCTAGAATCTCAACATACATAGGGACTTTATCAACTTTGAAAGATTTTGTTACTAGCCACTTGGATCTCCTTGATTTCTTCTCACCATTATAGGAAGGAAAAGTTTCCCCAAATTCTTTCAAACTTTCTTTCTCTTTCCTTTCATCAATAACATGATTGGGTAGAACCTCCTCTATAGACTTTATATTAATATGCTCAGAGTGGTCCCACTCCAAAGAATTCCCAGAGTCCATAGAATTAGATTAAAAGGTCACCATATTGGGTGCCATCCTTCCCACCCCACCCCTGATACTCACCATGTGTTCAAAAATAATCAATTCAACCCTTTATGCAATGGGTCAATGATTTTCCCTTCTTTAACTTGTTCAACTGACTTGGCCAAAGAGTTATACAAGAAATAAAGGATGTTCATCAACCTTTTATGTCATAGATGATTTAGGAACATGATGTGGTAACTTCATATAATGTCCTTGATCCCATACATCATGAAGTAATTCATGATTGCCTTTGCCACCCTATCCCAAGGATCCTTAAGCACTCTCCTTTTATACCCGTTTTGTAGCTTAGGCAATTTTTATTCATCACCCAAAAAGTTCCTCAACTCTCTTGGTAGAGAGTGTTTTTCTTTGTTATGGCTCAAATCATCCATAGTCATCCCTATCACCTCTGCAACTAGAGGGATGTTGAATTCAAACTCAAGACCTCCCACTCTCACCACCCCTTTCTTCTAGGATTGTGCCAATTATTGCGAGATATCTCTATTGAAGCTATGCAATTTTAGTAGGTATTGTAGGAGATCTCCATTCTCTAAAATATTTTTCACATCCTCCTCCACATAAAAATTGCTTGATTCTAGAACAATGCCTTCCATATTTCTCCAAGAGTTCCAAAAAAAGACTTGGGTAAAGGATGTAGCCTCAAACCACAAACAACTCTATAGAAGGATGGATGTAAACTAGGCTATGCAAATAAATCTAAAGGCCTAGGATACTAAAGCCTCTGGGTCCAACTCTATCTCGAAACAACTCTAGAAACCTTGAGAACTAGCACCACTTGGCAAATATTCTTTCCAACCCCTTGAATAAATGGGTTCATGGATAAAAATATGGGTGCCTTGTAATCCAAAACCTTCTTATAGAGCCACCTTATTGATTGGAAATAATGCCAAGAATAGCAGATTATATTAAGAGGAGCTTGGGAAACCACATTTAATATAAATAAATAATTCCTAATATAGTTGCAATCACCACCCAATTGAAAAAGATAGATTTTCAATGTTAGTTTAGGGAAGCCCCTCACCTAGCAATAAGTACCCACTATCCACCACCCAATCTACCACTTCAAGAATCGCATGCTTAGTAGGTAGGGAAATTAAGGAAAATTTCTAAACTTGAACATCCACGTTCACTAATAATTATCAACTGAAGCATCCACTATAAACTAGCACAAAATATTGCTCTAACATCCAAATACATGTTAGGATATATTGTCAACCAAACACAAACAAACATAATGAGGCTTGGGGTAAATACATGGTAAAGCTAAATTGTAGAGTGTGTGCCACTCTTCCACATCAGGTGCATCATAATTTTAATCCATAACTTCCTCTCCCTGGTGCTAACCCCACTAAGAAAATAAAATCTTCATGTCCCCCGTGTCCCTCGTGAAACTATTAATAATTAGGACCCATAAAACTGGCATCAAGAATGCAAAAATTAAATTTAAAATGCTCTTTGGCATCCCAAGGTCTAGAAATATTCCTGAGAATAGTCAATATATCCATCCAACTAAAACTCCCATTCAATGGGGCCCCAAATCCTTGCTTCAAAGGAAAATAATTTTTGCAACTCATATGAAAGCTAAGGATGCATTTCCTAGTTGCAAGATACCTTAAGGGAAATCCTCTCTAGATTGAAAGATCATTAAGGTTTAAACCTAGGTTTTCCATAAATTTAGCGTGACCATTTCCTTATATAAATATGTGCTTATTATCCACTTCCTCCTTGGATTGGATAATTATTCTAGATTCAAAAATTAGAGCCTCAATGTTCCAACTAGTAGATGCACCACCTTTAATAATATTGACAATATTGAGCCTCATTCAATACACAACTTTTTACAATCCAAAATCTCAATCAGTAGTAGACATTGGTAAAGAGCCCTAGCCTCTACAACATGGTAAGTTTGGATGTCTAAGTTCTCAATGTATGCCAAAATAACTCTGCTTCTCTCATCCTTGATCATACCACCAACACCATCTCTTTCGATATTTTCTTTAGATGCTCCATCGAAGTTTAGTTTGACCCACCCTAGAGAGGGGGGCTCCGAGTAAGCTTGAGCTCTTAAGTTTACACCTAAAAATCCAATAATCCTATGCCTATGGAGGAAACCAAGATTTAGCTCCAAATCATCCTCCTCACCCCTACCTTCATCCAAGTCCAAATATGAAACATTCTCCACCGTGCTAAGCATTACTCTAGCACAAATAGAGGTTGTATATCTTTTGGAATTTTTAAAGACCCTATTTTTTGTTTCCTTCACAAACCTCAGAAAATATGAGGTAAACAAAAGGTCCATAAATGCTTTAGCCTTGGAGAGTTGAAAGGGGGTATCCAATGAGTACAAATATCTAAAAGTAGGTTTGGGACCACCCAACTGACCCCCAATAGATTTAACAAAGAATTAAAAAATTCCCAGGAGAAAGGGCAATAAAAGAACATATGTTTTGAATATTCCTCACTAGAACCATACAAGTAGCATCTATTTGAAAACAAACCCTATTTTTTTATGTTTTCTAAGGTCAAGATATTATTCTAATTTGCCAACCAGAAAAAAATGTTAACCTTTGGAGTAAGAATATTATACAAAAAATTAAAGGATGAGACCCAAGACCGAGGATTTCCAACCAATAGCTTGTAAGCAAATTTAATTGAGAATGACCCATCATTTTCTCCAGACCAAAATAGTGAATCATCTTCATCTTTACTTTTGATGACCTATAGTTTCAATTTATTAGCAATAAATGTCCAAGCCTAATTCTCAGCATTATTAAGATCAAAGTGATTCAATGATTTTCATTTCTTTAAACTGTTATTAACCTCTATGAAGTATACCAATTTTGGCCCAAAAAAAAATTGGTTTTAGGTTCTAAACAAACAAGACTTGGAACTTGGGATAATGGCCAGTCCAACAATCAGGGATCATTCCAAAATTTAATCCTATTCCTTGTTACCCAACCTCCACTTGCAAATTTTAGAAATGATAGACCTAGATTTTTGTAAGCTAAGCCAAAATGCCAAACTCGAAGATAATATGGAATCTAAAAATAAGAAATCTCTCTAGTTTAGATATTTAGCCGAAACAATGCGAACCCGATCCATGTCAAACTGCGTTGCCAATTTCTAGCCCTATTTAGCCACTAGGGATTTATTCATTTGATAGATATTCTGAAGCCCTAATCCTCCATTCTCCTTATTTCTACAAACCTGCTTCCATACTACCAAATGAAATTTCTTCTTTTCTTCTGAGCCAGGCCAAAGGAATAACTTTTGAATATATTCAATCTTGGATAAAACCTTACTAGGAATCCTAAAAATAGATAAGAAAAATATTGGTATGCTCTGGAGAGTGGATTTCACTAGTGTAGCCTTCCTTGCTTGGCTAAGGAGGGAACCATTCCACCCAACCATCTTTTTCTATATTTTTTCCACCAATGGCTCCCAAAGCAAATCGTAAATATCACCTTTAAACATGGGCATCCCAAGATAGAGGGATGGGAGAGATGTAACCTTACATCCCAGGATATGGGTAATTAACCTCTACCTTGATGGGGGGTATTTAAAAAGAATATCTTACTTTTAAGGTAATTTATTTTCTATATTACTACTTTTTCAAAGGAGCTCAAAATTCCTTTTAAGAATTTAACTTGGGTAACCAAGGCAATAAGGGAGAGGCGAATATCATTAGTGAATTGTTGGTGGGAAATTGGATCAAGAGGTAGCACTGGCCTAATTCCTTCCACCATTGTATTTGCCTTAATGGATCTTCCAATGTTAGAGTTAGAGTATATTATATCATTTGGGTTATGTAAATGTACCACCCTAGGTACATAGTTAAAGTAAGAGATTAATTTAGGGGGAAGTTAACTAGGTACTTCAAGAAATGTAATATATTCACAAGTGGCAATGTGCAAGGAGTCCCTTGTACAACTCAATAGAGTGTTGGCCAAGGAATCTATCTTCCTATATAAAGGGACTCAAAGATCAAGTCAGTATCAAGTCAAGTTCTTATCTAGTGTAGTGTAGTAGATAGTTGTGCTCCCATATGGAGTACCATGTAGCTCTTTAGCTCATTGTAATGGAGTTTCCATTTCCTCCATAGTACATTGTAATTTCATCATTTATATTTATAGCATATTTTAATCATATTGCAGACTCACATTATTTCATAGTTATTGCATCATGTTAGGACCTGTGTTAGATTTCTTCCATTGAATATATCATCAAAATATAATAGTGGTATTAGAGACACGATAAATCAAGATAAGAGGGCCTACATCCATCATAAGAGAAGTCCAGTAGGTCAAGAGGAATAGGGAGAGTTACTATTACTACTGATTGACCTACATCTTCATAAACTAGATCTGTTGTTATGCATCACTGCATGTAGAAATTTCCATTAGGAATCTATAGATAGAAATAGCCTTAGTAGTTAATAGGATTAGAAAAGTGAGGACTAAAATAAATATCAGTTGCAAAAATTTTGAGATTACATTTGGCTAGAGTCTTTCCACAGATTGCAAAAAAAACTCTTGAAGACTACGACTCAACATTCATACCACTAGATTAACAAATCAACTAGGGAAGATTATTATCTCTAGATTTATAAGTTCTTCCATTAGTCTCTAATAGCTTGTTGCAGGAAAAGGATATTTAGCAAAAATTTGGGAAGCTTCCTATGGGAGAGTTAAGAAAAATATCTTCAAGAATCATTCCAACACTTGTAACAAGAAAGAAGACTGAAGATTTCAAAGACCTCGAAGAAAGGTCTCAGTACAAGAGCTACAATCCTGCAAATTGTAGAAGTAAAGAAAAGACCATAGTAGCCTTATAGAAAACTCAAGGAAGAAGAGACTCTAGAAGATGAGTTAGAGAAGGAGATAGGAGATTGGTGATCTCCATTCAATATTTATACTTGTAGAGTGTAGAAGAAGAAAAGACTAGAGAAGCCTAGAAGTAGAATAAGGTTATAGAAGCCATAATTCTAAAGAAAAATTTAGAAAATAATTCCTAATTCAGAAGATGAATTATTGATTCAAAAGTAAACTCGAAAGACAAGTTTTTGAAGAAAAATTCAAAGAAATTTTTTGGATTCAGAAGATAAATTCTTGATTCAGAAGATAAATTCCTGATTCAGAAGAATACTCCAAAGAAGAGTTCCTAAATATTTCCTATTTCAGAAGATAAATTCTAGACTCAAAAGAATACTCCAAAGAAGAGTTCTTGAAGATTACTTTAGAGAATATTTCCTATTTCAAAAGATAAATTCCTAATTCAAAAGAAAACTCCATAAAGGAGTTCCTAGAGAAGACTCCTGAGAAGAGTCCAAGAAATAGGATATTGATGATCTCCTTTAATAATTAAATATTTCCTTAAAGAACGAATTGAATATATTAAGAAAAGATCTCATTGAAGAACTTCCATTCCTAGAAGAAAGAGAAGGACTAGGAGAGTCTTGTTCAAATATAGAAGTAGCAAAATCAAAGATCCTAGAAGAGGATCACATCACCAACACTTCCAAAAGAAGGTTGAAGAAAATGTCTCAGTTGGAAGACCAGAGAAGCTACAAGATAGAAGACCTTGGAGAGGTATTAAGGAAGAAAATAAGAAAGCTTGGAGAGTCTTATTGCAGAGTTCGTAGAAGCATCATCAAAAGAGTTCCTCAAAAAACTCATTGGAGAAATACACTACCAAAGAGAAGTTCTTGTTAGAATTTATCTTAAGTTGTTACTAGGATATTTAGGTTGGTAAAATCCTAGTTATGATTGGTTGAGATCTATTCGGTTGTTATGATATGATGGCTCACATTGTTCACCTTTGCTATTTATGTAAGGTTCCTCTCATAGAATAATAATAAGTTGATCAGAGTGGGCTTTCCCTAACCTGTAAGTTTGAGGGGGGATTTCCCTCATGGAAATCCCCCCCTCATTCCCCCCTAATTTTCTTCAAACTAGGGAGTATGCTCTCCATCCATTGATGGATCAAAAACCAAAAGTTAAAAAAAATTAATGGCTGCAAAATCTTATTTTTTTTTAGGGTGATTGACATTGTTTAAATCTGTGTTTTCCTCCATACTATCCGTAAGTATGGACTCTATTTTTAAGCCACGTAATGAGGTAGTGGACTCTATTTTTTCTCTGTACCATTTAGCATGGTGGAAGCCCTTCATGTGGGTAATACATTCTGTATATAGTAAGACAATTTGCCTGCCTTTGTAGTAAAAAAATTAGCATAATCCGAGCCCTATTGCACATACTACTACCAATTCAAGACACCATGAGTTGCTTGGCCCCTATCTTCACACTTTCATTTTCTATGGCATGGTATTTTTTTCTACAACTTGTGGCCATCATCCATTTTTTGAGAAGCAACACACAACTTAGTTTTTACCACACACCATCGGCCTCATGACTGCTATGCTTTCCTCCACTGCCATTGTATTTAGATTGTTGATGCAACAATGGAGACACCACTATTTGATTTTGTGTTTTATGATGTAGCTAGTTGCTAGCCTCGATGATTCTGTTGGATATTTTGGGTGACATATTCACATAGTTGCTCCAATTGATAAGCCATCAAAACAATAATAAAAAAATAGTGGCGATTCCTACCACAACCATCTAATTGGAAGCCACTGTTATTTTGGATATTCTTTCTACAATTTTTTATTTGTGCATATGAAAACTGCTATGAGCATCTCATCTTCTATCACGGGAAAGGAAGTTATCAAAACCCATGATCACATTCCTTTTTATAGGTTGGATGATCCCACAGGTAGCAAAGAATCTTTCCCACCATAGATCATCAATAGATCCACATCACTGTGCATCGATGTGGAGAAAGGTCGGGGTAGTAAATTTATTTTAAGTAGAGATGGTATGCAATTTTTTTAGAAGAACTTGGTTCAATAATTTGATAGACCCACAATAATTCATCGTAGCTATGATTTAATCCTACCATTGATTAGGATCCATTGAATTTGGTGGGAAGTAATGTCCCTATAAGTGATCATCGACTACAGGCATAGACTGGAGTTGTTGTACAACAGACTATCCGATTATCCATATATTGTTGCATGATAGAATTTACATGGCTATTATGAAGCAAGTGGAAGTGCACTATAGGATGTGAAAGATGTGGCTAACAACTAGCATCCCATTGAACATATTTGTGAAGGACCATCACATTTTTTTCCATGTGGAGGACCATAGTGCTGTGGAGAAAAATGTTTGTTATGAACGTGGCTAGTAATGGAGAAAAGTGTTCACGATAGCATGCATTCCATATTGAATGGGGGTTGAGATTTGTATACTCCCTCAACACATAAGATCTAGATAGGTGGTCTTCTAAAGTTGCAGTTGATTTATTTTCTATCTGCATGAGCATCAATGGTTGGAAGATGATGATATCCGTGGACGGTCAGTCGCTCCAGTAACAAAAACTGGTAATCCAAGAACACCAGTTTGGATAGTATTTTTTGGGGTAAATAAAATAGTATATCAAGCATACAAGTATGAAATAGAGTGGTGTTCAGGAGGTCCATCAAATATGTGGGAGGTTAATTGATTTTGTGTCAATTAATGATCTCCATTTTTCATGTGGTCGACATCCACCATCAATTTTCTATGTTGAAACACATGGTGAAAAGCAAAAAACTATCAATGTCATTGAAGCGATGGAGAGGGATCCAAAAGTTTGGGAAGAAATTTTGGGAGCACACGGTCTGTCCTGGTCATAGTTGTGCTACCAGAGTAGCTATTACTCGATGAAAACATAGATCTTCAAGCCTCAAGTTCAGGCTCATGGATGTCACCTGATGCCATTTTCGAAGAACTCACCTTAGTACCATTTTTATGTTAAAACATGTAGCACCACACACCTGTCTTGTGCTCTTCCCTATTTTTTTGAGTCCAGTCCAGTGGTCATTTCTAGGTGGCTTGTAAGCAACTGAACTAGTAGATATGCGACATATCCTAACTTGAAGGAATCCTAGTGGTGAGCAGAAATTCATGTCCCGAAAAACATTCATTTCTCTTCCATAAATTATCAATCCGGTAAGTTCGTAAACTTATGAGTGTCACGCACAGTATATGCCTGCAGTGTTGGGGAACAAATCTGGTTGTACCTTATTTAGTTTGGTGGGGAGGTTTGTGTAATTGGATTCCAGCCAAACCAAATAAACTAAGTGCGGGAAAATTAAATAAATAAAATACAAAAAAGTAAAGTGCTGGAAATAAAATGCTGAAAATAAAAGCACACACCTAAATTAAATAAAGCAAGAACTAAAGCAATAAAATAATCTACAGAAGATAAAGAACATAAATAAATAGGGGAGGACTACTGCAGGGAGTGGGCCCAAGCTCCCGCGAGATAGTCCGCCCGGCTAGCTACGTAGAGCTTGCTCGAATAAGAGGAGTTGCACTCTTAATTAATTAAACAATAAAATAAAATAAGTTGTGTAAAATTAATCATTGATCTCCGATCTCCTTTGTTCATCTGGCCTCGCGTCTTTATATAAAGCGCAGCCAGATCTCATTACAATAACAAATCGGTCTATTTTAATCACGTGATGTGATTTAGTTACAATTGATTCTACACATATTTTATTCTTCTATTTTAAAGTATGTTCGTTCACCGAAGGATAAATATAAACATCCTTAGGTGTACGTAACAACAAATCCTAAACTAATGCATCCTAAAAATAATAATATGCTTTAAGAGCTTTACAAGGTCAACCGGCCAATCGGTTGATAATAATAACAAACACTTTATTCTATTTAATAAATGCATGATTAAAATAGATCTCCTTTGTCTTCACGTGCAACCTCCTCCATAGTCCTTGGTCAACCAATCAAAGTTGACTTGGTAAATCTTGCAAAGTATGAAGGCATGGAGGCGCCTTCCGGTTGTAGGGAGGCGCTCTTCTTCCGTTGGTGCCTTTCGGTTGTAGGGAGGCGCTCTTCTTCCGTTGGTGCCTTTCGATTGTAGGGAGGCGCTCGTCTTCTATGGGCGCATTCTAGTTGTAGGGAGGCACTCATTTTCTATTAGCGCCTTCCAGTTGTAGGGAGGCGCTCTTCTTTCATTGGTGCCTTTTTGGAGGCGCTCTTTTCATTGGCGCCTTCCAGTTGTAGGGAGGCTCGTCTTCTATGGGCGCCTTTCGGTTGTAGGAAGGTGCCTACTTCTGTTGGGCGCCTTCCTTGAAGAGGAAGGTGCCTACTCTCTTGCCTTAGTCTCTGTAAGTAGAAGTATGCCGGGTCCAAGTGGATGTAGACTGGAAAACACCATATTAGTACCAATACCTGCATTTATACACATTTCCCACTAAAAACACCAATCAAGCATAATACCGGATTTTCTATCAATTATATGCATAAGTTATATAAAATACATTTCATATGCTAATTGAACCAGAGATAATTCTCCTTAACCGTGTATATAAAATGAGCATTTTTGGTGCTCATCATCCCCCCATGCCTAACATGTGCCACGCCCTCGTGGCACCAAAAGGTGAAGTTATCCCTCTCGCAGGTCGACCATGCCAAAAAGTTTGTCATGTCTTCGTGACAACAACCCCCGGGATATATATATTTTTCCCTCTTTTTTTTTTTTTTAATGGCCTTCAACATCTCTGTTTCTCTACCGTTGAGTGCTACTATTTTTTTCCATTCAACACTACTATTTTTTTTTCTCAGTACTATTTTTTTTATTCAACACCTGTGTTTTTTTTTTCATTGAGTGTTGCTATTCTTCATCCATAGAGTGATGCGGCACCAGCAGAAGTCAGAAACACATCCTGACTAATCATTGCGAACAAATAGTTAAATTGTGACCACAATGTTCAGGGCCAATGACCACTGCATTTTTTTATTTTTTATTTTTATAAATGTTGGCATTCTCCAATGTTGCTCATTGGTCATATTTGGTGAGACCAAATTGATTTAAAATAAGTGCAATCACCAGCTGCTACTTTTACCCACATTTGAAACGTATTTCACATCTCCAGAACCTCCTTTGTGGTATAGAGTAGCATCATTTATATGTGTTCGCTCAAGCCAGTTGCCATTGTCATGAGGCGGCAATGAAAATGATGCCAAATTTATTCACGTAGATGCCATAGCCTCTCTCTCTTTTTTCTTTTTTTTTCAAGGCACATCATGTGTTTGAATTCTAATGGGAGATTTTGAAAAACTATGGAGGCATCGATTGGTATTAGCATAGAAATGATTTTAAAATAACTATACACATAATTAATAAGAAAATCAGTACATACCCGGGTGAATTTCGTAGAATCTGATATATATGATGCTGGTGGTGTGAGATGTCTTCACGTTGGTGCTCCTGGAGATTTTATTTATTTATTTATAAGTATCTTTATCTGTTCTACCATGAACAGAACAGATCTTGACTCTCTCCTTTTTTTTTTCTTTTTTTTTCTTCATCCTCTACATCAAAGAACAGAGTCAATCCGCAACAACTGAGCTGGTGACTCTAAACTTTGAAATACCCAGCTTTTTCTCAACAGCACAAAAAATATTTTAATCCTGCATTGACGTATCTCTCTCCGAATGCATTTACAGGATGAATATTAAAATTTATACCTGACACGTGTGCGTCCAAAATGATCTCCCCTCTGAATTATTTCTTTTGCATGCATAATTGGAACAACACTGCATTCCTTTGTTTTTTGGAGTGAGGAAAAACAATATTTCTTTCATCATTCACGACATCTGTCAGGTGCATTGCTGAGATGTATGTGTTGTATGTGCTGGCATTGGTAGGATGTTCTCATCCATTGATGCGATCCCCAAATTAACCTACATGCCGTAGAGTTGGAACTGCACCAATATTTGTTGCCCACATCGTGCTTGTCTAGTCAATGGGCAAAGAACAGGGGCGCCTTCCCTATGAGGAAGGCGCTTGCCTTCTAGTGGCACCTTCCTGTCGGTGCCTTCCTGTGAGAGGAAGGCGCTTGCCTTCTAGTGGCGCCTTCCTGTTGGTGTCTTCTTGTCGGCACCTTCCTGTGGCACCTTCCTGTCGGTGCCTTCCGGTGAGAGGAAGGCGCTTGCATTCTTTTGGTGCCTTCCTAGAAAAGGAAGGCGTTGGCCTTCTATTGGTGCCTTCCTGGAAGAGGAAGGCGCTTATATTTTCTTGGTGCCTTCCTGGAAGAGGAAGGCGCCTACCTTCTTCTGGCACCTTCCTTGAAGAGGAAGGTGCCTACTTACCATGCGTTGATTCCGAAGGAAACAGATATTTGACATCTATTTTTTTTTCAAACTCCTCCCCCATTTTATTTAGCTACCAGTTGGAGGTTTCTCATTTCCCTTCGGGACCAGGCTAGTCCTCGGGAAAGAGGATACTCTCTTCCAACGGGCAGCAAAAATAAAACTTTGCTTTTGATTTGCATTTCATCGTGGAGCTATTTCAACACAAGGTTTTTTTTTTTTTCATAGGAGTAAGTTAGGCGCCGACAATAAGGCGTCTTTCCCCCCATGTCTAAAATTTGTCACGTCCTCGTGACAACAGCCTTCCAAACTTTTTTTTTTTTTTCATAGGAGTAAGTTAGGCCAACAATAAGGCATCTTTCCCCCCATGTCTAAAATTTGTCACGTCCTCGTGACAACAGCCTTTCGAACTCCCCTTTTTTTTTTTTTTTTTACGGGAGGTTCTGATTCACCCGCATCTTCCCCCACTTAAATTGGTGATGCCCTTATCGCCAACAACAGGTCCCTCTGCACAACAGGTCTGCAGCCCTCCAAACGTCAGGTCCCACATTGAACAACAGGTACCCCCATCCAAGGGAGAAGAAAATTGCTTATTGGTGCCTTCCTCCAGGTGGAAAAAGGCACTGCTGTATTGGGCTGATTGTAGGCACTCTCTTCCTAGTGGGAAGTAAGTGCCTTTTTCGCTTTGCCGCACTCCTAATTGCAGGGCACAAAATGTCACATCTGTTAGGCCTAGTTTAAGCCGGCTCCACCTACAGATCATGCTCATGGTTGTGTACTGCGAAACTACACCTACAAAAACTGCACACATGAAAGCAGTAAAATAGGAGTCATGACTCCGTGCCTGTTAGGCCCTGGCTCTCAGGATGCCTGCAGCTTGCATTCGGTTCATGATTTCCTGCAAAGCAATAAGAAAGCAATTTTTATGCTAAGCAGGACATGTTCTATGTTTTTTTTTTTTTTTCACTAGGAGGATTCGCATATATATATATATATATATATATTTTGTGGAAGGCGTCTTCAATGTATGGCGCCTTCTTGATGCGGAAGGCGCCTCCAATGTGTGGCGCCTTCTTCCTGTGGAAGGCGCCTCCAATGTATGACGCCTTCTTGATGCGGAAGGTGCCTCCAATGTATGGCGCCTTCTTCATGCGAAAGGCACCTCTAATGTATGGCACCTTCTTCCTGTGGAAGGCGCCTCCAATGTATGGCGCCTTCTTGATGCGGAAGGCGCCTTCTTGATAAACAAGGCGTCTTTCACTTCATTTTTTTTTTTTTTTTACGTATCCTCCCTCTCTTTTTTTTTTTCTTTTTCTTTCTCTCTTTTTTTTTCTTTCTCTCTTTTTTTTTTTCTTTTTTTTTTTCGACGAATGTTTGAACATTCGTCCAAGCTACTGGTATGGTATGGGGTCTCCCCCATGCCGATGTCTGATCCACTCTTGTGAATGTGAGGCAGTGGTTAATGGAGCTCGTTGACCGTTACTTGAACGTTGTCTCGAAACTCTTCTCTTGCACTTGGTGTAGCATATCTGACTTTGTTTATCATCCAGGCTATAACAGTCATGCACTTTCCAGCAAAATTTTCCCCCAAATTCCACAAGCACCTTGGGCTGGAAGCCTTTCGCTTGATCAGGGTTACTTAGCCTGCCTTCAAGTGCCAATGTTTCCAAGGCAAAACTCTGCTGGCTTTCACCTGTTAGATTGGATGCTATACGATCAGGTACCCGAGACAGTTCGTATAGTGCTATTACGAACTCCATGTATGAATCTCAATTCATGAGATCTTCACAGACACCTCCTTATTTTTCTACTTCGCACTTCACGTTGTCCTGCAAAACATAAAAGAAAAATCTAAACTAAAGACGTTAAAATAAAATTCTAACTAATTTTTTTTCTCTCTTTTTTTTTTTTGTATTTTTTTTCGGTCTATTCTGCCTTGACCGTAACAGATCTTGGATTATCATTTTTTTTTCATCATCTGCATCAAAGAATAGGATGTCTACTTCAACCATTTGAGCTGGTGATTTTCACATCTGGAGGTTTGTCAATGATCCATCCTAAGAATTTGGCAAAATGTACCATGTACCGAAACATCTTTGCCCTCACACTTTTTGTGAAAAGCAGACTTCTCCATGGTTTCAGATCCTCTCAAAGTTGATGTTATCTTCCACCATAGTGAGATTCTGCCTCTCTTTTGTATATTTTTTTCATATGACAACCAACAACTCACATTTTTGAAACACCAAGCTCCTCCTCAATTAGCACATAAAAAAAAAATGTTAATCCTGTGGCCTTTGTGCAGACATTTGAAATCTGATCTCCTCCAAGATTTTTCCTTGTTTTATTTAGCTACCGGTTGGAGATTTCTCATTTCCCTTCTGGACCAAGCTGGTCCTCGGGAAAGAGGATACTCTCTTTCAACAAGCAGCAAAATAAAACTCTATTTTTGAATTGCTTCATTAACTTGGAGCCTTTTCAGCAGATGATTTATTTTTTCTCTCTTTTTTTCTTTTTTTTTCATGAACACTATAAATAGCGTTCATTGTGTTGTTGGTGGCATTTGATGAAGGTGGGGTCTCCCCCATGCCTACATCTGAACTAGTCTTCTCGAAATCTTTTTTTTTTTTCAACTAGTCTGATATGTTGTAGCATGAGAAGAGTATTTTCCTTCATGGCCTCGCAACCAAACTTCTTTCAACGTAATGGCAAAGTGTGCAGGCCAGCAAATGACTATCCGTGAGCTAGCAACCTGAAGAAAACATGGCATAGCAGTCTGTTAAAAACACATGCTAGTTTCTGATTCACCAGGTCGCCTTAAGCGCAAGTGAAGAGCATACTCCATAACAAGATGTTCTTTTTAAATTATGCTCTGTCATTTTCCCTGCATTATTAATTTCATCATAAAAAAAACATTTACCAATACGTTGCAAAAATTTCAAGCCTGTAAAATTTTTTAATTTAAAACCAAGCTTCTAGAGGCACAATTTTTCAATGGTTTCCGTATAAAAACATGTCCCTAAAAATTTTCAATCAGACTTGGGTTGTGCTTTTTCTTTTGATTTCTTGAAACCATTTAGAACATGATGGAAATCCTTCAATGCCAGATTTTTTTTCTTATTTTTTTCAACAACACATTTTATTTCTACTTCTACACTTAATTATGGTACATCAGGTTCATTCCCACGTTTACCTGAGAAGCTATAAAATATAAATAATTGCCTATGGGATTTGGCTCTGACTGTGCCGACAACTATTTTTGGCCTTATAAAAAGGCCCTTGGTGGACTCACACTTCTCAGATAAAATATCTACAGGTAATTTTAAATAGACTTTTTATCTGACCTGTAAATCAGAACACTACAGTTTAGACACTCCCAGACAACGACGCCAAAATGGTGAGCAGAAATTCATGTCCCGAAAAACATTCATTTCTCTTCCATAAATTATCAATCCGGTAAGTTCGTAAACTTATGAGTGTCACGCACAATATATGCCTGTAGTGTTGGGGAACAAATCTGGTTGTACCTTATTTAGTTTGGTGGGGAGGTTTGTGTAATGGGATTCCAGCCAAACCAAATAAACTAAGTGCGGGAAAATTAAATAAATAAAATACAACTAAAACTAAGTGCTGGAAATAAAATGCTGAGAAATAAAAGCACACACCTAAATTAAATAAAGCAAGAACTAAAGCAATAAAATAATCTACAGAAGATAAAGAACATAAATAAATAGGGGAGGACTACTGCAGGGAGTGGGCCCAAGCTCCCGCAGATAGTCCGCCCGGCTAGCTACGTAGAGCTTGCTCGAATAAGAGGAGTTGCACTCTTAATTAATTAAACAATAAAATAAAATAAGTTGTGTAAAATTAATCATTGATCTCCGATCTCCTTTGTTCATCTGGCCTGCGTCTTTATATAAAGCGTAGCCAGATCTCATTACAATAACAAATCGGTCTATTTTAATCACGTGATGTGATTTAGTTACAATTGATTCTACACATATTTTATTCTTCTATTTTAAAGTATGTTCGTTCACCGAAGGATAAATATAAACATCCTTAGGTGTACGTAACAACAAATCCTAAACTAATGCATCCTAAAAATAATAATATGCTTTAAGAGCTTTACAAGGTCAACCGGCCAATCGGTTGATAATAATAACAAACACTTTATTCTATTTAATAAATGCATGATTAAAATAGATCTCCTTTGTCTTCACGTGCAACCTCCTCCATAGTCCTTGGTCAACCAATCAAAGTTGACTTGGTAAATCTTGCAAAGTATGAAGGCATGGAGGCGCCTTCCGGTTGTAGGGAGGCGCTCTTCTTTCGTTGGTGCCTTCCGGTTGTAGGGAGGCGCTCGTCTTCCATTGGTGCCTTTCGGTTGTAGGGAGGCGCTCGTCTTCTGTGGGCGCCTTCTGGTTGTAGGGAGGCGCTCGTTTCTATTAGCGCCTTCCGGTTGTAGGGAGGCGCTCTTCTTTCGTTGGTGCCTTTCGATTGCAGGGAGGCGCTCGTCTTCCGTTGGTGCCTTCCGGTTGTAGGGAGGCGCTCGTCTTCTGTGGGTGCCTTCCGGTTGTAGGAAGGCGCCTACTTCTGTTGGGCGCCTTCCTTGAAGAGGAAGGTGCCTACTCTCTTGCCTTAGTCTCTGTAAGCAGAAGTATGCCGGGTCCAAGTGGATGTAGACTGGAAAACACCATATTAGTACCAATACCTGCATTTATACACATTTCCCACTAAAAACACCAATCAAGCATAATACCGGATTTTCTATCAATTATATGCATAAGTTATATAAAATACATTTCATATGCTAATTGAACCAGTGATAATTCTCCTTAACCATGTATATAAAATGAGCATTTTTGGTGCTCATCACCCAGTGCGTGAAATATGACGATGACGAAGCATTTATTTTGAAAATTACATGTTCATATTTAGGAGATATTTTTTAAAAAATGAATTGGGACATTTTTTTGTATAGTCATGAGGAATGGCTCCATAAGGGCTTTATATTTTCAAAGGATGGGGGGCACTCAATTTTTTTAATGTTTTTTTCACATGGGAAGTGGAAGGGCCACATGGCACATTTATTGTATTAAAAATATTATGGCCCACATGGTCCATGTAATTTCTCCTACGAGAGAAATTAAAAATATATATTCTTTATCCCGAAGGACATTTCAGAATAATCCCTTATGAGTGAAAATTTAGAAGATTGTTGTTTTTCATGCAAATGAAGGCCACATTGACATCGAATCATAGGGGTGTTTATAATCATCAACAAAGTTTTTTTTGAGCTGGACATATTGGTGGTGTTCAAATTCCATATTGAGGTAGTTTAATATGTGGTTTTTCAAAGGTTTTGTTCCTGCTACAAACTATATTTTTAATGTCCCTTTTCCCCTTGTTTAGATGTTTATCAACATAGTTTGGACCTTACTATCAACCCATTATGTTCGTATAGATGGAGACCACATATTTGTGCTTGTGGGATCAATTTTGGACTAACCCTACAATTGTGGTGCTTCTTTTTCCATCCTATATTCTCACTCTCCTTTTGTGAGACACTTTTGTTTAAGGGGGTTTTCTTTGGTGACTTTTAATTGTTCGATAGCTAATTGGTTTTTTTGCAAGTTATCCCTATTTGGCTATTTTTCCACATAGTTTGGACCTTGTTATCAGCCCATTGTGTTCGTATAGGTGGACCCTAGATATTTGTTCTTGTGGAGTCATTTTGGACTACCCATGCAATTATGGTGCTTCTTTCTCCATCCTATCTTATCACTCTCCTTTTTGTGAGACACTTTGGTTTAAGGGGATTTTCCTTGGTAACTTTTCATTTTTCGATAGCTAATTGGTATTTTTGTAAGTTATCCCTGTTTTGCTATTTGTCCACATAGTTTGGACCTTATTATCAGCCCATTGTGTTTGTATAGGTGGATACCACACATTTGTGCTTGTGGGGTCAATTTTGGACTACCCTTGCAATTGTGGTGCTTATTTTTCCACCCTATCTTCTCACTCTCCTTTTGTGAGACACTTTGGTTTAAGGGGGTTTTCTTTGGTAACTTTTTCATGGTTTGCAACCTTGTTCATTGTCACAAGTACTAGATTTCATGTTGTTCCCTTCTCATACCTTCTTGGAGTGGTAATATTTTTGGTGTATGCCTCTTGGCTTCTTTCTTCATTGTGGAAGACATTCAGTTTGATGAAGGGCATCTATACATTTTGACACATCACATTGATCCTTTGTAGGCCCTTCTTGATGGAGGTTGTCCTAGGGGGGTTGAAGAGGACATATTCCTCTCTATCATCCTTCCACATCTTCTTCTTCTTTCTATTATGGTAGATGTTTTTTTCCCATGTGGTTTTTCATCATCTCTCTAGCAGATTTTTTATGGATATATTGTACATGAGTACCTTATTAGGCCTTGTTGCCGAGACTCATATTTGTGGATATGCCACTTGTTTGGTTTTGTTGTTTTCACTACCTCCTAGTACCACTTAAGGGGGGTGTTAGAATATATCTTAAGTTGTTACTAGGATATTTAGGTTGGTAAACTCCTAGTTATGATTGGCTAAGATCCATTTGGTTGTTATGATCTGATGGCTCACATTGTTCACCTTTGCTATTTATGCAAGGTTCCTCTCATAGAATAATAATAAGTTGATATTCTCTACAGTTTTTGATAGTGAAGGACTTACAACAATTATCATCATCCAAAAACAAGCCCAAGAGAAGAAGAATTTGTCAAGGAGTTCCAAATTCATAAGAAGAATCTAGTGAAAACCTCAAGATATTCAAAATATTGAGAAGATCCTATTTTAAGTTAGAATTCAACAAGAATATTGAAGGAAGATTCAAACAGAAGAAGCCTACCAAATCTAGGATATTGCCTCTCACAAAAGGAGGCATAGTTCAAAGAAAGGAGTTCTCTAAATCTACAGTAGAAAAGCAAATATCACTGGAAGGATCAAGCCACCAAATCCAAGGCTTAAGATAGAAAGTTCAAGGCTACAATTTAATGAAGCAGGAAGTTGTTTTGGACAGCCAACAAGAAGGTGTGAATTCAACCATTTAAAGGCAACAACTTGGTGAATCAAAAATACCAAGATCTACATCTACTTCAAAAGCCATCAAAGAGGGAAGCAACTAGAGTGTAATTAGTTGAACTTCAAATTATAGTTCATTATAAAATTCTATTAAGCACCATATCTGTATTAGAAGTTGCAAAAAGATAGATTGCATTATAGTCTTCAAGTGCAAAAAGGGAAAATTCATTTTAAGGGATATTTGCACATTAAATAGTGTAGATACCTAAAATACGTCATGTTTAGGATACTACCCATATGGAAATATTCATAGACCATATGAAACCTCTTAGATCTCTCCAAGAGCAAATAATGGTCCTAACCACTCAAAAAAGGTAGTTCTAGCCCATCCAGGCCTGTCTACTCTCAAGCAGAGCAGTTGCCACACCTGGTCACTGAAGACTACTACGACCACATATGGAATCTCCCACAAAGAGCAAAGGATCTATAATTTTTAGATTTTATGCAGCGAAGCCCTGTCAGATTGGAGAGAAAATATACGCACCCTTGAGGAGCAACGAACTGCTATCCGGTTGAGGAGAGACTATGCATCTTCTATTCACATTTGTTATTATTCATTGCCATTCCATGTACCTAACACATTCAACAACCCATGAACATCAATTGAAGTAGATAATCTGGTGTTACAGCCCTTGGATCACGAGGAGAAATGTTTATTTTGTGGTCGCTATCCTGGACAGTGGCTTGCAAGCACAACCTAGGGTTTAAGCATTAGTTTCTTTTATTCTAGCATTAGATTCAATTGCTTTCCATTTCAACATTTACTTCTAGCATAGATCTAGTTTATTGTAGGCATTTACATTATTGCTTTCCAAGATATGCCTACATTTTTCATTAGTATTACTGCATTTAGTCATATTATGTTTATTTACCTTGCTTATTGGATTTCGTACTAAAAACCTCATCCGGGGAGGCAACTCAGACTGCTAAGAGTGCTTTGTTATTGTTGAAATGCAACGAACAACATTTTATTATTGCAGCAGCGTTTAAATAATGCTGCGTTACAAACAAACATCCAGGAATAGTCACTGTTACAGGGTAACAGAACTTGTTACGTAGTTGTAACAGCCAGCCAATAAGCTAATACAAACAAATAGTATGCTAACATCCCCCTTTATTACATTATTTGGGTAATGTAATAACTAATAGCTATACTAACATCCCCTTACATTATTTTGCAATACAAAGTGAGCTGCGAAACAATTCAAATTTGACACGTCCAAGTGCCTTAGTGAAAATGTCTCGCAACTTGAGCATCTCGTGGGAATGTGTCGAAGCTGAATTCGGTGCTTTGGAACTTCCTATCGAATGAAATGACATTGTGTGTCAATGTGCTTTGTTTTTTCATGATGGACTGGATTCTTGACGAGGTTCGTAACACCTCGATTGTCGCAAAACAAGTGTATTGGAGATTTTGATGGATGGCCCATACTTGTCGAATGCGACGTAACCATATCACTTCGCACACGGCTTCACGTGTGGCACGATATTCTCGCTCGTTGAAGAAATAGCAACCACTCGTTGCTTCTTGCCGTTCCAAGAGACAGGACCGGATCCCGGATGAAAAATGTATCCGGAAGTTGACTTGCGATCATCAAATGATCCGGCATAGTCGGAGTCCGTGTATCCTTGCAAGAAGAATTTGTTGTTCCTCTTGTATTCTAGGCCATATTCCATAGTACCACGGACATAGTGAAGAACATGTTTTGCTGCTTTCCAATGAGTGGTCTTAGGCTCTTGCATGAACCTCGAAAGATAGTTGACAGCAAAAATGATATCTGGCCTAGTATTGGTCAGATATATGAGACTCCCAATCAACTGTCGATAGAGAGTGCCATCTACCTGAGGTGAGTCATCATATCGCGATAACTGAAGTCCATTCTCCATTGGAGTTGCCATTTGCTTGCAGTCAGTCATGCGATATTTATCGAGCAATGTCTTGGCATAATTTTTCTGAGACACTTTGATGGAGTGCTCCTTCTGGCTGAATTCCAGACCAAGACAAGAATGGAGAAGTCCGAGATCCGTCATCTCAAAATATTTGCACAAGTTTCTTTTGACAAGAGAGATCATATCTTCTGAACTCCCTGTAATGAGCAGATCATCCACATAGAGTACAAGCAACACTATCTCAGAACCCTGTTTCTTGAAATAGAGGTTTGCATCTGATGGACATCTCTTAAATCCATGCCACATTAGGTGATTGTCCATTTTTATATACCAAGCTCGAGGAGCTTGTTTCTGCACCATACAAGGATTTGACCAATTTGCAAACTTTTTGTTGTTGGCCTTCCACTTCAAATCCTTCAGACTGAGTCATATAGACTTCTTCTTGGAGATCACCATTAAGAAAGGCACTTTTGACATCCATCTGGTGAACTTTCCACCCATATTGTGCTACCATAGCACACATAACCCGAATTGTGGTCATCCGAGTAGTAGGTGCAAAAGTTTCCTCATAGTCGATGCCTTCCTTTTGAGCATAGCCCTTTGCAACAAGTCGGGCCTTATGCTTATCAATTGTTCCATCTGCCTTGTACTTGAATTTGTATACCCATTTGCAGCCAATAGGTTTCTTTCCATGCGGCAGATCAACAAGCTTCCAAGTTTTATTCTTCATCAAAGACTCATACTCTGTATCCATAGCGGCCTTCCACTAAGGCTCACTAAGAGCATCTTGCACTGATGCAGGTTCAAGACTATCTATGGTAGACATGAATGCCCTGTCATCATCAATATCCATATCCTCAACTTCTCTACTTGGAGTCACAGAAAGTTCCTCAAAAGATTGACAAAGATCATCAACCTCACCCGTTTCTCTGGCTTCTCTTTCCTTTTGAGCCATACTCCGTGTACGAGGTCTATCCAAATTCAAATTGGGAGGAGTGGATAAATTTGCGTCTCTGATTGTATTTGTACACCATTTAGGATTCTTCTTCGGTGGTGGTGAAGAAGATGTAGAAGGACCTCCTGTCTCGTGTTGACGAAGGAATCTCCTCTTCCTTAGGTTCCACAATATCCTCGGTGTACTGTAGATGTGCTCTGTGATGTGAAAGCTTCATCAAAGAAAACATCTCTGCTGATATGAATTTTCTTGGTCAAAGGATCTATCAACCGATATCCTTTAGAGTGCTCAGAATATCCAAGAAAAATACATCTCAGTGTTTTCTCATCTAGCTTCTTCCTTTTTTCTTTCGGTATGTGCATGAAAGCTTGACACTCGAAAATACGTAGATGAGATATGGAGGGTTTTCGACCACTCCATGCTTCCTGTGGAGTCATTCCTTTTAGGGCCTTTGTGGGTGCCCTATTTAATAGATACACTGTAGTGGTGACAGCTTCTGCCCAATATTGTTGCCCAAGAGTAGCTCCTGTGAGCATACAACGAACCATTTCCATGATAGAACGGTTCCTTCTCTCAGCAATTCCATTCTGCTGAGGAGTATAGGCAGTTGTTAACTGTCTCTTGATCCCATTCTTATCTAAGAATGCAGAAAATTCATTAGAGGTAAACTCTCCCCCTCGATCTGAGCAGAGGGTTTTGATAGAAGCTCCTGACTCCTCAACGGATTTCTTGAACTGCTGGAAGAATGCGAAAGCTTCAGATTTCAGTTTGAGAAAGAAAACCCACATCTTTCGTGAGTAGTCATCTATGAATAACTGAAATTACCTCTTCCCTCCAACACTGTTGGGTGTGAAAGGACCACATAGATCGGTGTGAATTAGCTCCAGAGGTTTTCTTGCTCTTGTAGAGCTCTTCTCAAATGGTACTCTATGCTGCTTTCCTGCTAGCAGTCGAGCACACCGGCAATGTGGCGTAAAGGGAAGGAAGACCCTTTACCATCTCATACTTACCGAGCTCAAGTAATTAGCCGGAACTAAGATGCCCATATCTCTTGTGCCATAGGGAAGTTGCCTCCTTGGTAGAGACAATCATGGCAACATGTGGAGTAGAGATAACATCTAGTGCAAATAAGCCATGCTTATATGAAGTCGTTGCAATCTGCTTACCCTTCCTGGTAATTGTACAACACTTCTTTCCATTCTCAACATGAAAGTTGACAACCATATTTCTGTCTAGGATTTGTGTCACTGACAACAAATTGTTGGCCAATCCCGGAACATAGAGGACCTTGTCAATCTGACACTTGCCATCAGGAAGAGTGACTGAAATCGTACCCTTCTCCCCGAACCCTATAGGTTTTATCATCGAAATTGTGACAAGTTTGCCCTCTTTGGCCACAAATGATTCAAACCACGATCTGTCGCCAGTCATATGTTTACTAGCTCCAAAATCGACATACCAAATAGGATCCCTCTGTGTGGAATCTATGGTAGTCATGAGCACTTTGTGTGCCCATTCAGAATCTGAGTCAGATTCTTCAACAACAACATTCACCTGGGGTTGCTTGTTCTTATTTTGTGGTTTGTTTTGGCCTTTCTGCTTGTTCTTATGCCAACACCTGTTGGTGTCATGGTTGTCTTTCTCATAGATCTTGCACCACCTCTTCTTCTGTTGAGGTTGTTTGCCTTTTCCTTTCGTATCCTGTTGAGAATTTCCTCCTTTCTGAAAGTTGCCTCCTTTTTGCCCATTACCTTTCTTCCTAGAACCCTGCCTAGTTGGTTTATAGGGCTCGTATTGGAAGAATCATCCTTTTGAAGTTGGCGTGCCTCCTGTTGTTGAAGCATATTGACCAACTCGATGTAGGTAATTTGTCGTTGAGACACCTGTATGGAGGTTATCAACATATCAAATGAAGAAGGTAAAGCTCTCATCACAAGTGAAATGAGAAGCTTTTCATCCACGGTATCTCCGAGAGAACTCAATTTATCTTTCAACTCGTACACTCGCACGTAAAGAGTTCAACTGTTTCACCCTCGCCTCAAACTCGGGTTATGAAGTTGTTGTTGAAGATGAAGAATGGTGGATTCATTCTTCCCCTCATAGATGGTTCTAAGGGCATCCCATGCCTCTTTACCACTTGCTTTATCGCCTATATGAGGTTGCACTTCATCCGAAACAACAAACAAAATGAGCACCTTTGCTCTACCTGTCTTTCTTGTCAAAAGCAATTTGATCTCGTCGAAGGACCTGTGGATCCTGTTGTTGGTGAAGGCTTGGTTGCTACTCTAGTAACAATATCCCACAAATCTTCCATTTGGAGAATTGCCTTCATCTTATGTTTCCATGGTGTATAATTTGGACCTTTCAATAACTGATGCGGATCAGTCATCAATTTTGCAACAACGGCCATAGTGAAGGTTCCTTATATCACCAAATTGGTCCCCCTTTCGATATACCTTTTGCTAGGCCAATATACCATACAAAATACCCGCCCTTACATGAGGGAAACTATAGGTATTTAGAAAGATCAACAAAAATCACCCGCCCTTACGTGAGGGAGACTATAGGTGAATTTTAGAGATCATACGATACGTGGAACATAAGCGTTACTGAAAGGGAATCGCCTTGTTGATGGCACCTACCATAGAATATTCTTCTCATGCGTGGGGCGTAACTTCCCCTAAACACTATGAAGAATACTTCGTCAGGATTTACGCCTAAACACAAGTGCGATAAAGGGTAGTGGATGGAGTAAAAAATGCAAAAATGGCGTACTTATTCCTCCCCGACGATTTATAGAGAACAACTTCAGATGTCGTTATAGCAGCTATATTAGGTGGCAGATACAGTAGCCAAATCACGACAGCTTTACCTGTAAGTGCTGGCCAGAGGTATCGCAAATACTGAACACCGCAAAGTGCAATAAAATTGCACGAGATGGGTTTTATATTCCGGGGACTTAGGGAGTGTTTTGATTTTAATTTTTAATGTTATAGTGCAAAAATGAAATATGCAACATACAACAAAAAAAATTGCCCACAAGAATAACCCACAAGGTGTCGGTCACAAACTCGAAAATGCACCTTTTACAATGCCAAATTGCTATTTTTCATAAAATTACTCTCAATCCCCCTTTGATTTTTTGAAAAAAATATCCCCCCCTTAAAATGCTTTCTTTAACAAAGCATTTTTATAATCATTATTTATTTAAAATTAAAATAAATAATTTCAATTTATATAGTTTTAAAAACTTTAGAAAAAATAAATTAAAATTAAATTTTAATTTATAAAGTTTAAAACTATATTAAAAAAATTAAAATTAAAAATTAAAATTAAAAATTTTAATTAAAAATAATAATAATTAAAAATGACTTTTGAAAAAAAAAAATACCTGAGGGGAGTCGGCGGGATTTGAACCCCCGACCTGCAGGATCCCTGAGCCTTACCGCACAGCTCACTGCCAAGTGAGCTAGCGGGCTGATCCGGAAGGAACAATGGAGCTCCTCTCCTTTGTCCTTCCTCGGTCTGCCCAAGCCCTCTGCCACCTCTTTTGCAAGTCACAGTCCGTTACAGCCTCTTCCGCGTCGCAGTATGTTACAGCGTTCAACGTCTGCTGCCTGTTTTCCCCATGACCAAAAAAAAACTTTCCCGGGCGCCCCCGGATTTTTTTTTTTTTTTTTTTCTTTTTTTTTTTTTTGCAGGACCGGGGGGGAGGAGGACGCCGCAGCGCGATTCGCGCTGCGTTCGCGTCTCTGTTTTTTTTTTTCTTTCTTTTCGGTCGCGCGCGATTCGCGCTGTGCGCCGGGTGGGGGGGCCTCTTTTTTTCTTTTCTTTCTTTCCCGGCAATCGCGCGGGGGGGGTTTATACCCCTCCTGCGCGCGGGAATTTGTGAATTTTTAAAATTCACAAGGGTGGCGTCTGTTGGACGCCGCCTGCGCCCTGGGTGTTCGTGCCAGCAGACGCCGTCTACGGCAGTCTGGGCGTCCGTGCGAACGGCGTCGCCCTGCGTAGACCCGTCTGCGGCCGTCTGCGGCGGTCTGGGCGTCCGTGCGAACGGCGTCGCCCTGCGTAGACCCGTCTGCGGCTGTCTGGGCGTCCGTGCGAACAGACTGCAGTCTGGGCGTCCGCGCACAACTGCACGTCTGCGCGATGCATGACGCGTCTGCTCTACTCCCACGTTTTTTTTTTTTTTTTAAGAAAAAATTTCTACGCGGGGACGGTCTTCCAACGGGGTCAGCAAAATCGCGTCACGAAAAAAAATCGCGCTGCTCGAATTCAGAAAAAAGAACTCAGCAAAAATTTTTCGTCCGCCTCCAACCTCTCCCAGTAGTCTTGCTCTGGTACCATGTTGAAATGCAACGAACAACATTTTATTATTGCAGCAGCGTTTAAATAATGCTGCGTTACAAACAAACATCCGGGAATAGTCACCGGAACTGTTACAGGGTAACAGAACTTGTTACGTAGTTGTAACAGCCAGCCAATAAACTAATACAGACAAATAGTACGCTAACAAGTTATTTCCATGTACACAGATCTACAGGTTTATAGGACCATATCAAGACACTCAGAGCATGGGATCCCTCCTAGATGAGAGAAGGAGAAGGAGGTATCTATGAGCCCTCAGACAAGTTCATGTGTGGGATCGAGAAGCCTGTGAAAGTGCACCACCCCTTTGTGAGGGGATTTATTCCACCATTTGTGTCTCGCTTGTAACTTATTGTATCAAAAAATTGGTTATCCCTCAGAGGGATGAATATGTAATTAGATTCACTATTGAGATTAATAAAAAGAGGATCTTTCTTTGTTATTTTTATTTTCAAGTTACGCATATTTGCTTTGTGCCTTTTTCCATTTGATATTACAATTATTTCATTGCAAGTGGGGCTACGGTGCGCGCTCCCGAGGTCGCACAGATGGCGATCACGGTGGGACCCCCACCAAGTTTTATTTTTTAGTCGATTTATTGACATTCACGAGTTTTTTTGTGTGCAGGTTTGGCCGCTCTGGTCGACAGTGACCCACAGGTCTTGGCCACTATGGTTGACAACAACCAGCTGATCTTAGCCGCTCCTATAGTCGACGGCTAGAATCAGCCACTCTGGTCAACAACGACCAGCAGCAAAGTGCAATAGAGAGTGGAATTTCCATCATCAAAGCGGGATTTGAGGTTGGTTTCATCCTCTATTTTCTCTATGTTTTCTATCTGCAACTTTTTATTTCCAGAAATAACAAGTGAAATCATAGTTTAATCAGGAAAATATAAAGAAAAATGGAAAAAGAAAATGCATTTAATGTTTCCTAGGATCTTCTTTAGTTTTCTCTAGGCACTGCTAGGAACAGTGGGCCTCTGCTTGTAAGGTCTACCCTAGTCTCCAGCATGCTAGGCTTTTGTGTGTTTAGTTTGCTTGCATGCGGCCCAACCAATGGCCCTTAATTCATAGAATAGAATGCATTCTTTGAAGATCATATAAGTTGAATACATGCATCTTTCTGAAATGAAACATCTTTTATCTTAGGCATATAAGAAAGATCATGCTTGCTTGGTGATGCATTTTATTTACATGCAAGATTAAAAAGAACCACACACACCACACACCATTTTAAATGCTAGTGAGTTGGAAGTCATGACCAACCACTAGTAGAGATCCAACGAGGTGGCTTTCATCTCCATCCACTGACTCAAATCCCATGCACCCTCTATTTTTGGCCAATACTGGATCCAAGAACCATCATAGCCCATGGAAAATCTACACGTATCTCTCCTCGAAGAGGTATATCACTGACTGTGGGTGAACTAGGTGAGGACCGGGAGGACCTGTGCTCCCTGACCGTGTGTGGAAGTCATTACCACACATTATAGGTTGGATTACGTGGCTTGGATTTCATCACCAGGTTGTCGAGCTATGAGTGTACAGGTGAAATCCCTTAAACAATTTAAGTATACCATCCAAAAAAATGCAAAACATGATGAGAGTTAGCTTATCTATCCAATGAATCAAAACACACCAAATAGTTTAGGGAACACACACATAAATCCTTAAAAGAGATAAACATCTACTTGTTTTGTTTGTGTGGTTTGGAATTCACCTAAGAAGATAACTCATAAGTCACCATGGTATACACATGGAGCAACCACCCTCGGTCCAACACCGAGGGGGAAGCTAACGCTCCACACACTCACAGTCACACTAGCGTTGAGCCACCCATCCATAGTGTCATCGAACGAAGTTCAACAAGTCTTAGGGGTGACAACTCAACCCTTGGGGGGACTCCTCGAGAGACCCCAACAAGAGAGCCACATCCTAGTTCCTCATCACATAGACATGAGGAGGCCTCATGGCCTCTCTCATCACTCAGGCACACAAAGGCATCATGACCTCCTTCATCACATAGATACGAGGAGGCCTCAAGGCCTTCCTCATCGCATAGACAAGTAGAGGCATCATGACCTCCCTCTTCACATCGACATGCAGAGGCATCACGACCTCCCTCATCGCATAGACATGTGAAGGCTTCAAGGCCTCCATCATCATGTTGGCATGAGGAGGCATCAAGGCCTCCATCATTGCATAGGCATGCAGGGGTTGCAAGACCCCAAGCTTCACATGATACACATAGGATAGATCAGCCCACTAAGGGGCAAGACCCTAGGGCTATGCCCAGTCATAGACCCAGGACATCCTACAGCCTCCCTATAGATGGGAGGGTACCCTTGGACTATGAGCTCATTGGTGCCAATGGGACTCCATGGGATCAGCCATGGAGAACCCAACAACTTGATGAGTTGGATCAAGTTCCCTCGAGACCAGCTCCTAGAAGTATTACTACCAAACATTCTACTTTAGGAAGTTCATATAGCATAGCTACTAGATGCACCAATGAACCAGGGAAGCTTCAAAGTGACCCCACAACACATACACTACTTTCGATCATGGGGGTACTCAACCCATAACATAATACATAGAATAGGTCACCCTGGTGGACAAGGGCAAGCACACAATAGGAGCCTCCCCAAGGGGCCTAAGCATTAGAACTCCTCACACAGAGTTAGAAAGGTAGGAACCTTCAATAGCAGGTCGATCTGACCGTATACGTAGGTTAGAGGAAGCACTATGCATCAAGCGAGAGCATGTAGAAGCTCTTGAGCAAGAAGAGCGAAGGAAGAGGCACCTGCACCTACAAGAACAATTCTCAAGAGAAGAAAGAGTTGAGCATGAGGAGCTAGTAGAGAGGCTAGCTCGAACAGATGCACACATAGGTGGTGAGAGATACCGACATGAGAGACGTGTCGATTCTTAATAGGAGAGAAGCACTAGGTAAGGAAATGAGTATGCTCACCACACTTCACAACATCAACAACACCTAGACCTCGAACAAACACAATTCAATGAGGAACGGGTAGGGATGGAAGATCAGGAATAGACATATCCTGAACCTCCATCCATGGTTATGGGAGATGAGTACAGATGCCCAAACTAGGCAAACACAGGATTACCTCCCTTACCACCATGAGAAAACCTTCAGGAACATGAGATTATTTCCTTGAAGGCATACCAAACACTCATCGAGAGAGTCAAGTCTCTCGAGAAGCAGGACACAGGTGGACAGAAGCCGACATTGAGCAAGATACACAACCAACCTCTGTGCCCCTCAGTCCTGAGTCCCGCATATCCTAGGCACTTTGAGATGCCTAGGCTAGACAAGTTTAAGGGAGAGGGAGATGCGCAAGAACACATGATCAACTTCATGAATGCATGCTTCCACCTTGAGAAGAATGATGCCCTAATGCTGAGGACATTCATCATGATATTCTCGGGTGCAGCAACTCAATGGTTCAACCAATTGCCCAAGCATAGCATCACCAGTTTTGAGCAACTGGTGAATGCATTCCTTGAATGCTTCTCCTTCGGTGCCAAGAAGAAGGTGAACCTATCCGATCTAGCCAATTTAAAGTAGTATGATGATGAACCAGTGATGGACTATGGGGACAGGTGGAGAAAAATCATGGCAAAACTATCATTCTCCATCCCCACTAAAGAGCTCATCCGAATGTTCACAAAGAGCTGTGCAAAACACATCTCTCTGCTATTGCAACTGCAACAATATGAATCATTCAAAGAAGCCTTGGCTCAAGCCAAGCTTATTGAAGACATAAAGGTCGATGAGGGAGACCTCAAGCTCCACAACAAGAAAGAGTGGAGCAAGAACAATCAGAATGACAAGAATAAGTAGAAGCAGGCCAAGCCTGCTCAGGTTAATCAGGTTGTATTGGCCACACCGAAGGAGGGGAATGGATAGCAACCCTAGAATTATCAGGCTCTCCCCCTACCGGCCAACTATGACCCTAAGAACAACCAGGGCTGGAACAAGGAGCGTCGACCACCTCGTTATTTCATGCCTCTAAACGAATCGATGCAGTCGATATTTAATCAGTTGAGTGAGGCACAGAGGATAATATTTCTTGATGTACAACTTCTTGACCCTAACCATCCCAAGCCAAGGGGATATAGGGAAGATCAATACTACCCATACCATAGGATACAGGGGCATGACATCAAAAATTGCATCGAATTCAAGAATGTTGTGCAAAACATGATTGAAAAGGGAGAGCTAAGAGTTGACAACCCGCTAGCTCCCGATAATAGAGATATGGGTATATTCAGGAACCCATTGCCCAATCATGAGGCCCCTAGAGATCAGGGCACCCAAGTCAACTAGGTCTAAGTCGAGCCACCTATTCAAGGATGCATCGGAATGGTTGAGTTAGTTAACGTGGCAACCAAGAGTCAGAGATATGGGCAACCATAGCCTCCAATGGCTCCCATTAACATCCTAGCTACACCTCGATAGAGATAGGTGCATAACAATCCTCTAGGTCCACCAATGAGACCTATGGTAACTATTCAAAGTAGACTAGAATAGAATCTACAAATGACTCCGACCAAGTTGTCCATTTATGAGCTCATACAATAGTCCCCTAGGCATAGGGAGACTTTAATGGAGATTTTGAGATCAATCGAGCTCTAGCCCTAGAACCTAGATGCGTTCACACATTTTGTGGGGCAAGTGCAATAGTGCCAAGAGCCCATGATTCATTTTTATGATCATGAAATTAAGGTAGTTCCTACTACCTTAGCAGACACCATCTGCATATTATTGCATCAATCAATGACATACCATTCAAGCGGGTTCTGATCGATATGGGCTCATCAATCAACATCATCACTACCAAGGCTATAGGGCACTTGAAGATCCCTAAGTCCAACATTATCCCAACTTCCTACATGCTCAAGGCTTTCAATGATGCGTTGTGCTCCATAGTGGGTACAATCATTTTGCCTATAAAGGTAGGACATAAGACCATCCCCATGATGTGTCACATGTTAGAAGGGGTGATGCAATATAACATCCTTCTAGGGCATCCCTGGATCAGGGACATGCAGTGCGTGCCCTCAATCCTGCACCAATGCATCAAGTATGTGCATGAGGGACAAGTTCATGTGGTTCCATCCGATGAAGAGTCGTTCAAGTACGTGCATCAAGTTGACTTGTTGGGGGACTTTGTCCTTCCATCAACACACTTGTACATAAGGCCTTCATCCCCAACCACGTAACCAGAGAACAAAAGTAGATCAGTGCGGGGTGACCCATCCACATCGGCACCACCTCCTACCTCTAAAGCTACTAGCGCTTCTAAAAAGCCTTCGACATCTAAGGCAAAAGATAAACAGAAGCTGAAGGCACCCCTAGTAGAGGAAGGACCCAAGGAGCTTCCAACCATAGCAACTACGGGAATTTTGACTCCCATGGAGGAGGAATATTCCCAAGAAATAGTCGAGGAGGTGCCTCAACCTACCTCACCTACATCATCAACAATATCATCTACACCATAGGTGATAGTTCACCTAGCCAACACAGCACTAGGTGAATATCTTGTGCAGAACATGACTTTCACGCCAATTATTGAGTCTGCACAAGACATGGGATGACCAAGAGTCCCAAATCTTCCAATAGGGATAGTGGTTCCCTTAGGGGTTCCACCCAACCAAACTAATTTCATATATGCTGGTTTAGATTATGCCCATACTACTCCTGATCTTGAAAGGGATGAGGATGAGCCATTCACCATGAATGTTCATTACTTGTCGAATCTTGAGTTCACTCTGAAGTACTTTGAGCAGTGTCATTGGCAAGGCTATGGCCTAGGCCTGTATGAGCAAGGGCATCGACTGCCATTTTAGCCATAGTACCAACTACCTACTGATAGGTGTGGTTTAGGCTATCAAATGCAGAGTCATGATGACTCTTTGGAAGCAGCCCTAGATAGGTTGAGCATCGGGTTCAGGGAGGACATTGATTGGAATCCCTATCAACCCCCTAGCAGAAACTACTTGGGTGACGGATGGGTGTCGATGGTCAATATCGCACCACCTGATAAGTATCACCCTAAATCCTCTCTTGAAGCACCCCCATCAGGAGCCATCCTATGGGAGGAAGAGCCAATGCATGGATATGAGCGAGAGGAGTATGACTATGTCCCAAGCGAGAATGAAGATGAAGCTGGCCTGGCCTACCATGGGCCTTGGTACATGCAAAACCTTGCTTGGATAGGCCACACAGAGAGTGGATACATCTCATACGAGGGTGGATACATGTCATATGAGAGTGGCTATGAGTCAGAGGACTCAACAGAGATGGCCTACCTGCAGCCTAGACATGCGAGCCACATCATTGGGCCAGAAACCAACACCAATGGATTCTTCATAAGTGATGATGACTATGAAGATGAGACTGAGCTGGCCTATCTGGGGCATCAGTAGGCAAGCCACCACCCCATCCTAGGGCTAGAAACAAATGCCAATGGTTTCTTTATAAGCGATGATGACTTTGAGGATGAGATCGAGATGGCTTATCTTGGGCCTCGACACTTGCGTCCAGTCGATCTGCTTGTTGAGAGAGAGGTGATGCTTCGCATCATAGATCCTGATCTTCACTTCCTAGGAAGACCACCAAATCTAGATGTCATCTATCACATGGTCTTCTTAGATCCCCCAACATTTAGAGAGTAGTTATTGCCTAATGATCCCATCATCTCATCTATCCATAGACCAGATCCTGAGATCCCTATGCCCCTAGAGCCTCATTGCAAGTATGGAGGGTGCACCTAGGATGTAGAGCTTCACCCACATGGTCCTAGAGATTTCATTCCATCCATCAACATGATCTCCATTGATTTGACCACTCCACTCCATAACCCAATAGATCCTTCAAAACCATTGTGTCTTAACTTAGATGCTATTGATTGGGATCATGTTGATTCACCCCTAGAGCCTAAATATTTCTTCCCCAATGAAGAGATGCTACAACCATTCCATTTTGCATCAGGTTGCACACATGATGTCTATCACGTTGGTTTTGACCCTGAGTCAGTGGGAACTATAAATCCAGTAGATGACATTCATTTAATCCCCACTCCTCACCAGCTTGAGGAGGGGTCACATATGGCAATAGAGGAGACTTTTGAGGTGGACATCAACAATGATCCTTCTCAACCAAAGAAAGTCAAGTTCGGAGAAAGCTTATCTCCAGAAGAATAGGCCATCATAATTCCTCTACTGAAAGAGAGACCAAATCTCTTTGCTTGGACCTACAAAGACATGCCGGGGCTAGATCCAAAATTGGTTGTCCACAACCTTTCGCTAGACCCCATGAAGAAATCGGTCAAGAAGAAGCTTAGAAATATGCATCCAACCATCACTTTGATGGTGAAGAATGAGTTGTAGAAATTGTTGGATGTAGTCTTTATTGTTCCCATCGACTATCTAGAATGGGTATCAAACATGGTGCCCATAGGAAAACCTGATGGAAGAGTCCGCATTTGCATAGATTTTAGGGATCTCAACAAGGCAACCCCAAAGGATTCATTCCCATTGCCCAACATAGATGCTCTTGTAGATGCAACTGCAGGTCATGAGATGCTCTCCCTAATGGATAGTTTTTTTGGTTACAATCAGATTCAGATTAAGCCCGAAGACCAGCATAAAACCATGTTCACCACTCCATGGGGGACATTCTATTACAAAGTGATGCCATTTGGTCTTAAAAATGTTGGTGCCACATATCAATGAGCTATGACATACATTTTCCATGACTACATGCACAAGATCTTGGAAGACTACATCGATGACTTACTAGCCAAGTCATTGCTATGAGAAGAGCATGCTGAGACCCTCAGAAAGGTCTTCGATCACCTGATTGAGCACAATGTCAGATTGAACCCCAAGAAATGCATCTTTGGTGTAACTTCTAGAAAACTCTTGGGATTCATCATTTCTAAATGAGGCATCGAGGTAGACCCAACAAAGGTAAAGGCTATCCTAGAAATGGCCCCACCCACGAACATCAAAGAACTGAGAAGCTTACAGGGCAAAGTAGCATCCATCAAGTGATTTATCGCACAACTATCGGATAAATGTCGACCCATGAATCGACTGCTACACAAGGGGGTCCCATTCCAATGGGATGAAGAATGTCAGCAAGCCTTTGCTAAAATCAAGGAGTACCTGGCAACATCACCAGTCTTAGCTCCACCAAGGCCAGACGTGCCATTCCTACTGTATATATCCGCTACCAATTTTGCTTTGGGCACCATGTTGGCTCAAAAGAATGTGCAAGACAAGGAACAAGTGATATATTACATCAATCGCACCTTGGTGAGCTACGAGATAGGATATGCATACGTAGAAAAGTTATGCTTAGCGGTGGTTTTTGCAACCAAGAAATTGTGCCACTACATGCTGAGCCATATGACATATGTAATATCCAAGAAAAATCCTTTGTAGTATATGATGAGCAAGACATATCATAACACACATACTACAAAGTGGATCATGCTATTGATAGAATTTGATTTGGAATTCATAAGCCAAAATTCCATCAAGGGACAAGTCATAGCTGATCAGCTGGCTGAGGCACCTCTTCAGAATAGTAGGCCCCTCACCATAGAGCTTCCTGATGATGTTGTCTTTGCACTATCAGAAGCGCCCAAACCTCGAAGAACCAAAAAATGAAGCTGATATGACTCTATTCTTCGATGGTTCGAAGTGTGAGCAAGGGGGCGGTGCAAGGATTATATTTTTCATGCCACAAGGTGCTCCAATGCCCTTGTCATTCAAGCTAGACTTCCCTTGCACTAATAACAACACCGAATACGAGGCCCTAATCTTGGGTCTCCAAACAACCATCACCATGAGAATCAAAAGGCTAAATATCTTTGGTGACTCCCTCCTCATAGTCAACCAGGTCAAGGGACTATTTCAATGCTGGGATCCAATCCTGAAAGCTTACAAGGAGCTTGTTGACACATATCTAGCCAAACTAGAGTGGTATGACATCGAGGCCATCCCTCATTCATAAAATAGATTCGTAGACACCATGGCATCTCTGGGATCCTTGATCCCTCAGAATCCATCTACTGATTTCACTACCATTCATGTCAAAATGCTCTCGCACTCAATGATCCAGCATGAGGCTTTTGATAACAAGGAATCAATCAACATGATTCATATAGAGCCAGACCATGACTGGTTCTGTAAAGCCAAAGACTTCTTAAAGAAGGCACCTTGGGGGTCCTTGATCTTGCAAGGTCCTACGGAGAATGGTACCACTATTCACCATAAGGTTGTTTCTCAATCTACATTTGTGCAAATCGAATTACAAGAGGAACAAGCCATCTTATCTATCGAGGTTGTAGCCTATCAGGATTGGCTATCCCAATTACAAGACTTCCTTAGGCTTGGAATTGTCCCACAAGGACTATCACATACCGAAAGATGAGCATTCAAGAAAAAGTGATAAGATATGTCTTTCTAGGAGGCATATTGTATCATCAAAGCTATGATGGAGTCCTCCTACATTGCTTAGAGCCCCAAGAATCAGCTTGGGTGATTTCACAAGCTCACGATGGTACATGTGGTGGCCACTTCAACGACATGGCCATTGTCAAGCGCATCCTTCGAATGGGTTATTACTAGCCCACCATGGAGAAGGATTGTTGTGAGTATGTCAAGAAATGCATTAAATACCAGCAGCATGCAAATCTGATGCACTTGCCATCTCAGGCCTTACAACCCATTCAGGTGGCTTGGCCATTTTCTCAGTGGGGTTTCGATCTGATTGGAAATATTTCTCCCCCATATTTGGGCCGACACACGTTCATCTTAACGACCACTGAGTACTTCACCAAATGGGTGGAAGTGGTCCCTTTAACCTCGATAATTGGTCCTCGGATTACAGAGTTCATACTTCACAATATCATCTATCATTTTGGGGTACCCTTCAAGATAATCTCAGATAATGGTCCATCATTCAAAAACAAAAATGTGTGAGCTTTAACGACCAAATACAACATTCAACATAGTTTTGTGACACCATACTATCCATAGGAAAATGGGCAAGCAGAGGCCTCAAACAAGACAATAGTAGCCATCTTAAAGAAGATGGTGAAAGAAAATCATAAGGATTGGCATCTACAATTACCCTTAGCATTGTGGGCTTACAAGACTAGCATACGGATGCCCACTAGGGCAACACCATTTTTGCTTGTATATGGCGTTGAGGCCATTATGCCCTTAGAGTTGGAAATTTTGACATTGCGTATCGCATTGAAAGAGTTCATCAATGACGACACTACACGACAAGCTCACCTGGATCAATTGACCCTTCTGGATGAACGATGCATCAATGCTCTTGAGCATCTTCATGTTTACCAGGATCATCTAACATGAGCTTATAACAATAAATTCCACCTGAGAGACTTTAAAGTTGGGGATCTTGTGCTTAAAGAAAACCAATAGAACTCAAATCTGCCATCGCATCTACGAGACAAATTTATGGCCAATTGGATAGGTCCCTATATCATCTCTAAGAAGATTGGGCCTGGGGCATATCACCTAACAATGCTAGAGGGTGTTGAGGAGCTGAAGCCTCTCAACATCATCCATCTAAAGGCATTTCACACATAAATCAACAAAATATCAAAAACATTCAAATAAATTTCAAAAGTTTCAAAAACAATAGAAATCATAAAAATCCAAACAAATCAGAAAACATCAAAATTAAAACAAAAAAGCTCCAAAGGCATCTTAAAGCCCTTTGGTCAATTCACAAAAAGCTCCAAAGGCATCTTAAAGCCCTTTGGTCAAATCACAAAAAGCTCCAAAGGCATCTTAAAGCCCTTTGGTCAACTCACAAAAAGCTCCAAAGGCATCTTAAAGCCCTTTGGTCAACTCACAACCAAAGGAATCTTAAAGCCCTTTGGTCAATCACAAAAAGCCCCAAAGGCACCATAAGCCCTTTGGTCAAAAACAAAACATAAAAGCACAAAAACAACTTAAAACCAAAAGTTCAAAAACATTCATAATAATCAAAACCCAAAAACAATTGAAAACATAAAAAATACAAAAACATTTGCATTCACTTAGTTGCATTGCATTAGGCAGTTCCATCCATTACATTTGCATTAGATACATTTGTGTTTGCAATCTTACAAATGACACCACATTTGTACATCAATCATGCATCTTCAAAATCCATCATCATCCATCACCCATGTGTGTAACTATGTTTTTCAACACAACCCCTCCTATTGCTATGAGGAATATACTAGGGTTTTTCGGTCACTCAGCCATACCTAGTGGTTTTATCAAACTTTGTAGAAAGTTATCTTAGCTTTTAATAGGTGAGGTTTAGTTTTGATAGCACCTGGTATATTTCAAAATCCTATCACTAATCAAAACACTAAATACCTAGTTGGAACAAGGGAAATATGAACACTACGAAGTGGTATTAGGTATCCTAAGGTGAAAATTTTATCTTGCTCATCCCCCTGTGCGATCGGTTCAAAAATGATGAGAATTGGCAAAAGGACAAGTTCATCCCTACCCAAAGAAATCCCTTGCTTTAATCAAAACAAGCAAAAATCCTGAACAAAGAAAAATTCAAAAACAAAATAAACAAGTGATTATCATCACTACATAAATCCCTTGCTCAAAAGAAAAACAAAAATTCAAAATAAACAGTGGTTTTCATCACTAAGCATGAGCAAGTATCCCAAATAAATATGAAGAAAAGAAGGGAGTATTGAACTTGAATCCCTGGAATTCTCAACATGAACGAGCCATAAGGTATCCTTGCACACGATGATATGTCTATCACATTAGCATTTTGCTTTTGTGTAGACCAATGTTTGCATGTGGAAGAGCTAGCTTTAGGTGTCCTATACCGCCTAGTGGTCTAATCCAACTGAGTCCAACTTAGGATCAGGATAAACATTTGAGGATCCCCAATACAACAATGGGCTGAATGAATCCTTCCTGGCACTAGGGTATGCTTATGTTCTATCTAATATATTCATTTGCACACATAGGGATAATGAGTATCTAGGTCTTCATAACAAAAACTTTATCCTTCAGAAGCTCTGTATGATCAGTATACAACTTTTGATGGAGCAACTAGGGTGTTTGAGTCTCATGGAAAACCTCAAAAAAATCCCCTCATAGCAACAATTCATATCATCACTCGCATCATCAACTTTCTTTAGGATATTTTGATCATTAGAGGGTGTCCATGAAATAGGATAGATACCGGATGAATGTCAACAATGATATTTAGATGACCACTGACTATTCTGTGCATACCTTTTAATTTACAGAAGCTAATCAAGAAAGTACATACATATCACATCATCTCATCTCACATTTGGATGTTTAAATGATTAATTCTTATTATAAGAGTTATTATTTATTCATGATTTTTATACATTTTGTGGTGTCATCCATTAGATTGTCAAAACCCATGCCATATCATATCATATGTTTTAAGTGATTAAAGCATACAAGTTCATTCACATTAGATCATCAACATAATGCATAACACATTTCATTTACCATATCATAGCAACATAAGTTAGATGCATAAAATACATCAAAATCAAACATGCATTTAACAATAAGCATTGCATCCATATATGCATCCATCATCATCATCTAGATCATGCCATCTAATCATCCACGCATCATAAAGCATAAGTCATGTAAACCACACCATATAGCATAAAATCATAGAGTAGTCCACCTACACATACACATCATAACATCTAAAGCATCACATCACATCATATCACATAAGACCATGATACTGCATCACATAAACATAAAAACATAATCATAAAAGATACACATAATGAGTCTCAAAGTCTAGATATCATATAAATGTGTGTCAAAATAAGTACATGTAGGTACAAAAGGGCCATAAGGCTACAATCATGTAGGTCAACTGACCTTACACTCAAAATAGTACAAAATGCCAAAGGGGCCATAGTGCTCAAGAGTGGCCTGCACCACTAGCATCACCTCTGCCCTCACCACCCCCTCTAGGAGGTGGCATAGAACTGGCACCCCTAGTCCGCTCTATCTAGGTCCTGGTCCTATGGCTCGATCGAGCTGATGACTGCCCTGAGGTACTTTGATCGGTCCTATGTGACCCTCCTACCATAGGCCTATCTGGTAGGTGACCTCCCCGAAGCCTGACCTCGTGCTCCAGTGCTAGGATATAGGAGGAATCTAGGGTGTGCTGCTCCAAGTCCTCTGCTAAAATCCCATGCAAATGCCAGATCTTCACACCTGCATCTAGACCACCAAGTCCCTGAGGTACTAGAATAGATGGCACAATCTATCCCTGAGTAGCACCCCCTTCGGCCATAAGTTGATCTATCCTACCCTATAGTGTGGTCCACTCTACATCGAGGCACTAAACCTGAGCCTATAATAAAGCAATGGTGGCATCCCTCTACTGTACCTAGATCTGAGATACCTGCAGCTCGACCTCCACCTGATGCAACTAAGCCCAAAGAGGAGAATCCCGCTCCTCGAGAGCCAACTCCTCCTCCTCCTCCTCCTCTGGAGCTACCTACTCCTCTGCTACCTCTTGCTCTACTGGTTGGCCCTAGCCCTCCATTTGAGCCTACACTCGACATCCATCAAGATCATCCCCTACAGTAGCCACATCCTAGTCATGGCCCAAACTACCACCACCCTACCATAGCCGTATGCCCCACCATCGAGTGTAGTCCTCTGTAACTCACAATACCAGCATCCACTACTGGAGGATCATCATCCTCTATCACCATTGTAACCTGAGGCCATGGAAGATCCCTCTCTGTAGTGATCCACCTATACAAAATTGGCTGGAGTGGCACATCCTATGGTAGACCAAACTATCGAAGCACCCTAGAATAGTGAAAGAACTCCCTGATGCCATCCTTATGGTTGATAACCCATCGATCACACCGAGTCCGAGCTATGAAACTAGCTGGATCCCTCCAAGCAGGGCACTCATATTAAGGCCTCCAGATGACATCTTGGGCTCGTAAACCAATCAGTGATGTCGTGTAGTGGGAAATATCCCCTGCATGAGGCTGACTCTTGTGCTCCTCGAGCTCTCTAGGCCACCTAGATCCATAGCACTGGTGGGAATCGACCACCCTAGTAATATCCATAGGAAGTCCTACTGGGTGGTCCACCTTGATATGCTCCCATCCCTAGATCTGAAGGAGCAAGCTACAAGTGATGCTGGCGCATCCCATCACTAGATCCGATAGAGCTCATCATAGCACTGAGCCAATAGAGTGCTACCCCAAGCATAGATAATAGGTTGTGCACTATCCATCAGGTCCTGAACCATGGCTAAGAGGTTCCATGGGAACCTCACTCCTGAGCAGTCAAGAATAAGGATGTTGTAGATGACCATCAACAACACAACATGCCTACGAGAGAAGACATTCTCTTGGTACCACCAAGCAACTTATACCCCACTAGATTGAGTATCTTGGAAGGAAGCAATGACATGTCTCCCAAAGACCCTCGTGAAGACTACATCTCGGGAATTAGTGGGGGAAGAAACAATAGGCACTCCATAAAAGGGGATCTTGAAGATCCTGTAGACATCCTCTAACGTAATGGTCATCTCGTCGGTAGGAAGATGGAAAGTGTTAGTCTTGGAATCCCACCTATGGGCCAGGGCAGTCAAATAGGCCTGATCCAACATGATCATCGAAATCCTGGTAACATATTGGAGGTCGTGAGCATCGAGCCAACCCTAGTCTGTGTCATCCATGGCAGGCAAGAGGTCCACAAGCAACTGCGGGTCCTAGGGCTCGTGCAGACAAAATCTAGAAGTGCAAAATAAATACCTAAATCAAATGCACTAACAAACTAATAAATGCATAAAATAAAAATGGTGCAAGATAATCTAAGATAAGCTTAAGGTAACAAGCATAGTGGTTAAATGCACCTAAACATCCAAAAAACTCAAAAACTACTATTCAAAATTTCAAAAAAATCAATTAAAATTGCTTTAAAATTCAAAAATTAGAGAAATAAACTTAAGGCCACCTAGCCTCTCGCGCCAGGAGCGGCCATGAAGCGACCGCTGAAGTTGACAGTGGCCAGCCTCCAATGGTCAAAAATTTGACCGTTGGAGTTTTAAACTGGTCGCTAACGACAACATCGGCTAGCCTCAAGCCAAGATAGCCACTTTAGGTGGCAAAGACTAGTGGGCGACACACCAACGACGTTCCCCCATGGCCAAAAATCACAAAAACATAAAATAAAGGAAAACCCATCTGCTTAAACCCTAAACTAGCCCTATCTACTAGTTTAGTTCATTTCCAATAGGGTTAATGAGGTTCCTTTACCAAATTGTTTAGTTAGGTTCATTTTATAGCATTAACAAAATGGGGTTAGGGTTTAGAAAGGTACACGTGAAGCTCTGGCTCCTCCACTAGTCAAAGCCTCATCTTGATCAGCCATGGCATCAAATCAATAGCATCCTGGGTCACAAGTAGTCACTCTCAACTCAGAGCTCAAAAGTACAATGATAGCTGGAAAATGAAAGGTCAAAAACCCTAATTTGCTTTTGTATTCCCAAAATGTGCCTCGACCACTGCTGGCATCAACGGCCCAAAATTTCTAGCCGCTAGACCTGATAGCGGCCATAAAGTGGTAGTTTGGGGTCACTGGACCTGATAGCGACTAAGCAACAGGGAGAAATTCATTCAATTTCTCACCACAAAGCACCTCAAAATGGGTCAATAAGCACATCCATAAATCAAAAGCAACCAAAATGTACACAAACAAAAAAATTTACATATATCAAAATCCAAAAACATCATAAAATTTAGATTAACACCAACAAAATCAAATAAGCAAAATCCCAATTGAGCCTCGTAATCAGTTATTTACTCTATACACTTGGCGATTGTAGTGACTAGCGCTCCATGTAATTCGACAAGATGAGTAAATTACCATAAGGCCACTTGGGGCAAAATAGTTAAGGTAGAATTGAGACGCTTCACTTCAAACCCGAAGAAGGCCATGACGGTCGGACCACCCCATGGGAGCGAGGATCCATCTCATTTATCCTATAGAAAATAGTGATTTAACACGGTTAAATAGAATTGCTAACATCTTAATTCCCTAAGAAGGCTGATGAGCACCAAAAATGCTCATTTTATATACACGGTTAAGAAGAATTATCATTGGTTCAATTAGCATATGAAATGTATTTTATATAACTTATGCATATAATTGATAGAAAATTTGGTATTATGCTTGATTGGTGTTTTTAGTGGGAAATGTGTATAAATGCAGGTATTGGTACTAATATGGTGTTTTCTAGTCTACATCCACTTGGACCCGTCATACTTCTACGTATAGAGACTAAGGCAAGAGAGTAGGCACATTCCTCTTCAAGGAAGGTGCCCAACAGAAGTAGGCACCTTCCTACAACTAGAAGGCACCCACAGAAGATGAGCGCCTCCCTACAACCGGAAGGCACCAACGGAAGACGAGTGCCTCCCTACAACCGGAAGGCACCAACGAAAGAAGAGCGCCTCCCTACAACCAAAAGGCACCTATAGAAACGAGCGCCTTCCTACAACCGAAAGGCGCCCATAGAAGACGAGCGCCTCCCTACAACCGAAAGGTGCCAATGGAAGATGAGAACCTCCCTGCAACCGAAAGGCACCAACGAAAGAAGAGCGCCTCCCTACAACCGGAAGGCGCCTCCATGCCTTCATACTTTGCAAGATTTACCAAGTCAACTTTGACTGGTTGACCAAGGACTATGGAGGAGGTTGCACGTGAAGACAAAGGAGATCTATTTTTGCATTTATTAAATAGAATAAAGTGTTTGTTATTATTATCAACCGATTGGCCGGTTGACCTTGTAAAGCTTCTAAAGCATATTATTATTTTTAGGATGCATTAGTTAAGGATTTGTTGTTACGTACACCTAAGGATATTTATATTTATCCTTCTGGTGAACGAACATACTTTAAAATAGAAGAATAAAATATGTGTAGAATCAATTGTAACTAAATCACATCACGTGATTAAAATAGACCGATTTGTTATTGTAATGAGATCTGGTTGCATTTTATATAAAGACGTAGGCCAGATGAATAGGGGAGATCAGAGATCAATGATTAATTTTACACAAAACTTATTTTATTTTATTGTTTAAATAATTAAGAGTGCAACTCCTCTTATTCGAGCAAGCTCTACGTAGCTAGCCGGGCGGACTATCTGTGGGAGCTTGGGCCCACTCCCTGCAGTAGTCCACCCCTGTTTAATTTGTGTATTTGCTTTCTGTAGATTAGTTTACTGCTTTATTTAATTTCAGTTGTGTGTGTTTATTTCCTCGCATTTTATTTCCAGCACTTTACTTTTTGTTTAATAATTTATTTATTTCATTTCCCGCACTTAGTTTATTTGGTTTGGCTAGAATCCAATTACACAAACCTCCCCACCAAACTAAATAAGGTACAACCAGATTTTTTCCCCAACATTGCAGGCATATACTGTGCGTGACACTCATAAGTTTACGAACTTACCGGATTGATAATTTATGGAAGAGAAATGAATGTTTTTCGAGACATGAATTTCTGCTCACCATTTTGGCACCGTTGTTGGGGAGTGTCTAAACTGTAGTGTTCTGATTTACAAGTCAGATAAAAAGCTTATTTGAAATTACCTGTAAATATTTTATCTGAGAAGCATGAGTCCACAAAGGAGCTTCTTATAAAAAGGCAAAAAATAGTTGTCGGCACAGTCAGAGCCAAATCCCATAGGCAATTATTTATATTTTTTAGCTTCTCAGGTAAACGTGGGAATGAACCTGATGTATCATAATTAAGTGTAGAAGTAGAAATAAAATGTGTTGTTGAAAAAAATTAGAAAAAAATCTGGCATTGAAGGATTTCCATCATGTTCTAAATGGTTTCAAGAAATCAAAAGAAAAAGCACAACCCAAGTCTGATTGAAAATTTTTAGGGACATGTTTTTATACAGAAACCATTGAAAAATTGTGCCTCTAGAAGATTGGTTTTAAATTAAAAATTTTTACAGGCTTGAAATTTTTGCAACGTATTGGTAAATGTTTTTTATGATGAAATTAATAATGCAGGGAAAATAACAGAGCATAATTTAAAAAGAACATCTTGTTATGGAGTATGCTCTTCACTTGCGCTTAAGGCGACCTGGTGAATCAGAAACTAGCATGTGTTTTTAACATACTACTATGCCATGTTTTCTTCAGGTTGCTAACTCATGGATAGTCATTTTCTGGCCTGCACACTTTGCCATTACGTTGAAAGAAGTTTGGTTGCGAGGCCATGAAGGAAAATACTCTTCTCATGCTACAACATATCAAACTAGTTGAAAAAAAAAAATATATTTCGAGAAGACTAGTTCAGATGTAGGCATGGGGGAGACCCCACCTTCATCAAATGCCGCCAACAGCACAATGAACGCTATTTATAGTGTTCATGAAAAAAAAAAAAAAAGAGAGAGAAAAAATAAATCATCTACTGAAAATGCTCCAAGTTAATGAAGCAATTCAAAAATAGAGTTTTATTTTGTTGCTTGTTGAAAGAGAGTATCCTCTTTCCCGAGGACCAGCTTGGTCCAAAAGGGAAATGAGAAATCTCCAACCGGTAGCTAAATAAAACAAGGAAAAATCTTGGAGGAGATCAGATTTCAAATGTCTGCACAAAGGCCACAGGATTAACATTTTTTTTTTATGTGCTAATTGAGGAGGAGCTTGGTGTTTCAAAAATGTGATTTGTTGGTTGTCATATGAAAAAAATATACAAAATAGAGGCAGAATCTCACTATGGTGGAAGATAACATCAACTTTGAGAGGATTTGAAACCATGGAGAAATCTGCTTTTCACAAAAAGTGTGAGGGCAAAGATGTTTCAGTACATGGTACATTTTGCCAAATTCTTAGGATGGATCATTGACAAACCTCCAGATGTGAAAATCACCAGCTCAAATGGTTGAAGTAGACATCCTATTATTTGATGCAGATGATGAAAAAAAAAATGATAATCCAAGATCTGTTCTGGTCAAGGCAAAATAGACCGAAAAAAAAAAAAAAAAAAACAGAGAAAAAAATTAGTTAGAATTTTATTTTAACGTCTTTAGTTTAGATTTTTCTTTTATGTTTTATAGGAAAATGTGAAGTGCGAAGTAGAAAAATAAGGAGGTGTCTGTGAAGATCTCATGAATTGATATTCATACATGAAGTTCGTAATAGCACTATACGAACTGTCTCGGGTACCTGATCGTATAGCATCCAATCTAACAGGTGAAAGCCAGCAGAGTTTTGCCTTGGAAACATTGGCACTTGAAGGCAGGCTAAGTAACCCTGATCAAGCGAAAGGCTTCCAGCCCAAGGTGCTTGTGGAATTTGGGGGAAAATTTTGCTGGAAAGTGCATGACTATTATAGCCTGGATGATAAAAAAAGTTAGATATGCTACACCAAGTGCAAGAGAAGAGTTTCGAGACAACGTTCAAGTAACGATCAACGAGCTCCATTAACCACTGCCTCACATTCACAAGAGTGGATCAAACATCGGCATGGGGGAGACCCCATACCATACCGATAGCTTGGACGAATGTTCAAACATTCGTCGAAAAAAAAAGGAAGAAGAAAAAAAAAAAGAGAGAGAAAGAAAAAAAAAGAGAAAGAAAAAAAAAAGAGAAAGAAAAAGAAAAGAGAGAGAGAGAGAGAAAGAAAAAGAAAAAAAAAAGAAGAGAGGGAGGATACGTAAAAAAAAAAAAAATGAAGTGAAAGACGCCTTGTTTATCAAGAAGGCGCCTTCCGCATCAAGAAGGCGCCATACATTGGAGGCGCCTTCCATAGGAAGAAGGTGCCATACATTAGAGGTGCCTTTCGCATGAAGAAGGCACCATACATTAGGGGCACCTTCCGCATCAAGAAGGCGTCATACATTGGAGGCGCCTTCCACAGGAAGAAGGCGCCACACATTAGGGGCACCTTCCGCATCAAGAAGGCATCATACATTGGAGGCGCCTTCCATAGGAAGAAGGCACCACACATTGGAGGCGCCTTCCGCATCAAGAAGGCGCCATACATTGAAGACGCCTTCCACCAAAATATATATATATATATATATATATATGTGAATCCTCCTAGTGAAAAAAAAAAAAAAAAAACATAGAACATGTCCTACTTAGCATAAAAATTGCTTTCTTATTGCTTTGTAGGAAATCATGAACCGAATGCAAGCTGCAGGCATCCTGAGAGCCAGGGCCTAACAGGCACGGAGTCATGACTCCTGTTTTACTGCTTTCGTGTGTGCAATTTTTGTAGGTGTAGTTTCGCAGTACACAACCATGAGAATGATTTGTAGGTGGAGCCGGCTTAAACTAGGCCTAACAGATGTGACATTTTGTGCCCTACAATTAGGAGTGCGGCGAAGCAGAAAATGCACTTACTTCCCACTAGGAAGAGAGTGCCTACAATCAGCCCAATACAGTAGTGCCTTTTTCCACCTGGAGGAAGGCACCAATAAGCAATTTTCTTCTCCCTTGGACGGGGATACCTGTTGTTCAAGTGTGGGACCTAACATTTGGAGGGCTGCAGACTTGTTGTGCAGAGGGACCTGTTGCTGGCGATAAGGGCATCACCAATTTAAGTGGGGGAAGATGTGGGTGAATCAGAACCTCCTGTAAAAAAAAAAAAAAAAAAAAAAGGGGGGAGTTCGGAAGGCTGTTGTCACGAGGACGTGATAATTTTTAGACATGGGGGAAAGACGCCTTATTGTCGATGCCTAACTTACTCCTATGAAAAAAAATAAAAAAAAATAAAAAAAAAGAAAGAGAAAAAAAAAAGAAAAGGAAAAAAAAAGAGAGAGTCAAGATCTGTTCTATTCATGGTAGAACAGATAAATATATATATAAATAAATAAATAAAATCTCCAGGAGCACCAACGTGAAGATGTCTCACACCACCGGCATCATATATATCAGATTCTACGAAATTCAACCGGGTATGTACTATTTTTCTTATGAATTATGTGTATAGTTATTTTAAAATCATTTCTATGCTAATACCAGTCGACGCCTCCACATTTTTTCAAAATCTCCCATTAGAATTCAAACACATGATGTGCCTTAAAAATATATATATAATTGAAAAAAAAAAAAAGAGAGAGGCTATGGCATCTACATGAATAAATTTGGCGTCATTTTCATTGCCGCCTCCTTACAATGGTAGTCATCTTGAGTGAACACATATAAATGATGCTACTCTCTACCACAAAGGAGGTTACGGAGATGTCAAATATGTTTCAGATGTGGGTAAAAGTAGTAGTTGGTGATTGCACTTGTTTTAAACAAATTTGGTCTCACCAAATCTGACTAATGTGCAACACTAGAAAATGCTAGCATTAGTGCAGTAGTAATTTGCCCTAAACAGTGTGGTCAAAATTTAACTATTTATCCGCAATGATTAGTCAGGATGTGTTTCTGACTTCTGCTGGTGCCGCATCGCTCTATGGATGAAGAATAGCAGCACTCAATGAAAAAAAAAAACACAGTGCTGAATAAAAAAAAATAGTACTGAGAAAAAAAAATAGTAGTGCTGAATGGAAAAAATAGCAGCACTCAGCGACAGAGAAACAGAGATGCTGAAGGCCATTAAAAAAAAATAAAAAGAAAAAATATATATATCCCAGGGGTTGTTGTCACGAAGACATGACAAACTTTTTGGCATGGTCATCCTGCGAGAGGGATAACTTCACCTTTTGGTGCCACGAGGGCATGGCACATGTTAGGCATGGGGGGATGATGAGCACCAAAAATGCTCATTTTATATACACGGTTAAGAAGAATTATCACTGGTTCAATTAGCATATGAAATGTATTTTATATAACTTATGCATATAATTGATAGAAAATCCGGTATTATGCTTGATTGGTGTTTTTAGTGGGAAATGTGTATAAATGCAGGTATTGGTACTAATATGGTGTTTTCCAGTCTACATCCACTTGGACCCGACATACTTCTACTTACAGAGACTAAGGCAAGAGAGTAGGCACCTTCCTCTTCAAGGAAGGCGCCCAACAGAAGTAGGCGCCTTCCTACAACCGGAAGGCGCCCATAGAAGACGAGCGCCTCCCTACAACCGAAAGGTGCCAATGAAAGACGAGCGCCTCCCTGCAACCGAAAGGCGCCAACAGAAGACGAGCGCCTCCCTACAACCGAAAGGCATTGATAGAAACGAGCGCATTCTTACAACCGTAAGGCGCCCATAGAATACGAGCGCCTCCCTACAATCGGAAGGCGCCAATGGAAGACAAGCGCCTCCCTGCAACCGGAAGGCGCCAACGGAAGAAGAGCGCCTCCCTACAACCGGAAGGCACCTCCATGCCTTCATACTTTGCAAGATTTACCAAATCAACTTTGACTGGTTGACCAAGGACTATGGAGGAGGTTGCACGTGAAGACAAAGGAGATCTATTTTTGCATTTATTAAATAGAATAAAGTGTTTGTTATTATTATCAACCTATTGGCCGGTTGACCTTGTAAAGCTGTTAAAGCATATTATTATTTTTAGGATGCATTAGTTTAGGATTTGTTGTTACGTACACCTAAGGATATTTATATTTATCCTTCGGTGAACGAACATACTTTAAAATAGAAGAATAAAATATGTGTAGAATCAATTGTAACTAAATCACATCACGTGATTAAAATAGACCAATTTGTTATTGTAATGAGATCTGGTTGCGCTTTATATAAAGACGCAGGCCAGATGAATAGGGGAGATCAGAGATCAATGATTAATTTTACATAGAACTTATTTTATTTTATTGTTTAATTAATTAAGAGTGCAACTCCTCTTATTCGAGCAAGCTCTACGTAGCTAGCCGGGTAGACTATCTGCGGGAGCTTGGGCCCACTCCCTGTAGTAGTCCTCCCCTGTTTAATTTGTGCATTTGCTTTCTGTATAATAGTTTACTGCTTTATTTAATTTTAGTTGTGTGTGTTTATTTCCTCGCATTTTATTTCCAGCACTTTACTTTTTGTTTAATAATTTATTTATTTCATTTCCCGCACTTAGTTTATTTGGTTTGGCTGGAATCCAATTACACAAACCTCCCCACCAAACTAAATAAGGTACAACCAGATTTGTTCCCCAACACTACAGGCATATACTATGCGTGACACTCATAAGTTTACGAACTTATCGGATTGATAATTTATGGAAGAGAAATGAATGTTTTTCGGGACATGAATTTCTGCTCACCAAAGGCCATTGCGGCTAGACCATCCCAAGGGATGGGGATGTGCAATTACCAAAAATGGTTGAAATCATGCCTGGATGGGAGCAACCCTACAACAACAAAAGCAACCCTCTAAAGAGGTCCAAATATTTCATTTTGGTCAAGCGACTCGTTGCTTTATTAATTTTCCTTTCCTCATCGACTCATCGCTTGAGGGGGTGGTCAAAATTTTCAACAATAATAATCAAAGTCAAAAAAAGTTCACTCAATCATGTCAAGTTGTGTTTGTATTACGAATCATTTACAACAACTATCATAAGCTTACCCTTTTCTGGGAAAAAAATCAAACATGACAGTTAAGTTTGTAGCTCTCCTAATTTTGGACCTATAGTAGTACTAAAGCTACCCGATCGCCTGATAAATGAGTGCAAAATTCCACAAATTTAAGCCTTCAACCTTGTTGGAACTAATGAATCTAGGATGCGTACCTCCTACATGACTGGGGCATCCAATGTTGATCAGATCAATGATCATCATCCAACCTACAATGTGACCCTAGGTGGTCTATTTTTGCTTTACACTGTGTTTTCCCACAATGCATCCCAAAAATAGGTATATATAGACACCTAAAATACGTCATGTTTAGGAGACTACCCATATGGACACATTCATAGACCATATGAATCCTCTTGGATCTCTCCAAGATCAAGTAGTGGTCTTAAAAAATAAAAAAAGGCAGTTCTAGCCCATCCAAGCATAGCTGCTCTCAAGCAGAGTAGCTGCCACACCTGGCTACTGAAGACTATTGTGGCCACATCTAGCCATTGAACCTAATAGCAGCTAGCACAATGCACATTCTGGACATAAATACAGGCCCATATCACGTAGTCTGACTACACCTTTACATTATTTACAGGTAAATTTTGGTGAGGAACTACCTAAGTTCCTCCTAACTACCCCTTCAATGCCAGTTTATGACTGATGCTTTCCACTTGGGATGGTCAGTCACATGCAATTTGGATTGAAGCTTCTCCAAGAATCTAAGGTCCATATCTGAGAGAGAGAATTCTACATATGGACTCTCCCACAAAGAGCAAAGGATCCACAATTTTTAGAGTTTATGCAACGAAGCCCTATCATATTGGAGAGAAAATCTATGCATCCTTGAAGAGCAACAAAGTGCTATCGGACTGAGGAGAGACTATGCATATGCTATTCGCATTCATTATTATTCATCTCCATTCCATGTACCTAACACATTTGGTGACCCTTGAACATCTATTGAAGCAAAGAACCTAGTGTTACAACCCTTGGATCGTGAGGAGAAAGGTTTATTTCATGACCGTTGTCCTAGATAACAAGAAGGTGTGAATTCAACCATTTCAAGGCAACAACTTGGTGAATCAAAAACATCAAGATATACATCTACTTCAAAAGCCATCAAAGAGGTAAGCAACTAGGGTGCAATAGGTTGAACTTCAAATTATGGTTCATTATCAAATTCTATTAAGTAACATATTTGGATTAAAAGTTGCAGAAAGATAGATTGCATTATAGTCTTCAAGTGCAAAAAGGAAAAAATTATTCCAAGGGATATTTGCACATTAAATAGGAGTTGGATATTTTCAAAAGAAATAAAATTATCATCTACCTATTAAATATCTAGAAAGCAAAAATACTATATCCTACAATATTGATTATAGTGAAAAATTACAGAATATTCATTAAGGGTAAATTATAGATTAATCTTAAAAGTTGCAAAATTATTAGTGCATATGAAATTATTCTAATATTTCATTTACTAGACTAATAAGGTGAGATTATTGTTACCATTAAAAGTGCATTGCCACTATACTAGTTGATCTCTAACTAGTCACTCCCAAAGTATTATTGTGTGTCTTGATCTGAGGGCACAAAATCAACATATTATCAAGGTGTCAAGAAACACTATTTAATGCACAAAATCTACAACATTTAGTGGCCAAGAGAAAGCCACCATTAAAATTAGCCAAGGAGCTAAGAATCGAGACTTGGAGAGTCTCAGACCTAAAAGTGCACTTAAGGTTTCATTAAAATAATAAGTGTAGAACTTTCTACTTCAAAAGGGTGCAAATTATTAAAGCTTGGTTTTACTCTTACTAAATTGACCAAGCAAAAGGAATTACTAGAAGAAAAGGAGCATCTCAGAAAGAGACATTCGACCCATTATATTGGTGCAAATTCAATCTAATACAAGCACCATTCTTGTCCATTCAAGAAGGACAAAAGGTCTTAGAATACAATGACTATCATTCGAGCAAGTATAAGGGCAGGTTTCAAGCAAGAAAATAAATCCATCAAGGAGTACATATTGCTCAAGGTCTAAGGTGTCAAAAGACACCATTGCTCCATATCAAAGCATCAAGAAGTAAGCATTCACCTGCAATATCAAAGCCCACATAAGGAAATTAATAAATCTGCACCTACATGGATGAAAAGGAAAAAAAAGAGGTCCATACTAAAGGGTGCTCAAATACATAAAGAAAAAGACATCTATCAACATGGAACGAAGGTATTACAAAAAGGTCTATATACACTATAAAGGAGAACAAAAATCAGCATGTAGAAGGCATAGAGTATAAGGGAAAAGGTGCTACATCTGAGAAGAAGAATGCCCACCAAAGGAAGTACCAAGATCAGCTTCTAGTCTACCATTCGAAGCTCCATAGAATCGAGGAGCATCGCAACTAGTGTCATCCAACATCCTCATAAAATTACCTATGAAGGAAACAGGTTGCTTACTATCCAAGAAACAAAGCAAGCCAAGGAACAAGCATACGAAAGGGCAAGAGGAATTATAAGAGTTTTTCTCGAGTGTTATAGTAGAGGTCTACATTCAAATACCTTGAGTACCACTTGGCACAAATATTCTAAGGTACCATCCCGATTCTTTATGCTCAAGAAACTTCAAGTTCCTAAGAAAGAGGAGTTACAAATAATATTAAGAAGGTAACGTACGTTTTCTTGGCATAAGCATTGGAATAATTCCAATTCGTAACTCTCATTCACCACTCATCTAAAAGGAAGAAGAGTCCATTCTATTTAAAGCAACCAACTTGGAGAAAGTAGAAGAGAGTGAAGTCAAGGTAAAGCAACGCATTAAATGTCAAGTTCATAGTAGCAGTAGGAGCCAAGCTCATGGTAGAATAATGCATTAGCATCGACGTTATAGCAGTAAGAGGAAAATAGCATTGAATACTCCCAAACAAAGTAGTCAAGCATCCAAGCAATACAGTGAAATAAATTAGCCATTGTCCAAGGTAAATAAGAAGGCTATGCCCATACGTTGGATATAATAATCAAAATTATACTTAAGAGTGCTGCCATCTACGTCTAAGAACCAATGCCAAATATGTAGAGGTTTGGGGTATCACAAAGGTAAGACTACATCTTATTCCAATTTGCTTTCATTAATAAGGAGATATAAGGTATAATATAAGGTTGAAACATTAAGATAAATCAACCACATTTGGAAGCAATATAAAAAAAAGGAATATATATATATACCCTAATATTTGCAATATAAATCATAGGAGAAATAAATATTCCTACCTAGATAGATTAATTATCTAACATTGCAAATATTATTGTTTTCTAAATTTCCATATTAGGGAGTTATAAGGAATACTACACCAAAATAGATAGTTGATTTGAAACACAAAATATCAAATTATCAAAGGCTATAAAAGAAGGTTCTATAAGGGAAAATAAAGAGTTGGGAGCTAATTACTATACTTGTCTCAAAATTACATTAAAGAGATAAAATAATTCCAACAAATAGAACCTCATTAAAATACAAAGTGCTAAATTTCAATAGGAGAAATAAGGTGTAAAAGAAGTTGATATTTTATATTTACAAAACTTTACAAAATCAACTCTAGATTGAACTACTATTCTAAAAAGCACTTTATCTATCATTCAACATATCCAAAATTACTAGGGAGACATAAATCATTCTACAAAACTTGATAATAACAAAATTCATTCAAAATTTATCAAGTACTCAATCCACTTGGGAATCATAAAGTGCCTACAAATCCTACAAGGATTCTACTAAATCAAATCTCTTAACTAGGGAGATATAAGGAAGCCTACAAAACCTAAGCTCTACAAAGGCTTTATCAAATCAAGCTCATAACTAAGGAGTTATAAGGTAGATCACTTAGTAGATTCTCTCATAATATTCTATTCCAATAAAAATACTTTTTCAAAGAAAGTTATAAGATTTCTATCCCAAGGAATACAACAAAGAAACACACGAATAATCTCTCTAGAAAGGAAAAAGCATTTGCCATAAAAATTGGAATCATGAATCTACCTATAAAAGGTGAAGCATATTTATACCTTACTTCAAAAATTATTCATAGTGAAACCTTATATGGTGACTTTGATACCATGGAATAATATCTACAAGCTCAACTCAAAGAAGAAATTAAGAATGGAAGGGATGGCATTCCACTTTTCCTAGATTTTGTAAACATTTGTATATGACATTACTTACATATAAATTCTACAAGAATGATAATGCAAAAATACAAAGTTCAACAGAAGCTCATGAAAGGAAATCTGAGCTAAGTGAATCATAATTAAATAGGATATTTCAATCCTAATGCAGTATTGACGCTTCAAGATCCACTAATCCAAGATTTTATCTTTATGTCTTAAAAAAAGTTTTTGTACAAAGTAAGCACAAAGAAGGAGAACCATCCTTGCAGGGATCTAGTAGCAATATTACCACCTACAAGAATACAAAAAGAAGAGTCAAAGGAAAAGATAAAGAAGAAGATGGTTCAGATATAGGAGGACTCCAGAGAAAAAGTCAATTGATGATATTACCTAATCAAATCAAAGACCATACTGAAGATAAAGTTCCATATTTAATATTTAAATCTTCAATACCCAAATAATGTAATATAAGGGGGTGTTAGAGTTAGAGTATATTACATCATTTGGGTTATGTAAATGTACCACCTTAGGTACATAGTTAGAGTAGGAAATTAATTTAGGGGGAAGTTAGCTAGTTACTTAAAGCAATGTAATAAATGCACAAGTGGAAATGTGCAAGGTGTTCCTTGTACAACTAGGTAGAGTGTTGGCCAAGGAATCTATCTTCCTATATAAAGGGCCTCATAGATCAAGTCAATATCAAGTCAAGTTCTTATCTAGTGCAGTGTAGTAGATAGTGGTGCTCCCATATGGAGTACCATGTAGCTCTTTAGCTCATAGTAATGGAGTATCCATTTCCTCCATACTACTTTGTAATTTCATCATTTCTATTTATAGCATATTTCAGTCATATTGTAGACTCACTTTCTTTCATAGTTATTGCATCCTTTTAGGACCTGTGTTAGATTTTTTCCATTGAATATATCCTTAAAAGATAACATTCAAGCACTATAGCCATCAATATGAAGAGGTAAAGGGATAGAGGATCCCCTTGTCGAATTCGTCTAAAGCTCAAAAAATAGCCTACAAGGGACCCATTGATATGAAAAAAAAAATTGCAAAGGAAATACAAGTTTTCACGAGACTTATCCAACCTTGGCTGAAACCAAATTTCCCCAACACCTTTAGAAGGAATTCCCAGGAGAACCTATCATATGTCTTGTTCATGTCAATATTGATAAGTCCTAATCTACAACTTTTGTCTACTGAGTGGATTAATTCATGAACCACTATAATCCCATCTAGTATCTGTATCCTTGCCATAAAGCCACTTTGAGCCAAATCAATTAATATCAGAAGGAAAGGTTTTAATCTACTAACAAGGACCTTCATAAAAATTGTATATATGGTATTACACAAGCTGATGGGTCTAAAAGCACCAAAATTCTTTGCTCCAATAGACTTATGAATGAGGGTCACGAACATAGAATTAACTCCAAGGGGAATTTAATTAGAAGTTTGGACTTCCCAAAGCACCTCTCCAATGTCCTTACTCAGAATATGCAAAAATTTCTAAAGAGGGGGGGAACCCATCGGTTTTCAGGGCTTTCAACCCATCCATCGCAAAAATTGTGGCTTTGATTTCCTCATACCTAAAGGGACTCATAAGGATTACATTCATTTCATTAGTGAAAAGAGGAGGGATATTACAGAGCAATTTATTTTCTACCTATTCATTACTAGAATATTTTACTCCTAGGAGAGTTTTGAAAAATGCCATCGCTTCAACCCTTATATCTTGAATCTAAATAATTTTGGAGCCATCAACTTTGGTAGTTTCTTTGATCCTATTGGTGCTTCTATGTCTCAATGTAAAAAACTAAAAGAATTTTGTATTTCTATTATCATATTTAAGCTAAAGTGCCCTCAATTTTTGTCTCCACATCAATTCCTCCTTTGCTAAAGTATTATGGAAGTCAGACAACACCACCTTTTCCCTGCATATGATCTCCTAGGATAGGTTACCCAACTCAATAGTAGTCTTAATTTCTTTAAGTTGAGATTTTAGATCCTCCTTTTCAAGAATCATGTGCCCAAAGACCTTCTTGTTCCACTCTTTTAGACCTTGTTTAACAAACTTGGGATTAGAAGCCACTTAAGAGAAACCTAAGCCTAGGATCCTCACTGACCATAATTCTTTAATTTTTATCTCCAATTCAGGATGTTGGCACCATATATCTTCAAATTTGAATGGTCTAGGATGACCTCACCTCATATTTTACCACTTCAAACCACAAAGGATTATGATCTAAGCCAACTTTTGAAAGGGATCAGGAAGAAATATCTCCAAAAAGCAAAAAATATTCCTTAGAATTCAACATCCTATCAAGCCTAATTTGAAAGACCTGATTGCCCACTCTCCTATTACTCCAGGTGAACCTAGATCCCTTCAACTCCACATACATATGCTCATTATTGTTCAAAACTCTGCAAACTCTTCCATTCATTTCAAAACAGAAGTATTTTTTCCTTTTAATCCAAATGAAACAATGGGGTATTGAAGTCCTCTGCCAAAATACAAGCTTCTTGATTAATACACTTCTCATAGAACTTAGAGAGTGCCATAACATATTTTTGCTAGGGCTAGAATTCAAGGCATAAATATTAGACATAACCCATCTTCTATTACATTATCAACCCAGTCACACACATACAACAACATAGACATCCAAAAGGCAACAAACCAAGGTGTACACAAGTAACCACATAGACATACAATAAGGAAACCAACCAAGGTGCACATAGGCAATAACATATATGTCTAAAGGATAGCAAATCGAGGTACACATAGGTAACCACATAGATATCTAATAAGGAAGCCAACCAAGGCACACATAGGCAAAAATATAGATATCCAAAAGGTGGCAAACCTAGGTGCACACAAGTAACCACATAGACATCCAACAAGGTAGTCAACCAAGGTGCACACAAGCAACAACATAGACATCCAAAGAGCAACAAGTTGAGGTAGGTAACCACATAGATGAAAACCCCACTAAATATCTCAATCTCGAGAACATAGCGGATACAAGTACAACAAACTAGAAAGGGTGCTAACCTAACACAAAAAAAGGCTTACTTACGAAAAATAAGGATTCAGCCCACTTAGACCAAAATCAAGGCAAAAAAGTAGTAGAACTAATTGTTGAGTGTATAAATGATACATTGTCAAGGGTATGTCAACTTACTTGGAACAAATATCTATTCCCTCTTGAAAGAGAAACTATTTTCCCCCAAAGGTTTAGGTATGTCAGGTCTTGGCTAGTGCGGATAGACTCAAAGGTCATTGATAACTGTTCCTTTTAAGGGGGCATTTGCTGGTTATGTCTGAAAAATATAAATTTCTTGGTACAATGCTAAAAATTGAAATGCTTGACTACATGAAAGTAATTCTACTCCTAATATAAATAAGATTAAAATAAAATTCAAAGGTTGAAGGGTGAGAAAATAAAATAAAATAAGTTGATATTACCCTGAACTCCAACTCTAATTCGGTAAAGCAACAAACTCAAATTAAACCAGTCCCAACCCGACCAGTATTCACACAACCTGAGGTTTGAGATGGTGTAATCTTCAAAGGAGCAACAAACTATGAAATGGGTTGAGTGCAACCACCATCAAAATGCATAGACTAAACACAAATAAATTCCAAAAGCCTTTATATTAAAATATAGTCATTAAATACATCGTTTCAGATTTGTCCACTTCAATGGATTACAAGAAAATAGCTTAGAAAGCAATAGCCACCTGGTTCAGAATTACCATATGACTACAAAAAGAAAGACAAAAAGGAAAAATTAAAATGTTCCACAACTATAGATAGTTTTTTATCCTTTTAACTGGCTAGTGAGCCAATATTTATAAAAATTTTAGGGTTCACCTAGCATTACAATTTGATTTGCAATAAATTTCCATATACTTCCAGGATAGATCTCTTGAAATTAAATTTCCCTCCACACTACAACCATACCTCATAAAGTCTTCATTTGTAGTGAGCCTTGCTTGCAACTGCTAGACTTCATTAATTTCCAACTCGCACAATGCTCAAGAACTTTGGAACCCCCATACTACATTAATTCTTTATGAAAAACATAAGCTTATATTGAGAGGGGGGGTGAACAATATAAGACCTCTTTTTACTTTTTCATTTATACTTTAAAATAGTAAAGCAATATACCCAAAGCAATATCAAAGAAATGCATAATAACATCCACAAAGTGACACCAATTTTAACATGGTTCACCCAGAATGGCTGGGCTACGTCCACAAAAATTTTCTCTAAAATTTATCTCAAATTTCTTTGGGAAACCTTCCCAATTACAATGTTTATGAGCCTCGGACCAAAGGAGATACCTTCCCCCAATCTAAATTTATGAGCCTCTGCTCAAAGGAGATACCTTCCCCTCTGCTCTGGATATGATCCCTCAGAAGATCAACTGTCTCTACCTCTTGCCAGCACGTGGAACTCCTTTCCACCAAAGACCTCATGTCCTCAATGCTTAGCCTAAGAGACCTCTGCCTTCTATGATCATGTCCACGACGAGCTCAACGAACTTGTACCAAATACAGTCAGTCGGTCTAGTACAAGTCTTCCTCTATCTGTCAGATCTGTCCAACACTTGAACAAATCAGTCCTCTACACACAAGCCTTATCAAAGACTTTCCAAATCTGTCCTCAGGTTCTTCTCAAAGAACCAATGCTCCTCTGTCCTCAAGTTCTCTGATAGAACTCTCAAAAACCAGCTCACAAGTCCTCTGCTAGGACCTGTCCAAATCTGCTCACAAGTCCCCATCGAAACCTGTCCAAAACCTCAGCAAGCTCACCAAGAAAAACTTGCTTAGCATGAACCCACAAAGAGAATTGTTAGAGACCCAATGTGATTCATAAACCTCATAGAAACATAAAGAGAATTGTTAGAGACTCAATATGTTCTATACTTAACTCCCAATATCAATATCAACTCAATCTCAATCTCAAAAGAATAAGATAGATGTAGTATGCTTTTCTCAAGAACATGAAACACAACCCAACAATTTCCAACCATGCAATATCTCATATAACAATGATACTCATGTTCTTTCCACAACCAATATATTTTCTCAACCAATTAGGGCTTTAACAACAATGCTTATAGACAAGGTTTAACCAACATCATTCAACTCAACATTAACGTTGAAGCATTCAACCAATCATCACAAGAAAAGGAAACAAGTAGAAATCCTTTTCCCTCCAAAGATATTTGAACAAAACAGCCACCAACACAATATCACCAAATGCAAAGAATAACTTGCTCAAATTAACTCAATGGAGTAAGCCCAATATCATGAATCAAGTAAAGCAATAACTTGATCAAACAACCTCTATGGAAGCAACTCAACCATCAAACTCAAAACAGCCAACCAAGGGTTCCACCAACTCAATGCAAGTAGCTAGACTCACAAATATAAACCCTAGTGCACAAAGCTTCCATTATCTCAAACCAGAAATTATGCATTCATCAAAAACTCTCCTTAAGGAAAACAATGCATAAGTAGTCTTCAACAAACCAAAAAATAGGATTTACACCTAGCCAAAGGATACCTAGAAGAATACCTTTTCACTCCAACCTTGTTTCAGAAAACATACACCAATCATACTCATAAGAAGAATGTGCCCATACCTTATTGGAGTAGAAGATAATTGAACCTTCAAGCTGTCACCACACACAACTCTCAAACTTCCAACCAAGTTAGGGTTAGAATAAAAAGAAATGAGGAATAATATAAACTTCCTTTATTACACCTTTTAGCTCCACTTCTTTAAACATCAATAAAATAATGTCAAAGCAAAATATGACAACTTAACCTTATACCTCCATCAATTATATTTGCCAATTCAACTCAAAATACTCCAAGCAAATAATAAAAGATATACCTTGGCCAACCTTAGTTCTTCAGCCTTTGGAGAAAATGAATAACACTACCACAAATGCTAAAGTGCTTTCATTGCTGCTATCCTCGTGCATCACGACCAAGATGAAATTGCCCACAACATGGGTCAAACTTGGCACCTCAGCCCAACGCTTCTTCACTCAACACACCACCACCATTGGAGCACAAGTGCCCATTGAAAAATATAATGTAATCCTATGTGTTGTCTTCCTTCAATCGCCAAGGATTTGAAAATGTAAACGTTTTCCTCAAGCCACCACCATCATCATGAGCGCTGTCCAAAAACATAACTCCCCGGAAAACATAGTTCGCAGTCTTATCAAATGTCAGAGAAACGCAATCTGCCAGACGTCAAGCGCAATAAAAGCTTGGGCAATTCAATATGGATGGACAACGAAATATAGCAAAAAACATCACTTTTTCGGAGGACACAAAGCTACCAAATTGCATCGATCGATGGTACCTATACTTTAGAAAATCATCCCCACTTATATAGCCATTTCTCCTTAATTGTTTGACGTCGGTGCTCCTCCAACGATGGCAACACGTCGACGAATGAAATCTATATGTGCGTCACTTAAGGGTTAAAATACCCTTTAATAATAATTAAAATAATTATTATTATTATTTTATTAATAATAAATTAAACTTAGACCTTTGTCAAAGGTTTGAGTTAATTTAATTATTAATAATAAACATGGACCTTCAAGGTTTTTCAAGAAGTAAAAACCTTTGCATTAATTTAAGCTTGGTTTTAATAAAAACCCTTAATGAGTCCAAATGGTTTTAAGAAAAACCTTTAACCTTGTCACCATGGTTTTAATAAAAACCCTTTAACATTATGAAGCTTCTCAAGATATTTTTGACATCACACTCTTTTTTATATCAACACACAAATGCCTTTTGACATCAATGACAACTTATACACTTGAGCAAAGGCAATGTACCCAAAGTACCCAAAATTGCCAACACTTTATTCTTCAAAATTTAGGTGGATCATTGATTTTCCACATCTTCCATCTGTGCACGATTGCACTTGCCCAATTCACATTGAAAATCCATGCTTGGCATTACATCCGACATTTAATGTAGCCACCAACAAAAAAAACTACAAAAATTTAAAAAAGCAAAGGTTAGAACATTAACATTATTATTAATTTATTTTTTAAATTTTCCTAAGGTTTTAATTTTTAATTTTTCAAAGGTTTTGAAACTTTTGATTTTTTATTTATTTTTAATAATTGTTTTGGCATTGCAGCAAATTATTTTCTAGGTTTAAGACCATACATTTCTAGCATTACATCGTTACTCATCGCTAGGGCATCAATCTTGGTGGTCTTCCATTGTCGGATACAAAATTTTATTGCCAAAATTCATTTTTTATTTACCAAAATTTATTTTTAGATTGTCGGGAATGATTTTCTAATTGTAGAGCTTCATTTTCAATTACCATAATTATTTCTAATTTGTTAGGCTTCATTTCCATGGCTGGGCTTCATTTCTTTAATTGTCAGGATTTTTTAGTTTCTTCATTGACGTCATCCTCCCCTAAAGTCCAGCGCTTTCAATAATTAGCAAATCTTAATGTGGTAGGGTTTCAGGGTCTCTCTTATTTTTGCCACAGTAAAAAATCTTCGACAAAGATTATACTTTAGAATTTTTGACTTTTCTCCAAGATGTTGGGTGACGGGGTTTTGGGACTTCTCTTCTTTCCACCATGGTCTGAAATCTTTGACAAAGATTATACTTAGAATTTTTATTTTCCTCAAGGCTATCAGGTGGCAAGGTTTTAGGATGTTATCGGAATCCAATATGGACCGAGATTTCTGACACAACCCATACTTAACTAATTTTCCATTTATCAAATTTATCAGGTGACAGGGTTTTGGGACATTACTTCTTTCCACCAATATCCCCTATGTCTAACAATGTCCATACTTAGACAATTTTTCATTTTGCAAAGTTGTCGGGTGATGGGGTTTTGGTACTTCTATGCTCTCCACTAGGGTACAATATTCTTTGACAAGCTGGTAGACTTTTGGGACCCATTCGGAGTGCAGTAGTGACCCATTTTTCTACCAAGTGCAACACTTAGCCGGTGGGCTTTTGGGACCCATTCAGAGTGCGATAATGACCCATTTTTCTGCCATTGCTCACACTTAGTAAATTTTTTCTCAGTATTATACATTGATTTCAAAGACTTGGGCCTTATGTATTTTGTATTTTGATGGCTTGCAAAGGATTTTCTCATTGCCCGGTAATGATTTTTAATACTTGGAAACAAATTCGGATTGTCCAAAAGTGAATTTCATGCGATGCAAAATTATGGATAAAAATTAAAAGTTCCCAAAATTTAATGAAACTTTCTGTGCCTAAATGAGCCAAATGGGTATCCAAATCCATTGAGAGAACTCAAAAATACATTATGGATCAAGCGATATTATATTTAGAAGTTTGTTAGATATAACGAGAAATTGCTATTTCTAGAAAAAAAACACGTCTAAAATTATGTAAAACTAATACCACTGTAAATATGAGCTCAAGATATTTCCACCAAAATTTGAATCACCTTAAACGAATTTTTCTATCAAAAGTTATGGCAATTTCAAATTTGAAGTAAATTTAGGGCAAGATTTAAATAACCCTAAAATTGAATTTAATATTTTGAACCTTAGGAAAAACCATTGAAATTTAAATTTTCTTAGATACTCAATCTGAAATATTGCCATTGAAAAACAAAATATTCAAAATTCTCAATGCAATCAATTTCAAAACATTTTGCATAAGCAATTTCAACACCTTGATGTAAACAATTTTCAAAAGTGATGTAAGCAAAATTTAAAATCTTGATGCAAACAAAATCTGGAATTAAAATCAAAATTTCAAGTGGGTCCCTAGTCCATATTGGGGAGCATTGTGCAAGTGAAACAATAAATGGTGACAATGCTGGAAAATGCTCTTGAGCATTTTGGGATTAGAAAGAACCCTCTTCTAAAAAAAAAACAATGAAAACATCAAAACCAACAAAACCAAAAATTTGGCATCCACCCAAGTATAGGGTTAGGCGATTCCTCTGAATGCAAAACCTCATTTTATTTTAGCAAAAGTGTGTGCATGTGAATTCATTTTGTTCCAAAATCAGTTAAAATTTTCCACCACAACTTGGAAATTAGGCTAGTTTACCTCTGAGTAAATATTGGTCTACTAATGATGAGCTTTGTCACACGAGTAGACATGTCACCAATTGTTGGACATTACTTCATTGTTAGTCGAGCATTTATAGCCCAATGGAGTTATCTCTTATCCCACTCTAGACCTTGCTCTACTACCATCCAGGCATTCATAGCCTCGATAGAGGTTGTTTGAATCACCCAAGCACTTGAACTCTTATTTTTTTGTTTGAACACAAATATATAATAATATATATATATATATATATATATATATATATATATATATATATATATATTTTAATACCAAAAATTCATAAGCATTGGGTTCTGCTTTTGGGTTGGGGATCACTATGGAAAATAAGAGGGTAAACACTTGAACAAATTTCACCTAAAAACCAAACCACAATGGTTTCATTCCTCCTAATTTGAAATTTCCTTAAAGTGTTTTCAATGTGAAGTTGTAACATCATTTTGGTAGTACTTTCAAATTCATCTGCTTTGTCCCAAACAATGGATAAACATCAAATAGTTGATTAAACTAATTTCAACTTCATTGAGCTCAGTGTGGGACTTTTCACCCCCAAATTACGTAAAAACCCTTCCAACTTAGAGCAACCACAAGTTGGTTGCACTTGACTGATTTGAGCCAAAAAGAGAAAAACACAAGATAAAGCAAAATTAAAAAATAAAAAACAAAGCAAAAACAAAGCATAACAGTAATAAAATGCAATGAAAACAACACACTAAATATGAAAACAAAAAACTACGGAAAATTTATTTACAAGGCAAGACTTGGGATTTGTCAAATTTTCCATAATTAAATTTTCCAGGATCCCAAACACAATTACCACAATTTGAAAGATGCCTATCATGATAGGCATGTCAGTTTTTATGGGTATCATCCCATAGCAACACTAGATCTAAAATCTTAAAGGCCTTTATTTTGCCTCTCACCCCACCAACTCAATTTAATCCCATCACTACTACCATACTTGGAATTTGATCCATTAAACTCGAGGGTCCACAACTGGTCTTGAATTATTTTTTTCTTACTATGTGGGGTCTCTGATATCAAATAATTACCTTCAGTTATGGTTTCTACCACCACAGTGTAAACTCCCCATTTTGACTCTATGTATAAAACCTCATTGATATTATTGCACTTAGTGATGAGCTTCTTTAGCATTGGCTCTCTTTCTAAAAAATCAATTTCCATATAACCATTCAATGTTTTTGACCAATCATAACTAAGCCACATCCCATAGGCATCTAGGATATCTACAACATGAGTATCACTACATTGTTGTATCCTAGGTTCATCAACCAACTGTATATAAGTTTGATTTGACACCCCAACCATTTTTACCTTTGTTTTATCTAGTTGAACAACCTTCCTTTTTGAGTGAGAAGGGGTCAACCCTAATCTTCTGCCAATAGCATATGACATTGCATTATCAAAAGCATTTGAATCCACAAGGCAATTATGTAAACTTTTACCAACAATTCTAGTAGTCAACAATGAAGGTGGAGATTCTACCTTTTCTTTGTATATAGCCACCTGAGCATTGATAACCTTTGTAGTTTCTTATTTCTCAAGCAACAAATCCTTGTGGTTAGTTGACTAAACTACCTCAATCAAAGGACTATTTTCCTTGGTTTTCTTAAGGTCTTCAATAATGTCATATCCCATATTGCTTTGTTTTGGAGTTTTCTCTATTTGTGGTAATGACATATTGGATTCTAGCTGCATAGGCATTGTGGGATCCTTAGGTGTGATGGGGCTTTCATTGTCCTGTACATAAATTGGAATAGGATTTACTTTGGGAGGTGTGAAAGAAGTCAATGGTTCTTTCTCTTTATTCTGAAGAATATAATTATTATCTCTTTGAAACTATTGGTGAGTTTGCACCTCTTCTTCCAAGCACTCTTTAGGTTCATCTTCATCCACTTATGAGGGTTCATATATTTCTAAAACTAAGGTTATCCCTACATTTTTATTAGATTGATTCCTATATTCTTCATTGGTGGGTACTGACTCCAAAACTTTCATCTCTTTTTGGACAATATCTAAAGTAGTTCTAACATCTGGATAGTTAGTTTCACCATGTTGAGTAGTGGAATGGACCTTGCACCACTTGGGTAGAGCAAGGTCAACCAAATTTATGGAAGCTCCTAGGTTATCATTTGATTGATTGCTAGCAATATTTGGGACTCCTCCATTGTCTGGGAAAGTATGCCATTGGTGGTTAGTCCTTTGGAAGTCAAAGTTCCTATTTTGAATGTTATTTGCAAGTGAGTTTTGAGGAACTTGCCTTTGTAATTGAAGCATATCATTGCTCAATTTTTGAACCATATTTTCTAAGTTATCTAAATCAGGATTTAGGTTATTAAGTTGACTTGGTCTCGGTTGAGCTATTACATTATTTGTGGATGCAGATGTGTTCAAAAGTGTAGATAAGCTTGGTTGATAATTTTTTGGAAGTGTATGATTGAGAACATTGTTCATGGTCACCTGATTGTCCAAATGTGTTGGGATGATATGTTGATTTTTTACATTATGCGTCATCTAATTCAAGGATTCTAAATTAAAATATTGGTACTGGTTGGGATACATAAATCTTGGAAAAGGGTTTGACATGGGGAGATTTTGTGCAAAAGCTTGATTCATTTGTGGTATTTGATTGTAAGCTCCAAGTTTCCAAGTGATGGTAATTGACCCATACCAAAACCTTGAGGAATTAATTGTTGTTCAATTGTTACTACCTCACTATATGCTTTGGGCAAGGATGTAATTTGAGGAACTCTCCTCAAAAACATGGAAGTTAATGGGTCTAGGGCTCTAAAATACATCTGGATGGTTACTTTCTCTGTAAGGATGTAAGGTGTCACTAGTCTAGTGTATAACTTATGGAACCTAGTGTTGAATAGTCTCAAGGATTCATTAGGTTCTCTATGGACAGAGGTAAACTGATGATATATCATAGTTAGGTCAATAGGTATTCTAAAATGGTTGATAAATATTACTTCTAATTGAGCCCAAGAAGTGATAGATCCTGAAGGTAAGTTGATATACCAATCATATGTAAACTCATCCAATGTGTATGGAAACATTCTATAGGCAACATCCTCATGCATAATTTGTAAACAAATTAAGGTGTCTCTATATGCCTGAATATGTTCTTCAACTAACCTCATTCCATCATGCCTATACTAGGGAATATATATTTCAGCATCCTTAGGCATATCATGTGCATGCCCAGGTATGTTCAAAGGGTTGCTTCCTACCAGCCATGGGGTAAGAGCTACCATTGGATGGACTTTAAGGATAGTGACTTTTGGTACTAACTTTGATAGTCAAGATGCACAATACAAATACTATGCCAAAAAAACTTAAGTATAAAAATCTATGGCCCTCATTCTGGCACCAGTTCTAGTCCTATTGAGCGTTGAGGGCCTAGAGAACTTTAAAAAATTAGTAATTTATCGCTCTCCTTTTAGTTGCAGTCTTGTTGAGTGTGCAAATGGTACATTGTCAATGACATGTCAACTTACTTGGAATAGATATTTATTCCCTCTTAAAAGGAAAACTATTTTCCCCCAAGGTTCGGGTATGCTAGGTCTTGGCTAGTGCGAATAGACTTAGAGGTCGTTGATAATTGTTCCTTTTAAGGGGGCCTTTACTGGTTATGTTTAAAAAATATAAATTTCCTAGTACAATGCTAAAAATTGAAATGCTTGACTACATGAAAGTAATTCTACTCCTAATCTAAATAAGCTTCAAATAAAATTCAAAGGTTGAAGGGTGAGAGAAAATAAAATAAAACAAGTTGATACTACCCTAAACTCCATATCTGATCCGATAAAGCAACAAATTCAAAATAATACCTGTCCTAACTCAACCAACATTCACACAACTTGAGGTTTGAGATGGTGCAATCTTCAGAGGAGCAACAAACTATGAAATGGATTGAGAGCAACCACCATCGTTATGCATAGATTGAACACAACAAATTCCAAAAGCCTTTATATTAAAAGATAGTTATTAAATACATCATTTTAGATTTTTCCACTTCGATGGATTACAAGAACAGAGCCCATAAAGCAATAGCCACCTAGTTCAAAATTACCATCTGACTACAAAGAGAAATAAGAAAAGGAAAAACTAAAAGGTGCCACAACTAATAGATGGTTTTCAACCCTTGTAACTAGCTAGTGAGCCAATATTTATACGATTTTTGGGCTTCACCTAGCATTACAATTTGCAATTAATTTCCATCTACTTCTAGGACAAGCCTCTTGAAATGAAATTTCCCTCCACACTGCAGCCATCCTCATAAAGTATTCATCTGTAGTGATCCCTGTAACTACCAAAATTCATTAATTACCAACTCGCACAATGCTCAGGAAATCTAGAACCGCCATACCACATTAATTATTCATTCTTCAAAAATTAGGTGGATCATGGATTTTCCACATCTTCCATCTTTGCACAATTGCACTTGCCCAGTTCATATTGAAAATCCATGCCTAGCATTACGTCCGCTAATTAATGCAACCACCAACAAAAAAACCTGCAAAAATTTAAAAAAGCGAAGGTTAGAACATTAACATTATTATTAATTTAATTTTTTAATTTTCCTAAGGTTTTAATTTTTTAATTTTTAATTGTTTCTAAGGTTTTGAAACTTTTGATTTTTTCTTTTTTTGATAATTTTTTTTGGCATTGTAGCAAATTATTTTCTAGGTTTAAGACTATACTTTTCTAGAATTACATCATTGATCATCACTAGAGCATCAATCTGGGTGGCCTCCCATTGTCGGATGCAAAATTTCATTGCCAAAATTCATTTTTTATTTGTCAATATTCATTTTCAGATTGTTGGGAATGATCTTCTAATTGTCAGGTTCATTTTCAATTGCTAGAATTATTTCTAATTTTTTGGGCTTCATTTCCATGGTTAGGCTTCATTTCTTTAATTGCTGGGATTTTTAGGTTTCTTCATTGACGTCATCCTCCCCTAAAGTCCGACGCTTTCAATACTTAGAAAATCTTAATGTGGTGGAGTTTCGTCCTCCCCTAAAGTTTGAAACTTTCAATACTTAGTAAATCTTACTGTGGTGGATTTCGTTCTCCCCTAAAGTTCAGCACTTTCAATACTTAGAAAATATTAATGTGGTGGGGTTTCAGGACCTCTCTTATTTTTTCCATAGTTCGAAATATCCGACAAAGCCTATACTTTAGAATTTTTGACTTTTCTCCAAGCTGTTGGGTGACGGGGTTTCGAGACCTCTCTTCTTTTTGCCATGGTCTGAAATATCCAACAAATATTATACTTAAATTTTTTTATTTTCCTCAAGGCTATCGAGTGGCAGCGTTTCGAGATGCTATCGGGCTCCAACATGGACCAAGATTTCTGACACATCCCATACTTAACTAGTTTTCTATTTCTCAAAGCTATCGAATTACAGGGTTTCCAGACCTTCTTTCCGCCAATATCCTCGATGTTCAACAATGTTCATACCTAGGCTTTTGCAAAGTTGTTGGGTGATGAGGTTTTGGGACTTCTACACTCTCCACTAGGGTACAATATTCTTTGACAAAGTCAATGAACTTTTGGGATCCATTCAATGTGTAGTAGTGACCCATTTTTTGCCAAGTGCAACACTTAGCCGACAAACGTTTGGGACCCATTCGAAGTGCGGTAGTGATCCATTTTTCTGCCATTGCTCGCACTTAGAAAAATTTTCTCTCGGTATTATACGTTGATTTCAAAGACTCGAGCCTTATGTATTTTGTATTTTGATGGCTTGCAAAGGGGTTTCTCATTGCCCGATAATGATTTTTAATACTTAGAAACAAATTTGGATTGTTCAAAAGTGAATTTCATGCGATGAAAAATTATGGCAAAAAAAAAAGTGCCCAAACTTTAACGAAACTTTCTATATCTAAATGAGCCAAAATGGGTATCCAAATCCACTAAGATAACTCAAAAATACATACTGGATCAAGAGATATTTCATTTATAAGTTCGTTGGATGCAACGAGTAACTGTTATATCTAGAAAACAAAACATGTCTAAAATTTTGCAAATCTAGTACCACTATAAATATGAGCTCAAGATATTTCCACCAGGCTTTGAATCTCCTTAAACGGGTTTTTCTATCAAAACTTACGAAAATTTTGAATTTGAAGTAGATTTAGGGCAAGATTTAAATAACCCTAAAATTGAATTTAATATTTTGAACCTTAACCTAAGTGTTGTAGGTGAGTTAGAGAGGGTAGGGAAATCCTCCAAGAGAGATCCCTAGTTTGAATCTCCACCCTACCAAACATACATTGGGTATCCAAAATCCAGTTGATAATGTTAGTGTGGTCAGGACCGGGCATGACTCCCGAATGATTTTGATGGTGTAGTACCCCTTGGTTGTGGTTTCTCAGACATAGGCGGTCCCGAAAGGGTTTTTTGCTAAACTCAAAAAATATATATTTTGAACCTTAGGAAAAACCATTGAAATTTAAAAAAATTTAGATATTCAATCTGAAATAATGCCATTGAAAAGAAAATATTCAAAATGCTCAATGCAATCAATTTCAAAATGCTTTGCGTAAGCAATTTCAACACCTTGATGTAAGCAATTTTTAAAAGTGATGTAAGAAAAATTTAAAATCTTGATGCAAATAAAATCTGAAATTAAAATAAAAATTTCAAATTGGTCCCTAGTCCAGACTAGGGCACATTGAGCAAGCGCAAAAACACCAATGACCCATAAATCAAATACATTTATTATGCAAACAACACAAGCATCTACATGTATTTAATTTAAAGAAATAAAACAACACAGCTTTTAAGAGGTACCTTTTCACTATGCTTTGACAAGGGTTACCTTGATTAGAGCTACTTCATCCTCACTTGCTTAGCTTTCCTTTTCACCCTCCTTCTCCAACGCCTTTGCTAATCCCTCAAATTCCCTTTGATTTGGAGTTCAAATAGGATTTCCTTTAACCCAAGCCAAAGCTTCCAATCTTCATGCATTATGTTACTATGCAAGAGAATATTTTCACTCAAGATACGTTGATGCTAGATTTACCATTTGTCATATATTACAAGCATAACATTTCTAATTTAAGTCATGCACTCATGGTTAATTTAATTAATCACTCACAACGGCAAAGTGGGGGATTCCAATATCTAATCTCTCCTTAAAATTGGATTAGATCATAGTCCACTTCTCCTGGAAACAAATAACTCTCAGATATTCAAAACTCATTTTAGATTTGAAGCCATGTGGATACAACATCCTGATTTTAGGGATAAAATTATTTAGTGGTGGCAGATAGATATTCAAGGTTCACCATCATACAAACTGGGACAAAAACTGAAAATGATCAAAGAAAATCTTAAGATTTGGAACAGAGATATCTTTGGGAACCTGTTTGAGAATAAAAAAGCAATCAAAAATTATCTGGAAACAATTGAAAATGATATTATGACTGGTCAAAGTTATAGTGTTGAGCTGAGGAATGAAGAAAGAAACCTCTTATCAAAATTTCATAATATCCTAAAATGTGAGGAAACCTTTTGGAGGCAGAAATATCGAGCAATATGGCTTAAGGAAGGTGATTATAACACAAAATTCTTCCACATTTCTACCCTGAGGAATAGGAGCAACAATAGGATTAAGGAGTTACATAGATAGGATGGAAGTGTTACCTCTGATATCAAGGAAATCAAGTCTGATGGCATTTCTCATTTTATGCAGTTGCTTGAAAGCCCAAATTTTTATTCTAACTCTGATGATGCCAAATATTTTTTCTCCAGCACATACCCCATTCCATCTTAGAGGATATCAACTTTAAGTTAACTACCAATATTTCAGATGATGAAATCAAGCAAGCCCTCTTTTCCATGAAACCTGATAAGGCTCCTGGCCCTGATGGTTTTTCTCCTAGGTTTTTTCAAGATTTTTGGGATTTTGTGGGTCTTGATGTGTGTGAAGCAATAAAAGAGTTCCAGTCTTCCAAGACCATACCTCATAATTTTAATTCCACATTCATTGCTCTTATTCCTAAAATCCCTAATGCCATATCATTCAATGATTTTAGGCCTGTGAGTCTTTGTAATGTAGTTTACAAAATCCTTACCAAAGCTTTAGCCAACAGAATGCAAGATGTTATACCTTTGATTATTGATCACTGCTAGGGAAGCTCGGTTCAAGGAAGATCTATTTTGGATGGGATTATCTCTATTCATGAAGCCCTACACTCTACTTCTCAAACCAAAAAGGTTGCTTTTCTATTAAAACTTGACATGAACAAAGCTTATGACAGGCTGAATTGGGACTTCTTATTGGTTGTCCTAACCAAATTTGGATTTCACCAGGATTGGGTCAATTTTATTAAAGGATGTATTTCATCTACTTGGTTATCTATCTTAATCAATGGCTCACCTGCTGGATACTTTCCTAGTAGCAGAGGACTAAGGCAAGGGGATCCCTTATCCCCCCTTCTTTTCATCATTACTACTGAGGCATTAGGTAGATCAATCCATGCAGCTAGAAGATCAAGACTAATTTTTGGAATCAAGGTGACCTCTCAATATAATCCTATCACTCATCAACAATTCATTGATGATACTCTATTGTCCACCTTTGCTTCTATTGTTGAAGCTAAAGTTATCAAACATTTACTCCTTCTCTATGAAGAAGCGGTTGGATAGAAGGTGAACTTTTAGAAAAGTAAGTTATATTTCCTCAACACTCCTCATAGGAGATAACTCAAAATTACAAACATTTTAGAATGTGTTATCTCTACTCTACCAGCTACTTATCTGGGATTGCCTTTGTTCATTGGAAATACTTTTGAATATTTGTGGAATAATGTAATTGAAATATTTAAAAAAAACTCATAGTTTGGAAGGGCAATCTCCTATCCCAGGAAGGAAAAGTAGTCCTAACTATGGCTTGTTTGCAGAGCATCCTTGTTTATTTCCTTTTGATATTTAAGGCCTCGATTAAGGTTTACCACAAGATAGAGCAAATTCAAAAACATTTCCTATGGACTGGTGCTGAGAACAAAAATAGATTCCACTTGGTTGCATGGGACAAAGTTTGCAAACCAAAGGATCAGGGAGGAATCGGCCTTAGAAGGATCAATATTTTAAACTTGGTACTTCTGGAAAAGCAAGCTTGGATATTACTATCAGGGGATCAAGTAGAATGGGTCACTCTTGTTAAAAGGAAATACTTACAGAGATCTAAATTTTTATGTGATCGGGCACCTTCTGGAAATCCATCAACATAATGAAACAACTCCTGATAAGAGGCCTAAGATGGCAGGTTGGATATGGAAAATCAATCAATTTCTGGGAAGACAAGTGGTTAGGAAATCAGCCACTTTTAGAAATCCTGGGTTTAGAGCTTTAAAGGAATTCACTGATCCTTTTTTTGGATACCGGGTTGCTAATTTTTTAATAGTTTCCAATGGTTCTTGCATATGGAAAAGGATTCAATGTCCCAATCTATATGCTGAAATCACTTCCTTGGAAGCCCTACTCTCTGCTTTCATTTTACCATCAAGGATAGCCAGTGATCAACCTATATGGGAACCATCCGGTTTAAAAAAACACATCCACCCCCAAAAAATCCTCCTTCAAAAGAAAAAAAACACCAACTTTTTTTTTTTTAACCAAAAAAAAAAAAAAAACTTTTTTTTTAACCACATTTTCCTTTCTTGTCCTTTTTCCAGCTCCATTCTAAACAAGCTTTTTCAAAAGTTTCAAATTAGTTGGGCCAAACCTCCATCGATAGTTGACTTGTTCTCTCAATGGCCCAATCCTTTCAACAACCCTTGTCTCAAAGGAATTTGGAAATTTTACCTTCATCATTATCTTTGGCAGACTTGGCTTGAGAGGAACATATGAGTTTTTTCCAGAGAGGCCAAGGATATAGATTCCATCACCAATAGAATTATCTTTTTTGCCAAGGAAAATGCACTCTCGACTCCTAGTTATCCTCATCCCATTCCTAGGTTTGAAGCTTCCTTACTTCAGTCCTTGCATGTTTCTCTTGAGAATCCCAACCTAGGTAATACTCAAATCTCAAGAAATAACATTAAATGGATACCTCCTCCCCAATATTGGGTCAAGTTTAATTTTGATGGGGCAACAAAAAGAAATCTAGGCAGAGCCGGGGCAGGGGGAATTTTAAGGGACCACAATGGAAATTCCATATTTGCTTTCGTTGAATGTTTGGGAGAACAATCCAACCATATAGCTGAAGCTAAGGCCTTATGGAGGGGTCTACAGTTAATCAAGCAATTTCCAAGGAAATTCATCATTGAGGGGGACTCCTTGAATGTTGTCAATTATTTAAAAAACTCCAAAACTCCAGCATGGAAGGTGAAAAGTCTAATTGAAGAGGCTCGTAGCCTAATCCTTTTTCAACATGAAGTCATTATCCAACATGTCTTCAGGGAAGCCAATGGTGTTGCAGATAAGTTGGCTAACATTGGAGTCTCTGCCCTCGGGATGAGGACATGGACTGACACCCTTCCTAGGGAAGTTGAAGAAATTGCAAGGTTAGAAAAAGTTCAAAATTCTCAAAATGCATAACAATAATTTTTTCAAATTCCTAGGAATGAAAAGTTTGTTTTCCATAGATCTTAATATTTCAATTGCTTCACATCCCATAAAGATCATCTTCAGCAAACCTATCATATCAATGATGAGATTCAACTTTTTGAGGTACTCATTACTCCAGATACTTGGTGCGGATTGGCTTTTGTGGCACTTTCTCCTCATGTTTTTCTCACACCCTGTGCCAATTATCCCTATCACCACTTTTGGTTTTAGTCCCAATGTTCCTATTTTTACCATTTTTTCTACAATCCACCTGGAGTGCTCCTTCTCGATCTTCTCTCGCATAATGCTCCTCGTCCACATGTTGCTTTTTCATCCTCGCCCACTGCCATTCCTCTTCTCTGGTTGTTTTCCTCATCGTTTCATTTCCACGTTCTTGTCCTTTCTCCACTTTTTTCATTTTCCCAAAGCCTTCGGCATCCATTTTTCTCTGTGAGTTTAGTGAGGGTGTTAAGTTTCATCACTTGATAGGCCAAGCTTTACAAGGTGTGGCACACCTTTCTATTTTAGTGGGGGATTGTAATTTTTGGGACCTTAAGTTGCATAAGGAATGTTGTTCTGTTCTCCATGATTCGGTGATTTTGCTTTTCCCTAGGATTTGCTTCTTCACGAGGAGTAGGAATAGATGCTTCCAAAAATTTCTAAATTTGTCAAATGTTTACAAAACCCTCCATACGGATGGATCTTACACATTATCTATATATTTCTCTTGAATCAGTGAGCTCTCTCTTATCCCTTACTATCTCCTTCGGTTTCCTGTCATCATGAGCTTCGTGGAGCCAGAATCGCTCGTAATCGAACCGATGGTGGAAGCTATCCTTAGTGCTAGAGGATTTATGTCATTCCTAAAGTAATTTTTAGGTTGGGACTGGAATATCAACCTGGATTTCGCATCCACTTGGGAGAAGGGCATCATCATCATACATGGCATTGAGTTCCAGGTGGATGTTAATATCCTTGCTGAGGTTATAGGACAACCATCGATGGGAAGAATAGTGTGCAGGGACAAGCACAACTGGGACATTGAACTCAACCAATTTGAGCCGAAGTCACCTATGAGGAGGATTTTCAAGCTGAGGATGGTTCATGATGACTTACCCACTCCTTGGAAAGAGGTGATGAAGCCTGTTATGGAATATATCACTGTGGATGACCCTGGTTCCCAACTCAAGAGCTTCCATATTTCATTTGTGAACCACTTTAGGGAGGTCAAGCTGCTAAACATTCCTGAATTCCTTTACTTGTTGATGGATTACTCCATCACTACAACACGCTCGAAGAAGGAGGAAGCATGGCCCTCTCACCAGGGGCTTTTCAAAGTCCTGTATGCTTATCTTCTAGATAATTTTCCTAAAGGAAATGTGTTTCCTCAGGACCAACAGGCAGAGAACACGGAAGAGGATACGTCCTCCACTCCTATATCTAAGGTTCATGGTTCCAAAAGGAAGAATATGGATGAAGGCCACCAGGATGCTGATTTCTTGCCAAGAAAGAAGGGCAAAGCTGAGGCTACCCCAATGAGGAGTTCTCAATGCCTTAAGAATAAGGAAGTCCAAAATCAAGGAAAGACACAGGGTGCGGTCGAAGAAGATCCTGATGATCCTGCGGAGAAGATTCTCCAAGAATATGTAGTCAAGACCACCACTAGCATGATTTTTTATCTGGAAAGCACCATGGATGCAATTTTGGGGGCAATTACCCAAATGAAGGAGCATAGGAATGCTCTAAATCTTTTGTTCTTCTATGACAACTTCGTAGAGGATACTCCTGTCAAGTCTGTTGCTGAAGCCAAACCAAAGGTCAAGGATGATGATGTCATGGAAATTGCAAAGGATATATTCAAGGATGTCCCTAAGGATGCTCCAAAGGATGTCAAAAAGGATGACATCAAAGACTCTGTAATTGCCTAAATGGTTGTTCTTCTGTGGTCTTACATTTTTGTCCGGTCTAGGCTTTTCCTAGTTTCTTGTTGGTTTGTTTACATTTTCCTTTAAGTTTTTAGGTTTTCAAGGATGCTTCATAGTTTTTTGAGGATTGTGCATCCTTTTCTCCAGCTGATGTACTAAGGCATTTGGGTGCCTTTCAAATGCCCACATCAATACAAATTTTAACTTATAAAAAAAATAAAATAATCACTCACTAATAATTAGCAAAGCAAGGCTTAATTGTTAGTATTCTAATGTTCTATGAATTAATAGCTAAATAAATCCTTTCTTATTAATCACTTTTCGAAAAAGGTACTAATATTAGAAAAGAATATTTATCCATCAATTGGATATTATCAAGTGCTAAGATCAACCACTAGCATCAATATCAAATAGCAAACAAAGGCTCTTGTCAAGCTATATAAAGTCATCAAGAATCAAGCATTTAAATAATACATCCATTTTTTCCTTGGATAGGTGGTTCCTTAAACATAACCAACATTATCACCAACCTACTAAGGAGGACTCCCTTGCAATAGCAACTTCATCCAATGGGTTTTCAAACAACATATATGCAAATGCATCTACATGAAGGGTATTATCGTACCTTTGAGTTATTTATGAACAAGTCATCACCATCATTTCCTATATTTTTCTCTTAACTTCGATGGTTATCCCATATCAATCCGCTGGTGAGAGTACTTAGTCCTACATCCAAATATTTCATTAGAAGTACCATATATATATTTCAAGCAAAGCATAAAATGCAATACCAACTAATTTTGATAACATGGAAATAAGAATATGCATTAGATATCCACACATCTATATATAAATTCATATCAAAATCAAGTCATGCTAAGGAGGGTTGTTATAATACCTACTCATAAGTGGAAGGTTATCTCCATGGATTTTATTGTGGGTTTACCTAAGACAAGGTACCAACATGATGAAATACTTATGGTGGTAGATAAGTTGACTAAAGTTGCACATTTTATTTAGGAAAACATAAAGGATGATACATCGGTTGTGGAAAATAGGTTTGCCAAGGAAATATTCAGGTTACATGGTTTTCTTGAGGTGATCATATCAAACAAAGATTCCAACTTTACGTTAGAATTTTGGTAGGCTCTTCATCATGCAATGGGCACTAAATTGAATATTAGTTTGCTTACCATCCAAAAATAGATGATCAAACGGAGAGGGTTAACCATGTTCTTGAATACATGCTTTACATGTATTGCATGGATCAAAATTTTAAGTGGAAAGACTTTTTGTATCTAGTTCAATTTGCATATAATAATGGATACCATGCATTTTTGGGAATGGTTCCATTTGAGGCATTATATGGAAGAAGATGTAGAACACCTCTATCATGGGATAATCTAAAATATTATGTGGTTATTGGACCAAAAATTGTTAGAGATGGAGAAGCCCAGAGTGATTCAATAGAGGCTCAAGGAAGCAATCGATCGACAAAAGAGCTATACTGATTTAAAAATATTGCCAAGAGAATTCTCTATTGGAGACAGAGTCTTCTTGAGGGTAATACCCATGAAAAGTGCTATCAAGTCAACTAATTTGAATCCTTTTTTTCTTGGGCCTTTTGAAACCATTGATAAGATTAGTCCAGTAGCCTATAGGCTTGCCTTGTTGTCCAACCTATCAAAGATCCATGATACTTTCCACATATCCCTACTTAGGAAGTATGTTGTTGATCCTTCTCATGTTTGGAATGATTCAAAATTGTATATGGCATATCCCTTAGCCCTTAAGGTACGACCAGTAATATTTCTAGGGTTTTGTATTAAGATCTTGAGAAAATGATTTCTAGAACAATGTAAGGTCCAGTGGGACCATTATTCTAAAAATTGTGCAACTTGGGAAGATGCTAAGAAAATGAGAAAACATTTCCTATTTTTGTTTAAATAATATATATGCTTTATTTTTAGGAAACACAAAGGACTATGTTTAGTCTAAGAGGGGGACTATGTAATGGCCCTCCTTAGAAAGAATTGTTCTTGATACTTGATTTATGTATTTATGTGTGGATATCAAATGCATAATCTCATTTTATGTTATCAAGATGTGTTGATAGTTACAATTTATTATTTGATTATATCAATTTTAGAATATTGTACTACTAATAAAATTTGTGGTTGCAATACCAAGTACTCTCATGGGTAGATTAGTATGGGACAACCACTAGAGTTGAGAGAAAAAGGGAAAGGATGGATGAAATTTCTCATCGATAACTCAAGGGTAAAAAGGAAACCTTTCATATAGATGCATTGCATATGTATTTTTTGATTGAATGCACCATTGGGCAAGGAGGTTGCTAATAAGCAAAAGAGCCATTCTTAGTAGGTGGGTGATAGCATCATAGTTATCATAAAGCCACCTACTTAAGGAAAATATTGGTTGCACATATTCTGATTTGCATAAGCCTTGTGTTGCTTGTGTTTAGAATCTTGGAAATTGTTCGGTTGAGAATTATCAAACAAGGTATTAATAATAATAGCATTATTAATACTTGGAGAATTTAATATCGATGTTAATAGTTAATATTAACATTCGATATTAATTGGATTAATTTTTATGGTGAATAATTAATTATTTAATTAACACTAACATTGAAGAAAATCAAAATATTAAGTGCTAAAGGAATGGTAGTATATGTCACCTTAAGAGATTAATTCTATTAATAAATAGGTACGTTAGTATATTTATATTTGTATATTTAAAATAATTAGTGAGTTGAACGTGGTAATTAAGAACTTTTGGAACTCTTTGTAAGAACAAGGAGTTACAAACTCATGGCCTTCTTTGTTGTGTTTTCTCCTCAAGGGCCCTTCTTCTTCTACAAAGGAAGGAAGGGAAGGGATTAGTGAGCTATAGGAAAGAGGAAGAGAATAAAGTGTCATTGGAAAATATTTTGGAAGGGAAGGAACATTGTTGTTGAGGTATGCCTTGGTTTACCTTCCTGTTTCGGTAAAGAGAATGAATGAAATGAAGTTCCAAATATGTCTGTAGATACATGCTTTAACTTATCTTCAGCATTAGAGGTGTTTAATGTTTTTATTTCTTAAATGGCTTTTTTATTTTTGAGATATTTTTGTTCTATGTGTTTGGGCATGTTAAATTTATAAATATTCTTCTATAGTTTTTTTTCGCCATCGATCCCTCTCTAGGGATAGTTTATTGAGGGAATGATGTTTCAGTTCTGCTAAACTTTAGTATGGTTTTCGGCCAACTATAGATAGTCCGATGTCAACTAATAGTGTTTATGGGTTGAATTTCATGGAGGTTTTGCACCCTATATTGTTGTTGGGTATTGTTTTTTGCTTGGTTATGTTTTAGCTCCTCTCTATTGCACGTTCGATTGGATAGTTTCTTTTATATCCAAGTCTTTATTGTTGCTTTTGCTTGCAATGCTTACTACCTAATTATTTTGGTTATGTTTTGCTATTCTCATTCTATGTTGATTTCAGGAGTTATGTGGGTTGATAGTGCATCTACCTACCACTATAACGTAGTGGGTGCTTCTATATTGCATGTGACATTACTGGGGTATATGGTTGTCTTTGGATTTTATTGTTTTTTGGAGTTTAGATTTAGTTTAAGTTCCTATTATTTTAGAATAATGTTGTTCTATGTTAAACCAAGAGAAGGGCATGGGTTGATTATTTTACTTCTTGATGTCTTACCTAAAGGTAATATGCTCAATGTTGTTTTCTCTTATTGAGAATCTTTTGTTTCATTCTGAGATGTTCTTTGTTGTGAGATGAATTTAATAAATGGGATGTTATACTTTTATAAATTTTTAACTTTAGATCATGCTCTATCAAAAATAATAATTAAATATTAGTTTTATATTGAAGTTATTGCTTCTTCTTTAATATTTAAAATAATAGAATGTGGGTTAATAAACTAGTTGTTTTGAAAAGTAAGTTTCCATATTTAAAGAAATTATATTTTGGAATCGACTATTGTATTGAGTTGTGCTTAAGAAAATTAGAAAATGAGAAGTTGCTTTGTTTTTAAGAATGGATGAGGCTTGAGTAGCTAAGGGATCCATTCTTGAGATAAGTCTGGGATTCTCTCAAAGATTTTACATAGAATGGTTCTGTATGGTGCATGTTTTGCATGGTTGAATTTTTTTGCATAGTGCATGTTAGGATTGAATATGCATATAAGAGTTGTTCTGATACCTAAACTTCTAATCAAGATGATAGAAAAATGAGCTCAAAAGGAAGACCTTGGAAGGGAATATGAAACTAAGGAATATTTATCTTGATATGTATTGTTTTTTTTAAAGAAAAAAGAAACTATACTTGGAAAGTATTTGTAGTAAAACTTTTGAAGGAAAGGTTGCATTGTAACTATACTTGTTATAGTATTTTGAGACTTGATCAAGAATAAAAGTTTATATGTTGTTATTCTTTTATGTAGGTTATTGAAATGTTGGTTATGTTCCAAAATGGAAAGAATATATTATCGATATGATTGACGGAATCTAATTCATGTATTATGGTTATAATTATTTTATATGTTCAGTTCTTTCCATTGTAAATAAGGAAATGCTAAATGCTAGTATTATGATTTAAAAGTAATTACTCTTTAGCAAAGTATTATGATGCATTTGATTATGTTTTTAATATATCACTTTATTTCCTTTGAGAGAGATGTTCATATTATTTAAAAATTTAGACTCTTAGGATTTATGGGCATGAATCTAGAGCCATATTAGAAACCCTTGATTCAAGAGGTACCTAATCTTGGGAGGATTTGTGGTGATGCAATAACTAGGTTTTTATGAATCTGAGAGGAGTTGTAGTGATGCAATAACTAGATAATTATAAATGATACACCTTGAATGATGAGGCTCAAGTGTTTCCAAAGCAATGAGAATTTTGGTTAGTCCTAAGTGGTGAGGCTTGGACGTATTCTTAGTGGTGAGAAATATTTTACAAGATAATACGGTGATGGCACCTTCAACGGTGAGGATCGGATGACCATGCTCATTGCCAAGTAAGTGGGAATTTCCTTAATTAGCCCACAGATGTGTCATAACTAAGAACTAAGTATACCAAAATAATCCTACATAGATAGACTTATATAGGGATAGGGAAAATGCATCCCCTTTTAAGTGTTATGGTCCTTAAAGGATATTCTCTACATCATGGTCAAGTTGTCCTATACTAGTGAGGGTATAAGAAAAAGTTGGGGGACCATTGCTAGCATATTGAGTATCGTATACAACAACAATGAACTCAAAATGTGGTTATGCATTACAATGCTAAAAAATATTAGGACTTTTTTGTGAATTTTCCTTCTAAAAATGGAAAAATATCTCTCCCTTGGATTGAGTTGATGGGTTGTTACACCTATTCTCTCCAAAAAAAATTCATAGTAGACCTACAAGTCATCTCTACTCTATAGCCAAAATTCTTTTGCAACTAGAATTAGCAGCTTCAAGGTCTCTAGATCCATGGTCATCAATACTAGGAGATTTTGGACCTTTGGATGATAAATCATTGTTGACATGTCTTGTTGCTACTACATTGGGGATGGTTGCACCTTGAATTTCTCATCATGTTTCTCTTGAAATCATTGCATTGAAATTTGGTTGAATCTAATAGGCTAGGCTACAAAAGGTTAATCTTGATGACCAATGGTAGGTACTTTCTTAAATACCCTTTTTGCTTGCCTTCTTCTATGTGTGTGTGGCTACCATGTATCATTTTCTATGATAGGATATTCTTCAACCAATGGTGGGTCTTCTCTAGCTAGACATTGGCACCTTTATCTTTTGGCTCCTAACTGACCACCATGTGTATAGCTTTGGGTCTCAAGGGAGACTTTTCATCCTTTCTACACCTTTCTCTACCAGAAGGACCATACAGACTATTATATGAAATATCAATGACATACAAGCCTTAATGTCCTCAATGTTGTGGGATTTGGGTGAAATATGAGTATTTATTATCGATGGAAGATCTAGTGGATAGTGCAAATTTTGAACTTGTCTTCCTTTTTCTTGATGTGCCTTCCTTTTGACTTTAGGTGGGAGCCACCTTCTAAATTTCTTCTTTGACCATCCCACTTTTGATTGAGATTTTGAGTGAAGCATGGGCTATAGGGAAAATTTCCCTATAGTCTTGGTAGCTCCTAGGGATTTTTAACCTACTGAAAGTAATGAATACAAATTGCTTTCCTTATATTTGGGTGTGGAGTCAAAATATGGAAGAACAGGGAAATGGAAAAAAATAAGGAAAATAAACAAAATATATAAAATAAATAAGATAAACTACTACCTTAGGTTTAAGATCCATTTTGGGACCTGGTTATTATGATAGTATTTCTTTGTAGTGGGACCCTGGTCAGGGTGGAGGATTAATTTTTAATCATAAGAGCAGCAATCCTAGGAGTATTATGACTTTAGACATGTTTCTTAGTTATGAATATCAACCAAAGTTTTAGCCATAGTTCCTCTCCTAGTTTGATGGATGTTATCCTAATCCTTGCTTGGTTTTGAATACTTCTAAATTACCTATAGGTGAGGACCGCTGGACTTTTCATTTGATGAGTTTCAAAGTTATCATCAATGCCCATCTAATTCAAATAATGTTGATGATAAAGACAAGAAGTATTATGGTTAAATTTTCAAGTGCTGTTGAACTTTACAACACCATACCTAAGAAGTTAGCCTATCTCTGGGAGGAATGTGGTGTAAGTGGGAAAGAGTTACCATAATTTCCTTTGGATATGAAAGGTTTGAAGGATATATCTAGGTATACAACAAGGATGTTGGCATTCATATTTAGCTTGAAGGAAATGAGTTATTATAGGGTCAGGTTAGAGTCCTATATCTAATTAGGCACATACCCAACAAAGAAATGGCGGTCTTTGATTTTTTTGACTGCATTGTTGATAACATCCATGAGGGATTTGTTAGGTTCCAAAGGACTTACATATTTTTATTTTTTTGGCATTATTGGCCCATATGATCTTGTTCTAGAACCCAGTGATATACCCTAAACTAGCTATAAAGTCCAAGGATGATTCAGATCATCCACTTCTCATCTTCTCTTGGATGGAAGGGTTGAGGAGTTCCTTCTCTTCTTACTATGATTTCATTAAAAATATAATCTCAACACTAATAGTCCTCAAAGGGTAGAAACCTAAGCATCTCATAGTAGAATACAAGAAATTCTTGAGGGGACAAAATCCTAGATATTGATTTTAAGATAAACATCGAACCCTCCTCAGGATGTATGATTTTTGCATGTGAGCATATTGGTTTCCAAAACATGTGACCAATAATGTTTTTACAATCAAGGCCCTCTGCCAAGTGGATCTCATTGATACCATGTATTCAAGCAAGAGGAATAAGACTAACTTCTTCAATCTATCTTTCACTATCGACATGGTTAGCCTAGTGAAGCAAAAGGTTCATGAGCTTTTGAAAAAGAAGCTCATATTATTCAAGTTGCAAATAGCCCTAGGGAAGTGGAAATATGACCTTGATATACTATTTTTGGAGTGGCTAGTTAAACCCAAGAACTCTATAGAGTTCATACATGATCCTAGGATAGACTTGGAAGCTCTTTGAAACCCTACAGACAAAGAGAGCACATCCTTGTTGAAGTAGTTGGAACAAGCACCACCACAACCACCAAAGAGGACTTATAAGTCCCACACAGTGATAGGAAATGTGGGTCCAAACTACCAGATCCATATGCTCAAGATAAAATTATTACTAAAGGAAAAGTGGAATATGGAGAAGATCAATGCTTGGTGGAAGTTCCAACAAAATATTAGCAATACAACACCTACATTCAGACAAATGGAGGAGGATGCAAAATTTCAAGAGATCTATAACAAGGAGCATGCAAAGGAAGAAAACTCTAACATAGGCAAAGGCAATAGATAGATGGTTGTGGAGGCAATCATCCAAGCAATGGCATACATAGAAGTAGCATAAAGTTAATTTATTCAAGGGTAAGAATCCCTTTCATGGGTCACAAATGTTACAACATCTAAGTAGCACTCCATGACTCAAGAGCTATAGGCTCAAGTATTTATCTCGTGATACCATCTCCTTGCCTACCAAGAAGAAGAAAGAACCCTCCAATGTGAAACCCCAATCTACCATGGCCTAAATAGTTGAGAAGGCACCCAATACCCCTCCTCATTCTATGTCAAATGCAATCAACCTACTATATTTAGCACCAACCTGCAAGCACGGGCTCATATCCCTCTTGCCTTAGTGGCTACCCTTCCTCTCAAAAATCCTATTACACTGAATCTCCACATGGATATTTCACTCCAAAATACCATAGCACTCACACCATTGGATTCTACTCCCACCACCCCATAGGCAAGCATCCAACCCACCGTTGGGGGATTTTTACCTTTTCTCACCATCTCTCAACCACTTTCATCTTGCCCATTCTTCTACTTATTTTTTCCACCTCCTCCATAAGGGCAACTATTGATTAGATCTAACACCTATCTAGGCATACTATTATACTTCAAAGAGATCTAGAAGGTCTCCAAGTTCGCACAAAATAAAGAGACTAAAAGAGTGGTTAGTCCAATAGTGAGGGAACTTGGGAGCCAAATCAATCTACAAGAAAGGGTTTTCCACTTTGCCTATATGGAACCAAATTTCTTCAATCCAGAAGGGAAAATGTAGCCCTAGGATTATCAAGAGACTAGGGAAAGCATAAATCTATATGGAACTAAGGCTAGGGGTGCAATTGAACTAGCCAAAAACATGAGAAAATTTTTCAAGTATGATTTGATGACCCTGGATAAGAGATTACACAAATAGGAGAAAGAGCTCTAATAGTTCAAGGATGCCCTCAGAGACTCATAAATCAAAATTAAAGTATTTCAAAATCAAATGTAGAATATTTCTAGTGCTAAAGAAATATATGCCCTCCTAGAGGAGTGAAAGAAGAGTTAAGAATTGATGGACCAACTATTCATTGTAGAGACCTAACTCACCTCATATAAGGTCAACTTCAAGAGGAAACTATAGGAAGAAAAGAAGAGATACTTAGAAATATTGTAGTAGAATATTGTTAGGTTAATTTGGGGTGTTTGTACTATGTACTATAACAAAATAGCCAAGTCCATAGCCTCAATATCCCATCTCATTGAATTCATAAATACAACATCCCAACAATGTGTAGAGATCACCCAAGAGGTGGAACAAGCCTTAGTAGCCAAATATAAGAAGATGAATAAAGTAGAATATTTTGAGATTTGAATAACTACTACAGGTGAGTAGGAGCTGGTAGTTGTTGGTATCTAGGATCGAGAGGCTATGTTTAAGAAAATATGGAATATTCTCAATAGAGAACATATGGCACATGAATGCATAGCCCCAAAAAAATATGTAAATAAGGTGATTGATAGCTTACATGCCCCTCTAGAATCTCTAATTCAAAAGTATCTCCCATATCCTTGGGAAAATGATCATAAGCCCCTTTTAGAGTAAGATTATGTGTAGGCTTTGGAGGATGAGAAAGAAAGGAGGCTAAAATTCTAGAAATTATTAGATATTCTAGCAATTGACGATGTATGAAAGCTATTATATCCATGTTAGATCTAGAAGGATGGAGAAATAATTAATACATGAAGTAGTAGACTTCTCACATAGACCAAAACAATCTCCTTAGGAGCCACCACTATTTCCAAGAGGCCAAAGCACCCTTCGAGGAAGAGTGGGAGGAAGTGAGAGCTCATATGAGCAAGCTCCCATCTCACTAGCCTTCCCACACACTCTTTGTCTTTGTTCCTTGTTCCTTATGCTTTTTCACTATTTAGTTTTCATTGTTGTTATTTACGTTTTCTATTTCTAGATTCTAATTTTGACTTCACACCCAAAATACAAGGCAAGCAATCTATATTCACTCCTTTCAATAGGATGAAGAGCCTTGGGGGCCACCAAAGCTATAGGAAAATTTTCCCTACAACCCCTAATTCACTTAAAATCTTAATCAAAAGTAGGAAAATCCAAAGAAGGTAGTCAAAAGGCACCTCCCACTTTTAATGGTAAGGAAGGGACATCAAGAGAAAGGCAAATGAGTTTAAAAGTTGCATTCACCATTATATCTTCCATCGATAGTCAGTGCTCATATTTTACCTAAAATTACCAACATTGAGGACATTAAGGCACATGGGCCATTGATTTTCTATCTAATTATCTACGCAGTATTTCTAACAAAATAAAATATAAAAATAAGGAAAATGCCTTGACAAGATCCAAAGTTGGATATGTGGTTACCAGTCAAAATCCCAAGGAGAAAGGCACCAGTGCCTAGATAAAGAAGGCCCACCATTGCCTTAAGGAGGTCCCACCTTAGAAAATGATGCATGGTAGCCACACATACATAAAATAAGGTATGCAAAATGGGTATTTAAGAAGGCACCCACCATTGGCCATAAAGATTGACCTTTTATAGCCTAGCCTATTAGAGCCAATTGTGTATCATTGTAGAGATTTTCCACCATAAGTGTAAGCCTACCCTAATGATATATACCAATTAGGAAGTTCATGCTTGCTACATAATCATGTAGGAAATTCTAAGAGAAAAAAAGTGATAACTTTATGGCATAACCATCCCTAGCATATTAAAAATGATACATATTAGAGATGATGTCATCTAAAGGCCCGTAAACTCCTAGCATTGATGGCCTAAGATCCAAAGACCTCAAATTTGTTGATTCTAGTTGCAGAAATATTTTGTCTATAGAGAAGAGGATAATTTATAAGTCTTCCATGCAAATTTTAAGAGGGAAGAGGACCCCATCTTATCTTATAAATAGGTCCAAATTTATATTGTAAAGGCATCAATAATTATCTACTCATGCCTATTATATGACCTTGTGGGGTCTTCCTTTTACCTCCCTCTTATTGGTTAAAATAATAAGAACATGAGACTTGAGTTATTTTATAAGGGGAATAAATAATTTATATGCCACATGCGTTATAATAACTTCTAGTACATTATTAGAAGTTGTGACTAATTTTTATTTGTCCTTCTTTGATGTCTTTTTAATTCTAGGTTGTGCAGAATTTAGTGTGTTCATTCTAGCTATTAGATAGTTGTGCCCATGTTCATTTATAGCCACTTATTTTTTTTAGGAAGGGAAAATTTATTCTTGATGCATCACCATCATATCTTAGGTTTAAATTTATGCACAATTTATTTTCACATTCCTTTACATTGCCTATATTTTGTACTTTCATTGCAAATCCTTTCTTTGAAATCCCCTAAGAAAATTTAGCCTTAGCTTGCAAAGGTCCCTATGTACCAAGGATTAAATTTGACAAGGATCCAACCTTTATTAAAAACCCCAATGGTTTCCCCATAGGAAATCATCTTCATCCATCATGCTTCATGTTGTGTCACTCTATATGAGGCACGAGTGTCCTTGGCATGTTGGGCTTTCACCCCGATAGGAAGGTATATTCTGAGATGACAATAATTCATTTAAGGTTCATTACAACTTTGGTTACTCATAGGGGATCCATTGCTTGTATAGGATGAGGGATCCACAAAATGGTAGCTTTATCTATTGGGCAACGAAGTCCTTAATGAACTTGAATGGAAAGAGAATAGTTCTATGGGCTTGACCTTCTCAAGAGCTTTGGCTTGAGGGAACTTATGAAAGCAAGTTGGCTTTTTATAGAATTTTCTCTTGGGTTGGTGACATCGACCTACATCAATTTTAATTTACACATATTTAGGTTTCCTTCTTGTCCATGATCCCTTATGTCTAATTTTGAATTCCAAGATTATTGCTATGATGCTAGTAAATCATTACCTCTATCCCTTGAGATATATTTGCTTATCCTTCATATGGGTCATGCCAAAAAGAGGATGTTTGTCTACCATTTATGACTTATATTTTTCTTAGATGGGCTTTCACTACTCTAGACTTGGTCTAATCCTTTCAGTTGATCGATAGTGATCCCAAGGAGTTGCTTCTTTTGGAAAGTATATTTGTGTTTTGATGACCTAACCATGATCTTTTGAGTAGATTGTCTACTTGTGTGACTATCACTAATTTGACTTACATGCTAGGATATATATTATTAGCCTAGACTTACATACAGAGGTCCCTTCTACTATAGGCCATGACTCCTTGATTAATCACATGCTTCTATAAAGTAAATTGTGTAAAAAATTAAATATAACCTACGAGGGAAATACCCCAAGAATAAAGTGTTGGTAAATATTACATTATTTGTGATGCAGGAGCATCCGGAGGCGAAGGAGCAATCTTGCATCACCCAAAAATGTTTTTTTTGCTTTCTTTCTTTAAGTGCCAAAACTGTCGCGATATCGCGACGCTTTACTGTCGCGATATCGCGACGCTTTTTGAAGAAGGGCGATAAGGGGGCCAAAACGTCGCGATATCGCGACGCTTTTTGATGAAAAGGGTCAAGGCGCCAAATGGTCACGAAATCGTGACAGTTTCGAAACAAAGCAGCTCGAGCGTCCAATTGGTCGCGAAATCGTGACATTTTCGAAGCAAAGCAGCTTGGGCACCAAATGGTCATGAAATCGTGACATTTTCGGAGCGGAGAAGCCACGATGCCAAATGGTCGCGAAATCGTGACATTCTCACAGCAAGGAGGCCAAGGCACAAAATGGTCGTGAAATCGTGACATTTTTGAAGCGATGGAGTTAAGGCGCAAAATGGTCACGAAATCGTGACACATTCGGAGGGAAAGGCTCTAAGGCTCAAAGACGTCACGAAATCGTGACACTTTCGAGGGCAAAACTGGAAGACGCAAAATGGTCACGAAATCGTGACACATTCGGAGGGAAAGGCTCTAAGGCTCAAAGACGTCGCGAAATCGTGACACTTCCGAGGGCAAAACTGGAAGACGCAAGATGGTCGCGAAATCGTGACACCTTCGAAACAAAAGCTCTAAGGCTCGAAGACGTCACGAAATCGTGACACTTCCGAGGGCAAGACTGGAGGGCGCAAAGTGGTCGCGAAATCGACATCTTCGGAGGAAAGGTTCTAAGGCACAAAATAGTCACGAAATCGTGACACGTCCGAAGGCAAGACTGGAAGGCGTAAAGTGGTCGCGAAATCGTGACACTTCTGGGAGCTGGGTCCAAAGGAACAAAGTGGTCGCGAAATCGTGACACTTTCGGGCCGAAGACTCAAGGGCGCGAAATGGTCGCGAAATCGTGACACTTTCGGAGTAAGGGCTTAAAGGTGCAAGGTGGTCGCGAAATCGTGACGCTTTTGGGACAAAGGCACCCAGAGGTAGAATGGTCGTGATATCGCGACCGAAAGGGGGAGAGGGCGTAAAGAGGCAAACACGTCGCGATATCGTGACAGGACGCTCACGACGCCTGACCAGCCGGCGGTTGCAGAGACCGTTGCAGAGGGACACGTGGCGTAAAGTTACAGGCGGCCCTAGAGTATGAAGCGGTTGCGGGGACTCTGACAAAGGGACACGTGGCAACAAACTACCAGCGGCTTTGGCGCATTCCTATGAATGATGACTTGGCGGATGGATTGACGAGCGGCTGCAGCGCACTCCGCCATTACAGACCATGAGAATACGGGGCACCTGGCAGCATCTTGCAAACGACCAGAGAACATTCGTGCGGATGGTTACTGGGAATCCCGCACTTTGTGTAATGATGTCGGGAGAAGCTGGGGTCTGGGATAAAAGGGCCGTGCATGCATTGTATTAGGGGGCTTGGCCATTTTGAATGTAACCGTTGTATTTCTGAATTAAAAAGACCTCTGTTGTCAAAATTGGGTTAATTTGCTATGTTTTGTTTTTAGTCCTATATCAAGTGGTATCAGAGCCAGAAGGTTCTGAGGGTGCAAACCGATCGTCGACAGTGAGGCAGTTTGCGCCAGGACTGTGGTTGTGGGTTGTGAAGAAGAAGCAGGATGCCTCCGCGTAGGAACCGTGGTGGTGTGAGGAACAGGACAAGCGAGAGGTCGATCTTAGAGCCTTGCAGAGGCAAGTTGAAGCCCTACAGGAGGAAATAAGAAGAGGAGTTGAGCCAAGAAGGGAGGAACCCAGTGAGGATGAAGTTTGGGAAGAAGAGGGTCCATCCGATGAGGAAGAAGCATTGGATCCAGCAGAGGCTAGGCTGTATAGGGCCATCTCCCAGATTGGGAAGAAGCCAAAATTTGACGTCTCTACTTACTCCGGGAACCTCAACCCTGAGGAGTTGATAGATTGGATCAACGACATGGAGGAGTATTTCGAGTATGAAGAGATCTCAGACCCAAATCGGATCAGGTTCACGAAAACCAAGTTGAAAGGACATGCTAGCATCTGGTGGAAAGGAGTGCAGCTGGAAAGGAACAGGAGGGGAAAGGAAAAGATCACCAGGTGGGATAGGATGGTGGAGAAATTGAAGAGACAATTCATCCCTGCAGACTACGAGTTGGATTTGTTGAGAAAGATGCAGAGTCTTCGACGAGGCAAGCAAATCTGTCAAGGAGTATACGGAGGAGTTCTATCAAATCTCGATCAGAACCGGCCATTCGGAGGCGAATAAGGAGAAAGTCGCACGATACATCAACGGATTGCGAACCAGCATTCAAGAAGAGCTGGGGCTGGTTAGGATGAGCACGGTGGAGGATGCATACCAGTTTGCATTAAAAGTGGAGGAGAAACTGAATAGGAGATTTGATGGAAAGCAGAGAGGAAAGGACAGGGGTGGAAGAGCTGGTGGAAGAACCAATGGAGGAAGGTACCAGAGATTTGGGGAAAAGCTGGTGAAGCTAGCGGTAGCCAAAAATAGAAAGAAGGGAAGGAGGAGAATGACCAACGCCCACGCAATCGGAACAACAACTACCCGAGAGGAAGAGGTAGGCCTGGGCGAGGGTTTGGAAGAGGTGTCTTTCGAGGAACCTGCTTCAACTACGGAGAAGAAGGACACAGGGCATACAACTGCCCGCAACATCAAGAGAGGCCAAATCGAAGACCTGAGGGTCAGGCCCGAGCTGCTGTAGCAGACGAAGGTGCAGAATCTGAGCACTCTGAGGAGGCAGAAAGAGGAGAAGCAATGATCATCAGAAGAGTCTTGTTGAATGAAGAGAAAGGGGCAGACCAAAGGAACAACCTGTTTCGAACAAGATGCAAGTGCGCAGGCAAGGTCTGTAACGTCATTATCGATAATGGAAGCACTGACAATTTGGTTTCTGAGGAAATGGTTGCCAAGCTGCAGTTGGAGAGGAGAAAGCACCCGCACCCTTATCGAATCGCATGGTTGCAAAAGGACCATCGGGTGTTAGTAAGTGAGCAATGCCTGGTGAAGTTCAATGTTGGAACTTACCGAGATGAGGTCTTATGTGACATCTTGCCTATGGATGCATGTCACCTACTGCTTGGGAGACCGTGGCAGTTTGATCGAAATGTTGTACATGATGGACGAGCCAACACATACTCTTTGTCGAAGGATGGAGTTCGCCACAAGTTGAAACCCTTGAAGGAAGCGGATGAGAAGGTATGCAGCAGTGCACGAGTCTGTCTAGTTGATGGCAGAAGATTTTTGGAAGGCCTGAAGTCAGATCATATGTGCTATGCCATAATCCCTAGGGTTAGGGAAGAAGGATGCAAGGAAATTCCAGTGGAAGTCATGGGACTGTTAGAGGAATTCCCAGATATCATTTCTGATAATGTTCCTGAAGGTTTACCGCCTGTTAGGAAGATCAGCCACCACATAGATTTGGTGCCTGGATCGAGCTTGCCAAACAAGGCTGCACATCGAATGACGCCTGTGGAAACTGAGGAGTTGAATCGGCAAGTTCAAGATCTATTGAAGAAAGGGCTGATTAGGGAGAGTCTTAGTCCATGTGCAGTACCAGCAGTACTAGCACCCAAGAAGGATGGAGAATGGAGGATGTGCACAGACTCTCGGGCAATTAACAAGATCACCATCAAATACAGATTCCCACTGCCAAGGATGGATGATCTCATGGACTGTTTAAGTGGAGCTGAGTACTTCACAAAGATTGACTTGAAAAGTGGTTACCATCAGATCCGCATTAGAGAAGGGGATGAGTGGAAGACAACCTTTAAAACCAGAGAGGGGTTGTATGAGTGGTTGGTTATGCCATTTGGGCTGACCAATGCACCAAGTACTTTCATGCGGTTAATGAATGAAGTCCTGAAGGAATTTTTGGGCAAATTTGTTATTGTCTACTTGGATGATATCCTGATTTTTAGCAGGACCCTAGAGGAGCACCTGATGCACATCAGGAGGGTTTTTGAGAAACTGCGGGAGGAGCAGTTACTGATTAATCTACAGAAGTGCAACTTCGTGAAGAAGGAGCTGGTATACCTGGGATTTGTTATCTCAACAAATGGTCTTAAAATGGACCCCAAAAAGGTGAGGGCTATTTTAGAATGGCCTGCTCCAAGAAGTGTGACCGAGGTTAGATCATTTCATGGCCTGGCCAGTTTCTACAGAAAGTTCATTAGAAACTTCAACAGTATTTGCGCATCTCTTACGGAGACAATGAAGGGGAACAAGAAGGAATTCCAGTGGACGGTTGGAGCGAGACAAAAGCTTTGCTATGCTGAAGAAGAAGGTCACTGAGCAACCCGTCTTGGCACTTCCAGATTTCAATAAGGTGTTTCAGGTAGGTTGCGATGCGAGTGGCAGTGCCATAGGAGCCGTATTGAGCCAAGAGGGTAGGCCTGTAGCTTATTTTAGCGAGAAGCTCAATGATGCCAGAAGGAAGTATTCGGTATATGATCAGGAGTTCTATGCCATAGTTCAAGCACTTAAGAAATGGAGGCACTATTTGTTGCCAAAGGAGTTTGTCCTGTATACCGACCATCAGGCGCTGCAGTATATTAACAGTCAAGGGAAATTGAATCAAAGGCATCTAAAATGGGTAGAGTTCCTGCAGAGCTATACCTTTGTGCTGAAGCATCGGAGCGGAAGGTCCAATAGGGTGGCAGATGCATTGAGTAGGAGACAATGTCTGATGATGGAAATGAAAGTGGAGGTTGTAGGGTTTGCTGAGCTCAAGAGCCTATACCCTGCAGACCCCGATTTCGTAGAAGCTTGGAAAGCCTGCACTGCGCCTGTTACGTTGGACAGGACTAAGTGGTTGAATTACCTGGTTCAAGAGGGGATGCTATTCAGGGGGAACCAATTATGCATTTCGAGGAGCTCAATGAGAGAAAATCTCATCAAGGAAAAGCACAGTGGAGGTCTAGCTGGACATTTTGGTCGTGACAAAACTACCTCACTTGTTAGTGAAAACTATTACTGGCCACAATTGCAACAGGATGTGGCAAAGTTTGTGTAGAGTTGTAGGATATGCCAGATGGCAAAAGGTGTGAGGCAGCCTACTGGCTTGTATCAACCGCTACCTATACCTGAACGACCGTGGGAAGATATTAGTATGGATTTTGTGCTTGGTTTGCCCAGGACGCAGAGGGGACACGATTCCATATTTGTGGTAGTGGACCGATTTTCGAAAATGGCTCACTTTATCCCGTGCCAGAAGACTAGCGATGCGGTCCATGTAGCTGGTTTATTCTTTAAGGAAGTGGTACGCCTTCATGGGCTACCGAGAAGCATTGTGTCGGACAGGGATACCAAGTTTGTCGGGTACTTCTGGAGGACCCTGTGGAAGAAACTGAAGACGGATTTAAAGTTCAGTTCTGCATACCACCCCCAAACAGATGGCCAAACAGAGGTGGTTAATAGGAGTTTGGGCAATCTACTGCGATGCTTGGTAGGGGACAAGCCCAAGGGATGGGATCTAGTTCTGCCACAAGCAGAATTCGCGTATAACAACTCGGTCAATCGAAGTACCAATAAATCGCCATTCCAGATCATTTATGGGAGCAACCCAAGAAACGCTTCAGAGTTGAGAAGGATAGATACGAGAGAGAAATGCAGTGCTGAGGCAGAAGACTTTGCCGAACACCTGAAGGGAGTGCATGAGGAAGTGACGAGACACATTGCCAAGATGAATGCTCAGTACAAGACAAGGGCGGACCAAAAATGCCGAGTTAAAGAGTTCAAAGTAGGAGATTCTGTCATGGTCCATCTGAGGAAGGAGCGGTTTCCTGCCAAGACCTATAACAAACTAAAAATGAAGAAATTTGGGCCATGCAGGATCATTGGCAAACGGGATTCGGGTAATGCATACGAGGTGGAGCTACCAAGTGAACTTAACATCTCCCCCGTGTTTAACATTTCAGATTTGGTCGAGTATCATGAAGGAGAAAGCAGTGAGCTACCCAGCCCAGATTTGTGGAGCATTCCAGCAGTCATCCCAGTTGCGGACGAGATAGAAGAAGTTCTGGATACGCGTGAGGGCCGAAGTACTCGAAACAGGAGTTACTCTGAGTATTTAGTCAAATGGAAGGGCAGACCCATGGAAGATGCGACTTGGTTATCAAAGGCAGAGGTTGATCGCCTGGGTCTACCTCAGACAGATCAGAAGTGAAGGTCACTTCTCAAACTCACCCTGGGTGTCTGATGCAGGAGCATCCGGAGGCGAAGGAGCAATCTTGCATCACCCAAAAATGTTTTTTTTTCTTTCTTTCTTTAAGTGCCAAAACTGTCGCGATATCGCGACGCTTTTTGAAGAAGGGCGCTAAGGGGGCCAAAACGTCGCGATATCGCGACGCTTTTTGATGAAAAGGGTCAAGGCGCCAAATGGTCACGAAATCGTGACATTTCGAAACAAAGCAGCTCGAGCACCAAATGGTCATGAAATCATGACATTTTCGAAGCAAAGCAGCTTGGGCGCCAAATGGTCACGAAATCATGACAGTTTCGAAACAAAGCAGCTCGAGCGTCCAATTGGTCGCGAAATCATGACATTTCCGAAGCAAAGCAGCTTGGGCGCCAAATGGTCGTGAAATCATGACATTTTCGGAGCGGAGAAGCCACGATGCCAAATGGTCACGAAATCGTGACATTCTCATAGCAAGGAGGCCAAGGCACAAAATGGTCATGAAATCGTGACATTTTTGAAGCGATGGAGTTAAGGCGCAAAATGGTCATGAAATCGTGACACATTCGGAGGGAAAGGCTCTAAGGCTCAAAGACGTCGTGAAATCGTGACACTTTCTTTGAGAAAAAGCGCAAAATGTCAAAATACACGAAAATCTAAGATCAACAAACAAAAACAAAAAAAAAAAAGCAAAGTGGTCACGAAATCGTGACATCTTCGGAGGAAAGGTTCTAAGGCACAAAATAGTCACGAAATCGTGACACGTCCGAAGGCAAGACTGGAAGGCGTAAAGTGGTCACGAAATCGTGACACTTCTGGGAGCTGGGTCCAAAGGAACAAAGTGGTCGCGAAATCGTGACACTTTCGGGCCGAAGACTCAAGGGCATGAAATGGTCGCGAAATCGTGACACTTCCGGAGTAAGGGCTTAAAGGTGCAAGGTGGTCGCGAAATCGTGACGCTTTTGGGACAAAGGCACCCAGAGGTAGAATGGTCGTGATATCGCGACCGAAAGGGGGAGAGGGCGTAAAGAGGCAAACACGTCGCGATATCGCGATAGGACGCTCACGACCCTGACCAGTCGGCGGTTGCAGAGACCATTGCAGAGGGACACGTGGCGTAAAGTTACAGGCGGCCCTAGAGTATGAAGCGGTTGCGGGGACTCTGACAAAGGGACACGTGGCAACAAACTACCAGCGGCTTTGGCGCATTCCTATGAATGATGACTTGGCGGATGGATTGACAGGCGGCTGCAGCGCACTCCGCCATTACAGACCATGAGAATACGGGGCACCTGGCAGCATCTTGCAGACGACCAGAGAACATTCGTGCGGATGGTTACAGGGAATCCTGCACTTTGTGTAATGATGTCGGGAGAAGCTGGGGTCTGGGATAAAAGGGCCGCGCATGCATTGTATTAGGGGGCTTGGCCATTTTGAATGTAACCGCTGTATTTTTGAATTAAAAAGACCTCTGTTGTCGAAATTGGGTTAATTTGCTATGTGTTGTTTTTAGTCCTATATCAATGTGGTAGAAGTGAAAGTACCACCATGGTGCCATTGTATATTTTTAAATATTAGATTAGGTGTGTGATTTATATTTCCCCTAAAGTATGTGTCTATGTGTAGGATGAGTCCAAGTGTCATGTAACAATGTGTGCAAGTGTGTAGAGTGTGAGAGTGTGCAAGTGTCATATAATAAAGTGTGCAAGTGTGTAGAAAGTCAAGAGTCATGTGTAGGTGTCAAGTATACAAGTGGCAAGATGTAAAGACAAGGTACATGAGACATATCTTATGTGTGGAATAGAAAAGCATGAATCTCCCAGATATGTGAGGAGAGCAATAGTCAAGTATAGAAGAGTCATCTTCTAATGTTATATTATGGATATAAAGATCCATGTATTGTATTTGAGTATGATAAATTTGTATGAACATTGTAACAAAGATCTTGTATATTTGATCAATATTATTGTAAGTTTCTATATTGAAATATTGTTATTTTATGAATGTTATATTGATTTATATTGATCAAATATCTTGTATGCATTAATATTTTGATTCATATTTGATCTTGGATATTGGGACTTATGATTTAATATGGCTAAAAAACCATTAGTGGTATTAGAGCCACACTCTATCCAATATTGGTAGATCCATATTGGATAAACGCTATCACCATAATCATAATTTTTTGGTGTGAAATTTTGAAGAATATTGGAGTGATAAGTTTCAAATTAAAAAGCTAGCATAGAAAGAGAACTCTAGTGTGCATTTTTGTATGATAAAAATCTAGAGAAAAAAAGTTGTAGGTTGGAAAAGCTAGCACCAGAAGAAGATTTGGTGTGAATTTGATGGAGTAAAGATTTAAAATTTTTTGGAGGAGATTTTTTTTATGAGTTAGCATCAGAGTTGTACTTTGGTGTAAATTTGGAGATTAAAAAAAAATAGGATATTTGGTGATGGATCCAGGTGAAGAAAACATAGGCCAAAGAAGATTATTATTTTGGATTATTTTTACCCTGATATTTTTATAAAGTTGATATATGCAATAAAGAAACCGTGCATCCATTAAAGCAATCAAGAGAACATGGGATGAGAATAAAGGAATAGCATTGGTTATTTATTGTAGGTAGAAATTAAGTCAAGGTAGAGTCCCAGCATCCAAAAAATAGAAGATAGACAGAAATGTCTATTGTGACATGTTTGTTATTGAAAGTAGGCTAAGAAAAGATATTCAATCCAAGCTTGAGAGAAATTATTTCCAAAAAGGAGTTTGGGTGTGAAGATGAATCGTCTGATAATCTTAGATACTTTCTATCTAGAAGCATGGAGTCAAGCCTACGAGAGACCCAAGGTGAAATCGGTCAAATAGAGCAACTAGCATCTATGAAGGAAAAGTTGTGTAAACTAGTGAAAAGAAGATAGTAGAAGAGTTTGTGAAGCACTAGTGAATGGAGTTGAAGGAAGGTGAAGTGCCAAAAAAATTAGAAGCATGATTACCACATAAAATATTAAGAGATAGTGCCAAAAGAGGAGTAGAGTACTTAGTTTCAGTAGCAAATGTGAAACATCCAAATATTATACACCTAAAATTATCATTTATCCTAATAAATCCTGGTGTGCCTATTGAAAATGATGTGCCCTAGTGAATCTATTGCACTCTAACATAGTTTGGTGAACCTAACAGAGACCAAGCAGGAGGTAAGATTTTTTTAATTAATTTTTGGACAAAAATTAATTTTTATTAAGCACTAAAGTTTTAGGAGGTAAAAGGTGCAAAATTTAATTTATTATTATATTAATGCTTTTAGGAGAGATAAGGTGAATATTGCATTAAATATTGATTGAGAGAAATATGAATTTGGTGAGATAAGAATTAATTATTTAAATTTGATAATTGATTTGATTATTGAATATTTATTAATACAAAATTTGATTGATTAATTATGCAAATTGAAATTTTATTATAGATTTAATTAAAATTGATTTTGGATAGATAAGGATCAAATAAATTGATTGCAATTGAATTTGGAAAATTGTTTTATGATTGAAAATTTGAGTTGAAGAAATTTGACTATTGATGCAAAATTGTTTTATTAATTTTGCAAATTGAAATTTGAAGATTGAAAAATAATTTAAGTGAGTTATAAGAAGTTGATAAATTTGATATTTAAAATTTAAATGAGTTCCATTATGTCAAATAGTAAGATTTTCCTTTCTGAATCTCAACTTCTGAAAGGACCAAATTATGCATCATGGAAAAACAAAATGAAATCAATTCTCATTGTTGAGAAACTTTGGGATATAGTAAATGGAACAAAGGACAAGCCAAAAGAAGAAAGAGAAAAATAAAAATTTGAAGAAAATGATGCAAACCCTTATGTTGATTACATTTGGGATAATTGATGAAATCCAACCATACATAAGTGAAGCAGAGACTTCAAAAGATGCTTGGAAAAAATTATGCACAATATTTGAAGGGAAGAACAAAGCAACTATATTGCATTTATAGTCATAGTTATATTCATTAAAGGTCAATAGTGGAGAGAGTATAGAAATCTTTCTTCGAAGAATAGAATATTTAAAGGCTAAACTATTAAATTTGGGAGAAAAAGTAGAAGACAAGCTTCTTGTCCAAGTTACATTAAGAGCACTTCCAAAAAGTTATAAATATTTAGTCACTTCACTTCAAGTGCTAAATAAGATAACCTTTGATGAATTAGTCAATGTTCTTCAAGAATATGAAGTGGAAATTTTATTCAAGGATGAAATGACTAATAATTCTTTGATATCAAAGGAAAGTGTACCTAGTAACAATGCAACATCATCGATAAAATGAAATATACTTATGAGAAGTGACTCGATGGAAGTAGGATTAGGAGAGTGAGGGAGCGAGAAAGGGAGTAGGAGAGGGTTAGGATGGGTGTGTTGCTCTGGTAGGAGAGGCTTGTTTTGGAGCTTTAGAGCTATTTTGGTGTTCTGGTAGGTTTGGAGCCTACTAGAATTGGGTTGGAATTGGACCCTTCTTTTCCTACAATTCTTGGTTTTATAGGGTTTATCGGTGGTCCTTTCTCATTCTTCTTGAGTGAGAAATATCCCCTTAATTTTTCATTCATGAACAAGTTTCTCACAAATATCTTTCAATATTATACCGAAGGTGCCTATAATATTGATTTCGTGCCTTCCGATGAAGGTGAAAATCCTTGTGGTTTTTAGATAGTTGGTTTTTGTAGGGGCTGGAAGGGCCTTTATCTCTCAGTAAGGGTGTATCTCTAATTTTCCATCTTGGAAGGTGGGATCATGTGGATGTGGATGCACGCATCCTCATTTTCTAGTTTACTAGGAGTATTTCTAGGGGCCAGGAGGGCCCTCTTTTTTTCATCAGTGGTGTGCATCTGATCCCCCTTCCTATGGGTGCATGCATAATCAAGTTCTAGTTTCTTGGGAGCTCTACTAGGGGCCAAGAGGGTCCCCTTTCTTCCAACAATGGTTTGCATCAGCTTTCCTATCCTGGGAGATATGAATTTATTGATGCATACTCCATTGAATCTCAATTTCTTGGGAGTACCATCTGGGGTTAAGAGGGCACCTATATTCTAGCAATGGTTTTCATCCAATTTTCCATACTAGGAAATCTAAACTTGAGGATGCAGACATCATCAAGTTTTAGTTTACTAGGAGTTCTACCAAGGGCCATGAGGGCCCCCTATCTTCCAACAGTGTGGTGCACCCACTTTACCATCTTGGGAAAGCAGAACCTGAGGATGCATGCACCATCAAGCCCTAGTTTCCTAGGTGCATCTTGGAAAATTAGATCTACTGAACATGGTTCATGAAGATCTCAACGAGATTTCCTAGCTTTGTCGATCTTGTGGAGGCCATGTTATTTTCCATGGAAACATGATTCAAGAGAGACCCTTGCAAAAAATAAATTGAATTTTATTTTGAGTAGGATTTTGCTATATTGGGAATGTATTCCTGGATTTGGCCAAATAATTTAAATTTTTAGCTTGAGTGGGATGTTGTTTAACTGTTTCCTTGATTAGGCATGCATTTTAAAATTTAAGTTCCTTTTATTTTCATGCGAGCAAGAATTGTGTTCCTTACTACCATTTTTTTGATGTAGTCTTTATGGTGCAGTTATTCCTATTGAGGTCCCCTTGTGTGGGCCCTTGTTTTTTATTTCTCTATCTTGGTAATTGTAGGATCTTCCCTGATTCTATTTTTATTTCAATATTTCCTTCGTTCTATTTTTGGTATTTTGATCTATTGGTTCCTTCCCAAGGGTCTTTTCCTTTTGTAAAAGGTTTGGGGACCCTTTCAAAATCCCTTCAATAAAAAAAAACAATGTAACATCATCACAGTCTTAACCTAAATGGAAATAGAGATACTACCACATATGCAAAAGAAAAGGTCATACTACAATTTTTTTGTAGATATAATTCCTTGAATCAAGGAAATAAAATAAATAAACCTTTCTAGAAATTTTTAGTCATGACAATATCAGCCTTAGTACCAATATGGATAACATAAACAACAAATACCAAGAGAAGAAAAACAAAAGGGCAATTTAGTTTAGGAAATCTAAGAGATTCAAGAGAAATAGGAAGTTGAAGAAGAAAATGAAATTAGAGCCCTTACAACAACAATTTTAAAGACATCGGATGAAGATCAAATTAAATAAAAAAATGTAAATATAAATCATTTATATATTTCAATTAGAACTAATTTTTTAAATAATGAAATAAAATCAATTGAAAATAATACTATAGAAATAGATGAAAGGCACAAGATAAAATATAGAACATTATAGAATTGTAAACTCTGTGAGAAGACCAAACCAAAGATAATTTATGAAAAAGTGCACTATGGATGGATCAAGAAATTAGGTTGAAATAGGATCATAGATATGTTATAGTTTTTTTATGGTCACAAAGAAATTCTTATCAATATTGTAAGAAACAAGTTAGCAGATCAGTTCTAGAACCTCAAGTAGTGCCAGATCCAGAACTAGACAAAAGTGAGAATCAGAAATTGAAGACTAAAGTTTCAAAAATCAAATAATGTAATACAAGAAGGTGTTGGAGAATATTATATTATTTGGTAGAAATGAGAGTACCCCATGGTACCATTGTAAATTTGTAAATATTAGATTAGAGTGTGAGTTATTAGATTAAATGTGTGATTTATATTTCCCCTAAAATATGCATCTATGTTTAGGATGAGTCCAAGTGTCATATAAAAATGTGTGCAAGTGTGTAGAGTGTGAGAATGTGCACATGTCATATAATAAATTGTGCAAGTGTGTAGAAATTCATGAGTCGTGTAGGTATTAAGTATACAAGTGACAAGATGTAAATCCAAGGGACATGAAAGGTTTGTCTTATGTGGAATAGGAAAGGATGATCTCCTAGATATGTGAGGACAGTAATAGTAAAGTATTGAAGAGTCATATTCTAAGGTTATATTATGGAGATAAATCTCCATGTATTGTATCTAAGTATGAGAAATTTGTATGAACATTGTAATAGAGATCTTGTATATTTGATCAATATTATTGTAAGTTTCTATATTAAAATATTGTTATTTTATGAATGTTATATTGATTTATATTGATCAAAGATATTGTATGCATTAATATTTTGATTCATATTTGATATTGGATATCAAAACTTGTGCTTTAATATGGCTAAAATACATCATGAAGTCCCCCTTCTTGACTGAAAGAGGTGGTCATAAATGAACATGGGCACCATTGTCTAATAGATAGAATGAACACACTAAATTTTGCATAACTATGAATCATAAACATATCAAAGGAGGATAGATAAAAATTAGTCATGGCTTCCATTAACACGCCAAAGATGATTACAAGGCATGCAACTTGGAGAGGTTTGATGCTACTTACACAACAACTCGAGGCTCAAGCTTCACTTATTACAAATGAGAAGAGGGGGTAAAAGGAAGAGCCCACAAGGCTAGATAATAGGCATAAGTAGATAGATCCCTATTCTTGATTGTAATAAGTGGATCTTGAGCCTCTCTAGGTCGCATGTATTATAATCATTTCTAGCATATTAATGGAATTCATGACTAATTTTGCTTTGTCCTACTTCTTTGATGTGTTTTGTGTTCCTAGTTGTGCATAATTTAGTGTATTCATTCTAGTTATTAGATAGCGGTTTCAATGTTCATTTATAACCACTTGTTTCAATTAGGAAGGGGAACTTTATTCTTGGTGCATCACCCTTGTAACTTAGGTTTAAAACAATGAAACCTTATGGGATCTTCCTTTCACCCCTTCTTCTTGGTTGTAATAAATGGAGCTCAAGCCTTCAACTTCTATCTAAGGAGCATCAAGCCTATGTAGGTCGTATGCCCTATAATCATTTTTGGAACATTAATGGAATTCTTGACTAATTTTATTGTATCCTCCTTCTTTGATGTGTTTTTGATTCTTGGTTGTGTAAAATTTAGTGTGTTCATTCTAGCTATGATACAATGATACCTATGTTCATTTATGACCACTTATTTCAGTTGAGAAGGGTACTTTGATTCTTGGTGCATCGCCCTTGTAGCTTAGGTTTTTATTTTTTGCATAATTTACTTTTTTTTTCCTTTACATTTCCTACATTCTATTTTACTTTCATTACAATTCATTTCCTTGTAACCCCCAAAGAAATTTTACCTCAGCTTGCAAAGGTCCCTATGCACCAATGATTAAATCCAATGAGGATCCAACATCAATTTAAAACCTTAGAGATCGGCATACAAGCAATCCCCTTTGTCCATGGCTCTTCCTGTTGTGTCACTCTATGCAAGGCATGGGTGCCCCTAGAATGTCATGCTTCCACCCAGATAAAATAGGTGTATTTTGAGATAATAATAATTTTAGAATTTATTGTGATAATCCTATTTAGAATGATTTTTGTTAATTCATGTCTCTTGTAAACACCTTTCTTATGGTGCTTATCAGTATGAGTGTATGGTGAATATTGATTAAAAAATATTATTCTCTTAGTGTTCTTGTAGAAATTTTGTAATCAACTCACCATGGTTTGTTATCTGATTCATGATATCTTCATCAATGTCTACATATTTGATGTATCTTATTAAAGAATTAGGTGGTATAATTTGGTTGAGTTTGTATTCATAGTGTTTAGCAAGCAGTTCCTACCTTGAGTTATATGAACTTAACTTTTTTACCAAGAAGACCTATTGATGAATAATTAAGTGCTATAATGACAAAAAATATATAGCTAGTTTGGGATTCCAAGATGTCTACTCTAGAAAATATGGGGAAATCCCTATATTTTAAAGCTAACCCTCTAAAGACACTAAGATTCTATTTAATAGTACAAAATAGCATTGCATCGATAAATACTTAACAAAAAATGTGTATTGTGGAGAGTTCCTTTCCATATTTTTGAATGATTTTACTTTATAACAACATTAAACCTAAGAGGATAAATACCAAGCATTCATAGAATGAGGTTAGTGAGTGTATAATTGAAGAGCAAAATCTTTGAAAAATACTATGACCTAAAGATCAATATGAGGACCTAGGTTTTGTAGGTGAGTTGAAGAGGAGAGGGTAATCCTCCAAGGAAGGTGCCAGGTTTGAATCTCCACCCTACCAAAAAGTTGAATTGGTTACCTAAAATCCAATTTATAATGTTGGTGCAGGTAGGGTCGGGCACGACTCTCGGGTGACTTTGACAGTTTATAACCCCCTGGTCATGGTCTCTCAGACCAAAGCGGCCCCACAAGGGGTTTTTCGCTTAAAAAAAAAATCAAGATGAGGAAATTGGTCTAAGAATCAAAGGAGAAAATCCTTGACTATTATGCCCAAATACAAGAACTTTGAATGAATGTTGAGATCCAAAATTATAAGGGAAACTTGCCCAATGGATTAATGTATGGTGTTAATAGTATGCTTTATAAATAATTTATTATAGGGTTGAAGGTGGTGATCAATTCATAAGTCAAATGAGTAGTTGACTACTATTCAACAAGCATATAAGATCACAAAGTGATAGAAGGGGAGCTTGGAGGAGGAACCAATGCCACTAATATAATTTAATGATTATGATATATGTATAAATTTAAAACCTCGTATTTATAATTATACATACCTAATTGGTTATCCTTTTTATAGAAATTGTGCTAATATAAGGTGTCCTAACCCGATTATGTACCTTTGAAATTATTTGTGAATTAGTAGTTTTTATGATTAAAATAAGTATCTTATATTAGTTTTCTCCATGAATTTATTGTAGTTGATTTATTGACCCCCCACTCTCACGAGTTTAGATATATAGTCTTTTTTTGCAGAAGTTAGATGTGTTACAAGTTGGCTATAAACAAGCGGGAAATGTATTGCCCACAAAAAATAATAGTTGTTCAAGACATCCAACACTTAAAAAAATTAGATTGATGATAAGCTGACATGAGACATAGAACTAGATGGAAATATAGTCCTCTCTTTATCTATAGCCAAGGATATATCAAGCCAAGATGAAGTACAACCTCTAAGTCATCACCTAAAATAGTTAATGATGAATATCGTGATCATGCAAAGTTTATTATAGTTAATAGCATTGACCAAATATGGTATACTTTATTCCAAAATAATAGGTAATTGAAGTGTTTAGACAATGGGCCAAGTGTTTATTTTCTAACTTGGAAGTTGTAACCAACTAGACAAATCTTGTAACTATAACAACTCTTTAGAAAAGCATGATTATTGTCTTGTTCTCTTTTTCTCTTTATAATAGGTAGTTAGTAGCTACAACCACCTATAAGTTGTATAGTAATACAAGTTAGATAATTCAACTCTAGTATAAAAGCTATATATTTTATTAGTTATAGATTAGCAAATAGGAAAGAAAGTAGTAACTTGAAGAAGCTAAGAGCCAGTTCTAAGACAATAGAGTACTTTATAATTTCTTGATTTCTAAAATAAACCAGCAATAATTGTAGTAATCATTTGATCTTTCTCTTTATCTTTGAGATTTGCACAAACCCTCAGAGCAAGGTCCCACTATGAGGATCTTGGTTCATGAATTACTCCAAGCTTCTTCTTCTAGATTAGTTAGGATTAATTAAGTCTACCACATATATAAAAAGTAGTTAGTAATAAGGAATTATGCTTAATGTCCATAGAAGTTTTGATTTATGAAAAGTGAATGCTACCGCATGATCACAATTCAACATTGAAAGAAAGGGGATTATCCCTTTTAGCCTCTAGATTAAGGTTGTATCCTCACTAATCTAGCTACACAAAACTAAACTAATATGAAAAAAATAAATCTTAGGGAAAAAGGGATGAAAATGGATAAGTAAGTACAATAAAATAAATATGGTTGGGTGACCATAGAAAAAGTGGTGTTGATCCAATGGTAGTATTTTAAAGTATTAAAATAATATCAATGTGATTGAATATACGCATAACCTATAATAATGAAATATAGAATTAACATAAAAGTGGGAGGGCAGATCCACAAGCACTTTATACTAATAAATCAAGAGGTCAAAATATATAGTTGATTCATAAAGGTCATGGATAATTTTACAATTAATTATAATATAATATCAAGATACAATTCTTTATCATAAGATGTACCTCTAGTATTCCAAAAATAACCAAAATATCCTATCAAATGAACTATTAGCTCATATATATAGTTTTTTTTTTACCTAAATGTTCCTTGAAGTAAAATATTTCTACTCCTAGTAAATCTCTAACTTAACAACATTTTCTAGAAAATTTGATTTTTATTTAATTACAATTACCTCCAAAATTTATTCTACATTAGTAGCCTCTATTTATCCACTATAGCACCACTTGGAGACAAAATGTTGCTTTCCAAGTTGTTATGTTGGATTATGTGCATCTTTCCTATTTCTACCTTAGGGAGCAATTCAATCCATATTATAGTGATTCATTCTATTATTGAAATGATGATTCACTCCCTGGGTTGAGTGAATTGGTACTTAATGAACAAGTTGCACAAGTTACCACTTAGCCAATTTTGGAATCCTATCAGGTTAATTTATGTTGAGCTACTTCAAAAATTCTAAAATTCTAAAATTCTAAAATTTCCTTCTCTATATATGCAAGTACTTCCTTGTTGACACATAATGGTAGTAGTATAGCTACTACAAGACGTAAATCAGTATGTTTGATTTATAGTGACTTGATTTCTTATTATCTAGTTGCATGCATATGGTACACTGATAGTTAGATATTCATTTTTTTTAATTCTTTACAAGTGTAATGATGATTTCTATTATTATTTTTCTACAAGAGCTTTTAGGATTCTAGTAAATTTTAATTCTGCAAAAATAAGAGAAATTACTTCTTGGTTTATATAGGATCCCATTAGTGATTTAGTGTTTATAAGGCTGGCATTGGGGTGGATAAGCACAATAAGTTTAGGATTATGTCACATCCCACAACTTTTTTACTTTATAGAATTATTAATTTATGAATTTTCATAAGATTTGTTAGATTTTAGTTAATGTGAAATTTAATTATGAATTGTCTAGCTTGTAGAATTTGTGTAATTGTGTATGTGTAGGTCACCCTCCAAACAATATAAGAGGGAAGGTATCATATAGGAGAAGGAAACAGATCTAGGAGAAAGCTACCAGCCTAGAGATATCACATACGCACCATGTGGACACTTGAATTAAAATAATTAACTTTCATCTAATGCATGATTTCTTGTTTATGTATTAATGCTAATTATTGAATGTTAATGAAGCTTAAACTACATGATATTATATGTCTTTTTAATAATTTCTTATGGCATGTAAAGAGCATATAGGGTGAATTATTATTATTTTATTGGTAAAAGTGGTTTTGAAAGGGTCCCGTAACCTTTTACAAAATGGAGATCATCTGGTGAAACTATCCTTAGCAAAAAGAAACAAGAATCATCAACCCTTTAAGGGTCATCAAAGAAAACACCAAAAAGAAACTTGAAGGTCCTCATAGGGGTGAAAGAGGGAACCCAAAACAGACACAGAGGAAGGCCACCCAAGGGCAAACAAGAAATCAAAAGAGAAAAACATAAGACACGACATCAACATAAGGCAAAAACCACAACAACCAAACTAGTTGTTAGGGTGACCAGTGTCTTGACCACCAGTAGTACGATCAATGCCCACCAAAATCTTGAACTCCTCAAGTAATTTGTACTGATCCTTGTACTCATCTAGGAGAGCCTCCATCTAAGAGAGGAGAGTAGTCATGCTAGATACCCTCCTCAGAGCTTTCATTATGTCATGGAGGTTTTGGAGATGACCTCGATCAGAGAGGTTTGGCTAGCAAGAAATCCGAGAGGCCAATAGGGGAGGCTGAGTGGAATTCCCTTCCAAGGGATTGTTCTTCTTAGATGCATTCTCTGGTCTAACCTAAAAATACAAAGAATCATTAGAAATATCATTGTTATCAATGAGGATGGGGGTCTTACATTTTTCACTGCTCGCTTTGATCTTGGTGGTGTAGTGCCTAGGTTCAAATATCTGGGTACCTGTGGTCCCCTCCATATTCACATCATAATATAGGGCTTTATTGGTTTTGGGAGACACAGAAGCATCTCCTCTAGCATCGCCAACATTATACATAGGTCCTGCATCCACAGTAGAAACCACAACATCCACAACTCCTTGGGTTTATCTTTCTAGAACATAATTGTAGATAACTAAGTAGAGACATTGGTGAAGGGGAAAAGAAGAGACTCCCTTATTTACATTTACCATAGATCACTCAATAGACTAAAAGAGGTATTATGTAATATTGATGGTCTTCTTTCACATAGGTGGTTGAGGAATGCCAAGTGGAATCTCCTTAAGACCACACCAGGGCTATCCAGAGTGAAGTATTGAAGAACAGTCACCATGAATGCATCCCAAGGTTTAGGAAGTGTTTCTCTGAGGATACCTCTTTTATCTCTACACAAGGTCTCCTCCATTTATTTGAAAAGTGCCAGCTCACCCTGAAGGGAGTGCTTATCCCTATTGATGATTTCACCATTGTTCGAAAGATCAATTATCTCTGCAAGGAGATCAACTGTAACAATAAAGCTCAGTCTGTGGATGAATATGTGCCTCATAATAACATAATTTTGCATGTCATGCATAACATAGTACTACTTCATTCTAGAATGGGATTATGAAAAATATAAAAATGGTGGAATTGTGATGCTTGGGATTCTTATAGCTCTATTGATATTTTATGATTCAACTTGTTTGAAATAAAAATGGTCATAGTGTGCCACTTGGGAATATTTTTGTTTAAAATTCCATATTTCTTTAATTAAAGGAAATTATGGTTCAATTGGTTGAGTGCCAAGAAAAAAGGAAAACTTATTAGGGCATAACATGGCATCACTATGAGAATTTTTGGAGATCAAAGATTTTTATTTCTTTGTCGTCTTGATTTTAACCTTCAAAAATGGGGATTGCAATTCTTATAAATATCAGTCTTGTATTTATAAGGCACTTTCTCTTTGTAACCATTTTGCATGTTATTTCGTGGATTTCTATGAAGAGAATTTTGGGTTTTTTGGATGATGGAGGTGAGAACCAGAGAAAAATTAGAAAATATAACAAAGAAAGAGAAATAATTTTTATGTTGTTATTTGCAAGTACATTTTTACTTTTAATATAATTACTTTTTATATGAACAAAATGAGTGAGAAAAACAAGTTTATTTTTAAAAACACAGCAAAACCAACAAAAAATAGGGTTTTGGATTTTAGTTATAACTTTTTCTAGGAATGTTTTCAAAATCAAATCCTATAGAATGCATGTATAAGTAATATCTATATTGGTTGTTTTAATGTTAGAAATATGCACGGTAATACCAAATATGAATACATTTATTCTTCCACATGCATTTTTGGAACATTGGCATTTACGAATTTCGTAGAACATCTTAACAAATAGGGCATGTTCTATATGAAACTATAAAGTGCTTGAGTGACATGTTGTCCATTGTACCCTATTCTTGGAAACAAAAATGGAAACCCTAGTTAGAGTGTTTATATTATATTTTCTCTTATGGAAACTGAGTGGTATAATGTATATTTTTTGTTATGTGAAATGAGATTCTACTTGTACAAAATGTTAGTAAAATGGAAATATTATATTCTACTATATCCATGAGGAAAATAATCTTAGAAGAATCTATTGTAGAAATAATTTACCAACTCCCCATCTAACTTGTATAACAACGACATGCATAAAGAGTGAGTTATATCCAACTTGTTAGACCTCTTGATGATATTAAATCTCATTGGTAGATTATATTTCTCAGAGGAATATCATTATGTTGGTTGGATGGGAAAGGAAAAGATATTTTATTTTAATTTTGATTATTAGTAAAGACTAGCAGTGGTTTGCATAGCTTTAGAATGGAGCAATAAGTTTAGTTAGGTTTAAATTAATTTAAGTGATTTATGTGATATTAGCTATAGGATTTTAAAAAATAAATTATATTACTATTTATGAAACTAGAAAAGGGATTTATTAAAACTAGAAAAGGGATTTATTGAAACTAGAAAAGGGATTTATTTAAACTAGAATAGGGATTCGTGTTACAAATTAAACAAAACTTAGTTGGAGTGTAGTGACTATGCAACTACCATTAACCTTATATTATTCTTAGATTGACAAGTAGTGATAACTCATATCCAACAAACCAAAGTTCTATATAAACAAAGATCAAGCCTAGATGGGATTGTCCTTTATATTGAGAGAAACACTTTTTGAAGCTTTGACACTCTAGTAGAATTAATTTATCCTTAAAAAATTTATGGTTAATATGTGAACCTATTACCAACTACCCCAATATCTGAAATCTAGGCTTTAAAATCGACAACAATTACAATAAAAGTAAACCCATGTTTGCCTTCCACTTTTATTGGTGAAAGTAAAAATCTAATTAGAAATATGGAGCAACTCACCATTAATCTATTACAAGAAAAAGAAACTACACTCAATGTTTTCAATTTTGGGCCAAGTGTTATAGGCATAATTTATCAAAAGTAGTAGATAATGAATGTATGGAGAAAGGAGAATATAAAACAAATTGCCGTAAAAAATCTACATTAAGGACAAAAAACAATGAGAAAGGAGGTTTTTGTCAATGTTGTTGATTTTGTTCAATACAATGGGAAAGAAATCAATATTATGGTGAGGAAACAAACACATAATAGAAATTCCAATGAAGAAAAATAACCTAAATAGAAGAAAGAAAAAGAAAACTAAGTGTTTATGATTTTCTAGGCTTAATGAGTCAAACACCATACTCAATCATAGAGAACTTATTGAAGTGGAATTCCAATGCTATGTATGGATATTTTTTGGCATTGTCATGGGAGAATTAAAGGGAGCTACATAGTATGATTATTCCAAAATGAAGCAAGAGGTTAAAATTACAATATATGACAAAAATATCAACCATTATGCTCCACTAGGTGAAGTCCTATGCAAAGATATTTCCATTCCTAATATCTTGGTAGATAGTGGAGCTACTGCCAATTTAATAATAGAAACTACACTTAAGATGTTAGGGATAGTCACTATTATATAATAATTTTAGTCATAGGAGTTATTTTTGTAGGATATTTTCAAGATATGAAGTATGGTTATGTTGCCTACCCAATATTATTAGGCAACACATGGCTAGGAAAATCCAATGCATGAAATTATTATCATGAGGTATACATGACCACTACTTAAGTTCCCAATGAAGTGAGGATAAACATAGTTATTAACCTCATAATTTGATACAAATAAGATAGAAGTTGAAATCAAATGGACATATTTAGACTATACCAATATTAACAAGGTGTTTTTAAGGAATAAAAAGTGATGTGGGTGTCTCTTTGGTCAACATTCTTCCTTATGCTCCTACTAATTTTTCATAATATTTTTAAATATAGGTGGAGCATTAATTATAATAGTTGCACTTTAAGTATCTAATAGAAGAGTACAAAAAGAGGACTAGTTTAGCTCTTTTGTTGGTATATCCACTTGTTCACTTTTTATTATAAAGAGTTATGACAAATAGATCATGTGAAACACCAGATAGAGTTGGTTGATATTGCTAAACCTATAAAGTAAATGTCTTAATGCATGAATCCAAAATTTTCCAAGACTATAAAGAAATAGATACATAAGTTGTTTGATGCAAGTTTTATTGTTCTAGTGGACAAGTAGGAGTAGGTGTCTTAAATCATAATTTTCAAGAAGAAGAACATAAATTTGAGGGTATGTGTTGACCATTGAAGGTTAAACAAGGACTATTACTTACCTACTTTCTCAAATCAAGTCTTGGATGAATTTGTATGAAGGAATGCTATAACTTTATATACAACTATAGCGGTTAGGACCAGGTTTGAATTGTAAAAAAGAACTAGTTGAAGACAACCTTCAACACACTATTGGTTATGTTTACCTATCAAGTAATATCATTCAAGTCATGTAATGCACATTCAACCTTCCATAGGTTAATAAATAAGATATTTGATCTTATAGTAAAAAAATATTAGAGTTTTCTTGGATGATTTTAGTGTGTGTGAAAATAATGCGGATCACCCATATTCCCTCAAAAATGTATTTGAGTAATTGGATGAGGCATAACCTTCATGTAATACTAAAAATGTATATTTAGATGCATGAAATGTGTCTTTTTTAGACTTGTAGTATTTCAACAAGGGATTACAATTGATCCAAAGAATGTCATAAAAATCAAGGAGATGTCATTTACAACCAATAAGAACAACTTACAATTGTTCTTGAGGTATGTCAGATATTACATGTAGTTCATCACAAATTTCTCAAATATCATACACTAATTGATAGAATAAGAAATATATTATCTATGAGCCAAGGAATAAATCCAACAAAACATGATTTAAACCAAGACTAATAAGTACACTACTTTAAAGGATCCAAATTGAATTTTTACATAGATGCATATCATACAATGCTTGGAAGTATGTTGATTAAACAAGATGAATAATAGGTATGATTATCCAATTTACTTTGATAACAAAAAATGAGCAATAGCAAGTGAATTACATGGATATAGAAAAGAAAATACTAGCTATCATCTTCAAAATAAAATTTAAAAATTAAAAACTAGCCTTTGGGGTAGAACTTCACCATTTTTATAGATCATATAGCCCTTAATTATATTGTCAATATGCCAAATACATAAGGAATAATTGCAAGATGGACCCTATTCTTGCAAGAATATGAATTTAATGTCGTGTATTGACTAAGGAAGAAAAATATTAATGTAGATACTCTTTTCAATGTAGCATATGAATATGTCATCTCCAAATGCAAAGATGATGAGTTTTCTAGTCCAACATTACCCACAAAGGAATTTATCCCATAATAGTACATAGACATCTAGAAGTACATGAATGAGGTGATATTTCTATATGGTATAACTCCAAAGATGAAGAATAAGATTCTCGATCTATCCATGCTTACTTAATTGTGTGGGATATTTTGTATCAAGTAAGACAGGATACAAGGAATCAATAAGCAATTGGATGACAACAAGGAAAGCAATTAACGAAATACTTTTACTATAGAGTTTGTAAAAGAATATTTTTTGGATAGCTAATCATAAATTATATTTTAGATGCAAGATACCACTTGTCAAAAGGATTGTATGACTTATTGTTGTTAGAATTTCCCAAGAGTAGAACTACAAAGCATTACAAGATTTGAAGAGACAAATAGAACTGATTGATTTATTCCATGGATCAACTTTGTATAAATAGCAAAGTTGATCATTGAGAGTCGTTGGATTACAACAACTCACTAGTCTAAACTGAGAGTTCACCTGACTCATGGAAGAGTGGTAACTCAAGTAAGTTTATCCTAGTAGAACTTAAGAGAATAATTATTTATTCTAACACCCCCTTTAAGTGATACTAGGGGTGAATGTAACAAATGAGTCCCGAAAATAGCACCTGATGAGGTACTCATTTACAATGATTCTTATTGAAGATATGGTAAAAAAACCACATGGGAAAAAACCATCTATCAAAAATAAAAATGAAGAGGCATGTCTTCGGATGGCGAAGATTGTCCTCATTGAAAAAAGAAATGAGTCCCGACAACTGGGCCTGATGAGGTACTCATGTACAATGTTATTACATATAGGAGAGATGGTAAAAAAAACCACATGGGAAAAAACCATCTATCAAAAATAAAAATGAAGAGGCATGTCTTCGGATGGCGAAGATTGTCCTCATTGAAAAAAAGAAATGAGTCCCAACAACTGGGCTTGATGAGGTACTCATGTACAATGTTATTACATATAGGAGAGATGGTAAAAAAAAACCACATGGGAAAAAACCATCTTCCAAAGAAAAATAAACAATAAGAAGAAAGGAGAGGTGAAAACCTCTTTTGTACCTTCTAATGCATCTGCCTTACTCCAAGTTTCTCTCGCAACTGAATGTAACGCGGAGAAGGAAAGGATTTGGTGAAGATGTCTGCAATTTTATTTTCTATGGGAATATAGTCCAAGTGTATTTCCCCTCTCTGAATATGTTGTCGAATGAAGTGCATGTGAATTTCAATGTGCTTGGTACGCTGATGCTCAACTGGATTACGGGCAATATGAATTGTGCTCTGATTATCACACCAAAGAGTAATAGGTTTGTCATGGAAAAAACCAAATTCTCTTAGTATCTGATGAAGCCAAAGAGCTTCTTGACTTGCTAAAACTGTTGCCCTGTATTCTGCCTCTGTAGATGATAGTGCTACTGCTTGTTGTTTTTTGCATGACCAAGCAATTGGTGAAGAACCAAGACAAAAGACATAGCCAAAAGTTGAACATCTATCTTCTACTGAACCTGCCCAATCATAATCTATGTAACCAATGATATCCATGGATTTTCCTTCATATAAGAGCCCAAATTGAGTAGTTCCTTGCAAGTAGCATAGGATTATTTTTGTTGCTTGCCAATGGCTGAAATGAGGTTGATGTGAGAATCTAGATATCAAGCCAACAACATATGAAATATCTGGGTGAGTATGAGTGAGGTATAACAGACTCCCTACTAGTTGTCGGTACAAAGTAGCATCACATAGAGGGGATGTGTAGGAAGTACTTAGAGTGACTCCATACTAAAAAGGTGTAGAAGAGGGCTTACAATCAGTCATCTTAAACCATTGAAGAAGGTCTAGAGTGTATTTCTATTGACACAATGAAATTCCTACATCTGTTTGATTTATTTGAATCCCAAGGAAGTAATGAGCTAAACCCAGATCAACCATTTCAAATTTTTTAGAAAGAGAGTCTTTGATAGTCTAAATGTGAGAAATGTCACTACCAGTGAGTAGTAGATCATCAACATAGAGAACAAGTAAGGTGATATTCTCTTCATCTCTCCAAATGTAGACTGTGGCATCAGACTCACAATGAGAAAAACCTGAGGAAAGAAGGAAGGAGTCCATTTTTTCATACCAAGCTCTAGGAGCTTGTTTGAGGCCATAGAGAGATTTCCGTAGTCTACAAACAAGGGAGGAGTCTTGAGTGAATCCAACAGGTTGTTCCATGAATATCTCCTCTTTTAAGTCCCCATGTAAGAAAGCACTTTTTACATCCATTTGAAAAATAGGCCACTTTTGGGAAGCAACTAGAGCAAGTACCAGTCTAACAGAATCCATTTTGGCAACTAGTGCAAAAGTTTTAGAATAATCAATCCCTTCAATTTGAGAGAAACCTTTGGCTACCAGGCGAGCTTTGTGTTTGTCAATTTCTCCATTAGGTCCATATTTCATTCTGTAAATCCATTTACAATGAACTAACTTCCTTCCTTTAGGTAGAGGAACTAAATCCCAAGTTTTGTTTTTGATTAAGGAAGAGAATTCATTTTCCATGGCATCATCCCATTATTTAATACCAGTTGCTTCTTTGAAGGATTGAGGATCTGTGGAAATGGACTGACAGACAAGACCAGAGCCTATGGAGTTGCTTAATCTGGATGATGGAATATTTTGGATGTATGGAGTTGCTTCTTCAACAATGATGTGGGCCCATTTAGGCATTGTGGAAGGAGTAATTGGAGTGGCAGGACTTTGAGTTGGAGTTTGGAGTATAGGATCCTCATCTTGGTCATTTTGATCATTAATCTCTAAAGTGGGTTCTTCATTATATTGAGGCTCTAACATTGGATATGGCTCAAGAGAATCAATGGTGGAAGAGGATGGTTGAGGATATTTATGAGGGAATGTTTCATCAAATTGAACATTCCTATGAAAAAATACCTCATGAGTTGCGGGATCAAGTAGCTTGATATGCTTTCATTTCCTCACAATAACCAACAAAGATGAGCTTTTTGCTTTTCTTATCTAGAGCCTTCCTTTTCTTCTTTGGGATATGCGCCCAAGAAGTACACCCAAAAATATTGAAGAAAGAGACATCAGGTTTTGAGCCAGTCCATGCTTCCTTGGGAGTCAAATGGCCAAGAGCTTTATGAGGTGTGTGGTTTTGAATATAGTTTGCACAGTTAATTGCTTCTGCCCAAAAAAATTTTGGAAGATCTCTTGAGTGGAGCATACAGTTTGCCATTTCCTTTAAAGTTCTATTTTTCCTCTCTGCAATGCCATTTTGCTGTGGATTATGGGAGATAGAATGTTGATGAATTATGCCATGACCTGATAGAAAAATTGAGAACTCATTACTGAAGTATTCCCCCCATTATCTGTACGAATTTGCTTGATTTTGCAAGAGGCCTGATTTTCAACTAAGGCTTTGAAGATTTTGAAGTGGGATAGAACATCACTTTTGTATTTTAGGAAGTAGACCCAAGTTCTTCTGGAAAAATCATCAATGAAGGTTAAAGCATATTTTGCTCCTTTGAAGGAAGGCTCTGGGAAGACCATCAAGTCACTATGGATTAACTCTAGAGGGGATGAGGCCTTTAGAGAACCACTTGGGTGGAAAGGATCTTGATGTTGCTTTCCAAGAGCACATCCAGGACATACTCCATCAATAGAAGAGACTTGAGGTAATCCTATTACCATTTCATGGGTGTTCAATTCCTTTAGGTAGTTATAACTGAGATGTCCAAACCTTTCATGCCAAATTTTTCTTTCAAGATCTCCATGTGCAACAAAATAGGAGGCCCCTTCTGAATTTTTGAATCCTTTGAAGTGAAATAGGTGAGTGTTGTGATCAATATCTCCTTTTTCTATGAGAGAGTTTGGGTCTTGAAAGTCTCTTATCTCAACTCCTGTTGGTGAGAAGAGAATTGTTTTACCTTTTCTAGAAGTACAAATCTGATAGACAGAGAGGAGATTTGTTGCAATGTTTGGTACATAGAGAACATTATTGATATAACCACCATCAATGGATATGTCACCTTTTCCTTTGACTGGGATAAAGGATGAGTCACCAACTTCTATGCTACATGTTGAACTTGAGGAGATTGAAGTGAATGACTCATCCGAGGAAGTCATGTGATGAGTTGCTCCTGAATCTAGAACCCAGTATTTTGATGAAGTGTTTATGGTCTTGCCTTGAACATTTAAGGCTTTTCCTATCTACTTCTTAGTGTCTATATTTTGATCCTTCATTGCTGCCTCTAGTTGTTGTAGTCTTTTCCAACATTTGTTCACAGAATGACCATTCTTTTTGCAGTGAGTACAAGTTATGGGACTCCTTTATTTCTTTTTGAATTTTTCTTTAGTAGAGGTGGATGCTACTAAGGCTTTTGAGGAAGAGGAAGAGATCTCATACTTTGCAAGTTTTATTTCTTCTCTAGTTAGCCTATCACAAAATTCCTCTAAGGAGGGCATTTTAAAACTTGCACCAAGAGCATCTTTTGTAGACAGAAAGGTGGTTGCAAAAATTTGAAATACACCATTTAATTTAGAAAGAATTAGATAGATGCATTCTTCTTTTGTTTTATTCTTACCACTACCTTTGTATTGAGTGAGGACTTCTTTAAATTTGGTGAGAAAGTCAACAATATTGTTGAAGTCTTTAGGAGATAATGCTGTTAATTCTGCCTCTAGCTGCATTGACCTTATTTGATCTACTTTCCCAAACAAGTTCTTTAGTTTTTGCCAACTTTCATATGGATTTTTACAATCCGTAATGTGAAACCATAAGCTTTCATTTACATTAGTGCTTATAATACCCATTGTTTCATACATTTTCCCTTTATGAACAAATATTTCATATTCCTTTTCAAATTCAGGTTGCTTCTCTTCTAGCAAGTGTGTGAGCCCTTTTTGAGAAATGAGATTTAATATTTTGGGTTTCCATGTATGATAGTTATGAGGGGTGAGTGGATCAATTGTATTCATTGTATTCATTTTGCCAAAGAAAATTGAAGTGAACCAATAATTCCCCCCTTTAACTTCAAGTTTTTAGAGAATACAATGGAGCTTTAAAGAAGGGAACAAAATCCTGATAGTAATACCAATCTCCTCAAATTACCCACCCTAACGTGAGGGAAACTATAAGTAAATGAGGAGATTTGATATATTAAAATAGGCTAATGAAGCAAGAAAAATTGGCTAGGCCTTTATACCTATTCTTCTCAATTACCCACCCTTACATGAGGGAAACTATAAGTAATGAGTAGAATTGATACGTGGAACATAGGCTTTTGATGAAAACTATATCGTATTTCTCAATAACCCGCCCTTACGTGAGGGAAACTATAAGTTAGTGAGAAGTCCAATACTTGGAACATAGGTGATTATAAATTTTGAAGTGCCCTTATGAAAATATTTTATTTTGTTCTTTTATTTTAAGTTTTATATGATTTGAAAAAAAAGGAGCATATATATCGTATGAAAATTATTTATTTTTAAAAGAGCTGAAATGATATGAAATTATATGACCAAGTGGCTAAAATAAAAATCCACATTTAGTTTCACATCAAAAAATATCTCCTATTGTTGTTATGAGTAATGAAATTTTAAGAAAGGGATATAACAAAGTCAATGATGCAAAAAATAAAGAAGCAATGACCAATAATAACAACAACCCCCCTTGAAGCCTTAGAAAAAGGTGCAAGTGTTGGCACCTTTAAAACACCCCCAAAAAACCCAGGTGTTGTAGGTGAATTGGAGAGGAGAGGGTAATCCTCCAAGGGAGGTCCTAGGTTCGAATCCCCACCTTACCAAAAATTTAATGGGACAAAAAACAAAAAGGGCGGCGGGCGCCCACCGGGTACTAAAACCCAGAAGGGGGGGGGCCCCACCAAGGGCGCCAATAAAAAAAAAAGACCCAAAAAAAATAATTATTTATGAGGTTACAAACTTCTCACTTTTTTCTTTTAGTGGCCAACAAAAAAAGGGCACTAAAGAAGTAAAAATAATAGCAAATTGATGAGAGGGTGTTATATTTAAATACAAAGAGCATATCTTTATTTTAGTATTGGTTATTATAAAAATAAAAAAACTAGTCTAAATAGAAGATTTGATTAATTAACCCTCTCAATGGATGAAAAAGCTCGAGAGAGCACTTCTAGGGCTTTGACAGAGCCCACTAAATTTTTAAGAGGTGACTCGAATCCCACAAGAGACATCAAGGAACAACGAGAGAAGGTTCTTCAAAGGGCTCTAAAGAGCACTACTCTCGTTCTGCACTGTACTCCAAGGATGCTAGATTACCTATGATCTTTACTGTACTTCTGAGGATTAGAAAAATAATAAAAAAAATACAATATTACCTGACTCGGATTTGACGTTCGTCCAAAAAAAAATATGGGTCTTCGAACAATGAGATATGGGTCTTCAAAAGGCTCGAAAGAGCACGAATTTCATTTTTCACTACACTTTGTCAACGAACAATGAGAGAAGGTTCACTACACTTTCGAGGATGCACTCAAAAAGGACATCAACGTTTACCTATGATTATGCTGCACTTTCAAGAGGATATTAATATGTCAAATAATATTAAAAATTTAATAATATTTTGTTTACTCTTTCCTAAAAATGCGATGCAGAAGATGCCAAGGAAGGCGCTTATCAAGTGATTGAAATACAGTAGGGAGTGCGAAGAGAAGATAACGAATGTGAAGGTGTTCGTCAAGCATTCGTTGATCTACAAAATTATCACAGAGGGAAGGCTACATTGCTAGCTGCATCAAAGAAGGTAAGCAACATACAATATAACAAAGCCATACACATTAAAAAAAATAACGATGTTGATTGAAAGCTAGGATGGGAGAGCAATAATCATCACATTTGAATTTATAATATTTGAATATGTTTCTTGTAGCTCCAGATAACGGATAATAGGTGAAGCTTAGAGTAAGGTGAAGAGGAAAAATCGTTTGATATTTAGCTTCCATCGAGTTCTAAGATCCTTTCAAAATGCCCGTTGATGAAGAAGAGAAGAAAGAATGTTGCGCTCCAATATATAGATGTTGGCAATGTTGGAGATAACTTGCCACATTTTAATATTAAGTATAAGCACTATGGTCTTTAAAATTAATGACCCAACGTCTCTTGAGATGAGATGCAAAAATTGTGCTTTTATAAATATTAAAATATCTCACGAAAATATACTTTGGATATTAATTAAAATACAAAGATTCATGAGATAAAAAAAAGGCCATGAAACTGAATGATCTCCACAAAAAAAAAGGTAAGCCCATGAATTTACTTTCCACGAAGACGACGCAACGATTGCGAAGGAGGAGCCAAGGCAAAAGCGTTGTCAAGAGAGGTGGACCAACGTGTTCTTGTACTGTGATATGTGGAGAACAAGAAAAAATGGTAGGAACAAATGGAAAAATGATATGCCTATATTGCATTTGCAATTTGGAAAAAAATATTTCAAATACTTGTTCCTATAGTGAGGCAAATATCAATATCTTCTAAAATTAAAGGAGAATCTATTATGGTAAAATAAACTTGTAAAACAATATTAGATAGAACCATAAATATATTTTTCACAAAAAAATTGTAGATGAAATATGAATAGTCTACAATAGATATAAAAAAATAATCCTTTTTAAAAAAACATAAAAGATAAGAACCAGTTTGTGAAACTACCTTCAAGAGAGAATGCCTAGCAGAATCTATCCTGCTCTGGTGCCATGTTAGAATTTCCCAAGGGTAGAACTACAAAGCATTACAATATTTGAAGAGACAAATAGAACTGATTGATTTATTCCATGGATCAACTTTGTATAAATAGCAAAGTTGATCATTGAGAGCCGTTGGATTACAACTCACTAGTCTAAACTAAGAGTTCACCTGATTCATGGAAGAGTGGTAACTCAAGTAATTTTATCCTAGTAGAACTTAAGAGAATAATTATTTATTCTAACAATTTTGAGGTTGTAATGTTTGCTAGTCCTTTGAGAATTATAAGAAATATCCTACACCTTTGTGTCTTATTTTCTCTTTGCTTCATTTAAGAAATAAGGTATAGACAACATTGGATTTTTTCCTTCAATGTTCCAAAGAAATATGTTTATTATCATAGAAATAGACCACTTGACTAAGTGAACTAAGGCTTGACTTGTTAAAAAAAAAATGATGAAGTTTCTTGATTTCTCTATGATAAAATAGTTACCAAGTTTGTCCATTCATTGGAGATTACTTTAGGCTAGGGAACCTACTTTCTTAAAAAATTCATAGAAGACTTCACAACTTAGTTTTTCATCAAGCATAAAAAGATATCTACATACAAATTAAGTATTAATAGTCCAGTGGATTGAACTAATCATGTGTTATGATAAATCCTTTTGAAGAATGCAGCTATACAAATCTACACATGGGATAGCAATATCCATGAAGTATTATGGTCTTACAAGGCTACAATAAGTTAGCGATAGTGTTGGAATCAGCGAAAGTGGGAAAAAAAAAATTAATATAAAAATATGGTATTATTTCTCATCGACAAAACTTATGTGTAGCATGCATATTTATACATCAATGTGTCTCTTAGTTTCAAGAGACTCTTTGATGTTTTCACCCCTTGGTGTTTCACCTTTAGCTTTGTCTTTTCATCTTCTCTCATGCTTATAGTAAATCTGACTATCCAACCTCATATGAGATAAAATGATCAATCATTCCTTAATAATTACATAACAACATATAATGTAATAGTGGATAACACATAGATTATTCATTTTTCATCTCACATATGACATTGACCATATTATTCCTATTGAATATGGTATCTCGACCATATAGATGATGATAAATAATAGAAAGAACAAAAAAGAGTATATGGATGATTGTATGGCACAATTGTACAAGCTAGATGAAATGTGGTAGGTAGGAAAGACCATATTACCCAAAAGAAGATGAAAGAACATGAATATTAGAATAAAAATCTCAAATGGTCCCCCTTCAAGGCCAATGACTTGGTGATAGTATAAGGCATAACAAAAGAGGAGATAACACAATAAGTTTATTCCAACCTATATGGGTCCCTTGTTGGCTTCTAAGCTAGATTATATTAGGTCCTAGTATTCTAGATCTAGAGTAGTGTCATATATAAGAGCAATCAATATATAAGATGGCCAAAATAATTAATAATTATATTAATAAAAATGACAAATATGAATTTAAATGGCAAAAATCATTCATGCAATAACATGAAAAACACTTACATGTTAGCTTTTTATGCCACATACAATGGGAAATACCAATCACAAGAAATAAATAAAGTAAATCTATGAGATGACTGAAATATGCTATAAATAGAAATGATGAAAAATATTACAATAGTAGCTATGGAGGAAATGGACACTCCATAATATAAGCTACTACTCCATGAATGAGCTATGAGCTTATAGATCACACACACTACCCTACTGCCTATCTACCACACACTACCTGTGATACTATGACTTCTATATCTATCTTCTACATCTATGACCATTATATAGGAAGATAATTTCCTTGGCCAACACTCTATCTAGTTGTACAAGTGGACACCTTGCACATTACAACTTACACATTAACACTTGTGAATATATTACATTGCATGAAGTAACTAGATAACTTCATCCTAAAGTAACCTAATGTCCTAAGTATGTACCAAGGAAGGTACATTTACATGACCCAAATAATGTAATACACTCTATTTATAACACCTCTATGTATTACAATATTTGGGTATTTAAGAATTTAGTCTTCAATGTTGATATTCTTCCATATGATGGCTTTGAATTCGATCTTCATATTCAAAATGATCTTTGGCTTCTTTAGAGGTTGCTTAAATCTTCAAATAATGTAAAAATAGGTTGAATTTGTAGACCCTTCTTTTAGTTCACCTTGCACTGTATTCCTCCTTCATTGGATTCATATCCTTCCTTAGCTTTGCCTTTGAACTCGGTCTCTATCTTTTCATAGGTGGTTGTCTTGCTACTTGGTTATTGCATGGATGATTCTCCTTTCTTGTCTTTAGTTTGTACATATGCTTTTGAACAACCACTTAGGGCATCATGATAATATTTTGAGTTAGTAGAACTTGAAGTATCAATTATTCATGAGGATTGAAAAAAACTTTCTAGATATGATTCACTTAGTTTTACCTTCTTTTTGAGTAGTTCTATCATTCCCTTTTGTTCTACATTTTCATTCTTGAAGTGCGTATATGTGTGTAAAGCCATATATAATATGTTCACAAGATCTAAGGAAAATGTAACAACATTTTCTCCATTGCCAATAGCTTCATTGAGAGGAGTTTGAAGATAGCATTCCATAGTGTCAAAGTTGTCTTCTAAGGCTTCACTATGGATTATTTTAGAATTTAGATCTATCATTATTTTTTATTTCAAGAGAAGATTCACGATCCCAAGCTTTATGACACTAAATTTTTCCTTATTGATATTTGCAGTATTTTGGAAGGTAGACATCCTTATGGCTCCCTATTAGGATATATGATCTCTGATAGAAGTATATAAGCTTGATTCTTTTAGGCTTCCTTATGTCTCCCTAGTAATGAGAATGAGTACTGATAAGGATTTTTAGGTTTTGTAGATAGATTATATATTGCTAATGTATTTGTAACTTGATAAACAATAGATTTCGGTATTACCAAGTTTTGTAGAATGCCTTATGACTCCCTAGTATGTTTTGGACAAGATATAAAGTGCTTTTGTAAGTTATAGTTCAATATTTGGTTGATTTTGTAAAGTTTTTTAAATGCTAAAATCAACTTCTATTGTCCTTATTACTCCTATTGAACTAAGCACTTTTTCTAGATTTCAAGAGGTTTTAACGTTGGATTTGTTGTCTCTATTTGAGAAGATTTGAGACAAGTGAATATTATAATTTCCAACCTTTATATGTTTTTTATAAACCTCTTATAATGACCCTTTGAGATTTGATTTTAATTTTTCTAATTTCCAATAAATCAATTTGAATTAGTAGACCTTATGACTTCCAAATTTGGAAAATTAGAATAGATAATAATATTTGCAAAGTATTAAATAGTTCAACCTAAGTAGAAATTCTTATATCTCCTAGGTTAGTTTACAAATAGTATTTTTATTTTTGGTAAGTTATCTTCTATGTCTTTTGCTTTCTCAACCTTAAAATTAATCCTTAAAATTATAACCTTATATCTCCTATGTTTGAAATAAATATTAATGAGATATTTTTCTTACCTTAGCCCCTTGATTTTGCACTTGAATGGCACTGGTTTTGACTGAAGTAAAATAGTCCTTTACGTACCCTTTCTACGGTGCTTGACTTGATGAGTCTGTATGACCAAGTATGGTATGGTTGTTGAGCTTCCTCTTCGATGCTTGGAGAGTAGATGCTGACCTTATTCAATGGAGTATTAAATGCTCCTATGCTCTTCTTATTCCATGCTATGCTTAGAAATATATTTATTGGACTATTCTTTTCTCTCCACTTCACACTGCGAACGTCGGACGTGAATGCTATCATTTTGCTCTCTCTATGCTACATATAAGGGTAGTCATTGATGGACAAGTGGAACTTGTATTTCTTAGGAGTACTACCACTTCTTCTTGTAATGCTTCTAAACCAACTGTTACTTCTTTGTATCATATTCGCCTTGCTTTGAGCACTCTCAATGTTCGTCTCTTGAGTGTTAGAGATATGATAGCCATTAGGGAATAATATGCCAAGTGGCACTCAACCCTCTTGCATGGGATTTTCTATGTAACACCTCCAATAAGGAGATTATAACTCCTTCGATTCTCTTCCTCCTTAGCTTGCTTTGGTTTCTTGAATAGCAAGCAACGCATTTTCTTCTGCATGTAATCCATGAGCCACCTTGGAGCTTCGAATGAGGATGAGGTAGATCTCTTGATACCCTTTGTTTATGCTATTCCCAATGCAACATCTACTTTCTTTATTTGTGCTTATACCTTTGTTGTTCTCCCTATTCATGTTGATAGAGGTGAAGCTTGATGCGTCTGAACACTAGATGTGCTCTATCCCATTTTTTTATGTAGATAGCTTCTTCTCCTTGCTATGGTTTATGTAAATATTTGTGATAGATTTCCTTTGGCTTACATAAATAACCTTGGTAGACTTGTTGTTATTTATGTAAAAGCTTCATTTATCTGTAGGTCCGATATTGGAGAGAATGCCCTTTCGGTGTTGGATAACACTCGATCCTTTGGCTACCTTTTTTCTTGTACCTATTTTACCTACTGTGGCACCTTTAAATTTGTTCATTTCCCTATGTTTGATGTATTTTAGAAGTGCAACACCATGTAACCTTTACATGTATATAGAACATTTTTATTACACATTTTCTTGTACTCTTTTGCAGGTCTAAATTTCTTATTTTTGTAGCAGATTAATGAGTGCAAAATGAGGGTTTTAAGGATGTCTCTTTGGCTAGACTCCTTACCTTTTTTCTTGGATGATTTATGGTGAATCCAAGCCTTGTAAATTCTATAGAACAAAATCTTTCTTTTAGTTTCACTAATCCTAAGTGCTTTGTATTTGAGACTCACCAAGTCTCAATACTTGAAGCTTCTTTTTTGTTAGATTTTCTTTGCTTGTACTAACCAATTTCGGTGGCTTCTATTGGAAATTGAGTTGCAAGTTTTTGTGCTTTAAGAGTGTCTTTAGACACTTGATCCAAACTAGATTTTGTAGCCTTTATTTCAAAGCACAAAACTAATTTCTTTTGAGAGTAATAATAGTGCAAATGAATCTAACAAATTCTACTTTTAATGCACTAACATATTACACCTTATCACTCCAATCTACTCTCAAGAAAATGCACTTAATCAATTCACTATAACTAATCAAGAATAATTTGAAATGAACCTTCAAGATTTATTTCGTAAATTTCTTATAGGCAAGATATTAGGATATAGTCTTCTTTTTCTTTCCAAAGTAGATAATAGACTAGTTGATAGATTATTAAAATTCTGAAATCTAATCAACTCCTAATGTGCAAATAAACCTTAAAAAGAACCTTTCTTTTTGCACACTTGAAGACTATAATACAAATATCCTTTTTGCAAGTTTAATTAGGATGAAGGTGCTTTAATAAATCTAATAAGTAATCCAACTAATGAATCTACTTGCACCGATAGTTGCTTACCTTTTTCTGTACACTTTTATAGCTCATTTTCTGCTACTGTAGAGGATGCATATTTTGGTGCCAAAGATCACCAAGTTGTTTACTTGAGTAGGATCTTGGAACTCTTTGTAGATTGTTTTGAACAACTTCTTCACTAAATTTATGGTATCAAACTTTCTTTCATGAGCCCAGGGTTTGGTGACTTTGATCTCCTCTTGTAATCTCCTCCTTATTTTGTATATTTGGAGAAGCTAGTATCCCTAAAGCATTGACCTCTTGTTGTAGGAGGTAATATTCAAATATCCTGGATTTGATAAGCTTATTCTGCCTTTGTAACAACCCAGGTCTTCTCACTTGGTTGGCCAAAAACCATAAATAAAAATTTTGATCAAACAAAGAGAATATAGTTTACACCCAACAATTTAATTGGTACTCAGGCATGTGGATATTTGTTTCAAGGTGATTGAATGTTGCAAAAAATCCCTTAAATGTTTGAGATTGGCCAAGTCCTACAAGTAATGTCATCATGAGAATAAGTTTTTCTCCTTTACTAGAGTTCTATATTATCGATAAGGGGTTGTCCTTAGAAATACCATAACATCTGAAAGGGTGAATGCACAACTTCCCCACCTATAACATGGTTTACAAAGGTTTACCCTTGGCATACTGGTCTTGCTTGACTTACCCATGTTATGGATTAGCGTTAGAATACTTGGTGCTTAACTGAATTTCCACCTACCCTAGATCCAGTTAAGGCCCACCATTTCTCTGGATTGGGACCATGTAACTCAGTCCTCATTGCAGGTGACGATATGTTGTCTCATTCCAACACTTACTAGACCTTTTAGCTCCAGGGTTCAACTACTTTTGAACTTTCCAGATACTTGCTAACAATTCCCCACTCGAGTTTGAATCATGAGATACCCTCACATAACACTCACATATCAATCTGGAGAGAGTGTCTTATTCCACCCCTCATTACTTGTTCACAGTAACGAGACCTCCTCATATTTGATAAGGTTATAAAAAAGCGATTGAAGTTGGTTCACAATATTCGACTGTCTCGCGATGCCAGAGTTGGGTGTGTGAGGCCATCTATCTTGATGGTTCTCAAGCTTGTTTCAAACTACTTGATATTTTTAAAAAAGATTACTTCTTTAGGATTTATAGTTTTAAGACATTTTTCTTAAAGTTTGTAGAGTTAGTATGGATTTCTTTTTCATTTCCTTTGAGTACATATAAGATTGTATCATATAAGATTATACCACTTACTTCTAATCTTACATAACATTCAAATATCAATCACAACTTAGTGTTCTAGGTTACTCCACTATTAAAACAAGATGACAAATATTAAACCAATTTAACTTGATGACAACCTTCTCTTTTCTAAGTATGATAATTCAATTAAAGTGAATCTTTAATTTTAAATTCACAACTAATTGAATACCTTTTGAGCCCCAAAGAAAATACTACTTTGCTCACTTGTTTAAAGACTTGGGTATTATTTTACTATGCATTATATATATTTAACTATTGTAAATCCTATATATAAGTTTTCTATTTCCTATGTGAGTCAAAACTACATATATCACACGATTTACTGCTATAACTTCACCAATTTAAAGGTCAAAATGTCATAAAACCTGTACATATAAACATTTCATCTTTATCGATTACTAGTCTATACCAACTATGGCCTTATATATTGTGAATACCCTTGAGATTCTTTTCGAGAGTTGGCACTATACAACGCATTGCATCAATTATTAAACCTTTTAAGTAAAATCTTATACCTATTTTATGTTCATTAATAGAGTTTCATGGTTTTCAACAATTCTTAAGCATGTTGACAGTCCAAAATTCATTATGCTCAGTAGTAGTCTGCCAGCATCAATTTGATATCCAAGCATCATTTCTACAATTCTCAATATAGAGTTGCATTTCTTCTCATTGTTTCATAAGAAGTGACATAAACTTTCCAGAGCTACCTACAACAAAGACTCTATGTTTCTCATCCTTTGCCTGTCGATATCGAAGCCTAAAATAGTTATCGATATCGAAGCCTAAAATAGTTATAACTTTTCATTTCAGTATTAAACTTTCGGCCGAATTTGCTTACCCTACTTAGCTTCTCAAAAACATATTTGTTACACTCTTTATCCTACAGTGGACATCACATCATCTACGTTTTTAAAAATACTCTAAAACTACGAATTTTATGTACATGTATTCAGCTTTTTAATTATAGCTTAAGACTCTTTCAGCCATGTTTACGTATCTAAAATTATATATCATTCTCAATTCCAGATATTTTGGACTGCAGCAATATATAATTTAGTATTGTATTCACCACTAGACCTCCCATTGTTTCATGGCAACGAACGAATTTTTAAAGGTTGAAATAGGTGCAACTTTGGAGTGACTAATCTAACTTGGTGAACGCTTGTGAAACTTATATGTGTCACTAGCTAAAGTATGTTTTAAAAGAGCATGAAAAAGATAAAAAGACTTTTACTTTCATCTTCCGGCAGTGGATTTCTTCTAGATTCACTTTATGTCCTAAATTATCTAAAAACCGTGCAGCCTAATAGAAATCATCCCAACTTGAGGATTCATGTCCTGCAGACGCCAGCATTTGACATTCTTTAAATTGTTTTCAATAACGATGTTTGACCGACTACATCTCTTATTCTTTTAGGCAAGATAATTAGTTTGTTTTGTATAATGAAAGTTGTCATAAGAATTCTAATCTATTTTAGAACTGTTTAGTATGCTAAAACTGTGCTTGGATTTGTTTATCACCCTAATCTACGATAAAGGATCCATGTTTTCAATTTATTCAGCAAAATTCAACTGCATATTCATTACACAATAACTACTTACCATTTAAGTTTATCAATCCGGTAAATGAAGTGACATACAAGACTGGGCAAGACCATTCAAAATTATTCATTTAAGATATACAAGCAAGCGACTTTCGAGAACAATCATAGGGTTTGAGGTAGACTATTGTATCCAATACCTTGCTATAGTAGGATTATTTGTCTCATACTATTATCCGAAAATACCATTGTTAACATAAATTTTAAGAGTTCATAATGGACTTCTATGAAAGTACAATAGCTAAATTAAAATAAGATTTATATATACAAAGGAGATTTCAGTAATATTTTCATAATGAATTCCATTCCTTTGCTCGTACTTTTCCAGAACATAATATTTATTATAAGGATTCGGAATTCCCCACTTCTACGGCTTACAAGGTATCAAAAGGATGAATATTTTTATAAAAATTCCATACTAGCTCAACATAAAAGATTATAATAACAGGTGCGCTACTCTCTTGTAAAATTTTCATCTCATATTGATACAGAGATATGTTCTTTCCAGTTTCTACATAGAAATAGAATATTGAAATATTAGACATGCAAAGTATCACAAAATCTCAAGTGGGATCAACTTTGTATAAATAGCAAAGTTGATCAATATGATCCGTTGGATTACAACAACCCAATAGATATGAGTTAGTCTTAACTAGGAGTTTACTTACCTCATGCACGAGTGATAACTCAAGTTAGACTATCCTAGTAGGACTTAAGATTTATTCTAACACCCCCCTTAAGTGATACTAGGGGTAAGCGAAACAACAAGAAATGGGTCCCGACAACAAGGCCTTATTAGGTACTCATGTACAATATGTGAGTGGTATATCCACTGAAAATGAGTCCCGAAAACAAGGCTTGATTAGGTACTCGTGCACAATTATATATAGCAAAACTTCTCTTGGAGAGATGATAAAAAACCACATGATAAAAAACCATCTTCCAAAAGAGGTAGAAGAAGAAGAGAGTGGATAAAACCTTAGCAACACTCCCCCTAAGACAATTTTCTTATCCCGAGTTTCTCATGCAATTTATGGTAGCATGGGGAAGCAAAAGGTTTGGTGAAGATGTCTGCAATCTGACTCTGTGTCAGAATATACTCCAAGCAAAGATCCCCATCCTGAATGTGTTGCTGAATGAAGTGCATGTGAATCTCAATGTGCTTGGTGCACTGATGCTCAACTGGATTTTGAGAAATATGAATTGTTGACTAGCCAAAATTGTTACCTTGTTCTCTACCTCTGTAGATGATAATGCAACAGCCTGTCATTTTTTGCATGACCAATAAATAGGTGAAGAACCAAGGCAAAAAGCATAGCTAAAGGTGGAACATTTGTCTTCAACTGAACCTGCCCAATCAGAATCAGCTTATCCTAAAATCTCTGTAGATCTACCACTATAGAACAACCCAAAATGAGTGGTCCCCTGTAAATAGCAAATAATTTGCTTTGTTGCCTGCCAATGGCTGAGATGAGATGTCTGAGAAAATCTAGAAATTAAGCCAATAGCGTAGGAAATTTTTGGGCGAGTATGAGTTAGATACAATAGACTCCCTACGAGCTGTCTGTATAGAGTAGCATCATATAGAGATGAAGTGCAGGAAGAAGTTAGAGTTACCCCAGACTAAAAAGGCATTGGAGAAGGCTTGCAATCAACCATATTAAACTGCTGAAGAATATCTAGAGTATACTTCCACTGACATAATGAAATACCTGTATCTGTTTGATTAATATGAAACCCAAGGAAGTAATGAGCTAAACCCAGATCAGTCATCTCGAATCTCTCGAAAAGGGAGTTTTCACAGTCTGAATGTGAGAAGTGGCACTACCAGTGAGAAGTAGATCATCAACATAGAGAACAAGAATGGCGATGTTATGTTATTCACACCAAATATAGACTGTACCATCAGACTCAAAACGAGAAAATCCAGTGGTGAGAAGTAATGAATCCATCTTTTCATACCAATATCGTGGAGCTTGTTTGAGTCCATATCGAGACTTTATTAGTCTACAAACAAGGGAGGAATCTTGAATAAATCCAGTTGGTTTCTCCATATATATTTATTATTTTAAGTCACCATGCAAGAAAGCACTTTTCACATCCATTTGAAAAACAAACCAATTTTGTGCGGAAGCAAGTGCAAGTACAAGCCTAACTGAATCCATTTTTGCAATAGGTACAAAGGTTTCTGAGTAATCAATGCCTTCAACTTGTGAAAAACCCTTAGCTACCAAGCAAGCTTTGAATTTGTCAATGGTTCCATCTGCTGCATACTTGGTTTGATAGACCCATTTACAATGAATCAATTTTCTTCCTTTAGGAAGAGGTACTAGATCCCAAGTTTGATTTTTAATCAAGGAAGAATGTTCATTTTCCATGGAATCATCCCATTCTCTAATTTCATTTGCCTGAACAAAGGATTGTGGATTAGTAGAAATGGATTGGCAGACAAGACCAGAACCCAATAAATGACTAAGTATGGAAGGGGAAAGATCTTGGATATAAGGGGTTGCCTCTAGAACAGTAGTGCAGGCCCATTTTGGCATGGATTGTGGAGTAATGGGAGTACCAAAATTTTTTGAAGGATCATCATTTTGATTATTTATTTCAAGGATTGGTTCTTCATCATATTGAGGCTCAAATGAGATGGATGGCTCAAAGGGATCAAGGTTGGTAGAGGAAGATGGATGAGGATATTTAGAAGGGAATGTTTCATAAAATTGAACATTTATGTGAAAGAAGACCTCATGAGTAATAGGATCAAGTAGCTTGTAGGCTTTCATATTCTCACAATAACCAACAAAAATAAGTTGCTTGCTTTTCCTATCTAAAGCCTTCCTCTTTTTCTTTGGGATGTGGGCCCAAGCAGTACAACCAAAAACTCAAAAAAAAAAAGGCATCAGGTTTTGAGCTAGACCAAGCTTTCTCTGGATTCAAATGCCCAATTGCTTTGTGTGGTGTGTGGTTCTGAATGTAATTTGCACAGTCTATTACCTCAACCCAAAAAACTGCTGGAAGATCCCTTGAGTGGAGCATACAATTAGCCATTTCCTTTAAAGATATGTTCTTTATTTCTGTTGCACCATTTTATTATGGATTATGGGAGACTGAATATTGATGAATAATACCATGAGTTGAGAGGAACTTATAAAACTCACTACTAAAGTATTCCCCTCCATTGTCTATATGAATCTTTTTGATTTTGTAAGTGGATTTATTTTCAACTAAGGTTTTAAAATTTTTGAAGTGAGATAGGACATCACTTTTGTATTTTAGAAAATACACCCAAGTACGTCTTGAAAAATCATCAACAAATGTTAAGGCATATTTTGTTCCTTTGAAATATGGATGTGGGAAGACCATTAAATCATTGTGAATTAGGTCCAATGGGGAGGAAGCTTTTTGGGAACCACTTGGGTGAAAAGGATCTTGATGTTGTTTCCCAAGAGCACATCCAGGAGATCAATGCCACCTTTTGCTATAAGGGAGAATGGTTCTTGAAATTCTTTTATTTGAACATAATTGCTTTGCCCTTTCCAAGTGTACAAATTTGGTAGATAGAGAGAAGATTTGTAGAAATATCTGGGATATAGAGAACATTATTGATATTACCACCATCAATGGTTATGTCACCTTTTCCCTTTTCAGGGATAAAGGATGAGTCACCAACTTCAATGTTGAAAGTTGAGCTTATGGAGAGGGAAGTAAATGACTCATGTGAAGAAGTCATATGATGAGATGCCCCTGAATCTAGAACCCAATATTTTGATGAAATTTTAATAGCTTTACCTTGAACATTTAAGGCTTTTCCAATTTTCTTTTTAATGTCAATTTTATGATCCTTCATTGCTACCTCAAGCTGTTGTAGTCTTTTCCAACATCTGCTCACTGATGACCATCATTTTTGCAATGAGTACAAGTTATAGGTATTTTTTCTTTCTTTTTAAAATTTTCTTTATTGGAGTTGGAAGCTACTAAGGCTTTTGAGGAGGAGGGAGAGGTCTCAAATTTTGAAAGCTTTATTTCCTCTCTATTTAGCCTATCACAAAACTCCTCTAAAGTGGGCATTGTAAAACTTGTACCAAGTGCATCTTTTGTAGAAAAAAAGATGGTTGCAAAAATTTGAAATGCTCCATTTAATTTGGAAAGAATAAGATAAATGCATTCTTCTTCTGTTTTGTTTTTGCCACTGCCTTGTAATTGTGTGAGGACTTCCTTAAATTTGGTGAGAAAATCTATAATTGTGTTGAAGTCTTCACGAGATAAGCTATTAATTCTGCCTCTAGCTGCATTGATCTTATTTGATCCACTTTACCAAAAAACAAAATTAGTTTCTTCCAACTCTCAAATGGATTTTTACATTTAGAAATGTGAAACCATAAGCTTTCACTCATATTTGTGCTTATTATGCCCATTTTTTCATACATTTTCCCTTCATGAATAAAATTTCATATTCTTTTTCAAATTCAGACTGCTTCTCTTCTAGCAAGTATGTGAGACCTTTTTGAGCAATCATATTTAATATCCTGGGTTTCCAGGTGTGATAGTTATGAGGGGTGAGTAATTGTATTTAAGGAGTTCATTGTGCCTAGAAAGGAAGAAGATGGTGCAAAAAGCAGCACCAAACCCCCAAAAAAAAAAAAAAAATCCCCTTTTATTTATTATGATTTTACAATGGAACTTCTCACTTTGAGTGTCTTTATAGAATAGGCAAATAGCAAGTGAGATATGTCCAAGAAGAGGGATAGAGCAAGGTTACAAATAGAATAGTGAGTTCTATAAAATATACAATTTTTTTTTTTGTAGAAACTCTAGATTGTAACATTGAGGGTTAGACCATCTTCAGGGTTCACAAAATAGTTCTCTTCACAGCATAGCCAGACAGGTTAGAGTATTTCTTGTTGAAGATAGAGCACCAGTGAAGCAAGGTAAAGTAGCTCTCCTCAGTATAGTTGCTATCCAATGAAGCAAAGCACTTGAAATCTCCTATCCCTGCAACAAATACAAGCTGCACCTTCAAAAAAAAATTTGTTATCCAAAAAAATTGTAGCAACAGGTTGAATATCCACACAATAACAACAGGTTGCTTCAAATTTTAGTTTCCCACGGTACTAGGCATACGGCATAGTCACAGCGAGACAAGCATATGGTCTTACAGCTCACTTTATTCGAGGTGTTAGCCTGCAGCAGTCTTTGATGTCTCTGCAAACATTAATGTTAATCAGATTTGATGGAGATAACATGTTGAGGGAAAGTAGTAGTTAAAAAAAAAATTATGATGAGGGTACTTTGCGTGCCAAGGGAACTTCATTTCTATTAATTTGAGGCTCTCAAATGGCCAAATCCGTGATCGGCCAAAAAATGCGACACCTTTCATTGGCACTCAAACGGCCAAAAAATGCCAAACCACTGGCTATCAAATAGATTTCTCCAATTTGTGTTCTTCGTACTGGATCGAGATTAGCGCTTGGATATTGTCGCCACCCTGGCAAGAAGTTACTGTCATCAACGAGATCAGAGCGTTACCCAGCACGACAAGGGTTTTCAGAGTACACAGTTTTTATGCACCAAAAAACTGTGACGATCTTCAGCTTTAAGCAAAATCCATGGCATGCATAAATATATGGTCACCACCACATGGTTACATCGAATCCTGATGCTTGTACAATATCTGCAGATCAATTCATTAGTATCTCTAACTAAGCGACTCCGAAAAAAAATTAGATGCCATGAGGAATTTTGTGCAGCTTGCACCTAGGAGGTGGCGATTTGTGTGTCCTTTGCCCAGACCGGTGAGATTCCTTTGGAATGAGTGCTCAACAAAAAAATATCATCTTCAGTAAAAATCCCATGTAGTCAGCCCACACAAGGTAACAATAAATGCTTTCGCATGCTCAATTTCCAATTAACAGCACCGCCTTCCATCACAGGAATAATACTGCACAGTTATTGGAAAATATCATACGTAGATTTAAATAAATTGCAAGTTAATGTGGTATGACAGGCTACAGGAATATCACGTTGGAAACGATAGAAAGAAATTATGTCATGCCAAAAATTGGGAAACGTCTATTTACCGACAAATCTGTGGGCAAACAACAGTGAAGCCACCAAAAAAGAATGCTATCTTCCACGAATCTGGTGAACCAGCACTGCGATCTCCCTACCCATTTTACCAGTCTTCAGCTCCTCAAATTGGTTGAGGCATGTCCTCGGATGGTGAGGATTGTCCCTATTAGTTTGCACAAAGGTGCTGCCACACTTGCCAATGCGTAACACTTGTGGGCATGCGAAAAAACTACAGAAGAAGGAGAAATCCACAATTTGATGAAAAAGTTGCACTCCACAAGAGAAATAATAGCAACCTTACAAGAAGAGTAAATGCTAAAAAAGGATGCAGAGGCGAGCACATTCATCAAACAATGTTCACTAATGTTTTTCCAAAACAAAATGTTAAGGAGAACAAATAGGTTGAACCAGATCTTGAAAGAACTGAATACTTGCAAAATCTATCCTTGCTTTGGTACCATGATAGAATATTGAAATATTAGACATGCAAAGTATAACAAAAGCTCAAGTGCTGATTGATTTATTCCATAGCAAAGTTGATCAATGTGATCCGTTGGATTACAATAACCCAATAGATCTGAGCAGTCTTATTAGGAGTTTACCTACCTCATGCAAAAGTGGTAACTCAAGTTAGACTATCCTAGTAGGACTTAAGATTTATTCTAACAAGTGTTACATAATGGGTATGGTTAGAGTGATCAACTACTCTGTGAATGCATCCTATCTTATTATGCACAAAAGTAGTGCAAACATACAAAATAAATTGCTTCTACACTACCCAGACACGCAGTTATACACAGCTATTATTTTCCATTCAGATATTTTTACATAGATTGAAATTTAAAGATTATTCTAAAATTTAATCAAATCTTCAACAGTAAGAACGAAAATCCATAGAGCACACGTCAATCATTCATTCAACAATTTATCTAAAAATTGCACAGAGAAACTAACCTAGAAAACACAGTGTTCCTTCTCCTAAATACTCTCATCATTGTCCTTTCCCATATGCATCCACTGAATTGCTTCCTCTTGTAGATTCTTGTTTAGTTAAATAGATGAAGAAACTAATTTCATGCTTAACATATGTACAAACCATGCAGATGACCTGGCCCCGGTTTTGCCAAATGGTCCATCTAGTATGAATTTTTGGTACTTTATTTTTTTAAATGTATTTCGAATTTTATATTTTTCTTAATTTATTAATGAATTTTTTTTTTATTACCATCCTAATTATTATTTATTTATTATATTTTTTTATTTAGTATTATCTTTCTAAATTTTAAAGAAACATAACCTTCCATTAAAATACAAAGTGCAAAACCCCTATATGCAACTATATAAATGCATCTATATGGACCGTTGGATAGGTGTATTGCTAATAGGGTCTTTCGCTCTATAACTGCAAATACCCTACCGCTCATCATATATCCCCATCTTACCTTTTACCTCTACCCTTTTCTTGTTGTCAAGAGGAGGTGTTCGGTTCACTTGCTTGATCCTCCAATAGGATCTACCTGTACCTCCATCCACCGATCCATTAGTAGTACCATATTCTTACAAATAAAGCAAGCAAAGTAATTGGTGGATTTGAGAGGGATGTTACAACCTTCAAGCCATCTTGTTGAATTCTAACTTCAAGAAGGATCTTCTTCTCAAGATTTTGAATGTCTTGAGATCTTCACTAGATTCTTCTTCTGCTCGAATTTGACACTCCTTGCCAAATTCTCCTCCTCTTGGGCTTGTTATCGGATGGTGATAATTATCCCAAGTCCTTCACAATCAAGGGCTTCTTCTTGGTAGTGAATTTCTCCAGTGAGTTCTCCTTTGATGATTTCTCTAGCAAGGCTCTCCTAGCCTTTTACTGATGCTCGTCGAGACCTTGTCAAGGTCTTTGATCTTGTAGCTTCTTTTGGTCTTCCTAGAGAACTTATCTTCAACCTTTTGCTTTTGAAAGTGTTGGCATTGAGATCTTCTCCTGGATATTTGATTCTGTTGCTTCTAATCCTAGCCTAGAATTTCTTCAATGAGATATCCTTCTGATCTCAATTGCTTTAGGTATTGGATTGATTCTAAAGAGGATTTTCTTCCTAACTTTCTTATAGGAAGCTTTCCCGACTCACTGGATCTCCTTTACCTGCAACAAAAATTATTAGTACTAAAATATGCTTCTGAATTAGATCCTCTCCTTTAAAATATTCTTTAAGATAAAAGGCATATGTGGCTTATTTCAGTATCAAGGCTTTCATGGTTTTTTCTTCAATATCAAGGCTTTAATGGCATGTTCTTCAATATCAAGGCTTCTATAGCCTTTTCTTTTGGATCAAGGATTGTATGGTATTTTCTTCTATTTCAAGGCTTCTATGACATTTTTCTTATTTTGAAGTTCTTCAATCTATCAATGGAGATCTTTTGTCACTAGAATTCACCACGATTATTTTCCAAAAGATTCTTCTAAAGTATTCTCCTCTCTGCAACAACTAATCTCTACACTATGAAGGCACTTAGACCTTTGGAAAATGAAATTGAGGTCTCCTAAATTTTTATTGTAGGAGGTGTTCCAATCATCTGAGTATTAATTCCATGCAATAGAATAAACATTTAGGTAAGTATTTCCAAATCTCTGAGCTTCACTAGTTGATTCATCAACCTAGTGGATCAAATGTTGAGTCCTAGTCTTCACGAGTTTTACTTCAACTCTGTGGAAAGACTATAGCCCTATGCAATCTTAGTATTTCTAAAACTGATATTTAAATCCTCACTTGTAACTCTCCCTAATTTTACCACCTAGACTCCTCTAATAAATTTTGACAGTGACTGGTCCAATGGCGCATTAGGTTCTCAAAAAAATCAGGATCAATAATAATGGTGGTTTTCCTATAGACCTACTATGGATTGATCTACCATAGCTCTGATACCACTGTTAGCTTTTAATATCACATACAATGGGAGTTACCAATCACAAAATGTAGAAAGAAATAAAGTAAATCTGTGAGATGACTAAAATATGCTATAAATATAAATGACTAAAAATATTACAATAGTAAGGAAATAGACACTCCATAATATAATCTCCATAAATGAACTCTAAGCTTATAGCTCACACACACACTACCCTACTGGCCTATCTACCACACACTACATGTGATACTATGTCTTTGATATCTATCTTCTACATCTATGGCCATTATATAGGAAGATAAGTTCCTTGGCCAACACTCTATCTAGTTGTACAAGTGGACACCTTGCACATTACAGCTTGCACATTGACACTTGTGCATTTATTACATTGCATGAAGTAACTAGATAACTTTCCCCTAAAGTAACCTAATGTCCTAAGTATGTACCAAGGAAGGTATATTTACATGACCCAAATAATGTAATATACTCTATTTCTAACATTACAATGGAATGACTCAAAATATGCATACAAGATTCAATATTCATGCTAGAATATTTCATACATTTCCTAAATACATTTCACGAAGCTTTATCTCCATTATATAACCTTAGAAATATTACTCTTCAATACTTGACTATTGCACTCCTCACATATCCGGGAGTTACAATATTTCTTGTTCTTTACATAAGACAAGCCTCACATGTCCTTTGGATTCTCATCTTTCCATTTGTATACATGACTCTTGACTCTCTATTTACTTGCATTATTAAATCTATGACACTTGCACTCTTTTACATGATACTTACACTTCTACATGCACACATAATACATGACACTTGTGCACATCTTCGTATTACATATTTGCACTACTAATTACATGACACTTATGCACATCTTCACATTACATATTTATACTCTTAATTACATGACACTTTTGCACTTTCTCCTATTACATACTTGCACTATTACTTGCATGACACTTGTGCATATCCTGCACATAGACACTTACATAAAGAGAAAATATAAATCACTCTTCTAAACTATAGACTCAAACCTTAATCTAATATTAGATTTTACCATAGGTACCTTAGGGATACATTAGCATGTATCAAAAAAACCCTATTAAGTAGGATTAGTATATGATAACAACATATACAAGATCAAGGAGTTGGATGGAATGCCTACTAGAAAATAGATCAACCATGATAATCTCAAGCTATTTCATCCTCTATAAAATAATATTATACTTAAAGCATGAAATAGGAATTAGGAAAGGATAAATGTCATGTTAACTTTATCATGTTACATGAAATAGAAATTAGGAAAGGAGAAATATCATGATAACTTTATCATGTTATTTGAATGTATAATTGCTTGAGTATATAAATATAATATTGGGAAGATTATAAAATAATAATTTATTTAGGAAAATTATGGCATGGTAACTTGTTCAAGAAGATTGCATCACTACTAAGGAATAATTATACTACAAACAAAATGTTTGTATGGAAATAGCACAATAATAATATAGTGATAAGGCAAAGTCACGACAAAAAAACAAAAGTAAATGTTATCTTAAGATAATATTTAAATAATCAATTATATCTTATAGAATTTCTAGAATGTATATAAACATCTAAGATACTTGTATTATGTATGTCCAAGAGGAAATTTCTAGAGCCATATGATATTTTGACTATTTTTCATAATTATAAATTCTCATAAGAGATATCTATAACCATGTGATATTTTAACTATATAAAATATCCAAGAGAAGATATCTAGAATATTTTGATATTGTACTGATCTAGATCTATCTATCCATTAAATATGTAGCTCCCATAATACTAAAAAGGGGGAGATATTTTGCCATGACAATCAAGTTAAGCATTTGAGAGCTCAGCAAGTTAAAGTCAGCAAATGGAGTGAGGTCTAGCAAGCCTAGCTAGCCAAATGAAGAGTGTACCTTTGAAAAGAGTGAGTCTAAGGGATTATCTAGGCAAGAGTCATGGGTTCTATTATTTGGTGACTCCACAAGATGTGAAGACTCAATAAGAGGACCAAATCCACTTGTTAGAGGTAATATAGTGAGTATTTTTGTATATTCTTATTTTATACATGTAATAAAAATATTTTCATTCTTATTGTATAGGATCTATGCTATCATTTATTGTTGTATAATATTTGTATTTATGGTCCTATCTATTTCATGTGTGCATAAATATTTTGTGCTATTTTACCGCTACCATATTCAATATGTGTATTAAGACAAAAGGCCATAGCAAAAGGAAGACTTGAGAAGACATTTGGTTTATGTTGAGGATTGATATTGTTCTAGTTTTTTCTTTCACATATTGCTTGAACTTTTGGGTTGATCTTTGGACATTTTTTCATTTACCCATTCATTTATTATTTTGTTTTATACACATGCCTTCTATTATTGTCTTAGATATTCTATTAGTCTTCATGTTCTCAACCTTTTTTAAATAATCAAGTGACATATTCATAGTCATTATCTCCAGATAAAAGTTATTGATTCTACTAAAAGTATTTTGTAAGGGACTTATGAGTTGACTTTAAAATTATTCATAATCACGTGTTTGTGAATTCTTTCGATTTACATCCATTTTAGACTTGAAGTTTTATTGGCCCAAATTTCACACCTATAGAGTATAAATAGTATGATAATTAATTTGAATAAATCTTTAATGGTCTCCCAATCTATAATTTGATAGCTATACATTTATTGTAAAAATATAATGCTTTCCAACTCCCTTGTATTATTTTTATTGATTTTTTCCCGATATAATTTATAATACTAGGTATTTAAATTTTGATATTATCTCTAAAGATGTTTATAGACCATATATTACCATCATTTAGGTTGCTTCATCTTAACATCTTAGGCCTAAGTTGGACTTTTACACAATATTTTATAAATATTGAGGATGGTGTTACTACTTGACTATATCTAATGATATTGGAAAAGTAGCCTTAGCATTCCTTTTGGTCAACTTAGATTTTTCTCACACTAGTTATGAGTGGAGATAGACCATCACATTTGTTAGGATAATAGGGTATGTTTCCTTTGCTCTTTATGGAAGGTGGAGACTAGAGAATATTTTATTATTGTATATATTATGAGATTCAAGGGAGGTACTATATCTTATATAAAATTAGGAGGACTATTTTTACCTTTTTTCAATTATCCTAACCAAATATTATTTTCTCTTTGCATTTAGGAAGCTATATCTTTAAGTACCAAAGAAGATTGACAACCACTGGACTAATCACCTCATTCTCTCACCCTATCTTTGTCACTCATAGTAACAAGTATTCATTGAAGTTATAACTCTCCAAAATATTAATAAAATGTGTGTGCATCCTTGCCTATATACAATATTGGTTACTAGAACTTTGTTGTTTTTCCTTACATGTAATAGGATAAGATTGTAGTTATTTAATTTCAAGTTTTGACCACTAATCATATATATAGGAGTTGTAAACAAACACAACCTACCAATTTGCTATATTGTTCTATTATTTCCTTGGTCGTGAATGCTATGAGAGTTTTAAGGGATCAAGCTTTATGCACTCACAATATATCCAACTAAAATCCCTTAGTCTTTTCTATTCTCTTGGGGCTATTATTAGATCCTATATTTTTCCTTTGGGATGGTGATAATGATGACTTTGTTTTTATTTTATATCCTACTACAAAATATAGTTGTTGATTGGATCCCCTCAAGCTCTTTTCTATTTCTCTTTTACCTTGAATTTAGGCTCTTTCTTCATTCATGATTTTTTTACCATGTTAGTATTTCTCCATTTTTGGATCCAATACTCAAGGCTATAATTTGATGCTATACAAATGTTTCATTCTAGCATAGTTTAACATTTTTAGTTTTCTCTATTTAATTTACTTTTGCAATACTTTTTTGTTAAAATGATGTGTTATAATAATCTTATGAATGAGTCCCATTGGACTCATTTGGTCATCCATGGATATTTATAAAATTATCTTATCTTATTTTAATGTGATCCATCAAATTGAAAGCATATACTATTTTGTTTTCAAATGAAAATAAGATGATTTTGCTCTTACTAGTGTTTACCTACATTTCAAGCTCCTTACTAAAGAGTTAAAGTATTTCCAAGTGGTCCCTAAAGCAATGAGTTAATTTTTCTAGTTGAAAAAGGTCTATCACATATAGCAAAATATATATATTAAGCATTTTTCCTAGTGAACTTCTCCAACCCCTAACTTGTGTATACATTCCTCTAAAAAGTAAGGGATAATAGACAAACTTATTTGACCTAATGTCAGTCCAAAAAAATGACAGACCCTTGCATATTTTGATTTAGGCTTTGGCTTGCTCATATAATTTGTGAATCTTGCACTTTATTCCTTTGGAAGTCCTAATTACTCCACTATGATCTATAATTTGTTTCTAGGCATTATGTTAAAGTATTTTTAAAAATCAATAAAGTAGTGAAAGACCTCTTCTCCTTGCTCATTTCATACTTTTCAATCAAGTGTCTAAATGTTGTCATATTCTATTATCAAGTGCTTTGTTCTAAAACAACATGTATTTTGCTCTTTTTGCTTGTTCTTTTTTTCCATTACCCATTTTTTTATTTTGTGCTTCATCATATTCACAAATAATTTTACGAAAAAAAAATGACTGTGATGGCTTGAGAGGTCAAAGGGTTGCATATATCTTTCACTTTATGACTAGGCTAATTGTCCACTCTATTAAAAGCTCCTTTTGAATAATATTTTTGATGATGTTCTTCATGTGAGGCACTAAGAACTCCTATCCTCTTTTTAAAAATTTTTCTTATAGCCCATCCATCCCTTCCTACCACATGTTCCTTTTTTATTTATCCCATGGAACTTCCCAATACTTTGTTTATACCTTGGTTTTTGGGACCCAAAACCAATCAGGATCATCAATAAAGATCAATTGGTCAAATAATACAACTTTCTTGTACACTAAATTTACCACATAGCACCAACTACTTTTCCACACATGTCCATTAATATTTATCCCTCATAAAAACATACCAGCTTTTTCTAACATATTTATTTTTTACTTTAAAAATCACCAAAGTTGATAATAAAAAATTTTATCAATTGAAGAGCAAAATTATAACCTTTGCTTACTTCATGAACAAAATACCATAAATCTAGAGCCACACATCCTCACATAATTTAGTCCTTTTAATTTTTAAATAATGTCCCTCACTTTTCATTACAACATTTGGAAATTAAAGTATGGTATATACTAGAAAGAAGATTATGGAGATTTCAAGAATGCTAGACCTTTATGACCAAAACAATGTTAAGGAAAGAACCTCAATAGGCAAGAATAATAGGTCAAGTGAAATGAAGTCCCCTCGTAAGGGGTTAACAATAAACTACAAATAGTATCAACATGATACAAATTTTACTATGCAGTCAATTATGAATGGATAAATTAGGAAAAAAATTATGGAAGGATTTTAAACCAACACTCAATATTCTTCAATAAGGATCTTCTTCTCAAGATTCTGAATGTCTTGAGATCTTCACTGGATTCTTCTTCTGCTCGAATTTGGCACTCCTTGCCAAATTCTCCTCCTCTTGTTCTTGTTATCGGATGGCGATAATTATCCCAAATCCTTCAAAATCTAGGGCTACTTCTTGGAAATGGATTTCTCCAGTGAGTTCTCCTTTGATGATTTCTCCAGCAAGGCTCTCCTAGCCTTTTACTAAATTCTTATCGAGACCTTGTCAAGTTCTTTGATCTTGTAGCTTCTTTTGGTCTTCCTAGAGAACTTATCTTCAACATTTTGCTTTTGAAAGTGTTGGCATTGAGATCTTCTCCTGGATCTTTGATTCTGTTGCTTCTAAATTTGAGCAGGACTCTCATAGTTCTTCTTCTTCCTAGCCTAGAATTTCTTCAATGATATATCCTCCTTATCTCAATTGCTTTAGGTATTGGATTGATTCTAAAGAGGCTTTTCTTCGTAACTTTCTTATAGGAAGCTTTTCCGACTTACTGGATCTCCTTTACCTGCAACAAAAATTACTAGTAATCAAATATACTTCTAAATTAGATCATCTCCTTTGGAATATTCTTTAGGATAAAAGGCATATGTGGCCTATTTAATTAACAAGGCTTTCATGGTTTGTTCTTCAATATCAAGGCTTTTATGGCTTTTTCTTCAATATCAAGGCTTATATAACCTTTTCTTTTGGATCAAGGCTTCTATGGCATTTTCTTATATATCAAGGCTTCTATGGCATTTTCTTATTTTGAAGTTCTTCAATCTATCAATGGAGATATTTTGTCTCTAGACTTCACCACGATTCTTTTCCAAAATATTCTTATGAAGAATTCTCCTCTTTGCAACAACTAATTTCTACACTATGAAGGCACTTAGACCTTTGGGAAACGAAGTTGAGGTCTCCTAGATTTTTGTTGTAGGAGGTGTTCCAATAACTTGAGTATTAGTTCCCTACAATAGAATAAACTTTTAGGTAAGTATTTCCAAATCTCTGAGCTTCACTAGTTGATTCATCAACCTAGTGGATCAAATGTTGAGTCCTAGTCTTCACGAGTTTTCCTTCAACTCTGTGGAAAGACTATAGCCCTATGCAATCTCAGTATTTTTGAAACTGATATTTCAATCCTCACTTGTAACTCTCCCTAATTCTACCACCTAGACTCTTCTAAGAAATTGTGACAATGACTGGTCCAATGGCGCATTAGGTTCTCAAAAAAATATGGATCAATAATAATGGTGATTTTCCTATAGACCTACTATGGCTTGATCTACCATAGCTCTGATACCACTGTTAGCTATTAATATCACATACAATGGGAGATACCAATCACAAGATGCAGAAAGAAATAAAGTAAATCTGTGAGATGACTGAAATATGCTATAAATAGAAATGACAAAAAAGATTACAATAGTAGCTATGGAGGAAATAGACACTCCATAATATAAGCTACTACTCCATGAATGAGCTCTAAGCTTATAGCTCACACACACACTACCCTACTAGCCTATCTACCACACACTGCATGTGATACTATGTCTTTGATATCTATCTTTTACATCTATGGCCATTATGTAGGAAGATAAGTTCTTTGGCCAAAAATCTATCTTGTTGTGCAAGTGGACACCTTGCACATTACAACTTGCACATTGACACTTGTGCATTTATTACATTGCATGAAGTAACTAGATAACTTCCCCCTAAAGTAACCTAATGTACTAAGTATGTACCAAGGAAGGTACATTTACATGACCCAAATAACGTAATATACTCTATTTCTAACATTAAAATGGAATGACTCAAAATATTCATACAAGCTTCAATATTCATGCTTGAATATTTCATATATTTCCTAAATACATTTCACAAAGCTTTATCTCCATTATATAACCTTAGAAATATTACTCTTCAATACTTGACTATTGCACTCCTCACATATCCGGGAGTTGCAACATTTCTTGTTATTTACATAAGACAAGCCTCACATGTCCTTTGGCTTCTCATCTTGCCACTTGCATACATGACTCTTGACTCTCTATTTACTTGCATTATTAACTCTATGACACTTGCACTCTTTTACATGATACTTAAACTTCTACATGCACACATAATACATGACACTTGTGCACATCTTCATATTACATATTTGCACTCTTAATTACATGACACTTGTGCACATATTCACATTACATATTTATACTCTTAATTACATGACACTTGTGCACTTTCTCCTATTACATACTTGCACTATTACTTGCATGACACTTGTGCATATCCTGCACATAGACACTTACATAAATAGGAAACATAAATCACTCTTCTAAACTATAGACTCAAACCTTAATCTAATATTACATTTTACCATAGGTACCTTAGGGGTATATTAGCATGTACCAAAAAACCCCTATCAAGTACGATTAGTATATGATAACAACATATACAAGATCAAGGAGTTGGATGGAATGCCTACTAGAAAATGGATCAACCATGATAATATCAAGCTATTTCATCCTCCATAAAATAATATTGTACTTCAAGCATGAAACAGGAATTAGGAAAGGATAAATGTCATGTTAACTTTATCATGTTACATGAAATAGGAATTAGGAAAGGAGAAATATCATGATAACTTTATCATGTTATTTGAATGTATAATTGCTTGAGTATATAAAATATAATATTGGGAAGATTATAAAATAATAATTTATTTAGGAAAATTATGGCATGGTAACTTGTTCAAGAAGATTGCATCGCTACTAAGGAATAAATGTACTACAAACAAAATGTTTGTATGGAAATAGCACAATAAGAATATAGTGATAAGGCAAAATCGTGAAAAAAACAAAAGTAAAAGTTATCTTAAGATAATATTTAAATAATCAATTATATATTATAGAATTTCTAGAATGTATATAAACATCTAAGATACTTGTATTATGTATGTCCAAGAGGAAATTTCTAGAGACATATGATATTTTTACTATTTTTCATAATTATAAAATCTCATAAGAGATATCTATAACCATGTGATATTTTGACTATATAAAATATCCAAGAGAAGATATCTAGAATATTTTGATATTGTATCGATCTAGATCTATCTATCCATAAAATATCTAGCTCCCATAATTCTAAAAAAGGGGAGAGATTTTGCCATGACAATCAAGTTAAGCATTTGAGAGCTCAACAAGTTAAAATCAGCTAATGGAGTGAGGTATAGCAAGCCTAGCTAGCCAAATGAAGAGTGTGAACTTTGAAAAGAGTGAGTCTAAGGGATTATCTAGGCGAGAGTAATGGGTTCTATTATTTGGTGACTCCACGAGATGTGAAGACTCAATAAGAGGACCAAATCCACTTGTTAGAGGTAATATAGTGAGTATTTGTGTATATTCTTATTTTATACATGTAATAAAAATATTTTCATTCTTATTGTATAGGATCTATGCTATCATTTATTGTTGTATAATATTTGTATTTATGGTCCTATCTATTTCATGTGTGCATAAGTATTTTGTGCTATTTTACCGCTACCATATTCAATATGTGTATTGAGACAAAAGGCCATATCAAAAGGAAGACTTGAGAAGACATTTGGTTTATGTTGATGATTGATATTGTTCTAGTTTTTTCTTTCACATATTGCTTGAACTTTTGGGTTGATATTTAGACATTTTTTCATTTACCCATTCATTTATTATTATTTTTTATACGCATGCCTTCTATTATTGTCTTAGATATTCTATTATTCTTCATGTTCTCAAAATTTTTTAAATAATCAAGTGACGTATTCATAGTCGTTATCTCCAAAGAAAATTTATTGTTTCTACTAAAAGTATTTTGTAAGGGACTTATGAGTCGACTTTAAAATTATTCATAATCACGTGTTTGTGAATTCTCTTGATTTACATCCATTTTAGACTTGAAGTTTTATTGGCCCAAATTTCACACCTATAGAGTATAAATAGTATGATAATTAATTTGAATAAATCTTTAATGGTCTCCCAATCTATAATTTGATAGCTATACATTTATTGTAAAAATATAATGCTTTCCAACTCCCTTGTATTATTTTTATCGATTGTTTCCAGATATAATTTATAATACTAGGTATTTAAATTTTGATATTATCTCTAAAGATGTTTATAGACCATATATTATCATCATTTAGATTGCTTCATCTTAACCTCTTAGGCCTAAGTTGGACTTTTATACAATATTTTATAAATATTGAGGATGGTATTACTACTTGACTATATCTAATGATATTGGAAAAGTAGCCTTAGCATTCCTTTTGGTCAACTTGGATTTTTCTCACAGTAGTTAGGAGTGGAGATAGACCATCATATTTGTCAGGATAATAGGGTATGTTTCCTTTGCTCTCTATGGAAGGTGGAGACTAGAGAATATTTTATTGTTGTATATATTATGAGATTCAAGGGAGATACTATATCTTATATAAAGTTAGGAGGACTGTTTTTACCTTTTTTCAATTATCCTAACCAAATATTATTTTCTCTTTGCCTTTAGGAAGCTATATCTTTAAGCATGAAAGAATATTGACAACCACTAGAATAATCACCTCATTCTCTCACCCTATCTTTGTCACTCATAATAACAAGCATTCATTGAAGTTATAACTCTCCAAAATATTAATAAAATGTGTGTGCATCCTTTCCTACATACAATATTGGTTACTAGAACTTTGTTGTTTTTCCTTACATGTAATAGGATAAGATTGTAGTTCTTTAATGTCAATTTTTGACCTTTAATCATATATCTAGGAGTTGTAAACAAACAAAACCTACAAATTTTCTATATTGTTTTATTATTTCCTTGGTCGTGAATGCTAGGAGAGTCTTAAGGGATCAAGCTTTATGCACTCACAAGATATCCAACTAAAATACCTTAGTCTTTTCTCTTCTCTTGGGGCTATTATTAGATCCTCTATTTGTCCTTTGGGATGGTGATAACGATGACTTTATTTTTATTTTATATCCTACTATAAAATATAGTTGTTGATTGGATCCCCTCAAGCTCTTTTCTATTTCTCTTTTACCTTGAATTTAGGCTCTTTCTTCATTCATTATTCTTTTACCATGTTAGTATTTCTCCATTTTTGGATCCAATACTCAAGGCTATAATTTGATGCTATACAAATGTTTCATTCTAGCATAGTTTATCATTGTTATTTTTCTCTATTTAATTTACTTTTGCAATACTTTTTGCTTAAAATGATGTGTTATAATAATTTTATGAATGAGTCCCATTGGCTTCATTTGGTCATCCATGGATATTAAGAAAATTATTTTATCTTATTTTAATGTGATCCATCAAATTGAAAGCATATATTATTATTTTTTCAAAGGAAAATAAGATGATTTTACTCTTACTAGTGTTTACCTACATTTCAATTTCCTTACTAAAGAGTTCAAGTGTTTCCAAGTGGTCTCTAAAGCAATGAGTTAATTTTTCTAGTTGAAAAAGGTCTATCACATATAGCAAAAAATATATATTAGGCATTTTTCCTAGTGAAATCCTCCAACCCCTAACTTGTTTATACATTCCTCTAAAAAGTAAGGGATAATAGACAAACTTATTTGACCTAATGTCAGTCCAAAAAAATGACAAACCCTTACATATTTTGATTTAGGATTTGGCTTGCTCATATAATTTGTGAATCTTGCACTTTATTCCTGTGGAAGTCCTAATTCCTCCACTATGATCTATAATTTATTTCTAGGCATTATGTTAAAGGATTTTTAAAAATCAATAAAGTAGTGAAAGACCTCTTCTCCTTGCTCATTTCATACTTTTCAATCAAGTGTCTAAATGTTGTCATATTCTATTATCAAGTGCTTTGTTCTAAAACCAACATGTCTTTTGCTCTTTTTGCTTGTTCTTTTTTTCCATTACCCATTTTTTTATTTTGTGCTTCATCATATTCGCAAATAATTTTACAAAAAAATATTGACTATGATGGCTTGAGAGTTCAAAGGGTTGCATATATTTTTCACTTTATGACTAGTCTAATTGTCCACTCTATTAAAAGCTCCTTTTGAATAATATTTTTGATGATGTTCTTCATGTGAGGCACTAAAACTCCTATCCTCTTTTTAAAAATTTTGCTTATAGCCCATCCATATCTTGAGCTTTATCTTTGATTAGCCTCTTGATACTTATATCAGCATATTTTATAATAATAATTTGTTCGTTAACTTAGATATTTTCAAAGCCTTCAATGCCTCTTGAATCATATGCATGAACTTATTAATGTCCACATGCCAACCAATATAGTGCCTTTATTTTATTTTTTTAAAACAAATTGAGAAATTTATTTTATGATTTCTTGGAAAACATATATTTTCTTAGGCTCACTTTTGGTGTAAGTTATTCTATAAGTAAAAGTCCATCCCTTCCTACCACACGTTAATTTTTTATTTATCCCATGGAACTTCCCAATACTTTGTTTATACCTTGGTTTTTGGGACCCAAAATCAATCAGGATCATCAATGAAGATCAATTGGTCAAATAATAAAACTTTCTTGTACACTAAATTTACCACAACACCAACTACTTTTCCGCACATGTCCATTAATATTTATCCCTCATAAAAACATACCAGCTTTTTGTCACATATTTATTTTTTACTTTAAAAATCACCAAAGTTGATAATAAAGAATTTGATCAATTGAAGAGCAAAATTATAACCTTTGCTTACTTCATGAAAAAAATGCCAATAAGCTAGAGCCACACATCCTCACATAATTTAGCCCTTTTAATTTTTAAATAATATCCCTCACTTTTCATTACAACATTTGGAAATTAAAGTATGGTATATACTAGAAAGAATATTATGGAGATTTCAAGAATGCTAGACCTTTATGACCAAAACAATGTTAAGGAAAGAACCTCAATAGGCAATAATAATAGGTCAAGTGAAATGAAGTCCCCTCATATGGGGTTAACAATAAACTAGAAATAGTGTCAACATGAAACAAATTTTACTATGCAGTCAATTATGAATGGATAAATTAGGAAAAAATTTATGGAAGGATTTTAAACAAACAGTCAATATTCTTCAAGAAGGATCTTCTTCTCAAGATTATGAATGTCTTGAGATCTTCATTGGATTCTTCTTCTACTTGAATTTGGCACTCCTTGCCAAATTCTCCTCCTCTTGGGCTTGTTATCGGATGGCGATAATTATCCCAAGTCATTCACAATCAAGGGCTTCTTCTTGGTAGTGGATTTCTCTAGTGAGTTCTCCTTTGATGATTTCTCCAGCACGGCTCTCCTAGCCTTTTACTGAATTCTTATCGAGACCTTGTCAAGGTCTTTGATCTTGTAGCTTCTTTTGGTCTTCCTAGAGAACTTATCTTCAACCTTTTGCTTTTGAAAGTGTTGGAATTGAGATCTTCTCCTAGATCTCTGATTCTGTTGCTTCTAAATTTGAGCAGGACTCTCATAGTTCTTCTTCTTCCTAGCCTAGAATTTCTTCAATGAGATATCCTCCTTATCTCAATTGCTTTAGGTATTGGATTGATTCTAAAGAGGCTTTTCTTCCTAACTTTCTTATAGGAAGCTTTCCCGACTTACTAGATCTCCTTTACTTGCAACAAAAATTATTAGTACTGAAATATGCTTTTGAATTAGATCCTCTCCTTTGGAATATTCTTTAGGATAAAAGACATATGTGGCCTATTTCAGTATCAAGGCTTTCATGGTTTGCTCTTCAATATCAAGGCTTTCATGGTTTGCTCTTCAATATCAAGGCTTTTATGTCTTTTTCTTCAATATCAAGGCTTCTATAACCTTTTCTTTTGGATCAAGGCTTCTATGGTCTTTTCTTCTATATCAAGGCTTCTATGGCATTTTCTTATTTTAAATTTTTTCAATCTATCAATGGAGATCTTTTGTCTCTAGACTTCACCATGATTCTTTTCCAAAAGATTCTTTTGAAGTATTCTCCTCTCTGCAACAACTAATTTCTACACTATGAAGGCACTTAGACCTTTGGGAAACGAAGGTGAGGTCTCCTAGATTTTTGTTCTAGGAGGTGTTCCAATCATTTGAGTATTAATTCCCTGCAATAGAATAAACTTTTAGGTAAGTATTTCCAAATCTTTGAGCTTCACTAGTTGATTCATCAACCTAGTGGATCAAATGTTGAGTCTTAGTCTTCATGAGTTTTCCTTCAACTCTGTGGAAAGACTATAGCCCTATGCAATCTCAGTATTTTTGAAACTAATATTTCAATCCTCACTTGTAAATTTCCCTAATTCTACCACCTAGAATCCTCTAAGAAATTTTGACAATGACTGGTCCAATGGCGCATTAGGTTCTCAAAAAAATATGGATCAATAATAATGGTGGTTTTCCTATAGACCTACTATGGCTTGATCTACCATAGCTCTGATACCATTGTTAGCTTTTAATATCACATACAATAGGAGATACCAATCACAAGATGCAGAAAGAAATAAAGTAAATCTATGAGATGACTGAAATATGCTATGAATAGAAATGACGAAAAAGACTATAATAGTAGCTATGGAGGAAATAGACACTCCATAATATAAGCTACTGCTCCATGAATGAACTCTAAGCTTATAGCTCACACACACACTACCCTACTAGCCTATCTACCACACACTGCATGTGATATTATGTCTTCGATATCTATCTTCTACATCTATGGTCATTATGTAGGAAGATAAGTTCCTTGGCCAAAACTCTATCTAGTTGTACAAGTGGACACCTTGCACATTACAATTTGCACATTGACACTTGTGCATTTATTACATTGCATGAAGTAACTAGATAACTTCCCCCTAAAGTAACCTAATGTACTAAGTATGTACCAAGGAAGGTACATTTACATGACCCAAATAATGTAATATACTCTATTTCTAATATTACAATGGAATGACTCAAAATATTCATACAAGCTTCAATATTCATGTTTGAATATTTCATATATTTCGTAAATACATTTCACAAAGCTTTATCTCCATTATATAACCTTAGAAATATTACTCTTCAATACTTGACTATTGCACTCCTCACATATCCGGGAGTTGCAACCTTTCTTGTTATTTACATAAGACAAGCCTCACATGTCCTTTGGATTCTCATCTTGCCACTTGTATACATGACTCTTGACTCTCTATTTACTTGCATTATTAATTCTATGACATTTGCACTCTTTTACATGATACTTACACTTCTACATGCACACATAATACATGACCCTTGTGCACATCTTCATATTACATATTTGCACTCTTAATTACATGACACTTGTGCACATATTCACATTACATATTTATACTCTTAATTACATGACACTTGTGCACTTTCTCCTATTACATACTTGCACTATTACTTGCATGACACTTGTGCATATCCTGCACATAGACACTTACATAAATAGGAAACATAAATCACTCTTCTAAACTATAGACTCAAACCTTAATCTAATATTACATTTTACTATAGGTACTTTAGGGGTACATTAGCATGTACCAAAAAACCCCTATCAAGTACGATTAGAATATGATAACAACATATATAAGATCAAGGATTTGGATGGAATGCCTACTAGAAAATGGATCAACAATGATAATATCAAGCTATTTCATCCTCTATAAAATAATATTGTACTTCAAGCATGAAATAGGAATTAGGAAAGGATAAATTTCATGTTAACTTTATCATGTTACATGAAATAGGAATTAGGAAAGGAGAAATATCATGATAACTTTATCATGTTATTTGAATGTATAATTGCTTGAGTATATAAAATATAATATTGGGAAGATTATAAAATAATAATTTATTTAGGAAAATTATGGCATGGTAACTTGTTCAAGAAGATTGCATCGCTACTAAGGAAGAAATGTACTACAAACAAAATGTTTGTATGGAAATAGCACAATAAGAATATAGTGATAAGGAAAAATCGCGAAAAAAACAAAAGTAAAAGTTATCTTAAGATAATATTTAAATAATCAATTATATCTTATAGAATTTCTAGAATGTAGATAAACATCTAAGATACTTGTATTATGTATGTCCAAGAGGAAATTTCTAGAGCCATATGATATTTTGACTGTTTTTCATAATTTATAAAATCTCATAAGAGATATCTATAACCATGTGATATTTTGACTATATAAAATATCCAAGAGAAGATATCTAGAATATTTTGATATTGTACTGATCTAGATCTATCTATCCATAAAATATCTAGCTCCCATAATTCTAAAAAAGGGGAGAGATTTTGCCATGACAATCAATTTAAGCATTTGAGAGCTCAGCAAGTTAAAGTCAGCTAATGGAGTGAGGTATAGCAAGCCTAGCTAGCCAAATGAAGAGTGTGCCTTTGAAAAGAGTGAGTCTAAGGGATTATCTAGGCGAGATTCATGGGTTCTATTATTTGGTGACTCCACGAGAGGTGAAGACTCAATAAGAGGACCAAATCCACTTGTTAGAGGTAATATAGTGAGTATTTTTGTATATTCTTATTTTATACATGTAATAAAAATATTTTCATTCTTATTGTATAGGATCTATGCTATCATTTATTGTTGTATAATATTTGTATTTATGGTCCTATCTATTTCATGTGTGCATAAATATTTTGTGCTATTTTACCTCTACCATATTCAATATGTGTATCGATACAAAAGGCCATAGCAAAAGGAAGACTTGAGAAGACATTTGGTTTATGTTGAGGATTGATATTGTTCTAGTTTTTTCTTTCACATATTGCTTGAACTTTTGGGTTGATACATATTGCTTGAACTTTTGGGTTGATATTTGGACATTTTTTCATTTACCCATTCATTTATTATTTTGTTTTATACACATGCCTTCTATTATTGTCTTAGATATTCTATTAGTCTTCATGTTCTCAACCTTTTTTAAATAATCAAGTGACGTATTCATAGTCGTTATATCCAAAGAAAAGTTATTGTTTCTACTAAAATTATTTTGTAAGGGACTTATGAGTTGACTTTAAAATTATTCATAATCACGCATTTGTGAATTCTCTTGATTTACATCCATTTTAGACTTGAAGTTTTATTGGGCCAAATTTCACAACTATAGAGTATAAATAGTATGATAATTAATTTGAATAAATATTTAATGGTCTCCCAATCTATTATTTGATGGCTATACATTTATTGTAAAAATATAATGCTTTCCAACTCCCTTGTATTATTTTTATCGATTGTCTCCAGATATAATTTATAATACTAGGTATTTAAATTTTGATTTTATCTCTAAAGATGTTTATAGACCATATATTATCATCATTTAGGTTGCTTCATCTTAACCTCTTAGGCCTAAGTTGGACTTTTATACAATATTTTATAAATATTGAGGATGGTATTACTACTTGACTATATATAATGATATTGGAAAAGTAGCCTTAGCATTCCTTTTGGTCAACTTAGATTTTTCTCACAATAGTTAGGAGTTGAGATAGACCATCATATTTGTCAGGATAATAGGGTATGTTTCCTTTGCTCTCTATGGAAGGTGGAGACTAGAGAATATTTTATTGTTGTATATATTATGAGATTCAGGGGATGTACTATATCTTATATAAAGTTAGGAGGACAATTTTTACCTTTTTTCAATTATCCTAACCAAATATTAATTTCTCTTTGCCTTTAGGAAGCTATATATTTAAGCATCAAAGAAGATTGACAACCACTAGAATAATCACCTCATTCTCTCACCCTATCTTTGTCACTCATAATAACAAGTATTCATTGAAGTTATAACTCTCCAAAATATTAATAAAATGTGTGTGCATCCTTGCCTACATACAATATTGGTTACTAGAACTTTGTTGTTTTTCCTTACATGTAATAGGATAAGATTGTAGTTCTTTAATGTCAAGTTTTGACCACTAATCATATATCTAGGAGTTGTAAACAAACACAACCTAAAATATTTTCTATATTGTTCTATTATTTCCTTGGTCGTGAATGCTAGGAGAGTCTTAAGGGATAAATCTTTATGCACTCACAAGATATCCAACTAAAATCCCTTAGTCTTTTCTATTCTCTTGGGGCTATTATCATATCCTCTATTTGTCCTTTGGGATGGTGATAACGATGACTTTGTTTTTATTTTATATCCTACTATAAAATATAGTTGTTGATTGGATCCCCTCAAGATCTTTTCTATTTCTCTTTTACCTTGAATTTAGACTCTTTCTTCATTCATGATTCTTTTACCATGTTAGTATTTCTCCATTTTTGGATCCAATACTCAAGGCTATAATTTGATGCTATACAAATGTTTCATTCTAGCATAGTTTATCATTGTTAGTTTTCTCTATTTAATTTACTTTTGCAATACTTTTTTGTTAAAATGATGTGTTATAATAATTTTATGAATGAGTCCCATTGGCCTCATTTGGTCATCCATGGATATTAATAAAATTATCTTATCTTATTTTAATGTGATCCATCAAATTGAAAGCATATATTATTTTTTTTTCAAAGGAAAGCATATATTATTTTTTTTTCAAAGGAAAATAAGATGATTTTGCTCTTACTAGTGTTTACCTACATTTCAAGTTCCTTACTAAAGATTTAAAGTGTTTCCAAGTGGTCTCTAAATCAATGAGTTATTTTTTCTAGTTGAAAAAGGTCTATCACATATAGCAAAAAATATATATTAAGCATTTTTTCTAGTGAACTCCTCCAACCCCTAACTTTTTTATACATTCCTCTAAAAAGTAAGGGATAATAGACAAACTTATTTGACCTAATGTCAGTCCAAAAAAATGACAAACCCTTGCATATTTTGATTTAGGATTTGGCTTGCTCATATAATTTGTGAATCTTGCACTTTATTCCTTTGGAAGTCCTAATTCCTCCACTATGATCTATAATTTATTTGTAGGCATTATGTTAAAGGATTTTTAAAAATCAAGTAGTGAAAGACCTCTTCTCCTTGCTCATTTCATACTTTTCAATCAAGTTTCTAAATGTTGTCATATTCTATTATCAAGTGCTTTTTTCTAAAACCATCATGTCTTTTGCTCTTTTTGCTTGTTCCTTTTTTCCATTACCCATTTTTTTATTTTGTGCTTCATCATATTCGCAAATAATATTACCAAAAAAAATTGACTATGATGGCTTGAGAGGTCAAAGGGTTGCATATATTTTTCACTTTACGACTAGGCTAATTGTCCACTCTATTAAAAGCTCCTTTTGAATTCATGTGAGGCACTAAGAACTCCTATCCTCTTTTTAAAAATTTTGCTTATAGCCCATCCATATCTTGAGCTTTATCTTTGATTAGCCTCTTGATACTTATATTAGTATATTTTATAATAAAAAATTGTTCGTTAACTTAGATATTTTCAAAGCCTTCAATGCCTCTTGAATCATATGCATGAACTTATTAATGTCCACATGCCAACCAATATAGTGCCTTTATTTTCTTTTTTTAAAACAAATTGAGAAATTTATTTTATGATTTCTTGGAAAACATCTATTTTCTTAGGCTCACTTTTGGTGTAAGTTATTCTATAAGCAAAAGTCCATCCCTTCCTACCACATGTTCCTTTTTATTTATCCCATGGAACTTCCCAATACTTTGTTTATACCTTGGTTTTTGGGACCCAAAATCAATCAGGATCATCAATGAAGATCAATTGGTCAAATAATAAAACTTTCTTGTACACTAAATTTACCACATAGCACCAACTACTTTCCGCACATGTCCATTAATATTTATCCCTCATAAAAACATACTAGCTTTTTGTAACATATTTATTTTTTACTTTAAAAATCACCAAAGTTGATAATAAAGAATTTGATCAATTGAAGAGCAAAATTATAACCTTTGCTTACTTCATGAAAAAAATGCCAATAAGCTAGAGCCACACATCCTCACATAATTTAGCCCTTTAATTTTTAAATAATATCCCTCACTTTTCATTACAACATTTGGAAATTGAAGTATGGTATATACTAGAAAGAAGATTATGGATATTTCAAGAATGCTAGACCTTTATGACCAAAACAATGTTAAGGAAAGAACCTCAGTAGGCAAGAATAATAGTTCAAGTGAAATGAAGTCCCCTCATAAGGGGTTAACAATAAACTCGAAATAGTGTCAACATGATACAAATTTTACTATGCAGTCAATTATGAATGGATAAATTAGGAAAAAATTTATGGAAGGATTTAAAACAAACACTCAATATTCTTCAAGAAGGATCTTCTTCTCAAGATTATGAATGTCTTGAGATCTTCATTGGATTCTTCTTCTACTTGAATTTGGCACTCCTTGCCAAATTCTCCTCCTCTTGGGCTTGTTATCGGATGGCGATAATTATCCCAAGTCATTCACAATCAAGGGCTTCTTCTTGGTAGTGGATTTCTCAAGTGAGTTCTCCTTTGATGATTTCTCCAGCAAGGCTCTCCTAGCCTTTTACTGAATTCTTATCAATACCTTGTCAAGGTCTTTGATCTTGTAGCTTCTTTTGGTCTTCCTAGAGAACTTATCTTCAACCTTTTGCTTTTGAAAGTGTTGGCATTGAGATCTTCTCTTGGATCTCTGATTCTGTTGCTTCTAAATTTGAGTAGGACTCTCATAGTTCTTCTTCTTCCTAGCCTATAATTTCTTCAATGAGATATCCTCCTGATCTCAATTGCTTTAGGTATTAGATTGATTCTAAAGAGGCTTTTCTTCCTACCTTTCTTATATGAAGCTTTCCCGACTTACTGGATCTCCTTTAACTGCAACAAAAATTATTAGTACTAAAATATGCTTCTAAATTACATCCTCTCCTTTGGAGTATTCTTTAGGATAAAAGGCATATGTGGCCTATTTAGGTATCAAGGCTTTCATGGTTTGTTCTTCAATATCAAGGATTTTATGGTTTTTTCTTCAATATCAAGGCTTCTATAACCTTTTCTTTTGGATCAAGGCTTCTATGGCCTTTTCTTCTATATCAAGGCTTCTATGGCATTTTCTTATTTTGAATTTCTTCAATCTATCAATGGAGATATTATGTCTCTAGACTTCACCATGATTCTTTTCCAAAATATTCTTTTGAAGTATTGTCCTCTCTGCAACAACTAATTTCTACACTATGAAGGCACTTAGACCTTTGGGAGACGAATTTGAGGTCTCCTAGATTTTTGTTATAGGAGATGTTCCAATCATCTGAGTATTAATTCCCTGCAATAGAATAAACTTTTAGGTAAGTATTTCCAAATCTCTGAGCTTCACTAGTTGATTCATCAACCTAGTGGATCAAATGTTGAGTCCTAGTCTTCACGAGTTTTCCTTCAACTCTGTGGAAATACTATAGCCCTATGTAATCTTAGTATTTTTGAAACTGATATTTCAATCCTCACTTGTAACTTTCCCTAAATCTACCTCCTAGACTCTAAGAAATTTTTACAATGACAAGTCCAATGGCGCATTAGGTTCTCAAAAAAATATGGATAAATAATAATGGTTGTTTTCCTATAGACCTACTATGGCTTGATCTACCATAGCTCTGATACCATTGTTAGCTTTTAATATCACATACAATAGGAGATACAAATCACAAGATGCAGAAAGAAATAAAGTAAATCTGTGAGATGACTGAAATATACTATAAATAGAAATGATGAAAAAGATTACAATAGTAGCTATGGAGGAAATAGACACTCCATAATATAAGCTACTACTCCATGAATGAACTCTAAGATTATAGCTCACACACATACTACCCTACTGGCCTATCTACCACACACTGCATGTGATACTATATCTTTGATATCTATCTTCTACATCTATGGCCATTATGTAGGAATATAAGTTCCTTGGCCAAAACTCTATCTAGTTGTACAAGTGGACACCTTGCACATTACAACTTGCACATTGACACTTGTGCATTTATTACATTGCATGAAGTAACTAGATAACTTCCCCCTAAAGTAACCAACTGTACTAAGTATGTACCAAGGAAGGTACATTTACATGACCAAAATAATGTAATATACTTTATTTCTAACATTACAATGGAATGACTCGAAATATTCATACAAGCTTCAATATTCATGCTTGAATATTTCAAATATTTCCTAAATGTATTTCACAAAGCTTTATCTCAATTATATAACCTTAGAAATATTACTCTTCAATACTTGACTATTGCACTCCTCACATATCCGGGAGTTGCAACCTTTCTTGTTATTTACATAATACAATCCTCACATGTCCTTTGGATTCTCATCTTGCCACTTGTATACATGACTCTTGAATCTCTATTTACTTGCATTATTAACTCTATGACACTTACACTCTTTTACATGATACTTACACTTCTACATGCACACATAATACATGACCCTTGTGCACATCTTCATATTACATATTTGCACTCTTAATTACATGACACTTGTGCACATATTCACATTACATATTTATACTCTTAATTACATGACACTTGTGCACTTTCTCCTATTACATACTTGCACTATTACTTGCATGACACTTGTGCATATCCTACACATAGACACTTACATAAATAGGAAACATAAATCACTCTTCTAAACTATTGACTCAAACCTTAATCTAATATTACATTTTACCATAGGTACCTTAGGGGTACATTAGCATGTACCAAAAAATCCCTATCAAGTAGGATTAGTATATGATAACAACATATACAATATCAAGGAGTTGGATGGAATGCCTACTAGAAAATGGATCAACCATGATAATATCAAGCTATTTCATCCTCTATAAAATAATATTGTACTTCAAGCATGAAATATGAATTAGGAAAGGATAAATGTCATTTTAAATTTATCATGTTACATGAAATAGGAATTAGGAAAGGAGAAATATCATGATAACTTTATCATGTTATTTGAATGTATAATTGCTTGAGTATATAAAATATAATATTGGGAAGATTATAAAATAATAATTTATTTAGGAAAATTATGGCATGGTAACTTGTTCAAGAAGATTGCATCGCTACTAAGGAAGAAATGTACTACAAACAAAATGTTTGTATGGAAATAGCACAATAAGAATATAGTGATAAGGCAAAATCGCGAAAAAAACAAAAGTAAAAGTTATCTTAAGATAATATTTAAATAATCAATTATATCTTATAGAATTTCTAGAATGTATATAAACATCTAAGATACTTGTATTATGTATGTCCAAGAGGAAATTTCTAGAGCCATATGATATTTTGACTATTTTTCATAATTATAAAATCTCATAAGAGATATCTATAACCATGTGATACTTTCACTATATAAAATATCCATGAGAAGATATCTAGAATATTTTGATATTGTACTTATCTAGATCTATCTATCCATAAAATATCTAGCTCCCATAATTCTAAAAAAGGGGAGATATTTTGCCATGACAATCAAGTTAAGCATTTGAGAGCTCAACAAGTTAAAGTCAGCTAATGGTGTGAGGTATAGCAAGCCTAGCTAGCCAAATGAAGAGTGTGCCTTTGAAAAGAGTGAGTCTAAGGGATTATCTAGGCAAGAGTCATGGGTTCTATTATTTGGTGACTCCACAAGAGATGAAGACTCAATAAGAGGACCAAATCCACTTGTTAGAGGCAATATAGTAAGTATTTTGTATATTCTTATTTTATACATGTAATAAAAATATTTTCATTCTTATTGTATAAGATCTATGCTATCATTTATTTATGTATAATATTTGTATTTATGGTCCTATCTATTTCATGTGTGCATAAGTATTTTGTGCTATTTTACCGGTACCATATTCAATATGTGTATCGAGACAAAAGGCCATAGCAAATGGAAGACTTGAGAAGACATTTGGTTTATGTTGAGGATTGATATTGTTCTAGTTTTTTCTTTCACATATTGCTTGAACTTTTGGGTTGATACATATTGCTTGAACTTTTGGGTTGATATTTGGACATTTTTTCATTTACACATTCATTTATTATTTTGTTTTATACACATGCCTTCTATTATTGTCTTAGATATTCTATTAGTCTTCATGTTCTCAACCTTTTTTAAATAATCAAGTGACGTATTCATAGTCGTTATCTCCAAAGAAAAGTTATTGTTTCTACTAAAATTATTTTGTAAGGGACTTATGAGTTGACTTTAAAATTATTCATAATCACGTGTTTGTGAATTCTCTCGATTTACATCCATTTTAGACTTGAAGTTTTATTGGCCCAAATTTCATACCTATAGAGTATAAATAATATGATAATTAATTTGAATAAATCTTTAATGGTCTCCCAATCTATAATTTGATAGCTATACATTTATTGTAAAAATATAATGCTTTCCAACTCCCTTGTATTATTTTTATCGATTGTTTCCCGATATAATTTATAATACTAGGTATTTAAATTTTGATATTATCTCTAAAGATGTTTATAGACCATATATTATCATCATTTAGGTTGCTTCATCTTAACCTCTTAGGCCTAATTTGGACTTTTATACAATATTTTATAAATATTGAGGATGGTATTACTACTTGACTATATCTAATGATATTGGAAAAGTAGCCTTAGCATTCCTTTTGGTCAACTTAGATTTTTCTCACAGTAGTTATGAGTGCATATAGACGATCATATTTATCAGGATAATAGGGTATGTTTCCTTTGCTCTCTATGGAATGTGGAGACTAGAGAATATTTTATTGTTGTATATATTATGAGATTCAAGGGAGGTACTATATCTTATATAAAGTTAGGAGGACTATTTTTACCTTTTTTCAATTATCCTAACCAAATATTATTTTCTCTTTGCCTTTAGGAAGCTATATCTTTAAGCATGAAAGAATATTGACAACCACTAGAATAATCACCTCATTCTCTCACCCTATCTTTATCACTCATAGTAACAAGTATTCATTGAAGTTATAACTCTCCAAAATATTAATAAAATGTGTGTGCATCCTTACCTACATACAATATTGGTTACTAGAACTTTGTTGTTTTTCCTTACATGTAATAGGATAAGATTGTAGTTCTTTAATGTCAAGTTTTGACCACTAATCATATATCTAGGAGCTGTAAACAAACACAACCTACAAATTTTCTATATTGTTCTATTATTTCCTTGGTCGTGAATGCTAGGAGAGTCTTAAGGGATCAAGCTTTATGCACTCACAAGATATCCAACTAAAATCCCTTAGTCTTTTCTATTCTCTTGGGGCTATTATTAGATCCTCTATTTGTCCTTTGGGATGGTGATAACGATGACTTTGTTTTTATTTTATATCCTACTAAAAAATATAGTTGTTGATTGGATCCCCTCAAGATCTTTTCTATTTCTCTTTTACCTTGAATTTAGGCTCTTTCTTCATTCATGATTCTTTTACCATGTTAGTATTTCTCCATTTTTGGATCCAATACTCAAGGCTATAATTTGATGCTATACAAATGTTTCATTCTAGCATAGTTTATCATTGTTAGTTTTCTCTATTTAATTTACTTTTGCAATACTTTTTTGTTAAAATGATGTGTTATAATAATTTTATGAATGAGTCCCATTGGCCTCATTTGGTCATCCATGGATATTAATAAAATTATCTTATCTTATTTTAATGTGATCCATCAAATTGAAAGCATATACTATTTTGTTTTCAAAGGAAAATAAGATGATTTTGCTCTTACTAGTGTTTGTCTACATTTCAAGTTCCTTACTAAAGATTTAAAGTGTTTCCAAGTGGTCCCTAAAGCAATGAGTTAATTTTTCTAGTTGAAAAAGGTCTATCACATATAGCAAAAAATATATATTAAGCATTTTTCCTAGTGAACTCCTCCAACCCCTAACTTGTTTATACATTCCTCTAAAAAGTAAGGGATAATAGACAAACTTATTTGACCTAATGTCAGTCCAAAAAAATGACAAACCCTTGCATATTTTGATTTAGGATTTGGCTTGCTCATATAATTTGTGAATCTTACACTTTATTGCTTTGGAAGGCCTAATTCCTCCACTATGATCTATAATTTGTTTCTAGGCATTATGTTAAAGGATTTTTAAAAATCAAGAAAGTAGTGAAAGACCTCTTCTCCTTGCTCATTTCATACTTTTCAATCAAGTTTCTAAATGTTGTCATATTCTATTATCAAGTGCTTTGTTCTAAAACCAACATGTCTTTTGCTCTTTTTTCTTGTTCCTTTTTTCCATTACCCATTTTTTTATTTTGTGCTTCATCATATTCGCAAATAATTTTACCAAAAAAAATTGACTATGATGGCTTGAGAGGTCAAAGGGTTGCATATATTTTTCACTTTATGACTAGGCTAATTGTCCACTCTATTAAAAACTCCTTTTGAATAATATTGTTGATGATGTTCTTCATGTGAGGCGCTAAGAACTCCTATCCTCTTTTTTAAAATTTTGCTTATAGTGATGGGACTGAACAAAAAGCCTTATATTATTTACATGTTATCTTACAATATATAAGCATCAAGCTTAGGAGGGAGATATGACAAGTGTCATAAGCTCCACTCCAAGTGTCTTTCAGAAGACACCACTCCAACTCAAACTGAAGACAGGGACAAGTGGCAGAAGACAAATGTCAACCTGTCAATTATAGGCATAGTGCACATTATAACAATAATATTCTAACATTCCCCCTTAATGTGCACTATCCTAAAAAGATAAATCAACATTAGATAACATTCCCCCTTAATGTTGACTTCTTTTACATAGATATAGCAAATTGCTAAACTCAGAAAACTTGTCTTTCCCAAGTGACTTGGTGAAGATGTCTGCCACTTGATATTGAGTTGGTACATATTCCATGTGTATAATGTCTTCTTGGACCATTTCTCTAATGAAGTGATGATGGATCTCAATGTGCTTTGTTCTAGCATGGAAAACTGGATTCTTGGTCATCTTGATGGTACTTTGATTGTCACAATATATATATATGTTGGACCATGTATGAATAGCCCAATATCCTGAATTAATTGCCTCAACCATATTGCCTCCTTAGTTGCCTCAACTGCTGCTCTATATTCTGCTTCTGTTGAAGATAGTGAAAGCTGTGTCTTGCTTCTTTGTGCTCCATGAAATAGAGCCTTGGCCTAATTGAAAGCAATAACCTGATGTAGATCTTCGGTTTCGGGACAAGCTGGCCCAATCTGAGTCTGTGTATCCAATCAAAGAAAAATTATCACTTGATTTATACATAAGCCCATGATGAGGTGTGGCCTTTAGGAATCTCACAATCCTCTTAGCTGCTATCCAATGGCTCTTCTTAGGATCCTGCATGAATCCGGAAATAAGGCCAAGCTGAATAGCAAATATCTGGTCTAGTTGAAGTTAAGTAGATCAAACTTCCAACTAGTTGCCTATAAAGTGTACCATCAACCCTTTCTTCTTCATCATTATTTAGCAATTTCAATCTAGTTTCCATGGGAGTTAGAGAGGGCTTACACTCCTCCATGCGAAACCTCTCCAAAATAGATTGAATGTACTTAGCTTGTGAGATAAAAATCTTACCGGGCTGTTGCCATACCTCTATTCCTAAGCAATAGTGGAGGAGGCCTAAATCATGTCATCTCAAAGTTCTTGCATAAGTCCTCCTTGAGCAACCTTATTCCTTCTATATCATCACCTGTAATGAGAAGATCATCCACATACAATGTAACCAAAATGATGCGGTTCCTCCAATGTTTCACATAGAGAGTAGATTCTGCTGCAGATCTAGTGAAACCAAGGTTGAGAAAATAGGAGTCAATCTTTGCATACCAAGCTCGGGGTGCTTGCTTCAACCCATATAGAGCTTTCTTTAATCTGAGGACTTTGTTGTTTTGGCCTTCAATTGTGTATCCTGGTGGTTGTTTCACATACACTTCCTCCTTCAAATGACCATTTAGAAATGCACTTTTGACATCCATTTGATATATTGGCCAATGTTTTTGAGCTGCCATTGCAATAACTGTCTTGATTGTAGTCATCTTAGCCACGGGAGCAAAGGTCTCCTCATAATCAATTCCCTCTTGTTGCTTATAGCCTTGAGCTACTAGGCGAGCCTTGTAGCGATCTAGTGAGCCATCTCGCTTTATATTTTGCCTTGTATACCCATTTTGTGCCTATGGTATATTTTCCTTTGGGTAAATCAACTAACTCCCAAGTGTGATTCCTTTCAATGGAATCCAATTCCTGATCCATGGCATGAACCCATTTAGGATCACCAAGTGCTTCTTTGACATTAGAAGGTTCGGGTTGGCTAAGGACTTTGGCCATTAGGGCATAATTCACTTGGTGTCTTAGGGCTGAAGGCCTTTTACCTGTATAGGTGGGCAAATGATTTTGGGCTTCATCTATTGTGGCTTGAACCCACTTGGGTAAAGGATTGGATGATGTTACTTGATCATTAGGAGGATGAGATGGAGGACACGGATCATTTGTAGGAAGTTCTTCTTGTGGATGAATTTCTTGATTTATGAGTGAAGGAGAAGAACTAGATGATATTGTATGCATGAATGGAGCAACTATTTCATTAGTTATTTCTAAAGTGGGGGCTTTAGGAGGATTAGATGGGGGATACTCATGAAAGGTAACATCCCTAGATAAAATGATTTTCTTGGAAATAGGCTCATATAATTTATATGCATTGGCACTATCACTATAGCCAACAAAGATGCATTTTTGGCTCTTATCATCAAACTTCTTCCTTTTCTTATGAGGAATATGAGCATAGGCATCACATCCAAATATTCTCAAATGGCCCACATAGGGCGTCCTTCCAATCCATGCTTCTTCAGGTGTTCTTTCATGTAAGGCCTTTGTGTATGACCTATTAGTCAAGTATGCAACAGTAAGAACAACTTCTCCCCAAAATGAGTTAGGTAATATAGCAACATGTAACATTGATTTTGCCCTATTTGTGATTGTTTGATTCATCCTCTCAGCAACTCCATTTTGTTGTGGGGTATAAGGGGTTGTGAATTGCCTCCTTATCCCATGATACTTACAAAAATTAAAGAATTCATTAGAAACATATTCTCCACCATTATCTGATCTTAAGGTGGAGATTTGATAGCCACTTTCTCTTTCAACAAGTGCCATGAATTCTTTGAACTTATCAAAGGCTTGCCACTTATATTGAATTAGGTAGATCCATACCTTTCTGCTGTAATCATCAATGAAAGTGATGTAGTATTTTGCCCCTATATAAGATTGAACAGACATTGGCCCACAAATGTCTGAATGAATCAATTGCAAAGGTCTATTAGCCCTCCATGCCTTTCCTGTTTCAAATGGTTGCCTGTGGTGTTTTGCTATTACACATGGCTCACAAAAACATTTTGACTCCTTAAGATGTGGAAGTCCTTTAACTAATCCTTTTGTAGCCATCATTTGAAGATTATTAAAATTTAAATGTCCCAATATTTCATGCCACATGTACTCCAAAGAGAAAGTAGTTGTTGTATGCAAAGATGTTTGTGTTACTGATTTTGTAAGGAGGTAGTAAACACCATCCTTTTTCACTCCCATGGCCTTGACATTGCCATTGGGTTCCTTAATGTAGCATTTTTCTTTTTCAAAATAGACATTATAGCCCTTATCTATAAGTTGTCCAATAGAAAGAAGACTCCTTTTAAGACCAGGCACATACAAAACATCTATTGCAGGAACATTATTACCATCATGCAAAGTAAGTGGTGCCTCCCCAACACCTTCAATGGGTAGAGCACTTTCATCACCAAAAGTAATGAATTGGTTTGATGTGGGCTGAACCTTGGTCAACCAATCTTGCCTTCCTGTCATGTGCTTTGCTGCTCCAGAATCAATATACCAACATTCTTTATCTTCAACATTAACTTGGTTGGTTGCATACAATGTGTTCATATTATTATTTTGTGGTTCTCCCTGTTCTCTTTGCCTTTGATAGCAATTAGCAATATTATGATTCCATTTTCCACAATATTCACACCCTTGTTGATTGTTGTTTTGACCCCCTTGAGGTCTTGTTTGCCATCTTTGTCTTCGTTGGTAGTCTTGCTTGTTGTGGTCATTGTTGAGTACTTATTCTTGACGTGGTCTATTCTTTGGTACTATTGATTTGGTTCTTCGTTGGTACTGTGTGTATCTCTGATGTTGTCTACCCCTTTGATTCTGATTATTCTGATTTTGACCCTTGTTTTGTTTAGGCTATAAAGTTGCCTTGGTGGCAAAATCTGTTGATGTGGCTTCAATTTCTTCATCTTTGATTAGGGCTTGCTCATGCTTCTTAAGTAGGATCTCAATATCCTCAAGTGTTGAATTCATTGTTTTACCACTCAAATCTAACATGGTAGCATAGGAGTGAAACTTTGAAGGAAGACCATGCAACATTATTGGAATTAACTCATTATCATCTAGAGTTTTACCAGCAACTAAGAAATCATTTCTAATAGACTTCACTTCCATAAGATAATCGGTAAGTGAGCCTTTCATACATAGATTGTGCAATTTTTGTTTGAGATACAAAATATTATCTTGACTTGGCCTATCAAACAATCTATTGAGAGCATCCCATGCTTGTTTAGGTGTTTTTGCAGCCCTTACGGTTTCTCTGCATTGAATTCCTGTAGCTAGCTTGATTAAACTTAAAGCTATGTTGGAATTCTTCTCAAATTGTGCTTTTTCTTTAGGGTCTGTAGGTGTAGTGAGTGGGTCTTCATTAGCCTGCCTATCTCTCACAAAGTCCCACATGTCATTCATCATCAATATTGACTCCATCTCATACTTCCAATTTGCAAAAGTCTGTGCTCCTTCAAGTTTCTTTGTAAGTCCACTTAATAGATTTGTAGTAGCCATGATTTAGAAAAGGATCAAAAGAAAAGGGAGCTCAACAAAGGATGAAGTAAGAACGACAAATGCCAAATTAGAGCCCTCAAAAAAAATCTAGGGTACACTGCTGAAGATCCAGAGGAGGGTTCGCCTAGTTTTTCCACTCTGAATCTTCAAGAGTTTCCAACAGTGGGAGGGTTAAGTTGAACATAAGTGCCTTTTTCTATCCAAAGAGAGTAAGAATTAGAATTTTACCAGACCTTTATACCAAACTTCTCAATATACCCGCCCTTACGTGAGGGAGACTATAAGTATTTGAGTAGTTGATACGTGGAACATAGGCAATTCTAAAAGGGAATAACTTGCCAGACCTTTATACCAAACTACTCAATATACCCGCCCTTACGTGAGGGAGACTATAAGTATTTGAGCAGTTGATACATGGAACATAGGTTGTTTATAAAAATGTGATGCTTGCTTTTTGTAGAATTGTTACAATAGATGTGCCAATGTATTTTGCTGAAAATGCCTGTATGTGTTTGCTTGCTTGTATATGGCTTAGTGTCAAGTGTGTATGAACTACACTTGATTACAATTATAAACCCAAAGTCATGCAAGGGTAATAAGAAGCATAAAATGTAGTCAAAGCCCAAAATAGAAGATGCAAGCAACAAACACCTAGTGGCCAAGAGAGTGCCACAAAATGAATCCACCGACAAGGGGACAAGGGGTCCTAAATCACCCCTTAAGTTGATGATTTGTATTGAGAACTTGGCTAAAAAACAAATTAGCCCCAAATGTGCTTCCAAAATGATGAGACAATATCAATGTCTTCTTTTACAAGATTGCCTTCAAGCTTGCCAAATTCAATGAATGACTTGGCATAATGTCCCCCCCAAAGACTTAAAATTGAGATTCCCACAAGTTTACCAAATATTTTGTAAAGGAGTGTCGGATACTACCGAAAATGCACTCCAAATTACAATGTCAACTTCAACCTTCAATTCAGCATATCAAATGATTTCAAAATTAAAAATAAACTTCACCAATGGATTCCCCTTGAAAAAACCTTTCCAACGACTATATATAAGCCTATAGTCGGATACAATTTGGCCCTCAATTTGTGAAGAAAACAAGAGACCTCTTGGAAACTAAAAAACAGGGCAAATTTGCCCTTTACAATTCTGAAAATTTTTGAATTTCAAATTTCGGCGGGAATTTTGTGGCGGAAACTTACAACGGCCGTAGACTGGAAATGAGCCTTACACTGGCAGTGCCGCTATGCCACCAAAAAAAAACTGCAGTGAACAATGTGCTATATACCGATTGGTTTTGAGGTCCGAGGGTTTTAAGCACCGAGGGTTTCAATGCTTGAGATGCCATGAATCCACGTGCCAAGCACACGTTTTATTGAAATCAGGGAATCGATCCCGTGACTACCGCCTTGCAAAAAATCATCGCCGCCTCGAATTTTTCTTTGATTATTCTGCACAGACGAAAGACAAAAAACTGACAGAAGAAAAAAATAGAAACAATTTTTAACCTATGTCAATGGCTCCTGGACGCCGGGAATGAGAGAATCAACAGAGCGCCATAGTCACAGGGCAGAGAATATTTGTTTCAGGTCACTGGATTAGGTATTGCTTGGAGGAAAGAACGATGCTGGATGTCGGAATCCAGTAAGTGAACAACAACAACTTCCTGTCAATGATCCATTGGTTCGACAATCTGAAGTATCGAATGATAATTCATTGAAATCTCAACAACTCAGTCCAGAACAATCTCAGAAATTGCACAAGCTACAGGGCTATGTGACTGATTTCATATCCTCGTCGTCATCCATGAGCTTCTTTTTGAACAAAATGGTGGGCCGCAAATCCCCACTGAAGGGAGGGATGCCGCACAGAAACAACAAGCATGGGAACGAAAATATACCGCCGGAGGACGAGACCCTGAGGGCCAACGGGAATGCAAATGTTCTAGAAGCTTCTCTGGCCTTGGGTTCAAAGCAGGGGAAATCAAAGGCCACCTGCAGCCCCACAGTTCTGCCACCTCGGCCCCCTCAAACTCAGCGCAAAGTGCAGCGCAAATTATGCAGTGAATTCTCAGGGCAGGTGGAGCGGTCGGGGGAGAAGGCGGTCCCGGATAAAGGCGTGAAGGTCGTGGTGAGAATACGGCCGTTGACGAGAGAGGAGCAGCAGCAGGGCCCACTGATTGCACAGAGCCAACCCTCGTTAGAACACCACCAGAAATTGGAATCCAGCAGCAGTCTTATATCAATGCAGTTGGGTATGGATTCCAATGCAACCCTCTGATTAAGCAGCAAAACACTCCTGCTCTGAATGGAAAACCTCGAGCACATGCAATAGATCTAGATTCAAAATTAAAAAAAAATTAAGAAAAATTTCCTCCGTTTCTCATTCACAGGATCACTTAGCAAGTGAAGAGGATACTTTGGAGAAAAAAAATCAATCCTAAAAAAATCTCAAACCCAGTTCCTAAGGCGGATCTCACCGCTCTTATACCAAATGATGGGACTGAACAAAAAGCCTTATATTATTTACATGTTATCTTACAATATATAAGCATCAAGCTTAGGAGGGAGATATGACAAGTGTCATAAGCTCCACTCCAAGTGTCTTTCAGAAGACACCACTCCAACTCAAACTGAAGACAAGGACAAGTGGCAGAAGACAAATGTCAACCTGTCAATTATAGGCATAGTGCACATTATAACAATAATATTCTAACATATAGCCCATCCATATCTTGAGCTTTATCTTTGATTAGCCTTTTGATACTTATATCAGCATATTTTATAATAAAAAATTGTTCGTTAACTTAGATATTTTCAAAGCCTTCAATGCCTCTTGAATCATATGCGTGAACTTATTAATGTCCACATGCCAACCAATATAGTGCCTTTATTTTCTTTTTTAAAACAAATTGAGAAATTTATTTTATGATTTCTTGGAAAACATCTATTTTCTTAGGCTCGCTTTTGGTGTAAGTTATTCTATAAGCAAAATTCCATCCCTTCCTACCACGTGTTCCTTTTTTATTTATCCCATGGAACTTCCCAATACTTTGTTTATACCTTGGTTTTTGGGACCCAAAATCAATCAGGATCATTAATGAAGATCAATTGGTCAAATAATACAACTTTCTTGTACACTAAATTTACCACATAGCACCAATTGCTTTTCCGCACATGTCCATTAATATTTATCCCTCATAAAAACATACCAGCCTTTTCTAACATATTTATTTTTTACTTTAAAAATCACCAAAGTTGATAAAAAAAATTTGATCAATTGAAGAGCAAAATTATAACCTTTGCTTACTTCATGAACAAAATGCCAATAAGCTAGAGCCACACATCCTCACATAATTTAGCCCTTTTAATTTTTAAATAATATCCCTCGCTTTTCATTACAACATTTGGAAATTAAAGTATGGTATATACTAGAAAGAATATTATGGAGATTTCAAGAATGCTAGACCTTTATGACCAAAACAATGTTAAGGACAGAACCTCAATAGGCAAGAATAATAGGTCAAGTGAAATGAAGTCCCCTCATAAGGGGTTAACAATAAACTAGAAATAGTGTCAACATGATACAAATTTTACTATGCTGTCAATTATGAATGGATAAATTAGGAAAAAAATTATGGAAGGATTTAAAACCAACACTCAATATTCTTCAAGAAGGATATTCTTCTCAAGATTTTAAATGTCTTGAGATCTTCATTGGATTCTTCTTCTGCTCGAATTTGGCACTCCTTGCCAAATTCTCCTCCTCTTGGTCTTGTTATCGGATGGCAATAATTATCCCAAGTCCTTTACAATCAAGGGCTTCTTCTTGGTAGTGGATTTCTCCAATGAGTTCTCCTTTGATGATTTCTCCAGCAAGGCTCTCCAAGCCTTTTATTGAATTCTTATCGAGACCTTGTCAAGGTCTTTGATCTTGTAGCTTCTTTTGGTCTTCCTAGAGAACTTATCTTCAACCTTTTGTTTTTGAAAGTGTTGGCATTGAGATCTTCTCCTGGATCTCTGATTTTGTTGCTTCTAAATTTGAGCAGGACTCTCATAGTTCTTCTTCCTAGCCTATAATTTCTTCAATGAGATATCCTCCTGATCTCAATTGCTTTAGGTATTGGATTGATTCTAAAGAGGCTTTTCTTCCTAACTTTCTTATAGGAAGCTTTCCTAACTTAATGGATATCCTTTACCTACAGCAAAATTATTAGTACTGAAATATGCTTCTGAATTAGATCCTCTCCTTTGGAATATTCTTTAGGATAAAATGCATATGTGGCCTATTTTAGTATCAAGGCTTTCATAGTTTGTTCTTCAATATCAAGGCTTTTATGGCATTTTCTTCAATATCAAGGCTTCTATAACCTTTTCTTTTGGATCAAGGCTTCTATGGCCTTTTCTTCTATATCAAGGCTTCTATGGAATTTTCTTATTTTGAATTTCTTCAATTTATTAATGGAGGTCTTTTGTCTCTAGACTTCACCACGATTCTTTTCCAAAAGATTATTTTGAAGTATTCTCCTCTCTGCAACAACTAATTTCTACACTATGAAGGCACTTAGACCTTTGGGAAACGAAGTTTAGGTCTCCTATATTTTTGTTGTAGGAGGTGTTCTGAGTATTAATTCCATGCAATAGAATAAACTTTCAGGTAAATATTTCAAAATATCTGAGCTTCACTAGTTGATTCATCAACCTAGTGGATCAAATTTTGAGTCCTAGTCTTCACGAGTTTTCCTTCTACTCTATGGAAATACTATAGTCCTATGCAATCTCAGTATTTCTGAAACTGATATTTCAATCCTTACTTGTAACTTTCCCTAATTCTACCACCTAGACTCCTCTAAGAAATTTTGATAGTGACTGGTCCAAGGTGCATTAGGTTCTCAAAAAAATATGGATCAATAATAATGGTGGTTTTCCTATAGACCTACTATGGCTTGATCTACCATAGCTCTGATACCACTGTTAGCTTTTAATATCACATACAATGGGAGATACCAATCACAAGATGCAAAAATAAATAAATTAAATATGTGAGATGACTAAAATATGCTATAAATAGAAATGACGAAAAAGATTACAATAGTATTTATGGATGAAATAGACACTCCATAATAAAAGCTACTGCTCCATGAATGAACTCTAAGCTTATAGCTCACACACACACTACCCTACTAGCCTATCTACCACACACTGCATGTGATACTATGTCTTTGATATCTATCTTCTACGTCTATGCCCATTATATAGGAAGATAAGTTCCTTGGCCAAAACTCTATGTAGTTGTGCAAGTGGACACCTTGCACATTACAACTTCCACATTGACACTTGTGCATTTATTACATTGCATGAAGTAACTAGATAACTTCCCCCTAAATTAATCTAATGTACTAAGTATGTAACAAGGAAGGTACATTTACATGACCCGAATAATGTAATATACTCTATTTCTAACATTACAATGGAATGACTCAAAATATTCATACAAGCTTCAATATTCATGCTTGAATATTTCATTAATTTTCTAAATACATTTCACAAAGCTTTATCTCCATTATATAACCTTAGAAATATTACTCTTCAATACTTGACTATTGCACTCCTCACATATCCGGGAGTTGCAACCTTTCTTGTTATTTACATAAGACAAGCCTCACATGTCCTTAGATTCTCATCTTGCGACTTGTATACATGACTTTTGACTCTCTATTCACTTGCATTATTAACTCTATGACACTTGCACTCTTTTACATGATACTTACACTTCTACATGCACACATAATACATGACACTTGTGAACATCTTCATATTACATATTTGCACTCTTAATTACATGACACTTGTGCACATATTCACATTACATATTTATACTCTTAATTATATGACACTTGTGCACTTTCTCCTATTACATACTTGCACTATTACTTGCATGACACTTGTGCATATCCTGCACATAGACACTTACATAAAGAGGAATCATAAATCACTCTTCTAAACTATAAACTCAAACCTTAATCTAATATTACATTTTACCATAGGTACCTTAGGGGTACATTAGCATGTACCAAAAAACCCCTATCAAGTAGGATTAGTATATGATAACAACATATACAAGATCAATGAGTTGGATGGAATGCCTACTAGAAAATGGATCAACCATGATAATATCAAGCTATTTCATCCTCTCTAAAATAATATTGTACTTCAAGCATGAAATAGGAATTAGGAAAGGATAAATGTCATGTTAACTTTATCATGTTACATGAAATAGGAACTAGGAAAGGAGAAATATCATGATAACTTTATCATGTTATTTGAATGTATAATTGCTTGAGTATATAAAATATAATATTGGGAATATTATAAAATAATAATTTATTTAGGAAAATTATGGCATGGTAACTTGTTCAAGAAGATTGCATCACTACTAAGGAATAATTGTACTACAAACAAAAATTTTGTATGGAAATAGCACAATAAGAATATAGTGATAAGGCAAAGTCACGAAAAAAACAAAAGTAAAAGTTATCTTAAGATAATATTTAAATAATCAATTATATATTATAAAATTTCTAGAATGTATATAAACATCTAAGATACTTGTGTTATGTATGTCCAAGAGGAAATTTCTAGAGCCATATGATATTTTTACTATTTTTCATAATTTATAAAATCTCATAAGAGATATCTATAACCATGTGATATTTTGACTATATAAAATATCCAAGAGAAGATATCTAGAATATTTTGATATTGTATCAATCTAGATCTATCTATCCATAAAATATCTAGCTCCCATAATTCTAAAAAAGGGGAGAGATTTTGCCATGACAATCAAGTTAAGCATTTGAGAGCTCAGCAAGTTAAAGTCAGCTAATGGAGTGAGGTATAGCAAGCCTAGCTAGCCAAATTAAGAGTGTGCCTTTGAAAAGAGTAAGTATAAGGGATTATCTAGGTGAGATTCATGGGTTCTATTATTTGGTGACTCCACGAGAGGTGAAGAATCAATAAGAGGACCAAATACACTTCTTAGAGGTAATATAGTGAGTATTTTTGTATATTCTTAATTTATACATGTAATAAAAATATTTTCATTCTTATTGTATAGGATCTATGCTATCATTTATTGTTGTATAATATTTGTATTTATGGTCCTATCTATTTCATGTGTGCATAAGTATTTTGTGCTATTTTACCGGTACCATATTCAATATGTGTATCGAGACAAAAGGCCATAGCAAAAGGAAGACTTGAGAAGACATTTGGTTTATGTTGAGGATTGATATTGTTCTAGTTTTTTATTTCACATATTGCTTGAACTTTTGGGTTGATATTTGGACATTTTTTCATTTATCCATTCATTTATTATTTTATTTTATACACATGCCTTCTATTATTGTCTTAGATATTCTATTAGTCTTCATGTTCTCAACCCTTTTTAAATAATCAAGTGACGTATTCATAGTCGTTATCTCCAAAGAAAAGTTATTGTTTCTACTAAAAGTATTTTGTAAGGGACTTATGAGTTGACTTTAAACTTATTCATAATCACGTGTTTGTGAATTCTCTCGATTTACATCCATTTTAGACTTGAAGTTTTATTGGCCCAAATTTCACACCTATAGAGTATAAATAGTATGATAATTAATTTGAGTAAATCTTTAATGGTCTCCCAATCTATAATTTGATAGTTATACATTTATTGTAAAAATATAATGCTTTCCAACTCCCTTGTATTATTTTTATCGATTGTTTCCCGATATAATTTATAATACTAGGTATTTAAATTTTGATATTATCTCTAAATATTTTTATAGACCATATATTATCATCATATAGGTTGCTTCATCTTAACCTCTTAGGCCTAATTTGGACTTTTATACAATATTTTATAAATATTGAGGATGGATATTACTACTTGACTATATCTAATGATATTGGAAAAGTAGCCTTAGCATTCCTTTTGGTCAACTTAGATTTTTCTCACACTAGTTATGAGTGGAGATAGACCATCATATTTGTCAGGATAATAGGGTATTTTTCCTTTGCTCTCTATGGAAGGTGGAGACTAGAGAATATTTTATTGTTGTATATATTATGAGATTCAAGGGAGGTACTATATCTTATATAAATTTAGGAGGACTATTTTTACCTTTTTTCAATTATCCTAACCAAATATTATTTTCTCTTTGCCTTTAGGAAGCTATATCTTTAAGCATGAAAGAATATTGACAACCACTAGAATAATCACCTCATTCTCACACCCTATCTTTGTCACTCATAGTAACAAGTATTCATTGAAGTTATAACTCTCCAAAATATTAATAAAATGTGTGTGCATCCTTGCCTATATACAATATTGGTTACTAGAACTTTGTTGTTTTTCCTTACATGTAATAGGATAAGATTGTATATCTAGGAGTTGTAAACAAACACAACCTACAAATTTTCTATATTGTTCTATTATTTCCTTGGTCGTGAATGCTAGGAGAGTCTTAAGGGATCAAGCTTTATGGACTCACAAGATATCCAACTAAAATCCCTTAGTCTTTTCTCTTCTCTTGGGGCTATTATTAGATCCTCTATTTGTCCTTTGGGATGGTGATAACGATGACTTTGTTTTTATTTTATATCCTACTACAAAATATAGTTGTTGATTGGATCCCCTCAAGCTTTTTTCTATTTCACTTTTACCTTGAATTTAGGCTCTTTCTTCATTCATGATTCTTTTACCATGTTAGTATTTCTCCTTTTTTGGATCCAATACTCAAGGCTATAATTTGATGTTATACAAATGTTTCATTCTAGCATAGTTTATCATTGTTAGTTTTCTCTATTTAATTTACTTTTGCAATATTTTTTTGTTAAAATGATGTGTTATAATAATTTTATGAATGAGTCCCATTGGCCTCATTTGGTCATCCATGGATATTAATAAAATTATCTTATCTTATTTTAGTGTGATCCATCAAATTGAAAGCATATACTATTTTGTTTTCAAAGGAAAATAAGATGATTTTGCTCTTACTAGTGTTTACCTACATTTCAAGTTCCTTACTAAAGAGTTAAAGTGTTTCCAAGTGGTCCCTAAAGCAATGAGTTAATTTTTCTAGTTGAAAAATGTCTATCACATATAGTAAAAATATATATTAAGCATTTTTCCTAGTGAACTCCTCCAACCCCTAACTTGTTTATACATTCCTCTAAAAGGTAAGGGATAATAGACAAACTTATTTGACCTAATGTCAGTCCAAAAAAATGACAAACCCTTGCATATTTTGATTTAGACTTTGGATTGCTCATATAATTTGTGAATATTGCACTTTATTCCTTTGGAAGGCCTAATTCCTCCACTATGATCTATAATTTGTTTCTAGCCATTATGTTTAAGGATTTTTAAAAATCAAGAAAGTAGTGAAAGACCTCTTCTCCTTGCTCATTTCATACTTTTCAATCAAGTTTCTAAATGTTGTCATATTCTATTATCAAGTGCTTTGTTCTAAAACCAACATGTCTTTTGCTCTTTTTGTTTGTTCCTTTTTTCCATTACCCATTTTTTTATTTTGTGCTTCATCATATTCGCAAATAATTTTACCAAAAAAAATTGACTATGATGGCTTGAGAGGTCAAAGGGTTGCATATATTTTTCACTTTATGACTAGGCTAATTGTCCACTCTATTAAAAGCTCCTTTTGAATAATATTGTTGATGATGTTCTTCATGTGAGGCACTAAGAACTCCTATCCTCTTTTTAAAAAATTTTCTTATAGCCCATCCATATCTTGAGCTTTATCTTTGATTATCCTCTTGATACTTATATCAGCATATTTTATAATAAAAAATTGTTCGTTAACTTAGATATTTTCAAAGCCTTCAATGCCTCTTGAATCATATGCATGAACTTATTAATGTCCACATGCCAACCAATATAGTGCCTTTATTTTCTTTTTTTTAAACAAATTGAGAAATTTATTTTATGATTTCTTGGAAAACATCTATTTTCTTAGGCTCACTTTTGGTGTAAGTTATTCTATAAGCAAAAGTCCATCCCTTCCTACCACGTGTTCCTTTTTTATTTATCCCATAGAAATTCTCAATACTTTGTTTATACCTTGGTTTTTGAGACCCAAAATCAATCAGGATCATCAATGAAGATCAATTGGTCAAATAATACAACTTTCTTGTACACTAAATTTACCACATAGCACCAACTACTTTTCCACACATGTCCATTAATATTTATCCCTCATAAAAACATACCATATTTTTGTAACATATTTATTTTTTACTTTAAAAATCACCAAAGTTGATAATAAAAATTTTGATCAATTGAAGAGAAAAATTATAACCTTTGCTTACTTCATGAACAAAATGCCAATAAGCTAGAGCCACACATCCTCACATAATTTAGCCCTTTTAATTTTTAAATAATATCCCTCACTTTTCATTACAACATTTGGAAATTAAAGTATGGTATATACTAGAAAGAAGATTATGGAGATTTCAAGAATGCTAGACCTTTATGACCAAAACAATGTTAAGGAAAGAACCTCAATAGGCAAGAATAATAGGTCAAGTGAAATGAAGTCCCCTCATAAGGGGTTAACATTAAACTAGAAATAGTGTCAACATGATACAAATTTTACTATGCTATCAATTATGAATGGATAAATTAGGAAAAAAATTATGGAAGGATTTAAAACCAACACTCAAAACATTAGTCTATATAAAATATTGCACTCCTAACATGGGGAACAACATTTCTAGCTTTGGTATTAACTAAATTACAATTCATGTTGTTGCATCATATCTAAGATCAAAAATAGTTTGGCTAAGCCAACACACAAAATGAATTGTTATTATTACTAAAATGTGAACCTCAATAAGCAAATTCACACCAAAAGAAATAAAATCATAGTTCTTTATTTACATCCCTAAACCACTATAGTTTCCTAATTATGCAAAATGTTATGGTATGATTGAGGAACCATATAAATTACCTTTAGACAAGCTAGGATTTTGTTCATCCAATTAAATTCTAAATAGGCACTTTTTATTTTATTAAACCAGCCAAGAAACACAAAATAAAATCTAAACTAGTTTGATTAGAATAGTCTTGTTGCTATGCATTTTTATTGTGCAGTTCAACTCTATTGTTTATCATGAGAATTGACACAATTTAGGATGAACATGAACACAAGAACAAAAACTTATATCACTAAGTGATATGAAACATATAGGGCATTATTATCTTTTCATACAAACAATTTTGGCATCACAAAGTACGTTCATCCTCAATATGAGATGTTGGTAATTAAAAATTTTCAACATAGCTTGATATTTTTTTTTTGAAAATTTTGAAAAAACTTGTATTAAAACAAAGATCAATTACAAATTGGGAAGGGAATTTTCCCATCCGACATCAAAGAGAACACCAGCTTACAAAAGGAAGGAAGATTTGCAATGGGGCCAAATCTCCTAAACCATTAACTAGCAACCAGGGGGGTCAGATTGGTCTGTAGATGCCACTTGTTGCGAAATCGCGACACACTTGCCCTCTTCTCCTTTGGCCGCGAAAATGCAACATGTCGCGATATCGCGACACTTTTTCCTTTGGGCGCGACAATGCAACATGTCGCGAAATCGCGACACTTTTTCCTCTTCTGTCCGTGACATTGCAACATGTCGCGATATCGCGACACTTTTTCGTCCTTTGGCCATGGCAAAGCGACATGTCGCGATATCGTGACACTTTTTCTCCTTGGGCAGCAGCGTTGCAACATGTCACGAAATCGTGACACCTTTTCCTCCTTTTGCCGTGACGAAGCAACATGTCGCGATATCGCGACACTTTTTCTTTCTCGGCCGCAACGAAGCAACCTGTCGCGATATCGCGACACTTTTTCTTTCTCTGCCGCGACAAAGCAACATGTCGCGATATCGCGACACTTTTTCTCTTTCGGCCGCAACGAAGCAACATGTCGCGATATCGTGACACTTTTTCTTTCTCTGTCGCGACAAAGCAACATGTCGCGATATCGCGACACTTTTTCTCTTTCAGCCGCAACGAAGCAACATGTCGCGATATCGCGACACTTTTTCTCTTTCAATCGCAACGAAGCAACATGTCGCGATATCGCGACACTTTTTCTCTTTCGGCCGCAACGAAGCAACATGTCGCGATATCGCGACACTTTTTACATGTCGCGATATCGCGACACTTTTTCTTTCTCGACCATGACGAAGCAACATGTCGCGATATCGCGACACTTTTTCTTTCTCTACCACAACAAAGCAACATGTCGCGATATCGTGACACTTTTTCTCTTTTGACCACGATGAAGCAACATGTCGCGATATCGTGACACTTTTTCTTTCTCGACCGCAACGAAGCAAACATGTCGCGATATCGCGACACTTTCTCTCTTTTGGCCGTGACCAAGCAACATGTCATGAAATCGTGACATCTTTCCTCCATTGACCGCGACCAAGCAACAAGTCACGAAATCATGACATCTTTCCTCCCTTGGCCGTGACCAAGCAACATGTCGCGATATCGTGACGCCTTTCCTTCCTTGGCCGTGACCAAGCAACATGTCGTGATATCGTGACACCCTTCCTCCCTTGGCCGTGACCAAGCACCAAGTCACAAAATCGTGACAACTATCCTTTCCTCCCATGGCCGCGACCAAGCAACATGTCGCGAAATCGTGACAACTATCCTCCCTTGGCTGCGACGAAACAAAAAGTCATGAAATCGTGACACCTTTCCTCCAGTGACCGCGACCAAACAACATGTCACGATATCATGACAACTAACCTCCCTTAGCCACGACGAAACAAAATGTCATGATATCATGACAACTTTCCTCCCTTGGCCATGACGCAGCAGCATGTCATGAAATCGTGACACCATTCCACCCTTTGCTTTTTCCTTGATCATTAGCTCAGGGACCTTTCAAGACCCTGCCTAATCGCCTCGTCCTCAGTAGCCATGTCACTGTGCAACTGAACCCCAACCTCCTTCTCAGCACCAATCTTAGCCAGGAAGTCGGCCGCTTTGTTTAAATCTCTACTCACGTAGACTGGAACCACATCATCTAATTGTCTCCATAGTTCCTTAATTTGATTGACAAGAATTCTCAACCTCCAAGCTTTCAAGGCAAAGTTCCTCATGCAATCTAGAGCTCCGACCATTATTTGAGAATCTGATTCGAGTATTATCCTCCTATGGCCCTGTTTAACTGCCCAAATAGAAGCAGATTTGATAGCTATGGCTTCTGCTTCATTGTTTGTAGCTCTTCCCAAGCCTTGCAGTTCCCAATAGAGCACTGCTCCAACATGATTACGGCAAACCACTCCAATTCTAGCTCTACCCGGGTTGCCTTTTGCAGCACCATCAGTATTAATTTTAATCCAACCTGCTGGGGGTGGTTTCCAACTAGCTCTGATCTGTTCCTCTTGCACTTCAAGTCCTTCTTCCATTGCCCCGACAGCCACCTGAGTTTCCTCTTTAGCATAGACGGCCACAGTTTCAGTGACTTTGCTCCAAATGACCTGCCAAACTCCATCTAACGAAGAAAAAGTTTCTCTAAAGATTCTAGCATTTCTCTCCAACCACACTTGCCACCAAATGAAGTTTAATCCAAGCTCCCAACCAAGACGAAGAGCTTTAGATTTAAATCTACCCCTCTTCCATCTTTCCCAGATATTAATTCGGTTCAAGTCACTATTTACTTGAGTTTTAAAACATGAAAACCATCTCTTCCAGATCTGGCACGTGAAAGAGCACTCAAACATCAAGTGGTCAGTTGTTTCCTCGCTCTTGTAGCATAAAACACATTGGGAAGGGCCGATGATTCCTTTACATCTGAGATTATCAAAAGTGAGAATTCCATTGTGCATGAACTGCCAGGAAAAAAAGTTAACTTTCAGCCACCCTTTGGAATGCCAAATCTTTCTCCAATCCTCAACCAGAAAAGTATGCGGGGGAGGCTCTGGAAGGATCTTGTCATATCCGTCCTTCACCGTGTAGACACCAAGGCTCCCATAGCCCCAAGCTAATTCATCCTCCTCGTCTCTACCTATGAGGAATCTTTCTATCAAGATTTTAGTCATGATGGATGCCAAATCCGGAGGGATTGAGATTGGCCACTCATCCAACTTCTTAAACTGCTTAAACTTGTAATCCCCCAGATGACTAGTGGTGAAATAACTTTCAATTTGAACCCATCCCTTGGTTTCAATGGCTGCTTTTAAAGGTTGCAATTCAGGAAATTCGACAATGATAGGTGGGTATTGATCCCAAGAATCGACCAAAAACGTGCCTTCTCCCCTCTCCCCACTTTCCAAAATAATCGATCTTTTACAACCTGAGATCCTAACTTGAGAGCCTGCCACACTAAGGATCCAGTACCCTCCAAAGGGAAATGACCCACCTCATTTGGGTTAACATGTCCCAAATATTTACTGGTAAGGATTCTGCTGAATAAGGAAGTTGGCTGGGAAATCCACCTCCAGTAGAGCTTTCCAGCCAAAGCTTTATTATTTATCTTAGATCTTCTCAGACCCAAACCTCCTTTTACCTTGGGCTGGGTCACTTTGTCCCAACCAACTAAGGCCCATTTCCTCTCGCCTTTTGCTCCTTCCCATAGAAATTTTCTGGCCATCTTGTCCAACTCTTTCCATATAGAATGCGGGGCAGCCAGGATAGAGAATTTATAAATTGGCATGGCCTGAATGACTGACTGTAGAAAAGTTAATCTACCCCCATAGCTTAACCATTTGTGAGACCAATGATTGATTCTATCCTTGATACAATCCAAAATATTCCTCCAGATCTCTATTTTTAGTTTTTTGAAGTGCAAAGGGACCCCCAAGTAAACCACTGGGAGAGAAGTCCTTGTGAATCCCAAGATCTCTAAAATTCTGCCCTGAAGCCTCTGATCAAGATTGAAAAAGACCACTTTGGATTTTTTATCATTGATGACTTGGTTTGTAGCCCTAAGGTAGACACTAAGAGAATCTCTGATCATTCTAGCTTCCCTGAAGCTGGCAACTCCCACCAATCCAGTATCATCCACAAACTGTAGGTGAGTCAAAACTTCCTCACCCACCTTGATACCTGTTAGCAAACCTTGTTGTCTTCTTCTCAAGAAAAGTCTACCTAGTCCTTCAGCCAATATGAGAAACAAATAGGGAGAGCAGGGATCCCCTTGACGAAGGCCACGGGTGGCTCCAAATGGTTGCGAGGGGAGGCCCTTGATTAACACTGAGTATGTCGGAGTAGAGACACAACTCATGACCCATTCTATCCAATCCTGAGAGAAACCAAAGGCTGCCATCATCTTTGCCAAGAAGCTCCACTCCACCCTATCATAGGCCTTTGACATATCTAATTTTATGAACATTCCTTTATTACCAGAAGTTTGCATTGAATGGATTGCCTCCTGAGCTAGAACCACCCCATCCAGGATCTGTCTACCCTCAACAAAACCCCCTTGCTCTGAGGAGATAATGTTATGTAAAAGAGGTTTTAGACGCTCAACCATTACCTTTGTGATTATTTTATATATCACATTGCATAAGGCAATAGGTCTATAATCTGAAATATGAACCCCCTTCTCCCCTTTTGGAATTAAGGTGATGAAAGTATGATTTAATGCTTTAAGCATTCTTTTATTACCTCTGGACTCCTCTATAACAGCCAGTACATCCTCCTCCAAGTTATCCCAAAAGGCCTAAAAAAACTCAATTGGAAAGCCATCTGGACCTGGAGTTTTTTCGGTGCTCATTCCAAAGACCACATCCTTCAGTTCCTCTCTTTCAATGGGTTTGAGAAGGGACTGATTTTCTTCTTCAGAGATAACAGAAGGTATGGCATCAAGAACGTCGTTTTGAGCCTCTTCATCTTGCACCATACTTTCCTTAAAAAGTTCAGAAAAATAATCCATTGCATGGGACTGCATACCTGGAAGAGTATCAAAGGAGTGTCCATTCACATCTTGAAGGGCTTCCATGTTATTCATCTGTCTCCTAGCACATGTTGTCCGATGGAAAAATTTGGTATTTCTATCACCTTCTAATAACCAAGTGGTTCTTGCTCTCTGTTTCCAGAAGGTCTCCTCTTGGTTGTCAATGTCCTCAACCGCTTTACGCAAGGCATCATCCTCGGCTTTGAGCTGCTCAGTAATTGTTCCTTCCCTAAATTGTCTTTGAACCTCATCCCATCTGGCCACCAAAGGAGCTTTTTGGACCTGGAAGTCTGTTTTGTTAGCTCGCCTCCACAGTTTCAGTTGAGATTTGACATGATGAAGTTGTTTGTGGAATCTAAACATTGTTGTCCCATAGGCTGGGCGGCCCTCTTCCCACCACTGAGGAATTTTCTTTCGAAGTTCCTCTTTTTGTAACCAAAAATTCTCAAATTTAAATGGTTTGTGATGCTGCCCTGTCTTAGTCCCTCCTTCCAAAAAAATGGGAAAATGATCTGAAACAGGACCCTCCAAAATCTGAAAATTTGTATTCCATTTTACAAATGCCTCCTCTGAAACCAAAAAATGGTCTAACTTTACCTTCCTGCTATGTGGCTCCCTCCTCTTATTAGTCCAAGTATAGTTGATACCAGGGCCTTTGATATCCACTAAGTGTAAAGCCTGGACTTGAGCAATCATATGTCGATCCCCTGGGTCCAAAATTGGGGTTCCCCCTTCCTGATCTCTAGAGGATAATTTAGCATTAAAGTCCCCAACAATAATCCAGTCTAAATCTTCCCTTGAGATTCTCATGTTATGCACAACTTTCCATTGAAGCCGCTGACCATCAAGGTTTTGAGCCCCATAAAAATTTGTGATTAAAACATGTTCAACTGTGACATTATTCCTAAAATGTGATGTGAGAACACCCCTCCAGGCTAGATGTTCTATTGCAGTCCAATCAAGAGAGTTCCAGAGAGTAACAATCCCCCCTGAGGCCCCTTGGGCAGCCACATCCATATGACCAGCACCCCTCCAAATTTTGTTAACTGTTTTACACATAAGATCTAACGACATTTTTGTCTCCTGAATAAGCAAAAAGTCTGTTCTATAGTTTTCTAAGAGTCTTCGAACAGCAGATTGATGGGTTCTACTATTTAAACCCCTAACATTCCATGATTGTATAATCATTAGTTACCTTGAGAGCAATAAGAATCTATTGGCCTCACCGATCCTCCAGTGATCAGTTTGTCTCCTTGAGCTGCTAGCAATTCCTTATTTGATTTTCTACCCACTCCTTGAGAGTTGCCATTCTTTGACCTCTTTTCCACCTGAGTTATCCCTAAAGTTGGCCTTTCTCTATTCTTTTCTGCTATTCCCATGCTGACATCCTTGATCATTGGCTGCTCTTGGTTATGAACTATCAATGCCCCAACACTCTCAGACTGCGGTAACCCACTGTGGTCAATTACCTGCTCTATGACGGGGGGAGAAGAAAGAGGAGCATGAACGTGAATGTTATTATTTTCACTATTACCATCCACGCCTTCCATGAAATGTTCCTCTTGGTCCACTAGTGTCTTAAATATTTCATACCTATTGGCGGGTTTGAGGTGAGTTTGCTCCTTGCCATATTTTTTCTTTTGCCTTTTCCTTCTTTTAGGCTGTTCAAAACCATCTCTCTGAGCTTCATTGACCTGGGAGGTATTGGCTTGTTCTTTGTTTATTGTTGCCTTACCCTCCTTAGGAAGATTCGACATTCCTAGAGGAGCCTCCATTTTTGTGGTACTATTATTTGGGCAAAATCGGGCCAAATGCCCGTGTTTGTGGCAAACTCTGCATCTAAAGGGCAGAGCCTCATAATCCAGCTGTTGAATCCATGATAGTCCTGCAAGTTCAAGTTCCACCTCTATCGGGAGAGGCTGGCTAAGATCCAGTTCCACACATATTCTTGCGTAAACAGTTGTGTTCCCTTCTATTGTGTCCTTGGAGACACCCAAATGTCTTCCAAGGGAATTACCGATCATCTCCAAAACCTGCTCACTCCAAAACTCCATTGGAAGTGCATACAGACGGATCCAGACCGGGACAACAGTGGGTTCAATTCGGGGATCGAATCCCACTCTCCAGGGTTGAACAAATAAACCTGTCGGACCATAACTCCTCTTCTCTGATTCGAAAGCCCTGTTTCTATCGGCCAGAGAGGAAAAACTAACAATAAAATACCCATTGCTAATAAACCACAAAGAGTACTCACCATGAGGCTCCCAGTTTTGCCTGACCCAAGAGTGCAAAAAATTCAGGGTAGGGCGAATACCCATGAATTTGCAGATCAGATCGTGATTGGCTCTGTATAAGACTGTTTCTTCGACCATCCTTGGCTCAATGACAATCTTGGGCCGTGAATCGGACTGTGGCAGGCATCCATTGACTCGATGCGCTGTTGATCTGTTTCCCACGGCCGTAAAGAGCATTTTAAAGGCAGATCTTTGAGCTTCGTCCGTCTTGGATGGAGATTTATCTTTTAGCATATCTGCATAAGAGCTATTCCTCTCTAGGAGAGGATCCGGAGAAGTCCCCATTGGACCCTCCTGGAGCAGCAATCTTGCCTTCAGATCCACAGTAACCAGAGATCTCTTCGGAAACCCAACCGATGCCCTAGATTTTCCTTAGCTTCAGAAACCCTAGTTCATCGCCTCCTGTTCCTATGATCCTTCATTGTTCCAACCACAATCAACTTTTGCAAAAGATCAACATAGCTTGATATTAAACAAGAAATAAGAAGGAATATAACTTTGATTTATTACAAAATATATTACACATACTATCCATTATTATTTATTGTTGTACTTCATTGTCTCTTAAATATAATAATAATTGGCAAACACATACAATACTTAATTTTGTATATTCAACTTTTCTCAATTTTTATATCCTTATATATACAATCGAAATGGGCTCTACCCATAATACATTATGAACATGTTACTATAGTATTTCCACAAACTATAAAAATATCATAAATAAAAATTATAACTTTCATCTATTATAAAATATGTTGAGTATACTATCCATAGTTATTTAATGTTGGAGTTTACTATCTTAAACATAATAATAACTTGAAAATACATACATTCTATTATATATATAGAGAGAGAGAGAGAGAGAAAGAGATAATATCAAAATAGGTCCTACTTGTATTACATTGTGAAAATTTTATCGTACTACTTCCACAAACCATATAGTGGTATTATAATAAACCATATTATCATCACACCTATTAGAAATGAACCCTAGTGGGCTTTTTGTGAGTCAAACATTCTTATGAGTTGGACTTCAACCTAATGGGCTACAAAGTTTAATATATTACATTATTACAAAAATATAATAAAATGTGATCATGTAATAATTATACATCTCATATAATTAAAAGTTTTTTCCAATGGATAAAAGCAAGAACTCTAGTTGTCCACCTATTGTGTAAAAACCTATTATCATTAAGCTTTTGGATGGTTTGATTATGAAGAGTAAGGAATTGTTGGAGACCAAAGATTTTCTTGGATGTTTTAATGAGGTCTAGTTATAAGTGGGGGATCTTTTAGAATAAACCAAAAAGCATTGGTCTTTTGGTCCTAGTTATATGGTTTCATTTATAGCCAAAGGTTTTTATTGGTTGCGCTTTTTAGAAGTACACTAGGGAGTTTTGGTGTGTGAACCATGGTTTTTTAAATATGAAGGTCTTTCCCTTTGACCTTGAGTTCTAGGGTTTGTTGGGAACTCAAAAAGAGAAATTATGACAATAGTTTGAGTATGCCTTTATGTTTTTTTTAGGTTGTTTTGGGAGGAGGATACTTTTCCATAGATTATAAATAGAACTATTTGTTTGGAAAAAGAGGCATCCTCAATGGTGGTTTATGCATATGTATGCATGTTGATAAATTTAAATATTCTTCTATGTAAGGAAATTATCTTAGATTGGTTTGGTATAGAATGTTCTCAAATGCTAGGTGATGAGAATCTATCAGTTTGATGCAAAGGTCATCATAAGGTTGGCCATATCTACCAAGATTGTTCCACATTCATGCCTTTGTCTTAGAATGAATCTGTGTAGGGTAGATTAAGGTGTAGATATTAGAAATCAAGAGGGTTTATATGCTCATCAATGTTTGGTGGTGTTTCACATTAATGGATCCCCAATGAGTTGATGTGGGCCTAAAAGCCCCAAGTTGGGGAAGTTAACCCTTCTACAAAGATCTCTATAGTGTCATTGATAGTAGTACTTTAGGTTATTGATGAAAAAATTATAGAGAATGAAGGCCTTGAGGTGAATTTAGAAATAGGGAAAGTTGTGGCTTCCCCAAGCCCACTCATATTATATACTAGAGAATCTTCAAAATCCAAGAAGAATGGTCCAATGTTGGAGGAATCACAAAGTAAAACCATGGAAATGATGAAATGCATGCTCTCAATTCTAAACACAATAAACAAAAATAAAAAAGCAAGTTGGAGAAAGCAAGAATTCTTCAACAATAAATTCAAGACGAGTTTGAAGAGGGTAAAAAAATCTAATTCGCTAAAGTTTTGGCCTAGGGATGAATGTCCCTAGGGAGAAATGATGTTCCTTTCATAGAATCCTGAAGGCCTCAATTACCCTAAGAAATAACGATTGCTAAAAATGGAGTTGGTTTTATTAAAATCAAAAGTGGCCTTAGTTCAAGAATCAAAGCTTTTTGATTGGGTAAATAAGAGACAAAGCTTATTCTCTTATAGGAGTTGTTGCTAAAAGGGCATCAGGGGAAATTTAATGCTTTGGAATAAGACTTGGCTTCATGTTTATAATTTGATAGGTACATGATTTTGGCATATAATTGATGTTTCAAATAAAGCTCTAGGTATGAGATTTATTTACAGAATTATTTATTCTCCCCTGCTATATACCTTGAAATTTCATTATTGGCAAGAGATTTTCGCATGTATTAGTTAGTTTCCAAATTGTAATATCCTCCTAGGAGGGGACTCCATTTTACATGCTTGGGAGGAGGGTGGCCATTGAGATCCCATCTCTCAAGGGATTTTGAAATTTGTAGGTTCAAAGAGTTTATAAACCCTAACTAAATTTTGGGGGATACACCTTGTTTATCATAGGGAAGGTTTTGGTTAGATAGCAAAAAGGCTTGATCATTTTTATTGAAGGGCCCTCGGTTATCACAACAATTTTTTTAATCAAAGATTCTAAATTGAGCACATTTGGATAACTTTGACTTGCAATCTTTGGCAATGTCTAGAAGGCTCATCCTTTATATTTGAACTAATGTGGGCAAGAGATGAACGATTTTCTAGCCCTGGTGTAACAATGGTGGATAGAGCTAGAAATTCTTAGAGGTTTTGCAATATACAAATTGATTAGGAAGATGCATACAGTGAGATTAAATCTAAAGGAATAGAATTGCAAAGTTTTTGACAACATCTTTGAACATTTGCAGGAGAAAGAGGAAATATAAGAGATTTAGGACAAAATCTATGTGAAAGGCTTGACTACCAATTTATTTGATAAAGCAGAAGCTCTATGGATAGGCTTAAATGATTTGTATGCTAAGTAAGAAATCTTCTAGAGGCAAAAATATTATATGCTTTGGTTAAAAGAAATGACAAAACACCTATTCTTCCCACATGGCCTCTATGAAAAGAAGGAATATTAACATTATTCACTCACTAACCGAAGGAGAAGGATTTATAGCTAATAGTTTATATGATACTAAATTAGAAACAATGGACTACTTCCATAATTTATTCTTTGCAAGACAAATTGATAAGGAGGTGCAAGTGGAAATCTCGCATTCAAGTCCAAGCGTAATTAATCAAGAGCAAAATAACCTTCTTCTTACATATTTTTTTTTAAAAGGAAAGATAAAAATAATGACCTATAGTATGGAGAATACCCCAGATCTAGATGGATGTCCCTTGGATTCTCAAAATACTTTGAGTATAGTGAGTATAGATGTGATGAGAGTAGTATCTAGGCACTTAAAAATAAATCTCAAAGAATTTAATACAACCCAAATCACTTTATTCTAAAAAATGACAATTGTGAGATGATGACAAATTACAAACCTATTGCCTTGTGCAATACAATGTAAAATATTATTTGTAAGTCAATTGAAAATAAATTAAAGCATTGTCTTAGTTTTATTGGTTTAGAGCAAGGGGGCTCTTTGGAAAATAAAAGATACTTGGTGGCATTATTCTTGCCATGAGTTAGTTGACTGTTTGATCTCCAATAAGAAAGAAGGTATGGTGTTGAAGGTATGGCATTGAAACTGGACATTAGCAAGGCCTATTGGGATTCTTGCTAAAAATCCTACGTAAATTGGGTTTCTCGCCATAATTGACTCGTTGGATTTAGGAATGCATTTCTGCCACAAGCTCCTCCATTTTGGTTAATGGTTCACCACATGGCTTCTTCATACAAGCAAGGGACAACAACAAAGGGATCGAATTTCACCTTATTAATTATTTTGGTTGGAGTTTTAGGTAGATTATTGATAAGAAAATGCTTGAAGAATACTTTCAATAGATCTCCCAACTCATTTGCGTGTAGATAATACCTTTCCTTTTGGTCACGCATCTATCTCGGAGACTAGAAATATGAAGGCTCTTTTGAAATGTTTCAAAAGACCATTATGATAGGAAATCAACTTAGAAGTTAAAAGTTTTCTTTTTTGATTTTCCTTTGGTTAGGTAGAATGTGATAGTGAGAAAGTTGGGATTCCAATAAATCCCCTGACTCATTTGCGTGTTGATAATACCTTTATTTTTGGTTAGGCATCTATCTAGGAGACTAGAAATGTGAAGGCTCTTTTGAAATGTTTTAAAAGACCATTATGACAAGAAATAAACTTAAAAGTTAAAAGTTTTCTTTTCTGATTTTCCTTTGGTTAGGTAGAATGTGATAGTGAGAGAGTTTGGGTTCTAGTTAGGAACCTTCTTTAGCACCTATTTGGAGAATTCGTTGTGGAGACCTTTATTTGGTAGAATGCAAAATTGCCTCAACTCATGGAAGATCAAGTCTTTGACTTTTGGAGGGCACATTCTTCTAATCTAATTAGTTTCATAAGCAACATTGGTGTACTTGTTCTTCATCTTGTAGATCATGCCTACAAGTATAATGATGGAAAGGATTGCTTGTTTTCAGTCCTTGTGAAAGGGCAATGCAATGACTCACATGTTTACTTTGGTGAGTTGACAAGAGTTTAGTCTCCATAAAACTAAAGGAGGTCTATGGTTAAAAAACATGGAGGTATCAATATGGCTTTGGGAGCCAAGCTAGTATGGAGGTGTTTCAAGGGTGCAATGAGATTTATAGTTTTGGTAAGTAAATATCTAGACAACATGGACACAATACATACATTCTTTGCAGCAATTCCCGTAGGATTCTAGTTGAATTTTGTGCTTCATAGTAGATACAAAATTTCTAATAATTTAAAATGGGTGGTGGGAGATCACAGGTCAATTATGTTTTGGACATACTACTCGACATGACAACTTTCTTTGACGAAGCACCCTCATACTAGGAGATGTGAAATAAAAACCCTAATCATCTTGGAAAACCTCACAAGCATATTTTTGTTTCCTTGATTTGAAGCATGATCGTCTTATGATCTAGGACCCAAGACAATTAGCTAATAATAATGTTGTTGGGACATAAGCTTTGTGGAACCATGTTCAACTGATTCACTACCCTCTACTTTTAAAAGCATATAAACTTGTTTTGGCAGGTGTAGAGAATGGTTCCTACTAAGCCAATGTTGGTTACAAATGGTATTTGAGCATGATGCGAGGTCATTGTTTCCTTTAGAAAGAATCTAAAATGGTAACTCCCTTTCTAAAGTTACGGCCTTCCTTTGGTTGGTTGTAAGAAGTAGAGCACTTACGTTTGATAGGCTTCAACAAATGGGTTTTCTTGGCCCCTTTATGAGTGCTATGTGCAAGTCTATTAAGAAGAACACTTTGCATCTATTTGTTCATCATCCTTTTGCATAGAAAGTTTGGACTTGGTTCAATGGCAAATTTGAGAAGCTCTCAATCCGTCCTCCAAAACCTAGTTGTGTTGTTGCACACCTAAAGGAGGGAAGGTTGTGTAAGAGAATTGATCTAGAGTGAAGGCCCTTCGCTAATCTCTTGGTCATTATGGAATGAGAGAAGAATTTTCAAAGGGAAGTGGAGTTTGGGGATATTCTTGGGTTAGTTGAAGACTGCTATTGGTGAAGTGGTCAATACCAAGAACTGTGTTTGTGAGTTGCTCCTTAAAAGTAGACTCCTTATGTAGCAACTTGACCTCTCATCTGCATCCTCCTTGAGAATAGGCTCAATACAAAAAGGAATAGAATAAAATGGTCCCCACCCACTAAAGACAAAATCAAATTTAACTTTGATGGAGCATTTGGAGTAACTTGGTCTCAACAAGGTGTGGGGAGTGTTTCAAAACCATGAGGGAAGGGTGTTCTATGCATTTTCCTTGAGCATTCCTTCATCAACATCGAATTATGCTAAGCAAATTCATCCTATTATAGGGCTCCAAATAGCTAAAGAAGAATGCTTCAATGACCTTATTGGAGAATGTGACTCGTAGATTATAATGAATGCATTCAAGAAGGAATCAAAATTAGCCCACATTCTTCATGAAGGTAGTTTATCTTGTTGATAAGCTACTCAACTTGGGAATAAATTTTCCTACCGACTTTCACACAATTAGTAACCCAAACTCAACTTTGGCAATTATAATGACACAAAGACTCACATGAATTTTGAGTTTGGTTGTCTTTGTGCCCATGTGACACTGTTATTGTTGTTCCCATGGCAAGGTTTCTTTGCATGGTGTGACAGTATTGCATGACGCCCAATTTATGGTCTTTGCTTTTCATGCTTGTATATGTTTTTTATGATTTCAAGAGAGGACCCCTATAGAAAAAACCTACTTGCTTAACACCAAACTTAAAAAATTAATTAATTAAAAAACCATTGTACATCTCATATCCCTTGCAAAATATTATTTTTTAATTTCATTTCATTAGAAGACACTAAAAACATATTTGTTAAAGAATTGGATTGGTAATAAAATGATTCATTGATTCAAAGAATGTATTTGGATGCCTTTTTAAGTAGTTGTGCAACACAAATAGAGAGCAATATGAAAATTGATGATCCCCAAAACAAAAATAGTTATTGTGCAATCAACAAATGGAAAGCAATATGAGAATTGATAATCTCCAATAATCTCCTAAATGAAATGACAATTATGGGAACTAATAGAAACATAAAATGCTTGCAACTTTATTGAGTGGTTTTCCAATTGTTTGGTAAAAAACAATTGTACATCTTATATCCCTTGGAAAATATTATTTTTGTAATCAATTTCATTAGAAGAAGCTGAATACAAATATTTTCTAAAGAATTACTAACATAAAAGTATCCATTGTTTCAAGTCATGCATTTGGGTACATTTTAAGCCATTATGCAATCCACAAATGGAGAGCAATACGAGAACTGATAAACTCTTAAACGAAATGAACAATTACGAGAGCTAACAGAAACATAAAATGCTTGCAACTTTATTCAACAGTTTTCCAATTATTTAGTTAAAAAAATGAAGAAAATATTTATAGTATACAGGCTTCCAAATGTTCAGTAGAAAAATTTAAAAAAATATTTATGGTATACAGGCCTGTGAATTTTAAACCCAAAGCATCTTCAAGATACACATAAACAACCCTGCGTATCATTAGGGCACAACTTGTACACATTTCTGATCTTTGTATCTGATTTTTTCCCCATTGTACACTATAATAAAAATTACTATATCTAAAGATATGCCCAGAATTTCATAACACAAACATGTGATCCTTCAAAACGCTCCTATCGATGGATTATTTTTGCACTCATAACAATGAGAAACGAACTACATTACTCAGTCTTCATGAAATTGTTGCCACTTAAATTGCCCTTACAACCTTGCATCACAACAGAAAACAAATTTGTCAAGGAACTTAGCCTTGCTGTCAGTGTTATATTTGTTCCAACCCATCCTTTATTTAATTATATATTTACTTTCAACTCATGTGACAGTGATCTGTAAAATGCTTGCAGTATCTTAACTGTCAGCACAATTGTCCTAGCAACATTCTTAAGTTCAATTCTTCAAAACTAGATCCTCAGGCTGATGCAATATTTCCTTTTAATCACCCTCTTCAAGTTCCATAACCTTAAACAATTGTATAGATTGATTATGAAGTGCCCTATCAAAACAATTCGTAACAGCTTTGAGAAAAGTACTGTACAAATTAATGGTCCATAAATATGCTTGTCTAGTTTGTAAATCAAACATTAATTGTGGGCATTATCACTTATAATTCTAGTTTCTCACAAGCATTCAGCTTCATGGACGCATCCTGTATTTTAGCTGTCATCTGCCAACTTCTGGCTTATAAAAGCATCACCCGATAGCAACAACAATTTAGTGCATAACCCATACTAATGTTGTTTAAAGGGAAGTTACAATTTATTACAAATTATATTATAGCACAATTTGTCTCAACTCTTAGTGACAGCTACCATACTCAGTAACCTCTGCCTTTGATCATTTCTGCTAATTCTCAAATCAGTTCAGAAAACTACATTTTAAAAAGCCAAAAAATTTACAATACCTAGAGAATAAGAGGTTAGAGGCAACCCAGTTCCCTTATCCCTAGGCAAATAATAATTTGTTGTGAGAGTGTTTCTCAGGTCATAGATTGAAAAGCTTCAATGTTGAGCATCGAGTTTATACAAACTCACTGTTCCACTCATCTAACCATACAAGAAGCAAGGTGACGTTGATTCTCATCATGATAAGAATATTTTCCCATTGAACAAATCATTTTGAAAGCAAGCATATGTTTTTACAGCAAAGCACTTAAAACAGACCCAAGTTTGTAGAATCAATGACTTGCACTGCACACATGTTATGGCTATGGAATTTTTGGACTGATTTCATCTACATGTTAGTGCCGCCCACATACACAGATTCAGCCAGCTGCAACGTTTCTTCACTAGATACTTTGTAGGGCAGTCCCTGTCCTGCAAAAAGATTCCACTCATGAGATGATCTCATTATGTGTGTGTCAGGTACAGATATGTGCAATAGTTGATTGTTCAAGCATGATACCAAGCCTGCCAATAAAGTACCTTAAATATACGTCATTGTGTTCTCAGTAGCTACTCTACTACGTTTTAAAGGTGGAGATTTTGATCCATCTTCAGTCTCCAGAACTGATTCATGAGATGCCCTTTTAGTGGTATCTTCCAAAACTTCTGAGGCCTTGTCAACATCATGCACAGAGGTTGCAGCTGGAAGTTCTACATTGTCACACTTCTCTTTCTCTACCGTCTCAGTATTCACAGCAGGAAATGTACCCGAATCAGGTGACATGTCAGAGGACTGGACCAAGGGACCTGTGGCAAGTGGAACAGTGCTTGAATGAGTGGAAGGGAGATTTTGACTCTTAACTGAGTCACCTGCTTTTTTCTGCTCTTGAAGCATCTTCTGAAGATATCTTCCATGTTCTTCTATCTGCAACTGCAAAGTCCTTTGAATCTGCACCAATACAGATGCCTCAGTTAAAAACTTATTGTGACAAAAATTTCAAGCCATAACACGGTAAATAAAGGTAGATGCATTACAGTATTTAAGTACCTCAAGTTGCTCATGTAGCTTCTTTTGTACCTCCATCTGTAACCGTAATGCCTCTGTAATTTGCATACCTCTGTCACAAAAACAAAACCAACTCATAAATTGCCACTTGCAATACATGTTATCCCAGAGAACTACGCTGCAAGTCAATAAACTATGTAATGGAAAAACAATTTTTTTACATGCAACAAAACTACAACAATCCTGCAATTTCAAAATCGTAATAGCCAACAAATTTCAAAAGTTAACTGCAGAAGATAAAAACTTGATAAATGCAGAATGATAAGCTTTTAATATCAAGAGATGGTGATTTCTTGATTTACTCCCATTCAGAATGAGTTACACTCAGGCATTCTGACATTTCACTTAGTTTGGGAATAAATTAAGAATGCATAACGCAAAAAACATTTACTGTCTCTCATTCATACAGCACTAGTATTCACAACTATGCACCTCGTCTTTGGGACCATGATTAGTTTCTCTTCTCAACTTTGCAAAAATAAAAATAATAGTAAGCAAAATACAGTCCAAATAAGATTGACAAATATTAGACTCTCATGTTGAACATGATAGTCAAGTTGCTACTCTTTGCTTTTTATATTTGCTGCTTCAAAAGTGAAAAGTTAAAATGAATGAAAGAGATTAAAGGAAATTTTGAAGGAAAGCATCTCTGGGATATACTGCATTCAATTAGAACAGAATTGACACGAACTCAAACAATTGAGCATGGGCCATCCCAAAAGAATTGACACATAAACAAATGGGTATAGGCCATCCCAGACAAGCATACAGCAACCTAAGAAAGCATCTGACAACCTATGAGACAGCCAAGTGTATCTTCACAACATAAAGAAAAGCCTCAGTCCGATGCTCTCAAAAAATTAGGGAGAAAGGAAGAAAAATACCATGATTAAGACACCAACACACATGCAATGCACATAGAAGCCAAACTTGAGATTACAAGAAAACTCACTCTCTCTTTCTAACATGATTAAAGATCAGGAAAAATATAAACATCACTGTTGACACCAACACAGATGCAATGCACACAGAAGCCAAAGTTAACCCCTCTAGCTCTCTCTCTCTCACACACACACACACATATATATCTGTGTGTTGTACTTTAGATTATTAAGACTAGAAGTTCTCTCTCACACACACATACACATATATGTATATGTATGTGTTGTACTTTATAATATTAAGACTAGAAGTTCATCATAAAGCAAAATTGAAAACAAGCAGCATCTCCTGATGAAAATGAGGTTATGTAAGTCATGGTTAAATCTTCTCCCACAATTTGTTAATGAGATGTACTTTCTCATTTCAACTTGGTCGTACTTGAAATTTTCACTCTCATGCATGCAAATCCGAACATTTAGATATATGGTCTGGTAACAAATCCAAGTTAATGTATCTGGGAAATTGCTACAAAGAGAATATGGGCAGGGAATAAAGAAAGACATCTTCAGGTTTTACTTGTTTGGAGAATTTAGATTATGCAGAGGGTCAGTAGGAACCAGAAACATAAATATACAAAATCTTCAAATCTGATTAAAAACATGCTAATTAACAGTCAGCTCATGAAGTTGGCCAAAGAAGAGCCCAAGTTGGGCAAACTAAAAGTTGGATTGGAAGTATGGTGGCACAGCTTGGTCCATAAGTGCACAACAGCCTGAAAGAGAATTTGCTAGGTCCAAAAGCTGTGAAGAAAGATGCATCCACAGAATGCAAGTCATCAAATTCAAATTTCTCAAAACAAAAATTTGTAGGGAGACGCAAAATGGGAAATTTGAGTGTCTGAAATTTAAACTAGGATTCATTAGGAGAAACTGTTTTACACCTTCATTTACAATGATTTCTGGGCTTTGACCAAGGACTGTCAATTTTTTCTTATTAGGAGTTTTAAGATTAACCTTTAATGTTATAACGTGTGCAAGTTTGCTGAGTGTCAGACAATATGTAGGGTCCAAAATTTTTGTTGTAGTTAATGGAATATTTTATTTCCTTTTATCATGTCTAATGAAGTTTTGAGTGGGATTGAAGATGGCCAATTTGTAATTTTATATGATAGGTGATTCTCCAAAACTAACAAGGTAGATTTATGGTGGCCCAGAATGGAACAAGTTCATATTCAAACACAAAGCTTTTGATAATTTTTTCTATTTTAAAAAACTGTTGAACACTTCGTTGAAACATTAGACATTGCATTGGAATCTGATGAAACATATGATCAAGTATCAAGCTGTTTAATACAAAATAGAGAATTGGGAATGCCATTTTGTTTAGGAACAAGTAAAATAGCATTGGAAAGTGCCTTTGCAGTGAAATTTCAAGGTCAAGAAAGCCAGCAATTTCAACAAAGAAGTGGAAAATCTGGAGGGATTCGAGGTATCGGTATAGGTATTGCAGTTGGAAGTTCTTCTATTTCTAAATCTGGTTCAAGAATGATTATTTTTTTAGTAAAATGTGCCGGATAAATAAAGTTTGGAGGAAAAAGTTGTAGGATTTAGAGAGGAAAAGGGTCAACCCAATAGTTCAGTCAAGAAATGCTAATGCAGACGAATGTCATGAAGAGGAGTACGCATTTCTCACGTCTTCTTTGGAAAGTGGTGAATCACCTATAGACGGGGTTTTTGATACTGGTGCTTCAAAGCTTATATCATATAGAAAAAAATGATATAATTCTTTTGTAGCTTAGTCACAAATTTCGTGGTCGAATTTAAGTTCCACAAGCCTTGAAGTTCAAAAGATTTGACAGATGGAAGAATTTTGATAGAGTTCGACATGAAGTTCAAGATGTTGAAAATATGCAAATATGTATTCAATTTTATAGAATCGCATAAAAAATAAATATCATGATTAAAAACCTTAGTAACCTCACACATCAAACCAAATGGTTTGGGTTTGAAATTTGGCAATTTTTGGGGGGCTACAAATTTGTTTGGCAGAATTCGTCAAATGTAATAACGCTGAAGCCCCCCCTTGTCTATACTGTTCTTGATTGTGCACTTGAGCTGACCCAGCCACTCCTGCTTCGCAATCCATTTGGAAATAAAAATTGTGTGTAAGGCTGCATATGAAGATCACGAAATCAATCACCTACTCAAACAGAGATCCATCTGCCGCCGTTACACTGCAATGAAGCCTTCCCCTCTGAGATCCTCTCTTCAATATAAACGAACCTATGTTCCATGGGGATGCCTCATGGGATTTGGGGGCCATCCCAGAAACGCATCCCGCCATTCCAAAAAGTCATCCTGCTCTCCCCGTCCCAGAACTTCCTGGAAAATAGAAACAAACTCATGCATGTCTCAATTAATGTGTCCATTCTTTGCTCCTTTTGTCTTCATCATCCCACATTTTGTCCTTTTTCCTTCTCTTCTTTCCTTCATTCTTTGTAGTAACCACTGCTCTGCTTATGCCTCTCATAGAAGCCTAGGGTTCTGCCAAATCCAACAAAGAACTTCATTTCAAAGGTGTGAGGAGGCGGCCCCAGGAGTGATTCACAACACAGATCACAGACCCCAAGATGAAATGCCTTTTATATTTGGACACATTCAACACAGAAGTGTAGGTGGCCCATGCATATGACTAGGATTCGAGGGCTCTGAGAGGCTTCAAAGCAAAGACTATTTTTTCCCTTCTGTACCGTGAAAGTCCCAACCACACCAGCACTCTTAGCAAACAGAACACTACCACAAACATTGCCCCTAGGGTATCCAACTTGTTTTCAAAATCCACTTGTGCCACTCAGCCCTAGACTCGTGCTTAGATGGAGTTCCTGCCTCATCCGTAATTAACCTCCCATCTGGATGCCAAATGTTAAAGACGTTAACAGGTGGACTTGTAACGCACTATCGCCAAATCCAGTTGGCCTTGTTCACAATAAATGCATGCTATAATGTTGTTTTCCAATAAATCTCAGAGAGATATAAGTTATATTTACTTTCACATATCTCGTATGTTTTTATATTAAAGTTCAGTTCTCTTGATGAATTTTATATTGTAATATGATTTTATAACTCATTCATATTTTTATTGGTACATTTACAATAAACAATTATAGTTTAACTTTATTTGTTATTTTCTATTTTAATTTAGTAGATACAAATTTATATTTGAAATAAATTTAAAATTATATCTCATATTTTTCTAAATTTTGATAATTATATGCATATTTTATTTAAAATATTTTACCTTGTCAAACTTAATGGTGAACTTTATAACCCATTCCTTTAGTAGCAAACATTTTCCAAATTTTATCCTTGTTGAACACAAACATGAACGTGAATGCAACAACTTAGATTAAACTAATCATAATGCAACTTAAAACATATGTGAAAGCATTTCAATTTATGAGCACGTATGTTACCCAAAATTGCAAGTTTGCTCACTTTTTATGTTGACTCAAGTTATTCCACAAACTATTGATCTTAATCCAGTTTCATTTGGCTGGTCTACAAAATTTGACAAAACTGAAACTTTGTGGATTAAATTTGCCAAATCTTGTTAAAGACATTTGTGAAAGGAGAACAAATGGTGATTGCAGAACAGTTTGCTTTGAAGGGAGAGATAATCTCCAAACAATGTGATAGATGATGGGTTCATCAAGTAAGAATTTTACTGAATAAACCTATGTTACTGGTTCGGCCCCCCTGGACCCCGGATCCGGGTACGGGCCGTTCCCGGTCCAGATCCGGGTCCGGCTCGCCTGTGGGTCCGCCCAGGGTTCGGGCTGGGCGGACCTGGTCCATTTGGGGTTTTTCGACCTAATTTTTCTTTTTATTTCAATTTGATTGTAAATAGAGGCTTTTTAACGAAATTTAGGGCATGGCATTTGACGTGTGGGGCTCATTTTCAGCGAGGTCTCTTTGGATTGAAGAGTGCAAACTAGGCCCGTTGGAGTTGAGATGGATACATTGAATCGCATGTGGCATTATTGACAACAAATTTCAATTAAAATCAAGCCAGGGTTCTCGTTATTTGACGTGAGCTAGCGGAGACTCCAGAGATCGAAGAACGCGCTGTAGACCGTGCGCCTTTGGTTCACGAAGACAACGAGAGGTACTGCCGTAAGATCGACGATGTCAACTGGCATTTTCTATTGACTAGAAAGTTCGATGACTGCGCACATGACTGGAGGATTGATTAAGCACATGGTGTCGTCGTCTTCAATCGGCTACCCCCTTGACCTAAAACGAAGAGCATTGTCGTCGATAGAACTCGAAACTTACCTCTTTAGAATGAAAATCAACTCCCCTAAAAACTCGTGGTGAATCTGTGTGCAGTTTTCATCGACACTTGCATTGGCTTTTACACAATAAATTTACATCAAGGGACAAGCGACTACGAAGTGGAAAAACTTTATATCGTTGTATTTTTTAAAGTAAGGTATAAAGTTTGATTTGTTTATTGTTGTTGATATTGATGATTTTTTATTTTTATATTTAAAGTTTTAAATATATATAGTTTATTTTAAAGTATTAATTTATTTTTTTTGGAATAGGTTGAAAGCTGGAGATAGGTAGAGGGCCACCCTTCCCGTCGATTGAATTTTGAGTTCTAATAATGGTAATAATGGTTCTATTGTGTTGCCTTCTATTATCGAGGTGGACATTGTCGAGGTGGATACCAGCGTAAAGGCTAGTGGTTTATTAATTCTCACATTAATAAAATTATAATTTATTTAATTATTATGAATTTTATAAATAAATTAAAAATTGTTAACTATAATATTTAAATTATAATATATAGAATTAAGATAGAGTTTTTATATAATATTATAATGTAATATATTTCGATGATAATATGCTCTTTAACTATAATTTAACTTAGCTATATTTGTATTTGTTTATAATTTTTTTTAAATTTTAACATAAATTATAGATTATATTTAATAAATAAAAATAAATACTTGAAAATTTATAATTATACTTGAAAATTTATATATATTTATCAATTTTTGTACGGTCGAACCCAAAACGAACCCAAGACAAAAAAAAAATTGCCGTACCGATGAACCGGGTTCTTCGAATCCGAACCCGAACCCGAACCCAAAACGAACCAGTAACTTAGGAATCTAAACAATGCCACATCTTGCTGAATGCTTGACTACTCCTCATGGATATGGAGCTCGTTGCTGTAGATCCACAATTATCAATTTAAATGACCACTTCAGGGAGCAGTAAAAGTTTGAGGTTGCCAAGTCCCTGCATTGTACCATCCATAGATTTTCTCCCTTTCGTGTTTTATGGATTCTAGAGGAAGCCAACAAGATTGACAGGAACCCCATAGTGGGACAGCATGCTTGAGATAATGTCTTCCATATTGATTCCAGATGCCCTTGTCTGTAGGGTCTCTATATGCTTTGAGTTAGAGCATTGCTGTGCCTTAGAGGAGCGACCAGCTAAATTTCTTGCCACAAGCATATATAAAAAATATTTTTGTGCAGAAAAAGACTAAAACATGAAATTGAATATTTAAAAGTAGGCAAAGACAAAGAAATTGATAAGGTCGAAAGTCAGACTACCATGGAAGATGAAGTGAACCAATGCTGGCAGCAGATGTAAAAAGATTTGAGGTGGAAAGGTAAGGAAGAAAAAGATGATGAATAGGAGGATTCAAAAAGCTTATAAACAAGAAACAATATTTGCATATTGTTAACCAAATTCAAGGAGAAACTTCAAGACTCCACTAGAGGGAACCCAAGACATCACTGAATATTCTAGGGTACACAAAAAATAGAAAACATTAGCAAGACCCTTTGGTGCAAATGCAAACAATCTTTATTTTATCTGAGCTCCTTGGATCCTACTAATCATCATCTTTTTCCTCCTCTCCCCCAGCTTAACCTTTTTCACTTTGGACCAGCAGTATCCATTCACCTTCCTTACTAGTCTGATATTTGTGGCCAGCAATGTTTTTGAATGAAAAGCTTATTTTCTAAACTTTCTTATTTTAGGATGTAGACTTGTTCCTCTTTTTTCTAGTTATGTTTTCCTAAAACTGGATTTATGGGAAAGAGTATTCTAGGACCTAATGTTAGGATGGGCATTATATATATATGGTGAAAAAGAGATTACCTAGTCTTGTCTAAATGCAGCCAAGCTAAGAGATTACCTAGTCTTGTCTAAATGCAGCCAAGCTAAGAGATTACCTAGTCTTATCTGCAGCCAAGCTACAATATGAAATATCCTATGAATTGGATATGTACCCTTGTCATATTTGATATTTGTAACCATGTTCATATCAGATATGCAGGATATTTCTATGATAGGTGTGCAAAGTACTAGGTAACTTAGTTTGCTTGGGGTTATGGAGTGAACAACCTGCAGTTGAACATATTGGTTTGGGTTGGTTGGTAACCATGTGTGGTTTGTTGAGTACACATTGAGTCAGCTTGCTTAGTCTGTGAAGGGATGACCTGCCCCAGTGATCTGAAAACAACCTCAACAATAGAATATAAACAACAAACAATAGAACAATAGACAGAACTAGCAATTCACGATAATAATGATGCTTTTATTGATTCAAAATTACTAGGAATGAAATGCAAAACTAAATAACGATTAAATCTATCATCTTAATATGCAACATCCCAATGGCTTCCTTATCCTGTGTCTCTCCTTGCTCCCAGCCTCTTGCTGGCATACCTTTTTTCCTTTCTCCCAGCCTCTCGCTGGCATACCTTTTTTCCTTTCTCCCAGCCTTTTGCTGGCAAACCCTTTTTCCTGACCCCATGCCAGGTGCGTTCTGTTCTTGGGCTCTTCATTATTTATAGTGAACATGAATGGTTTCCAAGCAGTTGCAAACAGTTGCCAGATTGTTATAGACCCATAACGCAATTGTCAGACAGTTCACCTAGTCTTGGCCATGTGTATGTGGAGTCGCTATAGACGATCTCACATCAGTATCATGGTTGTAAGTTAAAAACCCTGTGGGACAAAATCTTGGATGAAATTAAGGAGACCAAGCTATAACTGCAACATATCCAGGCATGTGAAGGCCTCCAAGATGAATCACATGCAAATCATGAGCTGGACTCACAAGGCCACAAACCAACAGCTGCAACAGTTGGGAATGCCAGCAAAGCAGGTCATCTAGGTACAACTGATGAATGTGCTATTGGAGCAACAAATCCTGGCAACTTGCAATTCCTCCTATGATAGTCTAAACGAGGTTGTAGAGAAGTTGAGGGACTACATTGTCCAACTGGTCTAGGGAGGACTTTCCAAACCCTTCTCTCAGATCAAGGAAGCATAATGTCTGAGGAAGAATATGTCAAGCTCATTGAAGATCAAAAGAAGGCAATCACTCAGGAAAATAAGGCATCCCCAGCGGACATAGCAACCAACAACCCTAATGTAATTTCGCAACTTGAAAGGCTATTGGAAGGGGCAAAGGCTATCTAAAAGACCGAGGAAGAGCTATCACAACAAGAGTTTGACAACTTGGCAGCAGAAATGGTGCAACACAAAAATGTAAAGATACCTATTGACGAAGAGTTTAACGAAAAGAAGCTGATGATGATTTAAAAAGGGTTTATGCTGAAACCTTTGCTAACAGAGCCACTCTGATACTATGCAGCAAAGAAAAGATAACCATGCAGGCAGTGAGCTACGACAGTGACAAACCAAGGATGGTGCTCAATGCCAGTAACTGTGGGGAGAAGAAAAACTACTATATCATGTTCTAAAGGTAAATAAGCATGGAAAGGGAAGACAAATTGCTACAATGTTTGTAATGGATCCATCAAATGCTTGGCCTACTTGTAGTTATTATAACTGCCAAAGAAATCTGTATGATGAAGCAAGGGTTCAAGAACTATTTGTGAAATTGTTTGTTATGATAGTCCATCTGTAGATAGACAAACTAGTTGTAATTGTCTTGGTCAATTTCATATTAAATAAATATTCAGTGAAGAGAAACTTGCGTTATTTGGATTTTCTAAAACTGTTTGAATCATGTCTTGAAAGGAATTTGTTTGTAAGTAGTTTGTGCAATTAAATTTAATAACATTAGATTTTCTAAATTTAAGGGCAGAAATCACAAATCTAGAATCTCTGTGAAGTCACAAGCGCATATTGACTATGCCCAAATAAATAAACAAATACCATTGTTGGTCAGGTTGCAATTAGTGGTGGTGTCTTTAGTAGAGGGAATTTGCCATTGTCAATTGGGAAGCTGTTTTTGCATTTGGAAGACTGATAAGTTAGCATGTTGGCATTTGGGAGACTACTAATCTGCTTATTTGCATTTGAGAGGCTCTATTTCAATTGAGCAGTTGATCCTTAGAAGCTAATGTTGTGTCTTGTGTTTTGGAGAAATTTCATATTTGTCTTTTGAGTATTGATGGCTTCTGAAGGAATAATTGTTTGTTATGGGACTATATAACTATTCTATATACTTGCAAAGGAAGTAAAACATATAGAAAATGCAATTTATTTGGTGAAAACAGAGCCACCGTAAATAGAACTTTGCCTGGATACACATATCAAATATAGATATGGTTTACTTCTATCCAAACATACTGAATACACATTGTATCTAAATGTATCCAAATACACACCTGTATACGATCCATATTCTATATAAATGATTCTGGCCTGGCCCTGTCTAGAGCAGTATCTTGGACATGAAATTAAGAAAAAGCACATATAATTTTGGCCCCCCAAGAAACAACTTCTAATTAAAAAATGATGATCCTCCTCTTTCTCAATGGAAATACTGTATTTATAACTTGTGTAACCTTTATGTTTTTTTAATAATATAAAATATATCAACTGTTTTATAATGTTTTAGCTAGCCATATTTTATCCATATAAATTAGATAGCATATCAGTTTCCATGCACCACTGGTGTGGGGCAGTCGTTCTATGGTGGAAATATGTGTTGGACTTGAATTTTTGGAAGCATTCTGATTTGGAGATTTGTCTTGAAAAAAGTGAGCTGCATGCTTTGAAGAAAGAATTCAGATATGAGGAACCCTTTGCTTAACGAAGGGGAGGCTGATTTGGAGTTTGTACCTCCAACTCAAACTTATGTGGGTTTTCAGTGGTCCTGGGGCATGATATACCTCCCTTAATCATATGCCTGACATTCTTCTTGAAATTCTAGACAAATGAATCCTTTCCAAAAAATAATACAGGATACACCCTAATTAATTATATAGGCATTTTTTTTAAAACAAAATACAACAACATAGGAGGATAGTATGATATTCTGTGTAACCTCAGTTGTGTTCATGTTTAAATTCGACAAAGATAAAAATCGAAAAAAGTTTGCCGCCCGAAAAAGCAACTATACAATTTGGCATCAAGTTTGGAAGAAAAAATATATTTTATTATAAAAAATATATGTAACATTATAATTATATAACATAGTTATATTGCATTATGTTACATAAATATATTATATAAAATTATAAAGGGCATTAGCTCAACTGGATAAATTCCTCAACTTTCAAAGGAGGAGATGCAGGTTTGAATCTTCCCAAGCAATACGTGCATGATAGCAAAGTGGTTGTAATATCACTATGTGGTTATGATGTAATACAAATGGGTCCCGTTTCAATGCTATACAACCAATTTAAAATATATATGTATATATATATATATACAATTATAAAAATAATATAAAAAATAAGCATGAAATAAACTTTGTTCCATTTCTCTTTAAAATTTTATAATCACCCCATGTAAATTAAAATCGACCTCTTTAAATAAATTTAAGATCACCCCATGTCAAAATATTCTTTGCCCCCACCCCTTGTTCTTCTCTATAGATAGTCATCTTTTTTTTATATTTATATAAAATTGGTTATATGGGATTGAAGAGGGCCCCGACTGTATCATATTGTGACCACATAGTGGTCATGTAATGTAATAGTGGTATTACAACAACTTGAGTGTCCTCCTTGAAAGTCGAGGAATTTAAACTATTGACCTCATACCATTTGGTAATCTTCTTTCTATTTTATATTATATTTCTTTTCTTTATTATTAAAAGCTTCCAACCAGTCTCAACTGTATTTATATTAAATACTGGAAAATGATTTTGAAATGTTGTATTTCAAATGATTCATGGTGGCTCCAGGAATATAAAATTCGAGCAGAGGGAGATTGACAGAATCTGGAAGGAGCAGCATAGAAAAGAAGATATCAGAGCCCACAAGAAAACCCTCATCTGACGGATATTTGTTTTCTAGATTTTCTAACAGAGTCCAGCAGAATGATTACCTACAGGACTTGGGAGGGCATGAGCTCCATAAGCATGAGAAAACAGAGCCCACAAGAAAAAACCCTCATCTGACGGATATTTGTTTTCTAGATTTTCTGACAGAGGTCCAGCAGAATGATTACCTACAGGACTTGGGAGGGCATGAGCTCCATAAGCATGAGAAAACTCGAATTTGCAGCATGCAAGAAGGAAAAAAAATGCATGGAACGCTTCGAAGGAAATACTGATTCCAATTTTGAGACAATTCGTCGAACTTGTTTGGGTGCACTTCAATAATTTCTTAGTTTATTCGACAAACATGGTTATATAGGTGATATCATAGCAATGAGTTACGTGGAGGAAGAAAAATAATAATTAGCTCAAGCACATGATGCTCTAAAATGTTACAGCTTTTTATAACATCAATGGTTGACACCATAGACTTTATGGACTCAATATTTGCCTTTAGGCTCTTCTCCGTTTGCTTCAATTGAGAGATCTCATCATCCTTTTGCTTTAGTACTTTGGCCATCTTCTATTTTTGCAAGTCTAGTTCTACTGCAAGCTTGGCTTTTTCCTGCTGCCACTGTTGTTGTTCTTGCCCGATTTGCTCAGCCTTTAGCTTAAGTTCATCAAGTTCCTTCCTCAAGGCCTCTAACCTTTCCTGTAGCTTCGCATTTTCCTCCTCCTTACAGGTCTTAGTCTTCAACTGCTCCAATGCCATGGCAAGATCTTTGTTTTGCTTGGCATATGTTTGATTTTCCCTAGGTAGCCTACGGTAGTTGTAAGACATGGCCAAATTAACTTGTTCAAAGAAATGCACTAGGCCCACGTGTCCCCCTTGCTGCAAACCGAGGGAAGTCAATCTAGTGACACAGTCAGATGATATTGTCACAAGACGACTTGGGTCTGCAAGATGCATCTTTTCGAACATCATCTTCCTCCCTCTTTCGACCACTTGTGTGCTAAGAGCGAATGGCCCTTCAATAGATTGTAAGTCCCCTAAAAAAATTTGATCAATTGCTCTTTGTGCCTTCAGTAGGTACTTGTCCGTAGTATCCATTCCCACCTACATAATTGGGAAGATCGTTTGTAGCAGCAGGTAGGTTAGGGTCTTGTGATGGGTTGGTCATTATTTGGAGTCGTGCATCTTTAGGTGCTTCTGCTTCTAAAAGTTATGCTTCTACTTCCGGTGTTGGTGCCTTTGTTTCCATCTCTGGCACTACTTCATCTATTGTTATATCAGGCTCAGGCTCAACCCTAGGTGTGAGAGCAAACCTTTCAACACCCTAGGAATATAACTCAAAAATCTCAATTTCCTTGTTCTTCACGAAGACTGAAAGGCTAGGGACGGGCCCAGTGGAGGTGTTGGGGGTGGACCAAGTGTCGAAGACCATGGAGGATGTGGTTTGTGTGGCCACGGGAGAGGCGGATGTGAGGTAAGTGTAAAATGTAGGGTGTGGTAGCGACAGGCAATGTGGTGATTGGCATGGTGGTAGTGGGGAAGGTGGAGATAGACATGACTGTGGTGGTTGCACCTATATCTAATGGGGGTGAAGGTGCAGTAAAAGAAAAGGAATTAGTACATGGGGGGAATTGAGAGGAAAGCTCTTGAGAAAGGGAGGAGATAGAAGAAGATGAAATGGTGGAAGAGATGATAGAAAAGATTGTTGCAGTAGCTCTAAAGGCCTCCGAAGTGGCAACTCCCATGTGCCTACCTCAGTAGCCATCCCGAAGCTTGCACCAATTCTTGGCTACCTCTAGCTTCCAACAAAGTGTCTGAGCCAAGGCTGGTTGGTGCTCGCATGCCCTCTTCCCTTGTTTCTTCTCTTTCTTTTTGCTACAAGTCACAACAAACCCATTTCTTCAATGGCACCCCTCTCATAGGCCTCTTTGATCGTACCCTACACCGGCCAACTAATTGTTGCAATTATTTCCGGGCTTGACAACACTTGAGATGAGAAAATTTGTGCACTAATATTTTCCTATCTCTTCTATGTCTCCACTTCCTAAGGATCCTGGTCATTGCAAATATTTAAAAAAAGTTCATCAAAATGCCCCTTCATTGGCTTAGGTTTATTCTTTAGCTTGGGGTTATGTTTTTGATGGAGTGACCTTACTCTGGCTCTAAATCAATTGTATGCTCAATGATTCTCCTATCATAAACCTTGAGGTCCTCATAGCTCCAAGTGATCACATCATTATACCAGCCATACAGCTCCATAAACGATTGAGCCTCTTCCTCAATACACTCCTTTCCCATTAAAAAAAATTTCCCGTTGATAAGAAGATGCCTCCTCCTTAATGTTGGCCTTTCAGACACTATCATTTGGGTTAAAAAAGCTTTCAAAAGTAATCGACCCTTTAGGCAATTGATTAGTTTTCAACTACATTACTTCGTCTTTTATGTCGTCACCATGTTCATTCTGACCTTTGGCATACTATGCTTCGTTGACTAGGAATTCAATGATTTGTTTGTCATTATTAAACACTCGTCAATGGTTAGCATTGTTTGGGACCACCGGTCTAAATACCGCTTCTAATTCTTTTGGCCTATTCCACATATCAAAAGGGATCAAGGATCAAATTTAGCAGCTAAAGTAGCTAGTTCATCTTTGCATTCTTTTCTCTTTGTACCGCAATGATATCATAGGCATCAAAACTTTCTCGAAGGTCCCAGACTTGGTGCCTATACAACTTCAAGTGTTTATTCTTCGTGGTGCATACAGAGTTCACCTTCAAAGTTTTAACCCCCAATTTCTAAATGTCTCTTAACCCAATGCACAAAGCTTCATATTTGGCTATGTTATTAGTGCAATTGACTAGCAATCAACAAGCATGATTCATTTGTTCTCTTTGGGGATTGACAATTTGTATGCCAGCACCTCCCCCATTCCATGTTCTTGCACCATCAACGTACATGGTTGGATTTGATCCTTGAGCTCATTTTCTTCTCAAGGGAGGGACTTTGGTTGGTTCTTCAAGCACTAGGTATTGTCAAATTCAATTTCTTCATACAACTCATCTACCTCTTGATTACTTTCCTCCTGAAGTACCTCAATAATCATGTGCAGTTCTGAAATGAGCTCACCTTCAACTGACTCATCGACAATGAATTGTGGGAGTTCATTCCAGTTGACTGCTACCCAACTCATGTAGAAGGTAGTTACACAAGAGTTCATTTTCTATTCTAATCATTCTCCCATCTCAAATACCTTCATGTGTGTGTAATCCATTGCTAAATGTCTCTCGATAATTTCCTAGTCCATCCTCTAGACAGCAACATCCTAAAGAAAGTTGGGAGATTCACCACTATCACTTTCTAAAGTACCACCAGCTCCAAATGTTTGGCTACGATCATCAACAAATATTTTAGTATGTCGACCGCATTGACCTAGGTCCAGTCCATCTAAATCAGCCTACTAGCTGTTTCAGAATATGGCAACTTCATTTCTTTACAAACCACCTTGGGTATCACTATTACGGGTGCTCTCTTGGCAATAATCCAACTTCTCAAACGGTAATTTTCAATCTCTAGAGTGATATAGAAAGGAGGTGATTTAATTGTTTTTGGCTTAGGTGCATTCAAGACATCAACACCATATACTTGTATGTTAGATGGATCTTGTCCTATAGGACTCAACTGCCTAGATATATTAGGTAGAACATCAAAGTGTAGAGCTGTTTTTGCTTTAGCATAGTTCCATTCTTGTATGGCCACTATTAGACCCTTATATTTAATGTTTAAAAAAGGTCACCCTCTCCTAAGAACAATAGTCTTCATATAAGGATCAGGGGGTTTAAGTGGTTCAACTTCAACATCTGAGGGCCCAAGCTACTCTTCGACTGCCTTCCTCTTGCTCCTAGTTATGACCCCTTGTTGATTTGTAAGGACTGCTTGGTCATCAAAAGGAAAATCTCCCTCTTCAATAGAGTTGCCAAAGTTTGTTAAAATAGCATTCCTTGGGTTATGTAAGGTTGCAATCCATTGTTGTACCATCTTTGACGGATCCATCACGTTAGGTTGTTGCACAGTGGTTTGTTCGACTACTAGTGTGGGAGAAACTACCATTTGATTATATATTGCAGTGTTGGACACTATTGGTTTTATATTGTAGTTTGGGCATTCCTTATTGCAACACCGCATTCCAAGGGATTGTGACCAACATTACATGTGAAGCACCAAAGAGTATTCATTTTTTTATTAGTGTTCACCATATTATTTTGAACCTGATTCCCTGGTAGATTAGTAGATTGTCAAGGCATCTGATCTTTTATAAGATAAGGAGTCTTCCTCTATTGCCAATTCCTCGACTGATGCCATCCACTGCCTTGTTGCATACCCTTATTCTACCCCTTTTCCAAGTTGGTTTGCTTTACAAAAGCATTCATCACTTCTCTGAGTTCATTTATCTGGTCTTGAATCCTGTCAGTATGGTTTTGAGATGCAGAGATGGTGTTTTAGGTCAGATGTTTGAGGAGGCGTGGGTAAGGCTGGCAATTGGGGTTGAAAAACAAGTGTATTAGGCATGCTTTGACCAGGGGTGGTCACCATGTATGGGGTATTAGTTTGGGGATATGAAGGCACATCAGATTGGATCGAAGTGGATTGGGTTTGAACATTGGGAATAAAATTTAATGGTAGGTGATGCTCTAGGTACCTAAGGAGTCCTGATATTTGGTGGTATCAAGTATAGAATCCTTATAATTCTAGTGTTGTAGTCATGGATATTTTTTGGAGGATGCCTTTGCATGGCATTTAGCTGAAAGGAAGGAATATTCATTCCCAAGGCTACCAAACCTCCTCATAAAAGGTTCCACTAGGGAGGCCTAGTTAGTAACGAAATTATCTGATAGGCTTTGGTACCACATGGCTGCTTTGTCCCCTAATGAGTAAATCAACAATCGGACCATAATATCCTCTTCTTGGATTCGATGTACTGAAGTCAAAGTAGTTTTATTCCCATTAGTGTCAAAAGTAGGTAGGGCTTTCATGGCAGCTATGGATATAGGAGAATAAACCATTATATTCAACGGCCCTTGATAAGTCACTGCATCTATTGCTAAGGCCTCAACAACGCTTGCATCTAATAATTTTGAGGGGGTTGGTCATAAGGCATTTGTGGGAAATATGGTATCTAATGTTAAGGGTAGACTACATACCCTTGCAGTTATTGCATGAATGGCACCATCTATTGATTTGGGATCATCTATTGCTTTGAGGGGTCATTGGTCCTTAGAAAACTTGTTCATTAGGATTTTGGATCGGAGATGAATTTGGGAGTGCTTGGTTGGAAGGGTTATGATTCGGAGGCAAAGGCAAATTGGGCAATGCTTGTTGGTTTTGGCCCCCTTAGAACTGTTGAAATTGCGGATTGAATGGTGGTGGTTGAAATATTGCATGGGACAACCCATTGGTGGGACACGAGGTTTTGAGCTCCTGATTACATAGTTGGGACTTGTAAATTCTAGGTAACATTTTGATTTGGAGATAGATTAGTGGGAGTTTACTTAATGCACCTTGGGGCATATTAGTGTTTTTGGTGGATTCTACACATTATGTTGGATGTTGATGTTTGGTAATCATTAAGAGCCTTGGTTTATAGCAAGGACCTGAGTCACTTGTTGGGTGGATCCCCGAGGTAGTTGAGACAAGGTACTAGGAAGGATCAACTTCAGCCCTGATCTGACCAATTGTTGGCTTACATTTATTTGATCACCAAAGTTGGCCTATGATATGTTTGGGTTAATTTGGTTGCTCGATCCAAGCTATAGACCTTAACTTGATTGGGACACTGGTGGGTTTGTCTATTGGCTCACAAGGGTAAAGTCACAGTACTTACACTTAGTAGGGATACTATCCAATAGGACCCAAGGAGTGAGAGATTACTAATGTTTGGCAAGGCTTGAGAGATTTGACCCATGGAGTTAGCAACAATATTGAGAATTGTATAGGTAGAGTAGTAGCCCATGCCTAAGCAGCACCCAATATAGAATACTGATGATTGACTAGTGGATGATCAAGCCAGCCCACTTCTATCCAAGACAAAGGTGGGAAATTTTGTCCTTGGGTAACAGGGTTTTCCTTAGTATCTTCAACAAAGATAGTTGGAGGAAATTCCTCTAAACCTTGTATCCAAATTGTTGTGGAAGATTTCTTCCCTTTGCTTCCCTTCCTTTCGTATTCGATCAACTTCACCTACTCAACTTCTTTGCCTTCATTGTGTGACTTACACTTCGTATTCATGAGGGGTTAAAAATCTTGGTCTTCAGTCAATATCCGCTGTACCTACCTATTGAACTAGGGAATTGTCTTGACTTCTAATTGAGATTTCCCTCAATTCAAGTTTCAACAAAGTTAGAAAGGATTGCCAATGGCTTCTCCCAACCTCTTGATTTAGGTTGGCTCCCTACTATCCTTGCAAAAACACCCATACACTAATCTAAACTAACTTGCATTAAAAGTGCAGAAATAAAATGCTTGGAAGTTTAAGGGTGCAAGAGATTTAAGCAAATATGGGTTTTAAACCGTAGCGAGGAAAGTGTGTGATCAATCAATGCATGAGAAGTAAAATAACATCAATGTCCACCCATTCATTAGATTATGAAATTGATAAGCAAATGACAAGATGGGCTAGAAGGGCCATGCCACAACCACCACGCACTTAACAAACCAAAAGGGCAATGCCACTAATGGAATGCCTAAGGACTTGCCAATTTCTTACAACCTCATGAAGACAAAGCACAATGTAGGTTTCACATAGTGTAGCTCTGAATTCTCATGGCGAAAAGATGATTACAATGAAGACCCTAGGCCCCTATTTATAGTTAAAGTTTAACTTTGAGTTACCTGGAGTGAGAAACAATTACTCCTAGTAAAAGCAAAATGTTGCACCACCAAATGTTACATAACTCCAATTATACCTTTAACAGGAGAAGGCTTCCAAAATGAATTAGTGAGCTAATACACACCAAAATATCGCTTTCCAAAAGATTTGCCTCGAGATTCACACATTCAATTTACCTTTGTAACTATCTAAACGGTCTGCTCTGGTTTGGCAAGCGAATTGATCACATTTACAAGTGGATTGATATCTTTTACCGAGCAAAGCTTTCCCTTGAGCCAATCAGTCCTCTTCAGCTAGCGAATCAGCACTTGGAGCCAATCCGTTATTTTTTGCGAGCAAAAGACCTTTAATATCTGATTTCTCTGTTGCATTCTCCATCAAAAAATGCAAAAGTTACAAGGTAGTGTCAAGGTACTACATTGTCACAATAGAATGCCTCCAAGAATGGGTCAAATTGGTCAAAAATTAAAAACCAGAATAATCCTAGCGAATCCCTAGAGTATCCAACGAGTTGCTTGGAATATAGCAAATCTCCTAAGCTAGGACTTGTGCTTAGAGGAGTTGAAAGAGGACTGGTGACATCATGACACACTAGCAAGAATTCTGACAAATCGCAATAAATGTCTTGCAAATCACTGTTAAGTTGACTCAACAAGAGCTTTCGGAATGGTGTCATGAGGATGACATGGATGGAAAATCAGCAAATCATCACTCGGTCCAACAAATTGGCTAAATGGATACTTGGATGAAGCTTTATGTAAATATTGATGTCAACATCAATAACTCATTAAAAAAAGGACGTACAGTGGTTTTTGTGCTCTCACAAATTACCTCGACAAAGCAAGTCATCAAATCGATCAAGTTCAACACTTTTCTTCAAGCAGGTTTTTGGGTTTCTTTCTTGAACGGAGTTACCATTTGCCCCACCTAACCCGTTGGATTCTGCAGTTGGGTTGCTTTACGGACTCAAGGGTAAAAATGTCATATCTAGGCCAACCCAGTAGTAACTTGCCAAGAGGTTTCTAGGTTTTATAGATCTTAACGTGTTTAACAAACCTTTTGTGGATCTAGCAAGATGCCCAGCGATTTGTTGTAGATCTCAGAATAAAGCAAGAGAGTGTTGTGAAACAGATCCTACCAAGTGTTCTAAAAATGAACTATTGATCCATGGGACTAACTGATGTAGAAATCCTGCCCATGGTCCCGCATCCACAATGTTGGAAAATGGGAGATTTAGGTCCTCTTGACCTATGGATTAGGTCAGCTCCCCACTAACCTACACTATCCTAGCTAATCTAAATGCAAAAAGTAAAATATGACAAGGTATGAGTAATGAAAGTACATGTAGAAAATAAAGAATATGGCCAAAGACTGTAATGAGCTAGTGTGTGATCAGTTGTGCCATCCAAAAAAAGACTGAATAACAAAAGCTCAATTTTATTCATTATGCATATATCCAGCAGAAAAGAGGACTAACAGGCAAATGAGAGCGCAGCGCCACAAACACCATTCATTCATACACAAGAGGTTCGACAGGATGAGACACAATTTCGTATAAATGCCATTCACAATTTTCCATTCATTAACAAAACAGAATTACAACCAAGATTCGTATCTCTAGCCTCTCTCAAAATTGCAAAAATATAATTACAATGAGTCGTAGGTGCAGCAGCCAGTTCTAACATGGTGCCACCTCAAACATGAACAAGAGGATACGAAAAGGAGTATGCACATACAATTTTGATTGTACATAAGTTTTGTCATTTTGTATAGTTTGCACGCTAAATGTTTGTCAAAATGTCATCGGACATTATTAGTGTACAAGTAATAAGAATGTCATGTAATATGAGTTATCATGCAAGGGTAGTTAGGGATAGGTACAAGGAAGTTGTGAAAGTTGGCAACTGCCTCCCTTGTCCAAGAGTAGTATAAATAGACCGCTTACATTTTTTGAATGGCATAGATATGTGTATGAGATTGTTAGCCTGATAGTAGCATATTAACATCATTGGCATAGTATGAATGCGTGACATATTGTGAGCATCTATTGCGAGGAATGAATGTAAACTTGTGATGTTGTTGTACATGATTGTGTATTGTTGTTCATAAATAAATACAAATGACAATATGCAGTTTAATTTCCATTTCAAGCCCCAATATCTTTTCTCATAATATGGTGAATGTTGTTTCTATTAATATTTTATATCATTTACTCTTCTATGTTCCTTCAAACGTGGAATACCATTATTGTGCTACATTTGGCATCGTTACCATCTTAAGTTAGAACTAGTGACCGCCAAGACATTTGATTGAAAAAGGTAGAAAGTGAATGGTAGATAACCCAATAGGAGGATGTGGGAGAAGTGTATGCAGAAGGGAGAGCGGAAGGGCGAGCGAAATACCAATGAGAATAAACCTAGTCAAATGATTGCATAATAGAAAGGACAAAGAATTCCTAAAAGTGTAACCCGCGACAACGAGGAATTACGTGATGACGGAGAATTATATGACAACGAAAAGTAACATGACAACAAAGAGTTATGTGACAGCGAGCTCAAGGATGGTGAGGAAATACACAATGGGGAGGTGTTACATGATGGCAAAGTTGACGATGTGCAAACTGGCGACATGTTGAAAGAACTTGTTGACAAGGACATAAGCGCAAAAGACAGCAACGGAGTTAGAGTCTCATCACTAGGAAATGGAGCATGTGTGGAACCCTCAGGAGGAGAGTAATATGGACAAAGATCAACCTGAGTGGTGGCAAACATGGTTTTTGATGATGGAGGAAGACATGCAAGTGAGTGCACAAGGCCGAAGAAAACATTTGCACAAGTGGTGAAGAAGGCACCAACATGAAGCATGCACAAGACTAGACAGAGCAATTGATAACTCCAGCATGTGCAGAGGAGAGTGCCTAGAAGTGTGGAAGACGAAAGTCAAGCACAAGGGCAACTGCAAAGGAGTGTGCTTGAAAGACCAAAATCGAAGCTTGTGTATTTGCAAAAGAGATACAAAGTGCAAACACAGTAGGAAATAGGTGACGATTGTTTGCAGAAGACCAGTTATTCGAAGAAGGTTTGTTGAGTGGTGAGGAATTCGACAAACCACTACCACCAACAGCTGAGATGGTTGCAACAACAAGAAGCAAGCAAAAATGCCCAAAATTCATAGGAGATGTGAAGGAGAATCCCGAACATCATATTGGAACATACGAAATGATATGGAAAGCACATGGGGTGACAAGTGAAAACACATGGTTGCGACTGTTTCCAACAACAATGTATGGAGTGGCGATGGGTTGGCACCTGAAAAGAGAAGCACCCTTACTGACTACGGAAATTTCAAGGAAGAATTCAACAAGAAATTTAGACTGCTTCAAGATGATACAAAGATCATCGAAGAGATATATACCACAAAGCAAAGAAAAGACAAAAATATAAGTCTTACAACCATCGTGAAAGAACTGATCAAGAAAATGCAGGTGAAACCAACTAATGGGTTGCAAAAAAGGTGGTTTCTAGAAGGATTGCTACCTCATCATAAGAAAATATGAAGGTTGTTTCACCAACAACCTACCAGGAAGCATTCGACCATGCGATGAACCTGGAGAGCAAAATGAAGACTACAACAACAGGCGGCAAAAGTATAAGTCATGAATGAGATGACGTCTTAGACAATGATCGAGACAATCTCAGCACAACTATCCAGGCAATGTGGAAGGACTTGGAAAGGATGATCAATAGTGTGAAAGCTAAGAATAAGGAGAAAAGGGACATTTGATGTTTGGGATACACGACAAAGGAACATACAAACACAAATTGTCCGAAGAAAGCATATTGCAATATTTACAATGTCAGTGGACATGCGATTACGAAATGTTCGTTTAATACAAGTGCAAGGCACCAAACATTAATGGTGCAAGAGGAGAAAGAAGAAAAACCTAGCACTTCTAAAAGCGAGCAAGGAGCAACAAGTGGTGGTTATCGGAATAATCGCTAGGGGAGGAGACAACCGCAAATGGGGAATCAATCTAGTGGAGGGGCGGTGAAGGTCGATTGCAATACGACTCGGATGGCAGGTCAATCATTCAATGTGGAAGATGTCGAGAGTGGGGGCACTTCACATGCAATTTGTCCAAACGCATTGACTGGTGAAAGTGAGAACAATACAACAATTATGTGTCAATGGTGTGGACCTAGCAACCATAAGGAGGCAAATTGTCCAAAGAAGGCGAGTACCAGCAACTTGCAAAATGTCAATTTTATTGACATTGAAGAGCTTTAGGTAGACCAATAGAAAAAGAAAAATGTGTGCTTGCCATGATGCAGGCACAAGCAAAGAAGATGGAGCAATACCCAAATCTTGCAAAGGAGAAGAAGAAAAGGTAGGAGGCACGTGTTCAACTTGAACAAATGCAAAAGACCAGCAACAGAAGAAAAATTTGAAGGAACACATCATGGTTGAAAAAGAGACGTCAAATAAGTAGTTAGCAAGACAAATGTTGGACATGAATGTTGTAGTCAAAATGTCTAGTTTATTTTGTGGAATAGATGAGCTTCATGTGACGATTAGAGAATGGTTGTGAACAAAGAAGACAGCGGAGACGCATCGCCAACATACAACAAGGCAAATAGCTAAGGATCTATACATAGACTGAACAGTGTTGGTGATAGGCACCAGGAAGAAGCCAATGTTGATCCATATTGAATTGCTCAATCACAAGCCAGCGTTGATCCAATGTGAGTGTGTTTCCCGAGAAGACTTGGAAAGACCTAGGACCACCATTTTTGTGGTCTCCCAATTTTCAACAAAATGGTGTGGATTAGTATGGCATTGAAATGAAGGGTCTATTGACCACACAAAAAGTAAAAATTGTCGATCAAATATTCATTTTGTACATTGTAGTCATCGCCATGCAAAAACCAGCCTATGATGCATTGTTGGGGTGGAGGTGGTTATGCATGGCAAAAGTCAATCACAATTAGGAGAAGGATCGACTAACATTTAAAAAAGGTAATCTAAAGAACTAGTCTATCAACAAGGACTTCAGAACATCTGATGAGTCTGGCAAATCTTCATCGAATGAAGAAGATAGAATAAGATGACAAGAACAAAATGAAGGTGTGTTGGAGTAAGAAAAGTGCATAGAAGACAAAGGGCACTCAAACAACGGGTTATTACATTGGTAGATGGAAGACTATAAAGTTTTCTAGCCAACTTGTATGTGCATAAGAATGGAGGACAAAAATCGAGATGATGGACTTTGTAGCACCTATGAAGAGGGCGAATGCAATCAAACTTCAAAACCAGCCATGAAAGTCAAGGAAGAGGAAAATGTCTTTCTCGCAAAACTTTGCTTAATACAGTGTCAATGACAAGTAGACTAATGAATGCTAACACATTTTTTTGACGTGCCAAAAGCGACAAAAGAACTTGACACCATCAAGTATGAAGGTCTAAAGATGGTGCTAGTAAACCTTGGCAAAGGAGATGAAGAAAAAATGAGCCATTGTAGAGACGAGTGTGACCCACTTTTAAAGCCACAACTTCTAAAATCTTCATGCAGTACAAGGATGTCTTTGCAAAGACATACAAGGATTTGCAAGGGATTCCACCAAAGTTGTGCGTGCATTGAATTTTGTTGATTCCAAGTGTGCAACCTGTGAAGAGGAAGGTCATACACGATAAATCCTAAGTATGTAGCCTTAATCAAGGCAGAGATTGAGAAGATGTTGGATGCAGGCATAATCTTCAAAGTGATGGTGAGCAAATGGGTGTCTCCAATCGTCATCAGTCTGAAGAAGAAAAGCAATGAGATCCACATTTGCATGGATTTTCAGAGTTTGAACGCGTTGACAATAAAGGATCCCTTTCCAATCCCATTCACTAATTTGAATTTGGAGGAAGTAGGACATAAAACCTATTCCTTCCTGGATGGATTTTCAAGCTACAATCAAATCTGTATTGCTATGGAGGGCAAGTCGAAGACAACATTTATGCATATAACCGAATGCCCTTCAGTTTATGGAATGACCTTGCCACATTTCAAAGGATCATTTTGTGTTTATTTGAGCAAATGTCAACAAGCAAGTTCAGGATGCTTTTGGATGACTAGTCATTGCGTAATAAGAAGGACAAGCATTTGAAGGCATTGGAAGAATGCATGAGATTATGCATGGATATGCTCCACTTTCTCTAAACCCAAAGAAATGTAAGTTATTGGTATTGTATGGAAAGTTGTGAGAGCATGTGGTGTGCAAGGACAGACTGAAGACTGATCTCGACAAAATTAGCATTGCGTTGAGCATGGAGGAACCATACGACGTGATTTTGTTGAAGTCGTTCTTCAGGTATGTCGAGAATTATCAATGCTTCATCAAAAATTTTGCATAGATGTCCCATTCGCTAGATACGTTGACGCACAAGTGTGTTCCCTTTAGACGAACAAAGGAGCACCAAAATGCCTTTAAGGAGTCGAATTCAAAGCTGGTTTGCGCACCCATTCTAGTGTTTCTAGATTTGGAGAAGGAATTTCACATCCAATTTCACAATTGGGTGCAGGTTGGTGCAAGAGGGTCAATTTGGGCTGGATCAGCCCATTTATTTCTAAAGTGGGTTGTTGTAAAGAGCAAAGAAGAATAAAAGCACAACAGAGAGGGAAGCATTAGGGATGGTGTGCGAGGTGCAAAAATTCATATATTACTTGTTTGTGAATCCCTTTGCTTTTTGTGTCGATCATTAGGCGTTGTTGTACTTAATAAACCAACAATTCATGGACGAGCTAGCAGGTAGCTTGTCATGTTGCAGGAGTTTGTGTTTCGAGTGGTGGTCAAACCAGGGAAGAAACGTGCTATAGAGGATCTGCTATCAAGGATTCACTCGGGAGAACCTGCAAGAGTGTCGGATGAAATTCCTGACACTTACTTGTTTTCAATCATTGCACTATCGTTGCGGTACAAGTACATTGGAGAATACTTGTCAACAAGAGAACTATTGGATATGTTGACATCCAAGAAGATCATAATAAGTCAACACCATTCCAACTGATTGTTGGACTGTTGTACAAAATCGGACTACATGAAATTTTGCGGAGATGCATAATGGACAAAAGGTGAACGCAGCATTGAAGGAGGCTCATGAGGGGTTGGCGGGAGGACATGTGGGGCCAGATGTGTCCGTGAGGAAGGTGCTTCTAGCAAGGTTATGGTGGCTCACCCTCTATCATGATGAAAAGGAATTTGTGACCCCGTACAATATTTACCAATAAGCCTGGAAGCAGCTACAAAGGGATTTCATGCCATTAAACCCATCTTAGCCACAAGAGTTGATTAAACATTGGAGTATGGATTTTGTTAGATCGTTGAAGATTAGCAAAAGAGGTTGCAGGTACATTGTTATAGCGACTGAATATTTGACAAAGTGGTTTGAGGTGAGGGTGTTGCCAGATAACTCCACAAGGATTACTACATGGTTCCTATATGAGTAAATCATTACAATATTCGAAGTGCTTCTTCAATTAACAATTAACGAGTGATCACAGAGGCCACTTTGTCAATGAAGTTATTCAGAAATTGACCACAAAGTTCAAAATTTTGCATTCATTGTTGAGTTGTACTCTCAAAGGGCAAATGGATAGGTGGAAGCAACGAAAAAACATTTTGATCTTGATAAGGTACAAAACATGTGGAATTGAGACTATTGACTGGGAGGAGAAATTGCCAACGATCTTGTGGACGTATAGGACGACATACAAGATGACGAAGAATCATACACCATTCCAGCTTATGTATGGTTAGGACGTAGTGCCAATTGAATTTCTGGTGCCAAGTTTGAGAGTGGCGATGGAAAACCGTCTTGGCAACCAAGAGAGTCTGGAGGACAGGCTAACGACACTCATCAAGCTAGACGAGAAGAGAGGGATGGCATAATGGGCCACAAAGGTTGCCCACTATCGACACAAACTTTGGCATGACAAGCATCTACGAAAATTGAAGGCATGTGACCTCGTGCTAAAGTATAATGGCAAGAGAGAAATCAAGCCAAGGAAGTTGAAGACCCTGAGGCTTAGACCCTTCCAAGATGAAGCGTTGTTAAATAACAGCGCAGTATGATTGAAGAGAGTGGACAAGATCCAGTGTCATGAGATAGTCAATGGTTCAAAGCTAAAATTGTACAAGATTAAGGTGCAAGTGAACCTTGTTAACTATGAACTAGATGATGAAGAGACAACTACAAGCAGACTAATGACCACATTAAGTCAATCTTCGAGGTCCTTTAAGGGGATCTCGTTACATGAAGTCGAATAATGTAGCCGCACAAGAGATGACAATGCGAAGGACACAAGGACGATGTTAAGAATTGTCTAGTTGAGGTAGTGATACACCCGTCATATGATGACAATCTGCCGCCAAGCAACATTTTGCGAGAACAAAGAGAAGATGGGCTCAAAATCTCATCTGAAGATGAAGAAACGATACTAAAATGTCAGACAAACAAACGAAGAACAAAGGCAATTAGGCTTAGTTGGAACCAAGCAGACAAAAATGCAGTGCAGGTCGAAACTCAACTATGTATCAAGGAGATGGCACTAGGACAAGTACCGGGTGCCACAGCCATCCAAGTTTCAACAATTCCTTAAGCAGTCTGAGTGGGTTATGAAGTCAATCAAATTGTTCGAGGTCAACCTGCAATGAGGGCCTCTTAGGCCATCTTTGTGGGCTATCAAGTCCCCCAGGCCATTTGGGAGAGTGATCAACCCCAAACGGCCTATAGGCTGTCTAGCCAAAGGGGAGGGTTGTCTAGGCCAACCCCTAGTCGTCTGGTAGGGACATCAAGTCCCCAAATAACCAAGCCCAAGTCTCAAACAGCCCCAAGGGGTTAGAAGATTACCCCAGGCCACAAGATGACTACCACGGTTCACTTGGTGATCAAGATGGGTTGTTTGACAATCAAGTTGGGTCATCCAACGATTAATTTAGGATGTTGGGTGAAGTCAAGTTGTCAAAATATCAAGCAAGGTTGTTAGGTGATGAATTCGAGGGGTCTAATGTCTAAGCCAAAAGGGGAAGTCAATAGACAAAGTCATCTAGATGGTCAGGTAGGTCGTCTAGCCCCCTAGACTATCTGGGCCGAAGAAGCACAAGATCGGTTTGGCACTTAGGGAGAACAAGGTCATCTGGACGTCCATTCAAGTCGTCTAGCCCCCTAGCTTGCCATGCACAAATACAAGGAAGAAGTCGAGAATGCATGTAAGACGAACACATCACACAAATCGAGTAGTTGCATGGACAACCGTTAGAGGAGTTGAAGTGTCCCTCTACCTCCCTCAACTTATCAAGAGCTGAGGAGCTCTCATTTGCACATTCTTAAGTGTAGAAGAGCCAAGGAGAAGTGGAGAGAGAACCAGTCCATTGAACCAACACCAGCTAGGGCACAATCTAGGGAATGTACCAGGCCATTAAGGAGGTGAACTAGCTACATTTCACCGTGCAAAATTCCAAGGCAGCAAAGGAGAACGAACCAGCTACACAAAAGTGAACTTCACTAGAGAGTTGGAGCTAAGACACGTCAGCATTGCAACAAAAACAAGGGTTTTGCTAAAATTCCAACAAAGATTCAAAACATTATGCAGGTGAAGCAATTGCAACAAGAGAATGCAACCATGAAGAAGGAAGGAGAAATTTCGAACCCTTGCCAACAAAACCAACTAGGATTTCAAGAAAGTTTGTGTGCAGGAAGGAGAAACCAGCACGCTAGTGGTGGAAACAAGGGAAAATGAAGCGGAGGACGTACAAACAAAAGGGTGGGAGAAATAAGGAAGTGCTTGGCAAGGGAAAAGCTCACACACGTAGCAAAAACAAGTCGTATGAGGGCTGGAATAGGTTGTTTGGCAAGTGGAGCAGGCCATACACAAGATCGTACAAGTCATACAAGTTGTACGGAACATCATCCGAAATAAGGAAATGAAGAGGGTCATCTGAGAGAATCAATGCATCGTCTGAGGCAAGAAGTGGGTCATTTGAGGACTAGGATGGGTCGTCTAACTGCAGAAGTAGGTCGTCCAGCTCAGGAGTTGTGTCATAATGAAAGTGACAAAGTTGAACAAAGTCGTCTAAGGATTGGGTCAGGTCATTTGGTCGTAGAAGAGGGATGTTTGCAGGCTAAATAGGTCATCTAAAGAGTGAGGGGGGTCATCTGACAAAGCATGGCTATCAAGCAATTTGCCAAGGTCGTCCGGCAATTGCCCTTGTCCGTCAAGCAACCTCTCAATGTCATCTGACAACTTCCTTGGGCCATCAGAGAACTCATATGGACCGTCTGAGTTGTCTAGGAACACAAGCAGGTCGTCTGGAGTGGGAGGAAGGCATTTTGGACTTGCAACAAAACGAAAGATGGTGGGCACGTGCATTGATAAAAAGGGAAGCACGAAACATGGAGCGTTTGAGTTGCGCGAGTGTCACACTGGCTAAAAAATAGTTGGGGCAGTCAAAATTAATTGCCAAAAGGAGTTCAAACTCAAAAACCTAGGGAGTTGAGTGCAGGCAGAATGCAACAGAGGCTGCAAGTCACAAAAGCAGGAGACCAAGAGCCGAGAAAAAATCCTTCCATAATTGTACCTAATTGGTGTTGCGACAAGAACCTGGAATGTGCCGAAAAAGTGTGAGTGCGGGCTTCTACAAGATTCACTTGGAGCGAGCATACCATTGAGAGCAAGAGCGTTAAATGGAATCTAAATTGGAAAGCAAGTGCCAGCATAGAGAAGGCAAAAGAGGAGGAGGCTTGAGATAAAGATCAAGGACGAGAACTCCAAACAATGACCAAAAGGGAAAAGAGAAAGGAACTGCTAGCAACTCGACAAGAGTTGAAAATGAAAAGGAAGAAGATGCAGATGCCTGTAGATGAAATCACTTGGACGACACTTGCAAGAGAGTTTTGCAAAAATTGGTGGAATGAGAATCCTACAAATCACTCGTTAAAATCAGCTTTTCGAAACATGGGTGTCCACCACATCATGCATGTTGGCAGTTTTGACAAAGACTTCTTAAGTCGTACCTGTTGCAGATGCTGAGGAAGTATGACACGAAAAATAAGATAAGCAAAATCCAGGTCAAAGTGAAGGATGTATAGGTTTCATACTCCCCCAACAACTTTAGACGAGTGTTTAGGTTACCCATTGCAAATAGTAGACCTGTGAAGGAGGAGATAGAACCCTACAAGTTGCTAGATGTTTGTGGATAAATTCACCAACCTTAATCCAAGAGAGGTTGGTAAGCGGGTGAAGAACGGTAGTCGTGGGTTGAAGATGCAGCATCTAAAAATGAACCAACTACGTTGTGTTATGAATGTAATGATGTCTCAGTTGCCAGGTAAGTACCGAGCCTTGGATATGCCCACTTGGCTCGTATTGTACGTGGAGGGAATCATGTGTGGAGTAGAATTTGATTAGACAACGTATCTTTCAGACTGCATTCAAAAAAATTTATTGTAATATATAAAGAATTTTTCCATGCCTTTTCATGCCATCACATTACTTTAGGAATCAACAACTACGAGAAGAGGTCCAAATTTCGAGGTTAGACCTACCTCAGCACGTTCCAGAAGAAGCACCTACGATTTTCCGTTGGATTCACATGGCCCAAATATCAAAATCAAAACTAGTGGCAAAATCAAGGCATGCCTCGAGAGAACAATAGAAGAAGATGACAATGATGAAAAAGAGGAAGGCACCAGCAGTGCAATCAGTGGAGTCATCGAAAGAAGATGAAGGTGATGACACAAATGCATTGGCCGAAGAAGAGGAGTCTAAGACAAAAGGGAGCAAGGAGCAGCTACCCATTGTAGAGGAGTTGGAGTGAGAAGAGAAGAGGCAGAAGCAGTTGAATCAGCAACGGAAGCAAATGGAGCAACAGCTATAGCCTCAAGTCTAAGCCGCAAAGATAGATGGTGAGGATCATACCTCCCAAGGGATCGCCTCAAATCGCGTTGCACGCATTGTGGCAAGCCAGCGTTATCAATTCCAAGGACAAACTTATGTTGCAATGCAATCTAGTGAACATCGGGTCACTAGGGGCAGTTTGGAGGTCACCCTTGTACATTCAAGGAGCCAGCTTGCACACAAAGGCATCACTGGTACTATTGTTGGTACCAGGAGAAGGCTACACAAGAAGACAAACAACCAAATCAACCAAAAGTTGCACAAGAGACAATGGCAGTAGAGCAAACGATGCAACAGAGTAAAAGAAAGTAAGTTGTGCAGGAAGTCAAGTAGCCAAAGCCAATCGTGGTAGATGAAGACAGATGTTGCTTTGAGGCAATGGACACTTCACCTCAAGCTAAATTTGAGAGGACGTAAAGATTTGATCTAGGGACACTTGGATTGTATGGAGGAAGAATTCGGGTGGAAAGGCCAACTTTCCAGCAAGGGAGTATCGCCACCACTTGGCTATAGAAATTTGCGGAAGAAGCAAAGTGATGTGGTTCCCCTCCTTTGGATGACAAGGAGCCCATCGAAATTGCAACTATCACCAAGCAGCAAACTACACAAACTTTCGTCTCATAGGAGAAAGGAAAGAACCCTATATCAAAGCATGTTTTGTGGCAGAAAGTCCAAAGTAGTCAAGCGGCAACAAGAGAAGTCATGGCTAAAGCAGAGAACTAGCTAGCTACACAACCATATCCAAAGTTGCATGAGAAAAGAAAAATTAAATAAGGACACCAGAGGAGCACTAGGTAGGGAGGAAAAGGAGGAAACCACCATGACGGATGATGAATCTGGGACGGATAATGACACGAGTGAGCACTTGCTCATGGAAATCCCAAATTTGCGGCAGCCCCTAGCCTATCACACCAAAATCAGTGAACAAGTTGACAAATTCTTTGAGAAACTAGGAGTTATTGAAAGGTGGCACAACGAGTTTCAAGTTAGTGCCCTTGGAGAATGGCCACTGTGGCAGTTGAGGGTAGATGCAGAATTGGGCAGGTTGATCAGTTGGGCCCAGGACAAGAAATGAATGAAGAAATTTGTTGAAATTCAATAAGTGCAGCCATGGGATCTTAGTGTGGGCAACAGTTTTTCAAATGATAAATGGTGTGAAGGAGCTGTTGGAGGGAACAACAGTACTGTATAGGCAGCCACCCCAAGTGTACGTTGGCAAGGATAGTTTGGACACCAATCGTGAGCCTGAGACCATGAAGAAAGTCAAACTGGCATTGGAGTTGAAATCGGCATATGTCAGGATGAACTTTTTGGTTTATTTGATACAGTGGTTATCAGTTGGATTGGAGACATTCCATGAAATGACCAACAGCCTGAAACTGCAAAAGGAACAGCAATCCATCCAATTGAATGAAACGGAGGAGAAACTTTGGCAAGTAAAACAAGAAGCTGAAGCAAGACTAGCAAGGTTGAAACACGAAGTGGAGCAGCTGAACATGGAATGGGAGGAACAAAATCAGCTGAATAAGTTGTTGACATCTGAATCTGCAGTGTTTGAACAAGCTCTTGAAGCCAAGGTTCAAGAGATTGCCTATCATGATCCACTGATAGCGAAAAAATATCAGCTACTTGCAGAATATGAGAAGCGGGAAGCGGAGTTGTGCCCTAGGCTCGCTGAAATTGAGCAGAAGTCACAACATTATGGCTTCCAATGGGCGCAATATCGAACCTATGCAAAGAGCTTGAAGCAGAAACTGTTGCTTTGAAGATGCAAATGCAGGAGTGGGGACTTGCACCCGTTCATATTCAATCCACTCCCCAGCTGCAACAAAGCCAAAGCCCTCAAGAGCAACAACAATTGTCAGTGAGGACGTCGACCAATCTAGAAAGGAGAGAAGATGTAGCAGCTAGTTCTGACCTGGCGTCACCTTGAACATGGACGAGGGAGTACGCAGAGAAGTACACATACAATTTTAACTGTACATACATTTTTTCATTTTGTGTAATTTGCACACTAAGTGTTTGTCAAAATGTCAACGAACATTATTAGTGTGCAAGTAATAAGAATGTCATGTAATATGAGTTGTCATGTAAAGGTAGTTAGGGATAGGTACGAAAAAGTTGTAGAAGTTGGCAACTACCTCCCCCATCTAGGAATGGTATAAATACACCCCTTACATTTTTCGAATCGCATAGATATGTGTGAGCATGTTACCATGATAGTGATATATGAACATCATTGGCATAATATGATCGCGTGACATATTTTGTGAGCATATGTTGTGAAGAATACATGTTGTAAACTTGTGATATTGCTGTTATACATCATTGGGTATGGCTGTTCATAAATAAATGCAAATGACAATGTGCAACTTCGTTCCATTTCAAGTCTGAATATCTTTTCTAGTAATATGGTAAATGTTTTTTTTGTTGATATATTTTGTCATTTACTCTTCTATATTCCTTGAAACGTGGAATACCATTGCTGCGCTACACTAGGCTCTTATTTATAGCAAGGGAATTTACTCCTTTTACCCAAAGTAACAGTTTTTAAACATTACAAATTACAACAAAATGACAAAATGTCGCTTTTAGGTCGTTGATCTTCTTCTGTTGGCATATGATTCGAAGGATTGTCGATTTGTCTACAAACCATTGTATTCTGATGGTTCGCAGATTCAACAGATCGCCGCTTCCTGACATGTCTATTTTCCCAGTTCACTTGCCTCATTCACAGATTGGTGACTACAAAACTATTAATGGGGTCATTGCAGCCTGCAAAATTTTCTGACTCCTGTTTTTCTTCCTTAACGTCTTCCATCCCTCATGCCTAAGCCCCTTAGTTCAGCAGCCTGTTTTGAACTTATTGGTAAAGGTAGTACTTCATACTACAGTAACTCCATATGAGAAAGGCAAAGCCAAGAATACTCCCTCTTAGAAGCTACTCCAATCTTCTATAGCCACAAAAGGAAAGACTTGGAAGCATGACTTTCCCTTTTACAGCATACTTCACTTGATTACCATCACTCAAAGGGGCTTTGCATGAACCTATTTATGAGAAGAGCCATTACAAATTTCCAAGAGTACCTAGACAAAAAATAGAAGAGAGAAGAGATCATGAAGGGTTAGATCTTCATGCATAGAGTGAACCAATAGCCTAAGCATCTGATAGGAAGAGGAGGGATTGACTAAAGCACATTCTGAATCCTTTTTTTGTGTGCCTCCAAAAGATCCAACAAATCCAACTGTCTCTCCCATGAATATGGACCAAAGATTTTGATTGCATTATATACTGTAAATTTGCCCCTTTGACATAGAGCAATAGGCCTTGAGGACTATCAAGCACAATTCAGCCCCCAAAATTATAACAGGTCCTTGAACTAATGCCATTAATGCGAACAGCTTGAAAAATCATGACTTTGAAAAAAAATGGGTTCAAAATTCTTCCGTATGCAAAAGTTTTGGCCTCCAAAATATTTGCCCTAATAGACCTCAAAAATTGAAAAATCAGCCTCACAAACCATAGGACTACTATGTCCAACCATAGTTCACCACTTGGCATCCACTAATTCACCTATGATTGCCACTGCTAATCTGCCACCTGTTTGCCACAAGACATTGATAGCCAATGAGGTTTCAGCACATGTCGAAATCTGATTGGCCGATTCAGTATAAATATGTGAAAAGTGTGATGATATGGCATAGGAAGTTGCAATGTCAGTCATGAGCTCATTCGTTTGGTTTGTAAGTGTTAAAAGGGGGATTCAAACCTAGGTCTCCCGTGAGTAGGGTGCCTTGCGCTAGCCAAGGCATGAACTGTAGGCAGGCAAATTGATATGTCTGCATTTAGTGAATAAGTTTTGGTATTTTGTGTTATTTTGTAGTTGTACACAAAGTGTTTGATGAAATGTGCGTATATATATTTAATAATGTTATAAAGTGGCAATGTAATATTGTACGTGATAATGTAATGTTAAGTCATGTATGTTGGCAAAGTCATAAGTTAGTTTGTCCTATAGTGGGAAATGTCATGTAAATGCAAGTTAAATGCATATGAAATGTAATTTAAGGAAATGATGAGGTGTCAGGTAGTTGGAGGGTGCAACTAATTTCTAGTTGTATAAATAAGTCCCTCCCCTCATTCATTCAATATAGAAGGTTGGTGCATATGAGCGTAGGGTGGTGGCCGACACGTATGGTATGATGCAGTTGAGTCATGTATGCAGTCATGTAATTGTGGAGTTGGCCAACATGTGTGTGTGACAGCTGTAATGTGAGGGCCGCAACGTGTGGGTGTTGCTGTTGGCTGTAGATGACTATGGGCATGAAGAGTATTCTACATAGGGTTTGCAGACTGTAATGCTATTACCGTACAACCATTGTTAATACAAATCTGCTCATATTTATTTATCATCTGCTATTGCTGTTGTTATTGTATGTTTCCTACATGTATTGTCATTGCTAATGGCTGCAGATCTGTAGAATTATTTAAGTAGAAATGGAATTGAGTTCCAGTATGTTAAATTTCATTTCTACATCAACCTTGTCGTTGAGTAGTTAAAGCCTACATTCAATAGAAAAAGCACCCATTCATGCCATGACTTCAGCAACAAAGCTCATGAGTGCGAAGGCAACAAACAACAATTGCTCAGGAGGAATTGAGCGTGGGTTGATAAGACCACAAAAGCCTTTGCCAATTTAGCATAGTCCGCTGAGCAATACACACCATGGCACCAAAGGCATCAGCACCTCCATAGAAAACGCTATCCACGTCATCCATGGTCCATGCAACTGAGCAAAAAAAAGGCTCGAACCTAAAACCAGCTATAAAACGCGCCTATCCTTCCACTAAGTTGACCAGCCGGCCATATCTTTGCACTAAAATAAGAAACTTCTCCCACATACACCAGTTTGCACTCTACTTTTAAAAGTCAAAAGAGGAAGACGGGAACACAAACCCGCGATCTATTCAACCAAGCGCCCTTATTTCCCTCCACCTAATCACCTTAACATCATAACATGACAAAAGTGTGCCCCTTCTCTGTGAATAAGAGCACCAAAGGCTAAGGCGTTTTCAAGAAGAACTACTGGTAGGGCACACACAAAGACAGGAGCATGCAAAATTCGGACACGCAGAATTATGAATTTGAATTTTAGAACATTCCCTCCTTTTTTGACCAAACCGTTGTACAACTTTTTGAAGATCGAAGGAGAACATCATTATGCCAAATCAAATTCAAGTCTACATACATGGGATCGGAAATACCTCAATAACGACGATGTAGACACAAATTTTTCAAGATTTTTGGAAAAATGAATGAAGAATAGTGGAATAAGATTTCCTCTCTGCTTCTTATGTTGAAAACGCTTATGAATCTTTATAGAGTAATTTTCCCTAAAGTTTGGAAGAAGGATTGGAGGTTTTGATCAAACTTTCTACATGACCAAGCGAAGCTGCTCCATACTCGCTCGAATACCATGTTGGATTTCACATCAATTTCCAGTAACAAACAAAAGCAATCCATTCACTCAAATCTTATACATAAAGCGTAAAAACGACGAAAGATATAGATGATGGGTGCTCTTGAGCACCAAACAATCACTGTATTTTTCGCGGATAACAATCACAACACTCCAATACAATAGATAGAGTGGACGGGGGTATTTATACCAATATCAAAACCCCAAATATATAAGTCAACCCAAGCCAACAAAACAAGTAGGCTTTAGGTTAATTAAAAGTTAGGTTTAACCATAACAAGGTTAACCATGGCCTATAGGGCATACATAAATAATAATTAAATACATTGTACAATGATTGCCCGTAGGCCTATACAAAAGTACATCATACCATGTCGACATTGGCCATAAGTCAGATTACACTTTCTACAACCTAGCGCAATTCATCATGTTCAAATTTGAAATAAGGACACCAGTAATCCATTTCAAACAAGAAAATCCAACAATTACAAGCTGAAAAGGCTAGGAAGAAATTATAGAATCAATAGTGGAAAAGGAAGAATTTGTCCAGCACATGGTGTGACTTTGTCAACAATAGACAAAACATACTTACGTTTTCAGGTCCAGCACAGGCACGCTATCAGACGAATCCCCCTTCTCTTGGCCAGCACTGCAAGAAGTTTTTCCTGCCAGCAAAAATTATATGGATAAGTCCCTCAATATATTTAGTAATTTTTTATTTTCTATGAATACATTCATCTGACTGTTATTAACTTCAAGCTATATTAAGATGAATGAATTTGATCACAAATTAGAAAATAATGCATGCAGCTAGAAATAAAAGATTTTATAGACAAGATTCATCCACCTATTGTAATACTCAACCAACTACTGAGATATAACCTGGAAATAAAACTAAAAAAATTCAAAGATAAAACTATTGTAATGAATATCAGCTATGGAAACAATGCTGCATTTTCTCTCTCTTTCTTTTCTCCCCCAGAGTTTTGAAGTTCTCATAAGAATTTTAGTAACTCATTTCCAAGTAACAACATTGAGATAATGCATAAACAATCAATATGATCTGCAATCAAAATATCTGGAGAAAATTAATATATGAAGGAGCAATAGTGTTTTCTAACAAACCAATTATTTACATCCCCAGATCTTCACTTGCTACAAAACCTAGCCTTGTAGTCAAAAGGCATTGAGCTTATTTTTACTAATTTATTATAAACTTATCTACAACAAAGACATCTTAACAAACCACTATGTTCAAAGAGACATTTTTTCTCAAACCCATAAGTGACATAAGCCATCGGAAGTTAGCAGGTTATAGCATTCTAGTACAATGTCAATCAGCAAAGACATTCAACTAGAACTACAAATAGTTTAATAATTATTTTTTGCCTTGTGTCAGGAGAAGGAATTTGGAACTCTTTACTTTGGTCCTACTCATTTAATTGTGACTCGACTTTTGTTTTGTAATTTGCACAAGGACAACCATTAGCTTTTTAACCTTCGCAACCTAGCCTTCTAGTCAAAAAGCATTAAACTTAATTTTACTGATTTATTATTTTACAGCAAAGACATGTTCACAAACCACTATATTCAAGACTTATTTTTTCATCCCATGTGTGACATAAGCCATCAACAGTTAACTCTTCATAGCATTCCAGTACAACATCAATCAGTAAAGACATCCAAGTAGTACTATAATTATTTGTAAAACAAGTTCTTTGCCTTCAAGTGTGAAAGAGAAGGAATTGAGAACAATTTACTTTGGTTCCAGTGGTTTGATTGTGTGTGGGCTTTCCTTTAGTGATTCACATAAAGACCATCATTAGCTTTTTGACCTTCATAACTTCCAACTTTTTTAAACTGCTTTTGGAGTTGAATTACGTACTTTTATGTTACATCTTATCAACATTCTTAAAGGTGCACTATGCAATCCAAATAAGCTGTACTTAGCCTTATAGCACCCTAAATTGTTCTTCTGGTCATCAGAAGATATTAATGAGCACTTTATTTCATAAACACAAATACTTACATAAATAGCATATCCATATACATTCTATTCTCTACTAAAGAAAGGAATCTTTGATTGGATCTTGATGTACTTTTGTCTATATTTTTTTTTAAATGAGAATAAGAATGATCTGAGACAATGTGATTGCCCTCAGGGAACTGAAAATGGGTCATTTCCCATGTTTCTCACGCATCTTTCCATATCCTACCATAGATCAACCTTGATTACACAATTGGCTGGGGATGCTTTTTGCCCATATAGGAAGCTTAACCAAATATAGCGAGCAACATACTTGTCATTATCCTTATACTTGCTAGTTTTAAGGGGATTGGCTCACACATGAATGACAAAACAAAGAGAGATTGCAGGTTTGTGCAAAAGGCACCCCATCATAAGCTTAATATGTTATATGATTATCAATTCTTACAGTTGAATGTTGTATCTCTCATTTTATGGTATAAAGGGCATTGATTAGTTGATCCTTTTACACCACATCAGCTAATTCTTATATCAACAACACCAAATACTGTGCTTGATATTGGTAACAAAAAAAACTTGGGTTAAAAGCCTAAAATGTGATCTCTATCCATTATCTCGCTTTAGGTTTTTACTCAGTCATGTTTAAAGGTTGTTGAATGTAAAATTTAGTTCCTAGTTTCTAAAAAATCGTTATTATTAATTGTAACCAGGAATAAATACTAACCATTGAAATGGTCGCAAGAACCTTGCCACACAAACATTAATATGAAATAGTACCATTACACTAAAAATTATTATATTGTTAAGAAACCCACCCATCAACTCTGTTGTTAATAATGGAAGATAGCAAAACCTTGCATGAACAAGGTTTTTACTATTAATAACGTTAGAGAGAATTTATACATATAGATCAGCACTTGCTTTTCTCTCCTTTTCTTTAAATGTTGCAATGTTTTACCCATTTCATTTATCTGCTCCTCAGAAATCGATGCACAACAAATGGTATAAGAACATTCAAAAAGCCTATCACACCACAAACTCAACAAACATCACCATATAAAACCACGTCTACAATTCCAAAGTGGTTGAAGTCTTGTATACTTTTCTGATGCCTTTCCACCATTGTCACAAGTCACACCCAATTTTTGCTAGATATTCTGTCATATTCTATTCCTTCCACTATTGTCTAAGTGTAGTCTATCAACAGTCAGTCCTTCATCTATTGTCTGCCATATGCTATCAGTTTTCAAACTTCAAAGCTTAAATTTAAATCTGCAAAGAGGAAGACAGACGGTCCCTAGAAACAAAGACCAGAAGCAAATGTAGCCCAGAAAAAAGGACACCTCCAGAAAATAAACCGGAGAGGCAGAATGAAACAAAACAAAAGCCCCTTTAAATTTATTAAACAATTTTTTCATCAAGCAAAACAAAACATACAAAGTAAGACTCCTCAGAAATGGAGCAATTCTATATAATTAATCATTGGTCAATTATGAAAACCAAAAAAGATAAGAAATCCTAATAATGTCGACAAATGACCAAAATAGATTAATGGACCTCGAAAGAGACAATCTATTACAATGCACCACGTAAGCTAATGTCTTATACACGATCCCAACAGTTTGTTTTGACCTGTGAAAACCCTAAACATTTGTCAAAGAGAAGTCCTAGTCCAACAACATAGTACAAATAACTATCTTCAGTCTGTAACAGAATGCACATTGGTAAAGGAGCCACCATTGCTGTCAACCATCTTAAATTAACCAAAACAGAATCTGATGATACTCCTAGGAAAATGGCCAGGATTGAGCGCCTGGCTGGATTAGCCTGGAAGGCCGTAGAGCTCGAACTTATAAAAGGGGACAGGAAACCAGTCCTGGACATCCTGGATTCTGAGTGAGGAGAGGCTGACACCTTGCGCCAATGAGCAACAATCCCATCTACCCTAGTGTGAGATGAAGAGGGTGTCGAACCCAAGTAGATACTCACATAGGAGGGCATGGTTGCCTGGTTCTGCCATAATGATTAATTAAGTGGATGTCAATCTCTCTTGGAGTACTTGATGCCTAATGATTGCTTCCCTAAGGTACAAAGCAAAGCACCTCTTGTCCAGCTAGCAGAAGAAAAGGTAGCAAGAACCCACCTCCCTCTCTAAACAAGCAATAATATCTCACTTGGATTTCATAATAGATTGGGCACCTGAAGATGAAATCCTCCTTAGTTTCCAACTCCTCGAGGTTGCAAAGGCAACAGAGCCGATCCTCTCTAAGAATATGGTGATTTGCTCCTACCCACAACTAATGGGAACTAACTCAAGATCAGATGTTGCAGTGTAATCTAAAGGGGGTTTTTCTTTTCCTTTTTTCTTTTTTTCGCTTTTTTCTTTTTGCCTTTTAAGTTTCAAAATACCAATTAAATTGAAACTGGAGTATTGTTCTCCCCCTAGTGTGGTAAAGGCCACAATCATAGCTTGCAATCTGCATGCCCTTCATGAGATAGCTTAAGAGAAAAATATTACAGAGAAGTGACAGCATGCATGAGTGCAGGGTGTGGATGCATATACCCAATGTAATACTTTCAAAACTTGGATTTCTTATAGTGCATGTGTCAAAAAGAGACCATGTATATATCCATGAATCGCACAAAAAGTACATCTAAATTTTCTTTGAAGTTCAAACATATTTGATGAGAAAAACTGAATGTCAGATTTATCAATTTAACTTTACATTTGTGATTTTCATAGACAATCATGGATTGTCATAATGACAAACTTACATCCAAAATTAAACATTTCAGAATCAGACTTCCAACATCTATGCAAAATCAAAAGATCATCAATAACAATGTGAAGTAGAATAGATAAGGAAGACATAGCTTATTACATGAAGTGGAGAAACCCTCTCTGACATCATCTTCCACTTGTAACAGTTCAGCATATATCTCACTCTCAGAGTCTCAAGATATTCCATACTAGGCGGTGGAGTGTCATCAACAGTCAAATAGGAGGGTTCATCTACAACAGACTAGTCCTTGACAGAAGTGTCCTCAGGATTCACTAACAACTGCTTAAAAGACCCCTCTCTATATGCAGGATATACACGACATCAACCAAAGACTAATTTCAATGAAAAAACAAATTCTCTGTTCTCTTTGAAGTCTTAACACTTTTTCACGTTATGAATGAAATCATACTCCAAGTCCTGTCGCAAGAAGAGTAATTCAGCACCTAACAATGCCTATGAATGTTAAACTTTTGTGGTTTTGTTGAATGTGTAAATGTCAACAGATCTATTGGATCCCTCAATACTCCTCTTGGCCTTTCCCTCCAAAAAAAGGAAACCCACAATGCATAGAGACAAGGAAATAATCCATAGCATAAAATTTATAATTTCAGTCCGCAAACAAATATTTTCTCATATGCTATTATAACCCTTTCACCACCTATGCATTATTAAATCATGCCCTCTTCTTTGTCTTTACGGTATTATACCCCTTTCAATTTAGCACACAAGCAGCCAGGTTCAGATTTGTATTGCAGCAATTCAACCTAGAATGGATTTGTTCTTGGATCTATTTGGGTCCCTTTTATTTGCAATGGTTTTAATGCACATATGCATTGAATCAATGGTATCATAAATTTCTGCCAGATGAAGAAATATATATATGCAAAGTACATGATATCTACTGTCCTTCACATCCTTAACAAAATTTAACTAAAAACAAAATGCATCATTCAAAATTATTCCTTCAAATCCATGTTCTCATCATAGAACCGCTTCCACTTACTCCATATCTCAATAATAAACATAACAATTAGCTCAGAAAGTGTCACAATCTCCCTCGAAGTTGGCAAAATAAGTTTCGACATAGTTTAGAAGCTCACCAGACATCTGATATATGGCTTGTACGTATTGGGGGTCGCATACAAATACTTAAATAGCCCTCCATAAAATACATTCAAGTTTTGAAAAAGCTTTAATGTCATTGCATGTAAACAACCAAGACGTCTACTAATATGCTTGTACTTCTATTGGATAAGCAAACACAACTTTATATACAGAAGTGCATTTGCAATGATTTACTCAGCTCTCTGAAGTTCTTGAAAATTTGTTGAAACTAGGCATCTTCAGGGTTCAATATGCTTCTGTGAGGGAACCAAATTGATAAGAAATATAAAAGAGGAAATTTTATTATAACACAGTGTAACCAATTATTACAAAATTCATGTTTTTGTAGGATAAGGATTGCCATTAACAATGCTAATATGGCTTAACACACTAACCGTAACTGTTGGTCACATGGCCAACTTACATATTTGAGCGTTATCTCCAAACACACCTCTTAGATAAGAAAATGTGAACTGCCTCCAAGCATTGCTGGGGTGCATCTAAATGTGTTGGCAAAGATGCTCCCTTACATGGGGTTGTGATGGCAGACCGCACAGATCCCTAAGGTGCACGTGAGACACGCCAAGTGTGCCCCCAGACATGAAATGTCCTACCTCCTATTCGTCCAAAACAAGTGTCTTCTATGTGCAAACCAGTTTTAGCTAAGCATGGGCAGCCTCTTACACTGCTTAGGAATTCAGCCTCAGGGATCGCTTTTGCTATTGTGAAGAAATGGCTTGTGAAGAACGGGGGCTAAGGTTAAAAAGAAATCTTCAACTTGAGTCTTTATTCTTTCCCCTTTGTCCTTCTGACTCCTGTGGCCTCTAAGCATGAAGTAACTAAGTGTTGAAAGTTGAAACTATTTAGCACGGAAAACAAAACCAAAGGGAACATGGAAATTTTTGTCACAAAAAGCTTCTCAATTTATTTCTGACCTTTAGCTTCAATCTTCTGCAGTTTGCAAGGATAAACTCTGGTGTCGGGCAACTTAAATATTCGAGCGTTATCTCCAAACATACCTCTTAGATGAGAAAATGTAAACTGCCTCCAAGTTGTGCTGAGGTGCATCTAAATGGGTTGGCAAATATGCTCCCTTACATGGGGTTGTGATGGCAGACCGCACAGATTCCTAAGGTGCATGTGGGACACACCAAGTGTGCCCCAGACCTGAAATGCCCTACCTCCTATTCATCCAAAACAAGTGTCTTCTATGTACAAACCAGTTTAGCTAAGCATGGGCAGCCTCTTACACTACTTGGGTATTCAGCCTCAGGGATCGCTTTCGCTATTGTGAAGAAATAGCTTGTGAAGAATGGGGGCTAAGGTTAAAAAGAAATCTTCAGCTTGCATCTTTATTCTTTCCCCTTTGCCCTTCTGACTTTTGTGGCCTCTAAGCACTAAGTCACTAAGTGTTGAAACTATTTAGCATGGAAAACAAAACCAAAGGGCACATGGAAAATTTTGTCACAAAAAGCTTCTGAATTTTTTTATGACCTTTAGCTTCAATCTTCTACAGTTTGCAAGGATAAACTCTGGTGTCAGGCATAGTTGCATGTGATTCAGCATACTTATAAATTTATAATCATGCAACTATTCCGTAGATTTCTCTTCATTTAAGGATTGCAATAGATTTCCATAACTTGCATTCTAAGAACTGCCAGCTACATCACCTATTAAGTTGCCTTGTATGAATTTGTGTTCGAATTAGGCAAGGACAAAAATTGGAATGAAAAAAATCACTACAAAGAAAGTAGGGTTAAACTCAGTTTGAAAAAAATTATATTGTTTTGAATTTCAAATAAAAGTAAATATTTATTTCTCAATAATTATATGAGTTCTAAATCAAATGGCAGTAGCTCAACCAGTTAAATTCCTCAACCTTCAAGGAGACCCAGGTTTGAATTTGTCAAGTGATACATGCATAATTGTCAAGCTGTTGTAATAACACTATGTGGTTATGATGCAATATAAAATGGAACTCTTTCAATCCCATATAACCAATTTAAAATATATATATATACAAGTTTTAAACAAATTAATTTAAAATTTTAAACCACAAGGCTGAACCTCAACATTTTCAATAGCAAGTGCAAGCCGAATGCAAGCCTCACCTTCACAGTTCTTATCCCATATCTTTGGAAAATTTCAAAAAAAGGACTCTCAGGACTCTTATGAAGAAAAGTTGGGTAGCAAGGAAGAAAAGCCATTTAAGGAAGCCCTAGTTGGAAGTAATTTTGTGGGAACTAAAAACAAAAGGAAGGAAAAATGTATGGTAAACCCTATTGAGGCAGGCAGCATATAATTCACCAGAAGTAATTATCAAGGATGTGATGATCAAGCATGATATAATAGTTCTTAAAAGTAAATGGGTTAATATCTAAATTCAATGAATACTACCCAGGTTTTTCAGTTATTCAAAATTTGATTAAGGAAGAGGTGATCGGATTTACACTATTCAATGATTTTCCATCAAAAATGATTATTCCTCGTCATCTTCTCTATTTCAAAAGTTAGAAGTATAATAATGGGTTGTGGCCAATTGTTTATGCGGATGGCTAGGTGGTAGTTAAGAACACAGAGTAAAAAAAAATCCATAGAGACAGAATTGAAAGGCTTTGAATATGGGTAAGGCTTTTTGGAATTTGTTATCAACTTAACAAAGTCAGGGAATTTTAAAAATATTGTTAATGCTCTAGGAGAATTCATCCAATAGACACCGACTTCTAGAGAGCGAAAGCAAGCTGTGTATACATGGATATCCATCACCATGGATATTCCAGAATCAAATGTTAATAAATATGAATCAAGACAATGCATTCAACAAATGCACTATGAAAGCCCATGCGGTTGTTATCCAACTACTGAAAATTTCTGGCTCACGGAAAGCCCACCAAGGTTCAATTCCCATGGGTACCATGATAATGCGGTTTGTTATAATACCACTATGTGGCTCTTTGAAATAATGCAGTTACACGATCATGATGTAGTAAGGGTGGGGACCATTTCAATCCCATAAAACCAATTAAAAAAACATGAGTGCTCTAGGAAAATATTACATTCTGATGTTGCATATGCCATGAGACCAGACACATGGAAAGAGATTGCAAAGTGAAAACCATCGAGAAAAGAGATAAAAAGTGTTAATCATGAGACAAACTCAAAGTTGAAGCAAGGGGATCGAAGTGTAGTAAAAGATGGCTCAGATCAAGAAAGCCCCCAACATCATCAAATGGCAAAAGTCGTCATGGTTCATTTGAAGTAAAAAGTAGAAGAAACCCAAAATGATACACAAGCTAAGGAATTACAATGTGCAAGTTCAAAATCAAAAGGAATTAAACTTTCAGAGGCAGATGCACTGCCAATTTTCAAAGCCGAGAAGGTGGAAGAAGTTAAGTTTTATCCAAGTAAAATCATCTCCATTTTCCTTAAATAGAGGATATCATGGGTTTTGCAATAAAAATGAAAGTAGTATAGATATAGAGGTTGTCGCTTGGACTTTTTCAAGGAAAAATAACAAATAAAATAATATGGAGGCTCTCGATTACACTTCAGTGTTGGCAAGATAAGAAAGAGAGTAATATGGAGGCTGTCCCTTGCACTTTGGGGTTTTGAGGATTTACTTACCACAATCCTGGTTTTTACATGCATTAAAGATAGTGTATAGCTTGTTTAATGATTATATCATCAAGGATTTACTTACCACAAAGAATTATATCATCAAGGATTTGCCATAATTTTTGAAATTATCTTATAAATCATGTTACAAAGGCTTATTGGATGAAAATTGTTGAAATATCTTGTTTCACCTTTTTGGGAACTCAATGCAATAAAGATAACATTACCTAGCTTCATTACCCTTTAGCCCCAACATGTCACTCTTCAACATGTCGCAAAAGTTTCGAAAACAATTGTAGGAAATCCATCAATGTTGGCGTCTTGTCAAGGTGGAAAGATATTCCTCATCAAGCTTTCATCTTGGCTTTATGTGATAATAGATCCAATAATTTGCAAAAGTTCACCTTAAGTCTCCTTATCCTGCCCAACTTCTGATAGAATATCTTTGATATAATTGATTGCTCCCTTCTTGATCTTTTCTTCTTCCATTACGAGTTGAATCGGTGAAAAGAAAAATCTGTTTTGACAGCAGAATGAAAAACAATTGGTATTTGTATCACCTTTCTTGAGCCATCTGTCCTAGGACTTTTGGCCCAATATGACTCTTCCTTTTGTAATATGTTATGATAGTGAAAAACTAGTTTTTCCTGCACATAAGTATGTTGGTCCATTCCGTTGGTTTCCATTATCTCCTGTAAATCTGTGATCTTTGATTTGATTTCCTCTTTCTTCTAAATATGTTACCAAAGGATTTGATATTCAAGATTTTCATCTGCCCCTTTAGATATTTTAGCTTTTGAAAAAACCTATTCATACATGATCCTTCAAACTCTGTATCATCCCACTACAACATGACCATTTAGAAGAAATTCAGGTCTTAGAGGCATATGGACTGAAAATGAAACAGCTTTGGATGACCATCATTGATTGGATTATGTCTCAATAGAATGGGTTTGTGATTTGATTCTGCTCGCAGCAAAATATGTGAAGAGAATGTATACTCAGTTTGTAACCAATTATTGGATAACAAAAACTTTTTCAATCTTTTCGCTTTAGAAGATTGCCTAGTATACCTATTATCCTGTTTACATTGAAAGCTTGAAAGCATGGCTTTCTAAAGGCCATCTAGATTGACAAAGGACTCTATGTCTCCCATTGATCTAGACCAGCTAGGATTACCACTCTTCTTTTCTGAAGGAGATACAACTGTGTTAGAAGTCCCACACAAGAATGCAATGTTGGCAATTGTGAATCATGAATGAATTTGAGATGAATAAACCGAGGTCTTTAAAGGATCTATCTTGAAGAGTAACTATATTCAGAGCATAGATATTTATGACCCCAATTCTCATGTTTCCCCCCATCTTGGAAGAAAAATCAACATCCCCATTACTTCTTGCTTCTAACAATTGTCCATCCCATTTGCAGTTGTTCCATACCATTACAATACCTCTCGAAGCTCCTATAGCAGAAATTGTTAGACAATCCTCAATGTTCCAAATCTTTTTGAGCGCATCCTTACATTCTTCACTTCCTATTATTTTTCTTGTATTAAAATAAATTCGGGACTATAACAACCTATTATTTCCTTGATAACTCTTCTTTTGTAGGGTCATATTTGTACCTCAAATATTCCAAGATTTTGTCTTCATCATTATTTTCTTCTTATATGTGCGCTTAGCCTTGTCAACACTTGTGATATTTTGTTTCTAGCTTCCTAAATAAATCTCTCTACCGGTTTCCTTATTTCTTTATTCCTGGTGTGAGGGCTTCCTTCCATTGTTTTCAGACTTGACATTCTCTTCTATTTTTCCAAACCGTTCACAGTTTGACTTATCATTTATAGGTTTATATTGCAATGGAGAACCTAAAGTGCAATGGACAATTGTGTTACACTTTCCTCGAAACCCCAAAGTGCAAGGGACAGCCTCCATATTACTCTCTTTCTTATCTGTCCCTTGCACTTTGGGGTTTCGTAATGGAAGAAGAAAAGATCAAGAAGGAAGCAATCAATTATTTCAAAGATATTCTATCAGAAGTTGGGCAGGATAAGGAGACTTAAGGTGAACTTTTGCAAATTATTGGATCTATTATCACATAAAGCCAAGATGAAAGCTTGATGAGGAATATCTTTCCACCTTGACAAGACGCCAACATTGATGGATTTCCTACAATTGTTTTCGAAACTTTTGCGACATGTTGAAGAGTGACATGTTGGGGCTAAAGGGTAATGAAGCTAGGTAATGTCATCTTTATTGCATTGAGTTCCCAAAAAGGTGAAACAAGATACTTCAACAATTTTCATCCAATAAGCCTTTGTAACATGATTTATAAGATAATTTCAAAAATTATGGCAAATCCTTGATGATATAATTCTTTGTGGTAAGTAAATCCTTGATGATATAATTCTTTGTGGTAAGTAAATCCTTGATGATATAATCATTAAACAAGCTATACACTATCTTTAATGCATGTAAAAACCTATAGAATATCTTTAATATCATATCTATTTTTGAGAAATTTTCAATATCATAGCTGTTTTTGAGAAAAAATTTTGAGAATTTTTTTGAGAATATCATAGGTTTGCTGGAGATTTCTATATGATATTCTCAAAAAAATTGGTTTCAATGAAGACTGGTCTGAATGGTTAAGATGTTTTTACAGCACTCCAAAACAGTCTATTTTGATCAATGGATCCCCAGCTGGATACTTTGAACCATTCCATCGACTCCGCTAGGGTGACCTACTACCTCCTTATTTCTTCATGATTCTCGTTGAGGCATTGGAAAGAGTCATCTCAAACACAAAAGTGGAAGACAAAATCGAAGGTATTCAGGTTGCAACAAGTGATCCCTTTGAATCTCATCCCCAATTTGTTGATGACACTCTTCTTTTAGATCATCCTTCCGTTAGTGAGGCCATGGAATTTAAATCAATACTAATATGCTATGAGAAGGCTATTGGATGATTAATATAACGAAGTTTAGATTCTTTTCATCAACATTGCATTTGATTTACAGCAAATTACTGTGGATATTGTTAAGGTTTAAAGTTGGAAAATTGCCATCAACATATCTAGATATTTCCTTTTCTGATAAAAGAAAGGAGCTTTGGGACTCAATTTTGGATAAAATGAAATCTTGTCTAGCTCATTGGAAAGGTAAGTTCTTAACCATGGTTAGTAAGCTGCAACTTATAGAGGCTACATTGCAATCTACCCTATACATATGATGTCACTTTCAACATTGAAATTTTATTTGGGAAGGATGTGATGAGAATTTAGATTTCCTCTTTGCAAACAAAATACAGATTGCAGAAGAAGCTTGGCAAACTGCAGATTTAGGAGTTAGGCATTAGGGGCGAAACTTGGTTGGAGATTATTCCAAAATCAGCAAAAATGTTACTTTAAAAATATATAGGCCTAGGGATGCGGTAAAATTATTAATAAAAACCCTACCTAGGGAATATGCAACATGGAACTTTCTATCAAAGAGCTTGCAAATAATCAAGAAACAAATTAGATGGGTGGTCAATGAGGGGGGCTCTACAAACCCTCTACAAATTTTTGGTCTGATACTTGGTTGAAGCTTTATGCTTTTATTTCTTATCCAAAACAGCAACCATTGGTTCAAGCTTATTTGCCTTGTAGAGGTTCAAAAGTCAAAAATTGTAATTAAGTAACAATTCCAGATCTTGGCTTTCTATTAACAATTTGGTTGAGGGAGAGGACCTCAAACAAGAAGCAAAGGAGCTCCAAGGATGCTGCAAGAGTTCTATTTGCCCATTCTTCCACAAAGATTCAATCGTGGTATTAACCTCCATCCTAGCAAAATTCAAATTTAGAAGGTATTTGACCAAGGGAGGTTTTTTCTCTTAATGGAAAGGATACAAATATTTGATGGAGGGAAGTAACAGTTCCCAGGAGATGGAAAATATAGAAAGGCAAGCTAAAAATGACTCTTGGAAATGTTGCTTGGATATGATCTAATTGACCTAATAGAAGATGTAATATTTTGACATTTTATAGAATGGCCCCCAATAAAATCCATACATAGCTAATTTATTAAATAAAAAAAACGATTCTATTTAATAACTTAGAATCTAACATTTAATTAAATATAATGTCTATTTAGCCCATGGGATTTAGGGCAAGTGATGGAAGTGAGGAGTTTCACACTCTAAGCCAAGGTTTGAATCTCATAGGCAAACATTAACCTTTATCAATAGCATGGGGTCAAGTGCTTTGAAATTATGAATTTTCAAAGCAAAGTTCAAATCTTGTTAAATCTTACTAGGCGATATATACATAATTGCAAAATACCACTGTGGCTTGTTGAAATAACGTGGTAACACAGTAATGATGTATTACAGGTGGGGGCCACTTCAGTCCAATATAACCAATTACCTAATATCTACATATATTAACATCCACAAGACAATAGGACACATGGGAGAATCCTCAATAGATTGTTGTTTATCCAATATATAGTAATGTTTTAATGTCCGTGAGGCCATAGGCCATATGGGGCAATCCAATTACCAAAGCATGGTGTACAACCCTACCCCTGCAATATTCGAACTTTGGACCTCCTATTTAGAGTTCCAAAGTCTTCACTGTTAGGCCCACATATATATAAATATTATATACACATTTAAATTTAATTCTTATATTTATAAGTTCACATGTTTAATGTTAACTTGAGATTTTATTTGATACTTTATAAAACATGTTGAACTTAACATTTACAAGTTTATATAAGGTTTTCTATGCGAATTCTTATAAATTTGACTTCTATAATGTATTGTTCACAACATAATATAACTATTTTCTTGCCAAGGTGAAACATTGCAAGCTATTTTTTTGTGCATGAAGAAAGCTTTGCAAAGTTCACATTTTGTATTTTGACTTATTCTTTTATGAACTACTACAAGCATAGCCACTATTTATGAAGTCTTTTATGGCTTGCAAATACATACATAAGTCGAAGCAGATGCAAGAACTTCACTCCTCACAATTTTCAAGTTCAGCACAAGGTTTGGCTGTACCTTAACAATCAAAAAATCAAGCAACAATCTCATCATAGAAAGACCATTCTCTATAGACCACATACAATCACAAGAGCTATTGGTCCAAATGCACTTAAGTTAAACCTGCCAAACCGCTTGTGCCTTCATGATATGATGAATTTCGGCAAACTAGGTACTATGAACCACCACACTTACAAGAGCCAATCCAAATCATACATCCAACTGCCAAAGTTCCAAATTATCAACTCGTACTTCCAAAAGGCAATCTTGTATAAACCAGAACTCAAGATACATGATAATAGGAAAAAGTTATGCATGTTACAGAACGTAAGAGAGGCTTACATCCCAAACTAAATAGTTTCAATCAAATAGTTTTTTTCCTCCAAATTTGAACAGTTATTTGATCTTTCACTATCTCAAGCAGAAATGAAGATAATTTCATCAAAGCAGGGGAGTAATGATGAAAAATGCTAAGCATTTCTTCTTTACTTTAAAAGCAAGTAAAACAATGGTCACATATTCAACATTATATGTTAGTGCTTAGCATCATCTTACCATTAGTCAATATATAACACAAGGGTGTTACCAACATCTAATTGCATCCACCAACTAGGAGAAGCCTACACCATTCTGAGGTAAAGTTATGACATGCAATATTCTTCTTTCCTCTTGAGAACCTTCTAACAGTAAAAGTTCATTCATTTTAATTGGAGGTTTCAGTTTAATTCTCTTAAACAAATCACTGTACATGATTGTTCTTCTTAACAGGTTCATCACATGTTTTCTTCTTGATAGCAAAGCTAAGGGGGTATAGTAAAGTAAAGTAGTTATTAATGTCCACAAGGCCACTGGCCATATGGGACGATGTGGTTATCCAAGTGTTTATCTACCCATACTGAAGTATGGTGTACAACCCTACCCTTTCAGATTTGAACCTTGGACCTCCTATTCAAAGTTTGAAAATCTCAACCGTTAGGCCCACTCAAGTTATACTGATAACAAGGCATGACACTTTCCTCCTCATTTGCAATTACTTATATAAAGATCTTCCTTTACAAGGCCCAATGCTACTTATTAAAAGTTATGTCAAAACTCAAATCCATCTATGCTTCAAGATTTATTCTCCTTCCCAGGAAAAATATCACATCTAGCTCATCCTTGTCAATGGGAATCATTAATCACTCATTTCTTGCCTTCACCACTAGACCTTAAATGTTCTTGAAGAAGACTTTTTGGTGTTCTTCCCTGCCCAAACATTCTTCTTTAATGTTTCAAACCATACTCGAAAAGCACTGTTGTTGGTTCTGTAATCAATTCTTTCCCTTCAATTATTCTTCCTTAACTAAAAATCTAAGTTCCACCAAGAGGGATGGCTAGAAGACCCATAATTTTTGGTAAGAAGAGTATAACAAAGTGGGCAACTATATAAAGAAATAAAAAAAATTACAAAATATAAAAGTTACAAAATAAAAAAAAACCTGAAACACATTTAAGAATGCAAAAGATTGACATAAACATTAACTTTCTTGCTACTAATGATAGAAAAAATGAAAATACAACAATAAATGAAACACAAATGGCATGTCATTGAAAGAATTTGCAGGCTGCATCTGAAATTCAATGGAATTGAACCATTTAAAAACTCAATGCTACAGCAATCGAAAAAAGAAAGATAAGAAGATTAGAATTTGCAAACAGTCACTTGTTTAGAGTTTCTATGTGATTTCCTTCTGTTCTCTTTCATTGTTTTCTAAATTGTGAGTTTAAGGGGCATATGGGTGTCCCTATAAAGTCAGGGAGATAAGGGCTGCATCCTCCTGTCGTGAAAGATATTAAGCAGCATGGACGTGTCCCCATGGAACATTGTTAAAAAATTTGCATTGATAGTTCTCCAAACAAGCATTGTATTTGTATTAAGTCTTCGAACACTTCTAGACATAACAAATGGCACATAAAGGCCAAATTTATGGACACACATAAATCCATGCAGCATGGAAGACAAACTTGGACCTCAGTCCTAATCTTCGGGTTCTAGAGCTAGAAGTAAAATGTTTTTCCATCACTTAGCAGACATTCTTCTCATTGTTATCAGAATTGTACTCTATTTCCACGATTTGTTAATGAAGAGTTCTAGTTATAATAATTGCTCTTTGATTTTCAGTTACCTATACATTTGAAGGATAAGATGGGTCTTTGAGACATGCTGTGTTCAGCCTCCACTGTAATAGATTAGAACTTACAAATGTTCTCCACTCTTTCTCAATTTCATGTCCTTACCCAAAATATATTTCTACATCATAACCCTGTGAAAATTATTTCCTGGAGCAACTTCTCTAAGGCTATATAAAAATTATCCAGCAAATAACTACAAGCATCAAGACCAGGGTAAATTTTAAGAAGTGGAAAACATTTTACCAGTATAGAGTGGGAGGTGAATCTTTTCATTTCAATGAATACAAAGTATATGTATTATATGCTATTATTTGAGAAAAAATTATATAGTTCACTTGTATTATATATAAATTTTAGCACCAATGCTGCCTTGATTCATCGGTTGAGACAAATGGATGTTAAGGCCCACAACAAGGTTCAAACCCCAGCGGCACCAAATGGGCTGTAAATCTTGGTTTGACTTGTTGTTGACTTAATGCCACAGGATAATGTGTTGCTGCAGAGACCAAGATGCAAATCCAAGAGGTACCTTAAACACCAGCCTGTGAATAAACTCTGTGGTTAGGAGACCATCCACAAGCAGACTCAGTGATGGTGCAGACATGGTTGTTACCAGGCTTTGTGGTGAGGAGGGTGCAATCTGATAGAAGACTTAGTGGTGATCCAATTTCAAGTTTCATCATCAGGCTCTATATCTGGCTCATTAGACCTTTCTTTGTTTCTCTGTGCTTTGATTTCCAGTCATAATGTCAATGGCAATATAATAACCAGGTTAGGTGGGCACCCTATATCATTAAGCCCCCGTTTACCGGACAAATATATATATTGCTCATCGGCAAATCAAAAGTTTGAATTTTTTGTGAAAAAATAGCCAATTGCCAGAAAAAAACCCTGGACCATAAAATTAGTCTTAACTAAGCATAGACTTCTCACAATTTGACCACACATAACACACTCTGACAGTTATATCCCTTACAAAAGACAGATATTATGCTCTGCCTAGAACTTAATTGTATAAGTGTACATATAAGACTTGTCAATATTACCAACAAGAAGTGTAGTCAAATGATTGTCTATCATAACTCACTTTTATTTGTATGTGTTCCAACTATTTCACATGTGTTGACAGACATCTAATAGAAATCTAAATAAAAAATGTCTTACATCTATAGCGTTCTATTTAGATTGAAAACTAAAGTTTCTTGATTTATTAACAGACCTGTTTTTTAATAATCTTATAAACAATGCAAATGATTCTAGAAAGAGTTTCGGATTGTAAAATTGAAATGAACTTTTAAAGAACATAAGGGCTAGAAATCAAAGTTATTTAGAGTGATTATTTATAAGTGCATGAGTTGGCCTTTGAGCCCAATAATATCTAGCCCATGATTTTAGACCGTAGGAGCTTTAGGGTAGGCTTTATGCATCAGCCAAATGGTCAATTGGGAAGAAACACTCTTATATATAGGTGTGGTCCTTCATCAAACTCTAATATGCTTAAAGAAAATACTGAGTTTCCTTTAAATCTTTCTGTGCATAATTATTTCAAAAGGTTGCTAACTATTTGCCCTTAACACTGATTAAAATATTGGATTTGTTTTTAATTTGTATTTCAATCCTTGCTACATTCTTTCTTTCTGATGAAACAATTTTCTTGTAACTTGTTCATTTAATAATCATGTATTTCTTCTCTAAAGTCTTTGGAGGAATTAAATAGTTGCACATGCATGAAATAACCATCTTCCCTGCATCAGTTTTTTCCTGTATGTGCATATTCTATAGCTTCTTGCACATTTCTATTATTGCTCAACTATCACCATCATGCTGAGTTACTTTGTAAACCATATTTTCAGAGACTTCTTCAAGGGAATTTAAACAAGTAAATAAGTGCTTCCTTCTAAGCTATTAACGATGCAACTGGAAACTTTGACGAGAGCATGATGTCTGTCTAGGTTATTAAGCTTTGCTATATGCCAATCACAATTAAATAGACATTGGAGGTCCATGTTCCAGTACCTCTGTAAGGTTTCTGAGATGTTGCTTTTCTAAACTGTTATGGACATTAAAAACATTTTTATGATCTGTTACCAATAGCAACGCAGATCTTCGCAAGTGGTAATAATTTTCATGATTAATGAAGAATGATAGTTATAATGATTCAAATGCAAGCATTGGACAAGCTTTAGATAATGGACTGTTTCCTACTCCAAAAGAAAAAGACAAGAAAAAAGGCTAAATATTTAGTTTTGCAACTGCCAGCATCACATACCTAAGAATACAAACAAGTTAAATTATTAACATTTTTTCAACATAAGACAACAGATCATTGTAATATCTTCAGTCTTAGCAAATGCAGTATGAGTGCTACCTAGCCATCCTGTGGAAGGGGCACCCTCTGCTCCCTCAGCAGTGGCCACCCACTAAAGATTGAAGTAGCTAAACTGCTAGAAATGCAAACACGGTTCAATCATTCCCCATTGTCTCTATGAGCAATAAAGGAAAAATGTTGCAATGACTTAACAGATTTAAGTGGTGAAATTCCATGGAGTAAAACAACGCTACATGCCTAAAAATCTCCTTCAAAGATGAAGCTCAAGATTTCAAGTACCACTAAGATATTTTAGTGGAAGATTCTCTTTAGGACCTAAAAAAAACTTTTTTGGACCTAATGTAAGCAATTTTTCCTCAAAATGTGTACAACAGTCCGCTCCATTAACCATTAGCGATTAATCACTAGACTCATACAAATGACTATTTCTTTTTCATTTGTAAATAATTAAAATTAATTTCATATTATTTCTATTGTAATGCTACTGAATTGATCTTAGCGCTTATGATCCTATTGGGATTCAATCATGTCTTTTAGAAAAGGGTCAATTTGTCAGATGAAGTTTTCAATCAAGAGTTTGCCCTCAAAAGTCTTGCTAGCTCTAAGAAATTTTATAGAGTTGAGCATAGGTATTACAATACAGAAAACTTTTGATTTCTAAGGAAGAAAGGCAAGCATAATATGTTATAATAATTATATTTTTACCTTCTGTTGGATCTGGCATATATTTGGCAATCCGATACTTCTGCAAGTTAAAACAGCTAAATTTATTTTCCTTTAAAAAAGAATCACATATGAAATAAATCTCTAAGTATATGAAAATACTAAATCAGAAACTGACATTTCTGCTAACAAACCTGTAAGTGGCTTTTCACATGATATATTGTCAAACCCTCCACATTCATAAGCTTTAAGACACCTTTGGGAGTTGCTTCTGCATGCCAGATATGACTGATAAGTACACAGATTTTAACTAGCTTATTGATAATGAATGCAAAATGCCACCCTTTTATCCTTAGTAGGATGCCAATTACTCACTCTCGGCACCACCTAGCTTCTTAACAGCTTCCACAAATCCTTCATGTAGTTCTGGGGTCCATCTCAGCCGTGGCTTATTAGAAGTCCCGCTGGTTCCAGATAATGTAGAGCTTGATGCTAGTTGATTACCTCCCTTGGATCCTTGGAACTCCTGAGAAAGTTGCCTCTGGGGTAATACTGAACCCGCAATTTGCGGCTTCTGAGACTGATATATTGTCTGTACAAAGATAGAAAAGCCAGGGAAATCAGCCTCTTACATTCACACAACTTGGATAAGCAAGATGGTGCATCAAATTAGGCGAAACCTTAAAAAATGCATGCAAAACATGTTCAGGCCATCTCAAAATGAGGATGTTCGAGATTACAGGGAAAGGCTACCTACATTCAAGCCAGGATCTTCACCACTTTCCACTACAAGGAGGTTACTCCAATTGGCAGCCAAAGAGTCATCATCAGAGGCCAGTTGAGAAGCCCAATCTTGCCAGTCTGAATTCTTACCTTGAACAACCATTCCACTACCGGCAGCACTTTGATCATATTGGTTACATTCTGAGGCGTCCTCAGGGAAATTGAATAAATCCTGCAAAGGATCCCCTGAATGTGTAGGCTGATAGGTCTTTTGCACATAGTCCCCCGAAAATAACGAGTGAGACAAGGCAGATTGTGAGGGTGGTGTAACACTAGACCGTAGTGAACTCTCTGATGGATGAGGAAGGAATGGAAGGACACCAGGAGGATGATGGTGTTGTGATGAGGGGGATGAGAAATGCAGACTTGTACAAAATGTCGAAGAAGTGGAAGAGATGTGATCAGGATCAATGGGATTCGACAATGCAGAGACAACATTTGATGGCATAGGATTGGAATTCAGTTTCTTACCTGAAGACAGTGATGAAAATGAAGGAAAGGACTGCGTTTCGTGAAAATCCACTATTTCAGATGAAGTGAACGATACTGCCTGAAGCAGATCATGTTTAACAGAGGTTGGATTAGTAGATATACTAGCATTAGAGGGTTGATAAGAAACACAGGAAGGAGGACCTTGGACAGCATTCTGAGATCCCATGCTGCCTCCTTCACGCTGCAAATTATTCATTTTCTGAGTGCTCATCATTTCTGATAAAAGAAAGACAGTCTGACACCAATCTTGTTCACCCACGGAAACCCAAACTCAATATGTTTCCCAACAAAATTCAATACTGTACCTAGACTTTTCACCATGCAGGCACCCTGCCAGTGTCAGAACCTTGAACTTTTGAATCTGCTGCATCAACTACTGAATCTCTGTAATTAAAGCGCATCCCTGCTGGCAATCCAGTTTAACATATTCCAAATTCCCAGTCATGATTTTTCTTACACCTTTAGCAGAGTTCACAACTCTAAAAGCGCATCTCTGAATCATGAAATCTGCATCAGACAATCTTATATCAAGTCTAGCCAATTCCTCCATCAAACCCTTATCAATGTCGCAGAAGGCAGACAGAAACTGCATTCAATAACTTACACTTCAGCATCCTCTGAAAATATTCCTCAAGCCTTCTCGCATGTCTTCAACTACATCATAAAACCAATAACTCAAGCCACTGGAATTGCTTATGGACTATATTTCTTAGTCCAAAATAATAACAAGAATTACCTATAGGCCCAGCCTGTTGTTGTTGCTTCTGAGTCTATTCTGTAACAAATACCCCTGTCACGGTCAATATTTCTATTTCTCTGATTTTCCCGAAAATCATCAACCCACTAAATAGAACAAAAACACATAAATTGAGCAGCAAGAAGAAAACCCCAAAAGTAATAGAGGTGATTACTTTTGCACGCAAGAATCTCGCCTTGGAAAATCTTTACCAAAACCATTTATTAGACATAATTGCACTAATCCGCCAAAAGCCCTCGCTCCCGTCGTGAACAAATTTGATTAAAAAGAGCCCTGTTAATTGAACATGCAAAGGCCACCGATATCACCCCTTTCTGCGTAGAAGAACAAGCTTCATAAATATCTCGCTAAAACCCGCAAGTCTCGTAGGAACTAGTCCTTCTAAAAATCAATACTTGCAATTCCTACATCAAAGACGAAATGCATGTATGACTACTCTAAAACATATTTCTGCATGTGAAAACGTGGCCACTAGCCATGCTATCCTTCTCTCCTCGTACTTTTTCCAATGTTCCCCAAAACACAAACGCTTTAGAATCGAATCCTTATCTACAGACGGAGCTTCACCAGTTGTTTTCAATTTTTATTCCTTTCAAAAACAACCTACTCCTAAAAAAAATTGTGCGAACAATGAGAAACCTAAAATCCATTAAAATTAAAACCTAATTATTTGCTTCACAACAGATTTTACAAATGAGATTTTTAAAAAAAATGATTTTTCTTCAATGTTCTAATGTTCTGTCTATCCTCGTTGAAGTTTAAAATCACAGGTTATTGTTCATCTCAAACAAAATTCTGCTGACATTAATAAACCTCGAATTGAACGAATTCGTCGTTTGTCTAGCCTTGGCAAATCCATCACAAAATAACCACTTAATCAATTCTTAAGATTTCTGGAGAAGTTGACTAAAATTAATGCAACGTACGTACAGTGCCACAACGAAAGCAAAACAAAAGATTCGACTTACTTTTGCGCACCTGCAGAGGAGAGGGGAGGGCAGGACCGAACGAGGTTCGAACCGGGGAAGTCCTTGTTAATATGCGGGGCCAAGCATTTCCTATCCTTATGTTCACGGCAAGTGCATCCGAGTTGCTCTCTAAAGTGGCGCACCTATTTTTCTCCGATTTTTGTTTATCGATAACTAGAAATAAAAGCCGATAAGGACCCGTACGAGCTGCCCTCTCAAAACCCCAAACAACAATCGTATTGTGTACGATTTTTTTAATTAGATTATCACACGGCTTCTCTCGAAGTTGACCAATCCGCCATCAATAAACCAAAGATTCCGATCCATATTTTCTGTTAATTTTAATCAAACGAAATAATCGGGCATCTTATACTGGGAGATTGTTGGAATTCATAAGGAATCTTTATAATTTTTTTATAATTTTTAATTTTAGTCGAATTTTAATTTTTTAAAATCAAAATATTCTACCAATATCAATCGACTTATCTATTCTAAAGAATTAAAATGTTTATTATATAATAGAATATAATGTCCGATGGCCTTATTTTCCAAAGAGAGCCCTACAGTCTCCGATCCAACTGGAACAATTAGTCACCGTTGGTTTGTGTAGAGACGTGTTATTGTACGTTTTTTTTATAATTGATTGAATGAGAGAGATGTCCTGTCAACTTTAGCTGATGTGGGTTGTCCTTTTTTATATTATGTCACACAATTATTGGAAAACCCGGAAGGAGCATTGGAATGTATGCCATTTGATTTTCAGCTTTTACAATCCGTTTGTCCTTTACTTTTCTGACAAGGTAAATGGATCTCATTGTCCCTAATCGATGTCTCTACCTTGGTTATTAATGTTTATAATTGTTAATATGGACGGAATTAGGTAGAAATTAGGATATGAGTTTGAAGTCAAGGGTTGTCAAAAGGCTAACACACTTTGGTGAATTTATCAAGCCAAATTTGAATTTGAACTCTTGTCATCAGTCAAAGGCGGCGTCAAAGAGCACAACCTTTCAAGTACAAAAGTTTATGTGAAAACCAACACATGATTCCAAAAGAGCATAACCTTGCAAATACAAATGACCAAGATTTATTGGAAAATTAGCGCAACTTTCATAAGAAGTTCAACGAAACATCGAACAAATACATCTTAATGCTGAAAGTATTAGATTTTTTTTTTAGCAAAAATTTAAAAAGTATTGGATTTTTTTAACAAAAACTTAAATTCAATCGATAGAAATATAGTCTCTAAAATATTTTTTATTTTTAACTTTTTAAAAAGAAAAAAAAAACTATTTTACTCTACATTTTAAAAAATTAATAATCTATTTCATCAAAGGACTAAGTCAAGAATGGATATCATCATTGTGTGTAATTATTTTGAACACTCACAAAAAGCATTGCAATAATGAAATGGAGAGATGGAGGACGAGCAGTGGGTTCATTCAAAGTGTATCAATGCTTCAAACCCTTACCACGAGTGTGTGAATATTATTTTTAGAAAATTGTTGAAGCTAAAGAATATTAGGAGAAAGGACACACAGGAGGAGGAGGAGCAGGGATAGGAGGAGCAAGAAAGGCGATAAATGAGGGTTCTATTGTGACAAAATACCCTAAGGATGCAAATAGGAGAGATTCTAATCCTTTGGATCCAAGAGCAGTAGATCTAAATTCGACAACAGAAAGGTCAAAGGGAGGCGCTTCATGGGCGCAAGTTTTGAAGAGAAGTCACAATTTGCAAGAAGAGAGATTTGTTTTGTCTCTGGATAGGGATGAAAAGGGTTTTACTCTTAGGGTCCCAAAAATTTTGACTGACAAAGTGATTCAAAAAGGAAAAAAAAAAATTGTCAGGAATAAGGAAGTGGGTTCGAGATAAATGGAAACTTTTGGGGCAGGAAGCAATGGTGGCTTTGCCGAATAATTTTTTGTTGCTTAACTTTGTAAATTCGAAGGATATAGCAAATGTTTTATTGAGGGGCCCCTAGTTTTTTGGGAGGAGGGTTACTTTTACAAAAATGGATCCAAGGCTTTAATCTAGCCACAACCACTCTTCAATCAGTGCTCTTATGGGTGAGTCTACAGAGGCTTCCAATGGAATTTTGAGATATAGTATTATTCTTGGGATAGCTAAATCAATTGGAAAAATAATTGCTTTTGATTCAGCTATTAAATCTCGAACCTACCCAGGTGTTGTAGGTGAGTTGGAGAGGAGAGGGCAATCCTCCAAGGGAGGTCCTAGGTTCGAATCTCCACCCTACCAAAACATTGAATTGGGTACCCAAAATCCAATTGATAATGTTGGTGCGGGCAGGTCCGGGTGCGACTCCCGGGTGACTTTGACGATGTAGAACCCCCTGTTTGTGGTCTCTCAGACCAAGGCGGCCCCACAAGGGGTTTTTCTCTTCTTTTTTTTTTTTAAATCTCGAACCAAAATGGTAGTGGTTTTTTTTTGTGTACAAGATGATCTAGCTAAACCACTACCTAAATCTATTAGGCTAGTTTCAGATTACAAGGAATTGGAAAAGGAGATTTGGTATGAAACTCCAATTCCCTTATGTAACCTTTGCAAAAGGGTGGGGCATGTTTGGAAAATATGCCCAAAAAATCCTAAGGAGAAAGTTATGAATAATAGAACTAGACAACCTTTGAGGGTTTGGAGAAAAAATGAATAGTTTTGGGGTAGAAAGAAATTGTGAAAGTAGTAAGGGTCCATCTTCAAATAGCTTTGAGGTTCTTGCTACCCTTTATGGGGATGGCATTGTTGGAGGGGAAGAGGTTATTCCAAAAACTCAACGTGAAGGTATTAATGAATTGGTGACTGAGGATCTGATTGAAAATGAAAATAATTTTTCTTTGCATATAGAAGAGAATGTTGAGAAAGAGACACTCTCTAGAAAAATTGAAGGAAAAGAGTATAGAAATGAGGGTTTCAAGAGAAACCACTCCTCAGCAGAATGTGACATTGATTGGCTATGGGAAAAAATATATATTAACATTATTTAGAATGGGTCGGAGGATGAAGAAGATGGAGGAGAATGGACTTCTACTAGTGATTCAGAGTTGGAAAAGGAGGAAAAGGTTATCTAGAATTTTTTTGCTATAAGTAGAAGGAAATCTAAGAAGGTTGATTTGAGAATTTCAATTTATTGAGGAAGGTTGAATCTTCGAGAATTGGGAACCAAAGTTGTTGCTAATGATGTAGTTGATGGGAAGCAAATAATTTTGTCTCTGGGAAGAGGAAAACTTTCTCAACTTGATGCAAAATAAATTTTCTATCTTAGAATATTCGGGAAGATGAAAAATTCAATTTGGAAAATAGCTCAAGTGGAAATGGTTATTGCTTATGGTGTGTTTGGGGGTTTATGGTCTATGGAGTCCGAAGCGACTGGAGGGACATTGTTTGCAAATTTATGACAAGTTTATTTCCATTTTGTTCACATGATTTGCAAACTAAATTTAATAATTCCCAACAAGATATAATTGCATTTTGTTGTCAGGAGGTTAAGGAAATGGAAAAACTTGATAACTATATGGTGCAAACTCCCGAAGATAGTATTGGTTTCAAATATACTAAAATTTTAGATGGCAGATGTAGAAAAAGCAATAGGGCGAGTTAATGTTACTATTTTGGTCATTGCACTTTTGGTTAGAAAATATTGTATGGTTCAAAAAATGTAGGATTTGATTTGTAAGAAGATAAGTTATTTTATGTGCCTAGGTTGATTCATTTGTTTTTCTTGGATCCAGGAGTTTTAAAAGGGAAGGGCTCTTTTCAAAACCTTATTATTTATCAATAGCAAAAAAACGTTATTTTGGACACCTACGAGGCTATGGTTATATTGAAGGGTTAATTAAACAGTTGAGATGTCATGCTTGATACACATGGTAGGACTCTAAATGAACTTATTTTGGATACCTACAAGGCTATGGTTCTATCGAAGGGTTAATTAAACATATGAGATGTCTTGCATAATACATGATAGCATTATAGATGAACTCAGACATCGCCATTATAAACCTTGGTTCATAAGGTAAGACAAAGTCAATGAGACCTCAACCTTACAAGGAATCGTACCAGGATAGCTAACTAACAAACACTTAGCCACTACCAACTGTTTAATCCTCTTTCGGGTACACTGTGGTTTAGAACCCAAAACCCTAACCACTGTGCTACCCTAAGATGGCAATGTCATGGATTTTATAGATGAAAATGTCTCAAACAATTTTTTTAAATAAGTTGTTATGGAATTTTTAAACGTCCTAGTTGAAACAAACCTGGTATTCTGGTGCACTTAAGTCTAAAAGCATTCTAAACCCACTAAAAGAGCTTAAAAAACATTCTAAACCTAGACAATGTCATCTAGAAGACTCAAGTTCAAACTTGATTAGGACTTGTAAAAAAAGCTTGTGCTTTATCCTAAATTTGTAGTCTATGTTAAAACACTATAGTAGTATGGCTTTGGGTTCTCATTAAAAAGACTTGGGTTCAAACCACTCCACAAGGGATCTATCCCTTTCAAAAACCCATGCTTTACCCTAAATTGTTTTGCTTTGTTGGGACAACATAGTGGTATGACTTTGGGTTCTCATTTAGGAGAACTAAGTTGAAACCATTGCATAAGGACCAAGATCCTTTGAAAAACCCGTGTTTTACCCTAAAAAAATTTATCCTAGGACAATATTGTGGTATGACTTTGGGTTCTCATTTAGGAGACCTAAGTTCAAAATCACCACACAAAGGACTAGAAACCTTTGCAAAACCCGCACTTTACCTTATAATTTTTTTACCTAAAATAGAAAGGTTGGTTGGTAGTGGTTGAGTGGGTTACCTCGGTTCGATTTCCTAGACGATCAAGGGTCCTATTGATTTGATATTTACCTAATAGGCTAGGGTTTATAGAGGTTCCCTAGTCAACCAAAAAAAATTAATAAAAAATCATTAAATGGTTTAGAATATTTTTTAAAGGAAAAAATATATACTTTAACATATGAATGAGTCTGGGGAACAACGCAATGGTTTGGGCTTTGGCCTCTCTTTGGAAGATCCAAGATTCAAATCGTGGTATGTGTGTGTTATCACCCCCTATTGATAAGCTTAGCTCTTGGTCTTACAAGGGGTCATGGTTGGGATGAGAATGCTCAGTCCTAAGCATTGGTCGTAGGGGTTTCTCATCGATAAAAAAAAATGTATAACGATATTTATTTATTTTTGGCTGGATAATAAAGGGGTTGTAATTGAGTCCCCCATCCTTGACAAATTACAACTCTTTTCTCTAGAGCTTGAGAGTTTACAAATAGATACACTTCTCATCTCAATTGAGATGTTATAGCTAGAAACCTACATCATTTTACATAAATTATTTGAATTATTGATTTTCATTTTTTGGATCTTTTCAATTTTCTTTATGAATACAAATATTTCAGAATTCAACATCCTTCTTGACATTTTCCTATAATAGCCTTCACAATACAAAACTTCACCTCTACTATTTATGCATTGCATCGTAGTAGAGTAATATTTCGAAAACATCGCACTCTCATAGTCCGCTTTACCAAATCTAGATTGCTAGTTTCCTTCCTGGAACACAAGTGCAACCACAAAAATTAAAATATATAGTTTATATGAAAACACATTATTGCTACAAAATAAAGTAGATATTACCAATGGAAAACATTAAAGTAAATATTAATCATTAATTGATTTAGACAATCAACATTTTCTTGTCAGCTTCAACTAAACTTACTACTTCCTCTAACCATGGAAAGGAGAATTTAACTTCACAATCCTCAATCAAAATCCCTCTATTGGATAGCCTATTTGCACACTTGTTTCCTTCCCTTAATGTATATGTAAACATGATTTCTTCAAAATCTTTAGCAAGATCTTGAATTTCCACAATTATATTTTGTATGTAGCATTAGCTTTCCTTAAAATTGTATTTATTACTATGAGAGAATCACCTTCCATCCATATTATATTCCATTTAATTTTTTTGCATTTTTCTAACCCTTATAAAGCCACCCAAGCTTCAGCTTCATTATTTATCTTAAATCCACTATTGAAAGCGTAATGAGATAAAATCTCTCCTCTATTATTTCTAATTATTCCTCCTCCTCCTATTGGTCCTGGATTTCCTTTAGATGCTTCATCAAAATTCAATTTAACCCACTCCACATCTGGTGGTTTCCACTTTATATTCTTTGCCTTCTTTTTGCTTCTCTTGTACCCAACATCATAATTCAATTTAATGACTTTGGCTCCATCTATCAAGGCTCTCTGCTTCTAGATTAGGGATTAGGTGAGTTGATAGCTTTGGTTTAGACTCCTCTATGGCTAAACATATCTTCCTTTTCATTACCTCTAAATTGCTTTCATTTCCTTTAAATATTCTTTTATTCCTTTCTAGCCATATAGTCCAAAGTATTGTATCTTTTGATATATCCCATATTGTTTGTAAAGCCTCACTTTTATAAGTGCTCTACCATTGTTTTAACCAATCTTCAATTATGCTATTCATCACCATGCATTTTCCAAACATTGTAAAAACCCATTGCCATAAATTCCATACTATTGAACAATGTCCCAAGAGATGGTCTATACTCTCCTCCTTTTTACAAAGAACACATTGAGGAAGGCCATGAAAACCCCTTTTCATAAGGTTATCCCAGGATAAGATTCTTTTATGACCTACTATACAAACAAACATTTTAACTTTAGGAATGCTTAGACTATCCCAAATATCTCTCCATATTCTAGTGATATTATTATTTTGTTGGTGGTGTACATTATATCCACTTCTTGTTGTGTATTCTCTTGAGCTATTCAACTCCCAAATCAATTTATCATTGGTTCCCCTCGAAATAATCATAGTTGTTATATTTCTACTCAATTGCCTCATAGCATCAATGTCTTGTATACTTGTAAAAAAACTTCTTTCCATTTGTATCTTCCTTCCTAATCCTTGTACAAAATTTTTTAAACCCTATCATCATATTTGTCTTGAAGCAATCTCATCCAAGGTTTCAAAATTGGATCTAAATTGAGTGGTTTTTTATCACACCAAGTATCCATCCAAATAGAATTTTTTTCTCTAGTTCCCACCACCCATTTTAAACCTTTAATCATAATATCAATAGGTGTTTTTAAACCATTCAAAAGAGCAAAACCATTTGGTAGAGAGAATGCAATAAATATTAAACTTGGGTCATTGGGATCAACATACTTAGAATAATTCTTGCCCATTGTCTTTGACTCTATTTGTACAATCTCTAGATTACTTTTTCCCTAAGAGCTAAGTTTGCATCTATAAGAACTCTTAAACCAAGACCTACCCTAGTTTTATCATCACATGCCTTGCTCCATTTCACCAAATAAAATTTGTTTTTATCATGTAAACCTAACCATAAAAGGATCACATAATATAGATTAAACTTTTTTCAACTGATTTTGACATAGAATACAATGACATATAATATGTTGGAATGGCCTGTAAGACTAACTTAATTAACTACACTCTTCCTACTAATTATAACCATCTACATTTCCAATTTGGAAGTTTATTCTAAACTTTACTAATAACTGGATTCCATAATTCCATCCTCATTATCCCTTCAAATAAAGGCATCCCTAGATAAGTTGTTGGTAAATTTACCTCCTCCATTTGAAGTAACCTACAAATTCTTGCTTTGATATTAGTTGGAGTGTTAAGGAAGTAAATTTTGAATTTTGTCCTATTAACTTTTTGCCCTAAAGCTCTTTCGTATTCCTTTAAAAAGTTATTCAAAGCTCTGACATCATTTATCCTTGCCCTTTCAAAAAGGATTGTATCATCTACAAACGGTTGATGGGTGATGTTGTTGTTGTTATTACTAACCTTAAGTCCACTTATAAGACCATCATTGTAAGCCTTATTTAAGTTCCTACTCAAAACCTATGCCATAACAATGAGCAAATAAGGAGATAGAGGATGTCCTTGTCTAAGGCTTCTCTTAGATTTAAAAAATTGTGTTACTAACCCATTGACCAACATTGAATAAGAAACTGTATAGACACAAGCTTTAATCCATCTAACCTATTTTTCCCAAATCCAAACTTTTCTAAAACTACAAAAATAAAATCCCATTTAACCTTATCATAGGCTTTACTCATATCAAGTTTTAAGATCATTGATCTCTCTTTTCTTGAAGCTGATGAATGTATAACTTCATGAGCTATGATCCCGTCCAGAATTTGTCTCCCTTTCATAAATCCTCCTTGCTATTATGAAATAATTTTATCTAACAATGACCCTAATCAATTTATCATCACTTTGGAGATAATCATATATGCCATATTCAATAGGCTTGTGGGTCTAAAAGAATAAAAAAATTCAACATCCTTCTTTTTTGGAATTAGGGTAAGATATGTTGCATTTATTTTATAATGTATGTATTATTGTACCCTAGACTATTCCACTACCACCAATAAAGAATCATTCACTATAACTCAATTATGTTGGTAAAAAGTTGCATAGAGCCCATATGGACCTAGGGATTTAGCCTTGTCAAAAGAGAAAAGAGCTAAATAAACTTCTTCTAGAGTAATAGGCTCCATTAGTTTTCTATTGTCTTCATTCATTATAACTGAAGCAACATCTTGAATAAGTTTATCATTAAGAACTTTAGTCTCCTCTGATACTAGAATATTCTGATAAAAAGACAACCTCTTTTCTAATTTCACTCTGATATTCAATCCAAACCCCTTATATTGATTTAATTCTACTAATTCTAGATGTTGACCTCTATACTATAGCCATTATATGAGAAAACTTTGTATTTTTATCTCCTTTTAACCATGTTTGTCTTGATTTTAATCTCCAGAATCTATTCCTTACTCAAAATATTATGATATTAGCTAAGCAACTCCCTTTCCTATGAGTTGGATTATTATGATCGCCTTTTTTGGAATTTTGAAAGTTTATCTTTTAGTTCTTCTTTCTTCTCAAAAATGTTGCCAAAAGTGTTTTTTTTTCATTCTTTTAATATAGATGTCATGGATTTAATTTGATTTGGAAGAGCATACAACCCACCATTACCTGAAGAATTCCATTTTTGAGCTATCATATCAGCAAATTGAGGATGGTCTTCCCACATCTGTTCATATTTAAAAGATGATATTTTTTACTTTACTTGCCACCATTTTAACTCTTATTAACAGTGATCCGAACTAATCCTTGCCAAGGTATTAATTTTAGCACAAGTTCCTTCATCTAGCCAATGATCAAAGAGTATGCATTTGTCTAAGTTTTATGTTATTATGTTATGACCTCTCATGTTGTTGGTCCAAGTATAGTTGACTTCTTCAAACTCAACCTCCCATAGATTATTATTTTAAATAAAAGTTGAGAAATCTCTCATACTTTGGGTTAATTTCCTAATTCCCCCAAATTTTTCATCCAAATTGGTTATGGCATTAAAATATCCTATGATCATGAATCATGTTTATTGGTCTTTACTTCTCATAAAGGCTTCAATCCCACTCCAAACTTCTAATCTACCTGATTGAGTTGTAGGTCCATAGACATTGATAAGGATGAAATGATATTTTGCAAAGTAACAAGTGACTAAAGAGGCTATCCAATGCCTAGTTTTATGAATGGTTACACAAGAGCTTCTAGAAGGATTCCAACGAGTTAGAGTTCCCTCTATCACTCCTTCAAAATCCATAGCATCCCATTCACATCAATGCCCAGATTGCTTTCATAGTTTTTTAAACTTCTATTGTTATTTTAGTTTCCTGGATACAAATAATATCAGGCTTATTACTTAAATATAGGTCCCTAATACACCTCTAATTAGAGGGGGCATTAGCACCCCTTATATTACATGATATGACAAGCATGTCTCATTAGGGTATTTTGGCCCCACCTGCGTATTACCAATATCATTTTGTTGTTTGGTAGATAGAATTTCAACCAACTTAGTTTATGTTCCTTTCTCTATGTTTGCTCTTGCTTCCCTGGATCTTGCTTGATAATTTGAGGGTTTTTTTCTCTTTTTGCCTTGCCTATATCAGGAGTAGATCTTATTAATCTATTCCTCAATATTCTTTCATAATTTTGTTTTTCATCATATTTATCGTCTCCTGGCTCTATTACAAAAGCTTTTGACTTGTCCTACTCATTTTCTGGTACTTCCTTATTAATGGTAGTGGTGTTAACTTCTAAAATTACATTTTCTTTACCATTTTTTTTCTCCTGAATAGTGCATGGTACTTCAAGAGAGTCTTCAAAATCTAATGAGACACATTCCTTAGGTTCGTCGAGAATGTTCTTCCATAAATCAAGATCATACTGAATAGACATTTCCTTGTTAATATGTTGAAACTGTTGTACTATATCCTCTAAGTTTTGGTCTACTTTTTCTTCATAGGGTAAAGTCTCAAAAGAGTTGGCATTTCTTCCAATATCCTTCCTTACTGTTCTCCATAGTTTATTTTCTTTCATTTTTCTAGATCTATTTTTGGAAGTTACATACCATCTTCATCCATAACCATTTGTAAATTTCTCTTGCGATTTTCTACATAAGATTTATTTGGGCTCTTCTTAGGGCATGATCTCTCAATATGCCCCACCTCATGACATATTCTACATTTAAAAAATATATTTTTTATAATCTATGGTTTGGGTCCACATCTTATCCCCATACTTAAGAATGATTGATTATGGTAAAGCTTTACTTATATCAATCATGACAAATATTCGAGCATAAATAACCAAGAATCCATCTTTCATCGTATCTAAACTCTCAAGAAATTCTCCTAAAGTTTTGTCTATTGCCTGTAAGGTATCTATTTACCAAATTTCAATGGGTAACCCAAACATTCTAACCCAGACTGGTACTAGGTATAGATTTACATTTTCAAGTAAAAAGCCTTCATACCAGCGGGTAAGGAAGAGTTCTGCTCTTCCCATAAACCAAGGACTCCCTTTTAGGATGTTTTCTCTTTCTTCCCTACAAAAAAAATGGCTAGGAATAAATGATAGAATCACTCCTGGAGACTTCCAACTCCTATCATTCCATTTTCTCAAGGTTGAAGCCCTTGGCAAATACTCATTAAATTTACCAAAAACCACGCTATCTTGGAGCAACGAGGGTCTTTTTGAGGTTCGTTGACTAACCTCTACCACTAGATATGATTCTAAGGATTTAACTATAAATTGACCCATGGAAAGGAAACTAAAACTCAAAATCTATTGAAATTTAGTTGAATGTCCTATAAAAAATATCATATTTGATAAAAACTTTATAATAATTTGCATGCAAAATTTATAAGATAAAAAAATAAAAAAACATAGCTAAGAAATTCTATGTCCAGATAGAATGCCTTGTCTCACTAAAGTCCTAGCCCTTCATTGCTCTTCCCATCATCCGAACCCTAGCTAAAAAATATTTATAATTTTATTTTTTGCAACTTGAAAATTATCATTGCCCTTGTTTTGAATGGTTGACTTCACAGGATCGTATCTCTTTTTTTTTATTTTGCTTGGATTATTTCATATGACCACTCATTTTAAAGCTACTCAAATTTCACACAAGTTGGTCTAATAATCAGTTGAATTGGACAACCCTTCGCAAAGATATGGCTCCTAAAAGATGACACATTTAAAAAAATCCCAAATCCTTCGCGAAGCTCCAGGTAAACCCCAATCTCTTTTTTTAATAAGTTATATGAACGATATTAATTGTTTGTAATTTAGATTATTTTCATCAAAGTAACAAAATATTATATTTATTATTAAATTAAGTAGATTATATTTAGTTTTTTATTAAATATAGTTTTCATCTTATTTAAATAGTTATGTTTTCATAATCAATTCTTTAATATTATTTTTCAATGCATTAACACAAGTTTTTATGAGGGGTCCCGATCCCCTCATACTGAGTGGGTTTTGAACTTTGGATCCTCTCAAAGAGAGGCCAAAGTCCTTACCATTGCAATAAGATTGCAACTCAAAGTTCTTCAATATTATTGTCATTAAGAAAAAAAAAAAAATTCATTCAACTATCTTTTAAAATTTAAATTTTGCCATGATTAACGTTGTGATTGGTTCAATTATCTTCAACCTTATTTCCTTTCTTATAACTATGTTAACATTTTAAAGATATTTTCTTCAATAGTGGTTGATAGACATAAAAAATAACATTATATTTATTCAATATCCATATTTGTTTTTCTTGATAAAATTAATAATAATGTGTGAATCCCCCTCAATTGCAATATATTTTCATCAATTTTCAATTACAATCTTGATACCTATAAGAAGCACCTTAGTCTTTGCATAGTTGATTAGTTAAAGTTTCATATGATTCTAAATAAGCGAAGAAAATTTTTCCTTTATAATTTTGAAAAACATCACCTTTATAATTTCTTTCTAGATTTCCTTTAGAAGCAACTTCCAGATTGATTTTAATGAATTCAATTTATAGATATTTTCATTTTACCATAGATTAATGCATACCCTTTCTATTAACTCATATTTCCTAAATTACCATTGCTTATATATTCAAATCATAAAACGAAAAGGCTAATGCCTTTTCTTCCACAATTGAGACTTCCCACAATGAGCACTATGCTTGTAAACATTACTATTCCAAACTTAGCTATGATTCTAAGATTTGTTATTTTAAAATTATACTATCCCTTTGAAGTTATATTTCAACAAATAATGGTACTATAATCCTCCACAAAATGCATAATGCTTTAACTTTAAAACAATTAATCTAGTATTTATAATCCTCCACAAAATGCATAATGTTTAAATTTAAAATAATTAACCTAGCATTTACTCACAATGATTTAACTTTGAAAAAATTAATCCAATGTTTCATCAACTCTTTTAACAATGATGAAGCTATAATTATATTTTCATTTTTGTAAAATAATCCCAACTAATAAGCAAAGGGACAATGAAGAAGTAATGGTTTAATGTTTCAAAATCTTCTTCTTTGCAAACTCTCACCTATAAAAATTTTGCTTTGGAATTCTAACCAAAGAAAAATTGAGGTCTTAGGGAGGACCTATGATGGATGTTGAAAATACCCTTATTTTATCCATGTTTTTCTTACATATAGTTATTTTTTACAAGTTAAAGAACCCCAAACCAACCAATATAACATTAAATCCCTATTATATTATGTATGTGGTTGAATAGTTTAATTTCACATGATTATGAATGAATATTGGTTTTGATAGAAATGGATAGGATCCTAATTCTCTTATTTTTAGTATGAACTAGTGTTGGAGTATATTACATTATTTGGTACATGCTAATGTACCACCTTGGGTACATCATTAGATTAGAATGTGTGTCCCAGATTAGAGAGTGAGTATTTATTTTATGTAATGTAATAATGTGCAGGAAATGAACAAGTTACCATGTAATCAAGTTCACAAGTTTGATGAGTGTAAATGTGCATATGTGTCCAACATGTAAGTGTGCACATGTATCCTTATATTAGTTAGAGTCAAGTTACAAGTGTACATCAAATATAGCTCCATATGTGTGCAAGTGATAGCCAAGAGTCACAAGGAAAAGAAGAGTCATGGTCATCCAAGAGTCCTTATAGAAAGGCTATATATACATGTTATAGCCAAGAGATATGTGATGCAATATTAGATTAGTTGGTTACTATTGTGACTATTGAGTTCTATTGTATTCTTATTGAGATATTTTGTAACAAAAGATAGTGCAATACATGTACTTGAGCAATTAATGTGTGAATCCATCTATATTCAATAAATTTGCTTTATTATTTCTGTAATTAAAACATGTGGCAATTTTATTAAGTATTAAGCTTCAAAAGCTAATAGTGGTATCAAAGCCACAAGGGAGAGATTAATATGAGATAGGAATATTTCTTTTACAGAATTAGAAAGTTTAATTTTGGCTAAAGTCTTTCCATAGGGTTGCAGAAAAACTCATGAAGACTACGAATTAGCATAGATTTTAGCACTAGGAACACTAGTGAAGTTTATTGATTTCAAAAATTTGAATATTTGAATGAATTCAATCGCTATTATCTAAGTTTTTGCTACATAAAGCTATTCTCAAAAGTTAAGAAGCTTCCTAAAATAGATAGAGAATAATTTCATCTTTGATTGCCTGAAAATCTATGTGCTTTTCCCGCGTAGAAATTGTTTTTGGGATTACAGCAAAAGAGTAGACATTGAAGATTGTGGAGACCCAAGAGAAGAGGTCCCATAGCATATTGAAGAGATAAGAAATAAATATGCTAGAGAATCCCTATTGACGATTGATAAAAAAGGAGACCCGAAAGAAGAAGTCCCATTGAAGATTAGGAAAGGATATTTTAGAGAGAAGATTGAGGAGGCCTAGGAAAAGGTCCCATTGAAATTTGGAAGGAGAAAGAAGGAGAATTAAGAATCCCTATTGAGAAATTGAAGAAGTGGCTATTGGAGGAAATTTGAAGAAAGTTTGAGGTAGAATATTGCAAGTAGAAGAAACTCCTAAAAAGAGGTAATCGCATCAAAAATTGGGATTGTCACCATTCAACAACAAACCCAAAAGGATTTATGAAACCGATTCAAGGAGGAAGGACGTGGTAAGAAGTTTACCAAATTTTGAAAAGTATTTTTTGAATACTTCAAGACATTTAGATTATTGAAGAAGAGGCCAACAAAGAGGTCAAATTTGAAGACAAAATTCAGCCAGAGCTAAGGAGGACAAAGAGGATTGAAGAGGCCACCAAATTGATACTTTTTGAAGGTAACCATTAAAGTTTTTGAAGGCTGATTTTTGAAGGAGAAGATAGTAGATTTTTTGGGCAGAATTTTAAGAGTTTCAGGAAAAAAAATTAGGGGAGATATAGAGCTACGATTTAGAGAATATTTGGATATATTTTTAAGTGTCCTTGGATAGCTAATTGAAGGAGGAATTGATAAGTAGGTTAGAATTCAAAGAACAACAAGGCAGTTTGGAGTAGACCTGACATAAGACCATCATGATAAAGTTGTAGTCATAGCATAGGGGTTCAAGCATCCAAGATCCACCGAGTTTGAGAATGGACCACCTTGTAAGGGAGGAGGAGCCACCGTGTTGAAAGGTGAAGCCACCAAACATGCAAAGGAGGAGCCACCGTGGTGAAAGAAGAAGTCACCAAACGTGCAAAGGAGGTGAACCATTTTAGAGCCACCAAGTGAGCCAAGGAGAAGGTGCAAGTTTTAGAGAGCCACCAAAACCTCCATCCCAAGGAGTAGAACCATCACCTATGTACATTGGAGAGTGAGAAACTGAATAAATATCATTTAGACGTCAAAAAGGCATAGAAGGGATAACCGAATCATCAAGGATTGTAACAATCAAGGAGAAGGAAAATATTAGTATTCATAACCACCAATATTTTGAAGAATATATGGCATTCAATACTTGATAAGGCGAAGAAATTGCACAACCAACCGAGCATTGAGTTAAGGAGGATAATGCAAAAAATTCAAGTGCAAAACAAAGGAATCAAAACATCACCAAGGAGCGCGAGCATTGAAGAGAGTTCATTTTCCATTTGTCAAGTCAGTTAAGAAGGTGAAGAAACCTTATGCCACTTGGCACATTGAAATAGAGAGCACCAACAACTATTGGAGGGAGATAGAACGTCTCAAGGTAGTCATTAATTACATGGGCAAGTCAAACGATAAAGCATTCAACAATACATCCACCAAGCATTGAATGAGAGATTTGAGCACGATAGAAAGGAAATATGTTCACCAAGCATCGAGCAAGAAGTCTGAGTGAGGTAGAAAGGAGAAGATTTGCCAAGGAGCACCTTGAAGAAAGAGAAGCCCATTGAAGAGTCAACGAAGTTGAAGAAGCCAAAAATTTGCATGCCACTTTGGGAGGTAAAAGCAATTTGAATTGGTTATTGATTTATTGTTGAAGATAGGAGTTATAAGGTTGAGCATTATTATTTTATTTTTCTAAGGTTATAGAAAAATTAATCTAATTGCATATAGATTAATTATATTGTGGAGAGGTGTAACACACGAAAATCACCAATTCCAAAACTAATGGAATATGTGCTAATTATTGTTTTATTAATCTGAAATAGGGTTACAGAGTGAGCTTTCTCTTAAGAAAGGTTTTATTTATTTTTCAACATGAATTTAGAAGCATTGGATGATGTCTTTCGGTGCCCTCAATGTAGGTGGGATTCTTTGCATGTGTGCCACCGGTAGTGTGCTTGAAGATGTCCTTTGTACCTGCTTTGGGCTTGCAAAATTGTGTTAGTTTGTTTGGGGACCTGTCATGGATCAAACCCCGTGTTTATGAAGACAAAACAACATGAAAATGAAGAAAAACATGATAAAAATAGGAAATAATGTTGTAGAAACTATCTAGAACTAATGCATACCTGATTTGGAGCTGCAGAGTTACTGTAGAACTGGTTCGTATGGTGGGGTGTGTATTGGTACTCGCGTTCACATGACGAGGTACGAACTGGACAGTTGTTGACTGTTGATAAAAATTTATTGTTTGAAAGTGATCTAGATATTTTTTGTTGATGTTTATCGAATGCAGAAACAATAGAAGGTATTCTAAGGTAATTTTGGCAAAGTCTTGGTATGTTAGCCAAAAGGGAGAGAGAGAATAATGAAGGAAATGACCCTCTATTTATAGAGTGGGCCAAGGTTAGGGGGAGTTAGGTGTCCTAGACTCTGGGGTCAAGTCCTACCATGGTCAAGTTAGGGTTATGAAGTGGCATGCTTAATCATCCCTTCATGTGACCTGAAGAAAATATCCTAGGTGCACACGTGTGAGGGTAAGATTAGGGCTAATTTGGCTTAGGACCCTAATTAATCCTATTTAGGTGATAAAGTGCACTTAAGTAAAAATTCACTTTCAAATTAGAATTGTAATTAGCATAATTAGGGTTTTTGGAGGGAATGGTCCCATGGGGGCCCTAATTAGGCATAAAAAGGGCTAAGGTGGCCTAAAGGGGCTTGTAGGTGGTCCTCTTGTGGACAAAAGGCGTTTTGGATGTATTTAGTGTAGTTTTGTATGTTTTACACCTATGGATGACTATGATTATCTACGATGGCCTACGATGGCCTATGATGGCCTAGAAGTGCTTATGCAAGCCTACAAGTGTCTACGAGTGATCATGTGTGAATTTTAGGTGTCTACATTTACCCCTTTTTGTACTATGTTGTGTAAGACACAATTTAGTGCAAAAATATGAAAGAAGAAGGTGATGAGGTGATTGAGAAGGTGATGAATGAATGTTGATGATTGTGAATGAAACATGATGGTGAAATAGGTGATTTGCCAATTTAGTACAACATTTTGCAATATCGTATTGGTTGCTTGTGAGAGAAACTTAAGACTGCTTTGCTTTTGTGATCAACGCAAGATGATCCAATTATGAATAGAACACATATCTATTCAAATTTTTGCTTCTGATTGATTATTGAGTGCATGATGATATTTGTCAAATCATTTGAGTTGAGTGGCAAGGAAATATAATACGCAACATTCAGTATGTGGTCAGTACCGATATACAAAATAAAATCAATATGTGTTCGGATATATCAGGTGTCGTATTTAGAGTGTGGTCAGGGCCACTATCATGAATAACATCGAGACATGTCTACTTTTGCACGTGGCTCTTGTGATATAAAAAATGTCTGATTGGGATTGATTTTATGTTGAGATAATATTTAGCAAAACAATTTGTAGACAAATGTGATATCCGTGATTTGGATGTTTGATTTTTTGATCATGTGCAAAGAGAATTTGTGTATAAATACCTTCTAAAGCGAGGAATCAACAATAAAATGGATGAAATGTGGTGATGAGTCGATTGATAGATGAAAATGGTGATAAAATATTAAAAAATGGGACAAACAAGAAGGAAATGGGAAGAGGAATCTGCAAAAATGAAGAAAAGGTGAAAATGATGTGATGATGGTTGGTTCACATGGTGGGCTAGGAAATAGGTTCGCATTACAGGGTGTGAACTAGGGTTCGCATGGTGGGGTACGAACTAGGATAGTTGGGAGTATAAGGCCCCTTTTCACGCATGCAAGGGTCATTTGTGCTGTGAAAATTTGGGAGGAGAGGAGTGAGGAAGAATTTATGAAGTGGAGTGTTATCAAAATCTCAAGTCAATTTTGAGATGGCAGGAGGACGGGTAAGCATGAGTGGTTGGCACAGTACACCACCAGTAAGTGCACTAAACTCAAACCCCTTTTTTTTTAATTGTGTAATCTTTTGAAAAGTACATAAATGTAAGTTTGAGTGTGAATGCATGTGTGCATGTGGTGTTTGATTGAAATGTGTGTACAAAGTGTAAAAGTGGCCAAATGGGTATCCAAAAATGTTGATTATTTTTTGGTTTGACCATTAGATTGAAAGTTTGACTATGTGACATGTGGTTTTTGTATAAAATTTAACTTTATTTTTGCTGCATGAACGGTGTACTATTTTTGGAATCTGTTTGAACTTTCATTGTGAAAGGGCAAAATGGGTATCCAAAAATATGATTTGTGTGTTGTTTTATAGTGTATTGGAAAGTCATGTGGATGCGTGCCATGAGATGTATGTATGTGAGGTTGACTTTGTTATGTGGCGTGAAGAACGTACTATTTTTAGAATCTGTTTGAACTATCATTGTGAAAGGCCAAAATGGGTGTTCAAAAATGTGATTGGTTTGACGTTTTGTGATGTGGTGGTGTGTTTTGTAATTGTGTCCCTCGAAATATGTGCTTGGGGGTTGTACTCTGTTTTGCATGCAATGAGTGTGTTGTTTTAGTATGTTAAAGATTTTTTTTCCATGAAAGGGCCTAATGGGTATCAAAAAATGCCCTACTTGTAGAGTTCACATGGTGGGGTGCGAACCAGGTTCGCATTTCGGGGTGCGAACGAATTTGTTTTTGGAATATGTGATGCCTGATATATGCTACATAATATATATATGTGATGAATATTTGTATAGAATAATGAAAATGAATTTATATACGTGTGAAACTGATGAACATTTTGTGTGGTGTGTTTGAATGAAAATAGGTGAGGAAGATTGAGCCGCGACATCGTGTGTGATTGTTGAGAAATACCCTAGGTGGTAAATTGACAGAGGAGGATGGAGAGTGGATGGGTAGGGTTTGGATTAAGTGTGTGTGGGAGGTAGAGGTGGGATCCATATAGGAACACCTTTCATCTTCTCATAGGAGAGATGATGATTACATTAGAGGATATCCACAAGATAAACAAGTTACTGATAGAGAGAACTACAGTGAGGATGGTACGAGATGATACATAGAAGGATGTACTACAAAATATGTCTAGTGATAGGTAGGGAGAGGTACAATATGAGAAGGAATTAGACTATGAGTACTATTGGTAGAAGGATATGATGTCTAATCGCCATTGCATGGCAATGCTAATGATATCGATGTATGCTCTACCAGACAATTCAAGGGTAAATTTCTCATAGAATATGATGGGCGTGGTATGCGATATGGTGGAGCATGAGGTGGTTTTCACATGGGCACTTGTGTTGTTAGCACAGGTATACAGGGAGTTGTATGAGGTGGTGCAATTAGGGCGATCAGGCTTGAGTTTTAGTCAATTATTGTAGGTTTAGGCATGGGAGCATATCACGGTAGAGCGATCATTATTATTGCCTGATGAGACACCTGCCTTAATGGGATACTTCATACTGTATGCCTTGAAATGGTGTACGGATATAGATAAGGGGATGAAGAGGGGACATGAGGGTGATGACCTCTTTTGGAGGAGGTTGCTAGGTGATTTGGAGCCAAATTACATCTAGTGGAGGCCCTAGAAGGGTAGGGTTGTGTGGGAGAAGGATGATGAGAAATTAGAGAAGATCTATCGAGGGTGATGGATGGTGGGGCAGTATGAGCAATAGGCAGAGTTCTTCCTGTTCAGTAGGATCATGCGGTAGTTTAGGCTATGACATGGGAAACCAGATCCACCTATTGTTATATAGAGGAGTCATGGTGATCTAGGGGGATGACCTTCAGTGCCTCCCTTGGATGTGATAAGGGATCCACCGATGGTGATTCTCAATGTGGATGATGTAGGGATGATTCCTGAGTATGATGTATGGTGGGCAAGATAGAGATGGCAACTAGGAGTCAAGGTGATAGATGACTACGTGCAAGCAGTGGCAATTTTTCCTGCAGTAGGTGGGTAGGTACCTAGAGGAGCCATACCTATACTGGATGTAGAGTCGAAGGAGGAGGTAGAGGAGCCTATCCAACAATAGAGGTGGCATTGAGATGATGAGGTGAGGGTTCCTATAGCAGGGTCACCAGGACAACAGGGTAGCGGTGGAGGCCAACCATTAGGTGAGGCTATGTCTATTGAGGAGGATGGTGGTGGCGTAGTGGTAGATGCTGCATTAGGGTCTCCATAGGGTTCATCACTAGGGTAGGTAGATGGTGGTGGGAGCCAAACTATGGATGGCATGGCAATGATGGAGGTATGTCAAATGTGCTATTTGACATCTAGGATATAATGGATGCTCATCATGAGCTAGTTATACTGCGAGAGAGGGTGCAAGATCTAGAGGGGAGGCTTAGTGAGAGTGAGAAAAATTGTGCCCTAGATTGAGGGAGATGGAGGAGCATCGAGAGCTAGATAGGATAATAGCAGAAGGTGAGCAGGTAGGCCATGCAGAGAGGGATTAACTACAGAGACAATGTGAGGAGTTGCGAGGATAGCTTACAATAGAGCGGGCAGGTTGTGCAAAGAGTGTGGGAGATATGTGATGTCGGGTATTAGAGACCATGACCATTGAATAGAGGTTGAGGTCAGACATCACGATGTTATAGGAGAGTGTGCAGTAAGCATAGGCCGATACATATGCGATGAAAATTATGCATGAGACAGAGGTGGTGGTCCTGCACAGAGAGATAGAGAGACAACAACAAGCACAAGAGGAGGTTGATCATACTAGGATAGTAGGTGAGCAAACCGTGGTTGAGGTGGCAGGTCTAAGGACTAAGGTGACAGGTCTAAGTACTAAGGCAAATTTTTGACGATGAGCACATGCAAACTTGTTGGATCGATATTCAAAGGAGGTATCGATGAGGATATAGTGTAAGATTACCTTGATTTTGTATGGTCATGCAGTTTTAGATTATGCAGGGTTATAATCGAGATTGAGATCACGGTCTTGGACACATACACACTTGTAGCAGAGTCAATAGAATGCTCCATCGATAGTGCTAAGGGAGCCAAGGATGGCAGCACCAATGGCATCGCAGGTTGTGGGAGTTACGCCAGAGTTGGATAGGGCTACAGTACCTGTAGCGATGTAGTTGGTGGAGGTTGTGCTAGAGTCGAGTGGGGTGGTAGAGGTGCAAAGTGAGAAGTTGGTGACGATGGCACAAGAGGGGAGTGGCGAGACTTCTAGCGGTTAGCAGGGTTGAGATGTACTATGGATTTACTCTTATTTTTGTAGTTTGAGGGAGTTTTGATCATAAGATATATATATGTATATACATGCTTTTTTTTACACTTCATATACATGTGTCATGATTTTATGTGGATGAATATGTAGTTTAATATTACATGTATGTGTAATGTAGGATATTGGTAAGTGAATGTATGATGGGTGAATATGTATGAATATGGTAGGATGTAGGAGAACGATATCATTGTAGATTAGATGTAATCGATAATGATGTGATATAGATGCAATGATGCATGTATGTGTATGATGAAATGCATAGGGGAAGCACTTGTATCATAATAGACCCAGTGGCAATGTGATTCATTTCATTATCATAGGGATGTAGGATGGCATAGGAATTTTGTGGTAAAGTTGACCATCATAGTTATATTAATCAAACCTCATGAGAAACTGAGCAAGGTTCAACCACAACCCATAACTAACATTGCTGGATAAAAGTCTATCATGGACCAGTGTGTGTAATGAGTGATGTTTATTTATCTATTTTGAGGGAGGTAGGACTAATATGTTGTAAACGTAGCCAAAATAGCTAGCTCATCCACAAGCGTGTAGTGATCTATAGAAAATAAGATCGCTAATGTGACAGATGTGTCACAATTTGTAAGATTATCCCACTGGTATGCAGACTCTTGAAGCCTATTGTTGGCGATAGAAATCATCCCATGATGTTATGTTTAAAAAAAGGACAAAAGGAGATCAAGCATAATGATAGTGCATTTGGAGGTTTTTCCTTTTGTTTTCTACCTCACTTTATCTTGATTCTTTTTTGTGGTGCTCTTTTCTCTCATTTCTTTTTTGGAATGTGGTTGTTGTCTTTTGTTTTTTGCCCATTTTTTATTTTGCTTATGCTTGTCTCTTTGTTTGTCCCCAGGTTGTATTTTGATCATGCAAATGATAGGCTAAGCAGGGGAAACCATTCACTAGATGGCAATATCTACCCAAGGTGTTATCATTTCTAGACTCAAAATTTGCTTAAAATATGACGTGTGAATGGTGCCTAAAAGAAATTGAACCAACCAAAGACAATTGTGAGAAGCGTAAGAACTTGTCAACTAGAGGTGACATTTGATTGAATCAACTTGTGAGTGGTAAAAATCATGCAAAACACTATATAATCCATAATCCTGAAAAATAGAGTGGACAATCAAGTGGTGATGCTAACAAGTGCATGTTTCAATCCATCATGAATGTATTTCTATTGGAGGAATGTACAAGCATGGATATAGAAGTAAAAGAGAAGCGATGTGTATATGCAATGAATGCAGTATGAAAGACATAACATGAAGGAAAATATCTATAAGAGGACTGTGAAAATCAACGAGACGAGAATGGAAAATGTCAAGAAAGAAGTCAGTAGATGAAAATAATACGAGAAGAATGAACAGTAGATGTGGTTTCCCCAGCATGTGGAGGGTGCAAAAAGCCCGAGAGATGAATGTAAGAGGGAAAATACACGTGATTGCTAAGAACGAGAAGAGTGAGAAGCTAAAAGATATGGTGAAGAAAGTGACAATGAAGAAAGGAAATGAAGAGGGGTGAAGGAGATAAAGAAGGAAGGAAGAAGAAAAAAAGAATAAGAGGAAAGAGGATTAGCATAGGTATGTAACCACTCAAAGCGTGACCATACAACAATACATAATAGAAAAGAGAGACAAAGAAGGAGAAGGAAAATCTAGCATAGGTATGTAGCTGCTCAAAGCGTGACAATACAACAATGCCAGATAGCAAGAAGAAGAAGAGAAAGAATAGAAAGAAATAAATAGCAATCTAACCTAAGAATGTGTGAAGTGGTAAATATCAGGTCATAAATCAGTAGGTGGAGTGACGACGCGACTAGGATTCTGGTAGTTGGTGTAGCTGGATAGCTGCTAGAAATAGTGGGATGTGGACATGAAATACTCGCATGATGGCATGGGATGATGTATGTAATGAGGTGCAATGCTCTGAACTCTAGTAGAAGAGGTGACGTGTTCAGATTATGGAGGAGACTCGTCAACCAACATGTCTTGGATGAGGCTTTCAAAGGTGCGATACTTTTTGATGTCATACCCTGGTTGTTGATGGTAGATACAAAATTGGTTCTCCTTGTAGCCCCTCAACTTAGGGTAAAATGGGTCGATGGGATAGATTTTAGGTAACACGAGGAGTCTTGCATGAAGTAGTTGGTGGAAAGTGTAGGAGAGAGGCTTTGAAAGGATAGACATGGGGTAGATGTAAGGCTCGGGTGGTGACGAGCACGAGGGAAGTAGAATAGGTGTGGATGGTTAGACCGTGGGCCTTGGTCATGGTGGATATTATGTACGAGGATGAGGAAAAAGTATGGAAGAGAGTGATGGAATATGGGTTGTAGTAGAACGAAGTGTATTTGAACGACATCGATAATGACTCAAGTGTAACTTGAGATTGTCAAGGTGGGAGAGAATGTACTAGATTTCAACATGAGGAGATGGAATCGAGGCAGGAGGAGAATGGGAGCCTAGTGGAATGGTGGTGGTAGGATATGGGTGCAAATATGGAAATGTATGAGGGAAAGGAGGAGGAGATTGATATTAGTGAGGTGGTGGTGGTGGAGGCTAAATATGATTACCATGAAAGGGGGCTGGAGGTGCCTGGATAATGGGTGGTGTGTGGGACAACTGCAAGGAGTGATGTGACAAAGATTGGTGGGCACACAAAGGGATGACCTAGGAAATATGTTGATGAAGGGATTTATCATACAATGAAATCCCATTTTGTAGGGGTGGAGGTAATCTTGAGGAGTGTATGCGAGCAGGCAAATTTCCCATGTTAAGAGGAAAGTAGCTCGATGAAGGTCAGTGAGTTGAAGTGGCCAAGAGGTATGGGTCTTATTTTTCTATGAAGGTGGGAGGAGAGTGGCTTCTCACGTGAAGATTTAGGAAGTGGGAGCGTTCCTCTGTATTTGCAAAGGAGGATAGGGAAACTTGACTATCATTGAAGTGGGAAGAATAGGAGGAATATCTATGGTGAGGTGAATGAGACTGGCATGACATATCATGGTCTAAATGTGGTGAGAAGGACGAATGGTGAACATGAATAGGGTCGAGTGGCTTTGCATGATCGATCAAGTTGATTGGTGTTGGAAGGGGTATCTGAAGAACACAAGCTTATACTGAGAGGGGGGGTGAATAGTATAAGACCACTTTTTACTTTTTCTTCCAATTCAATATTATGTTGTGTAAAGATAGTAGTATCAATAGCAGTAATCAAAGTAATGCACAAAAACCATACACAATAGAGACACCACAATTTATGTGGTTCACCCAATGTGGGCTACTCCACGAAGAAAATATTTTACTAAAACTTTCTCAATCAATATCTTTGGGAATCACTCCCAATTACAATGTTTATGGATCTCTGTCCAAAGGAGATGTTGATACCCTAATTTCAAGTTCGTGGATCTCTTCCATAGGAGAACTCTTTCGCATCCTGCTCTGGCTATGTGATCTTCTAGAAGACTCTGCCTCTTTACTGCACTGACTGGTGGACCTATCTCCACTTGAAGACTCCTCACTCAGATCTGTCTTCAACTATGCTGGCTGTTGGATCTCTATCTACTGAGACTCTGTCATCTGTACTATGTCACCTCCAAAGCTCTGTTAATAGGATCACTAAGAACCTGATCAATAGGCTCACACAAAACCTGCACAATAGGCTCACACATAACCTGCTTAACAAGCTCACACAGAACTTGTCAAATCTGCTCAAGCAAGCTCACCAAGAACTTGCCCAATTTTGCTCTAGCAAGCTCACAAAGAACTTGCCCAATTCTGCTCTAGCAAGCTCACCAAGAACTTGCCCAAATTTTCTCTAGCAAGCTCACCAATAACTTGCCCAAATATGCTCTAGAAAGCTCACCAAGAACTTGCCCAAATATGCTCTAGCAAGCTCACCAAGAACTTTCTCAAATCTGCTCTAGCAAGCTCACCAAGAACTTGCCCAAATATGCTCTACAAATCTTTCCACAAAGCTGTCCCAAAACTGTCCTCAAATCTATCCCAACACTGTCCTCAAATTTGTCTCAACATTGTCCTCAAATCTATCCCAAAGGCCTTCTCAAAGGCTCAATAAATCATGCTCAAGTAGTACTCAAAATGAACTCAACTCAACTCAAATCAATCTCAACTCAACTCAAGTCAATCTCATAGAAGCATAAAGAGAATTGTTAGAGACTCAATATGTTCTAATCTCAATCTCAACTCAATTCAACTCAAATCAATCTCAACTCAAATCATAGAAGCATAAAGAGAATTTTTAGAGACTCAATATGTTCTAAACTCACTCTCAACCCAAATCAATCTCAAATCAACTCAAGTCTTATAGAACCATAAAGAGAATTGTTAGAGACTCAATATGTTCTAACCTTAATCTCAAATTAACATAGAATGATGGAATATTTTGTTTCATAGAACTTGAACAATCACTTCACACATCACTTGACTAGGCTCAATCAACTCAACTCAACCAATCATCACAAGGGACAACTCTTTCTCACACAACCCTAGTCCAAGTATGTATCAACCAACTCAAATGTTTCCAACAATGCTCAACCACAAATCTCACATAACAATGATACTCATGTTATTTTCTAACTCAAGTTCTTTTACAACCAATGGGCTTCAACAACTATGCTTATCAAACAAGGTTTAGACACAACTCTCAATTAAGAAAACCTTGAAGCATTCAACCAACCACTTTCAAAAAGGAAACCACAAACAATCCTTTTCCCTCCAATGATATTTCAGAAATAAACCACCATAAACAATCAATAGGAGAATATGCCCATACCTTTTATGAAGATGAAAAAAAAAACCTCTTTGTAAATATGCCACAATCACAAAATTCTTTTGCCAATCTTCACAAGGGTTAGTAGATCACAAAATAATCAACATTACTCCACTTTTCAATAATCATCACCAAGGCCTTTAATTGCACAACCTACTTGTCTCTCCTAAAACCACTTGTCCCATAAAATAAAATAAATCAAAACATTGCATAACCTTTTCACTCCCAAAACCATTTATACCATAAAATAAAATAAATCACAATATTGCATACCTTGTCACCTCATGAAAGAATTAATCCTCTTAAAAAAGAACAAGGCAAACTTCACTTTTGGAACCCCTTTGTAAAATCAGAAATATCTCTTTATACACACCTTATTTCTTCTTCTAAATAAGTTAGTCAAATAACCCTTGAAATAAGCTTTCCGACGATATATAATATGCCCACTTTCCAAAATAAATTGAAACCTTTATATATATATATGCCAACCTCCATTAATTGCACATAGGTCGACCCTCCATTAATTTAAACTTAAAATTTAAACTTTAATATCTTCATCACCGTAGGTCCTTTTTCGATGAAACAAAATTCCACCTTGGATTTTAAGAAAAACCCTTTCCACATAAGCCCACCATGGTTTTAAATAAAACCTTTTATTTTACCTGTCTTGGTTTTCATAAAAACCCTGTATATATCCATGCTCTCCAAAATATCATAGATGATTTTCTATGAAGTGCTTTTGCCACAAAAACTCAATGTGACATCAATGATCCATGTGGCATCAATGACAACATAAAATAACTCAAATTTTCAACAACATCAGGGGTTCCTACATGATGGAGTGGTGGTAATCCTGAGGCGTAGATCTGAAGTAGTGTGTCTCCACAAAGGTGCCATCGATAATGATAGTGAACCTGCAAGACAAAAACACTAACAACATAAAAATTATATATAAAGCAAAGATGCTTCTATTGTATAACAAAAAGCACAAAGTGTGTGTTAGGTGCAACATGGATTATGGATGTGCTAGTGAGGTGATATATACAACATAATGATGATAGTATGTGCAACCATTGGGGATGTGTACCTAGGCTAGCTAGGCATTTAATGTGCGGAGGTAGATAATGTTAATAGGTTCAAGCTCAGTGAGTCCTTCGAGGTTGGCCAGTCAATAGGCCCTAGAACAGAATTTGTGTGTGACAATGTAAGGACCCAACCAATTTAGGGTGAATTTGTCTCACTATTGGTGGGGTTGGCTAGTGATCCTTGGTTCTCTTTGATAACCAAGTCATCGATTTGGAATTCATGCTAGTGTACCTTACTATTGTAGGCACGACGAAGATGGTATTTATAAATACGTGTGTGCTCTATGACATGTATGTGACGCTCATATAAGAGCATCAGTTGGTCCAGTTTGGCCTAGTGAGCAATGTCGTCATCGATGAATTCTTGCATTGAGATGCGTAGAGAGGGTATCTTGAGTTTCAGAGGCATAATGACTTCGGTGCCATAGACCAAAGAAAAGGGGGTTGCCTTAGTAGGAGTATGGATACTCTTTCGGTAGGCCCATAAGGCCAATGACATTTGATTATGCCAATAACGATGAGATTTTGTGATAGTTTTTCAAAGGATAGCGCAGACAGTTTTATTAGTAGCTTCAGCCTGGCCATTACCCTGTGGGTAGTACGGGGTAGAGAAGCTATGATGAATGTTGAATTTGGTGCATAGGGCATGGAAAATTTTATTTTTAAATGATGTACTATTATCAAGGATGATTTGTGAGGAAATTCCAAAGCAACAAATGATATGATTAGTGATGAATACCGTGATTTTGGCTCCTATGGTATGAACAAGTAGGATAACTTTTACCCACTTCGTAAAATATTTAGTGGTAGTGATAATAAACTTATGGTTGCTAGAGGAAGCAGGCGAGATTTACCCAATAAGATCTAGGTCCCATTGCGAGAAGGACCACATAGATTGGATGGGCTGCAGTGCTTGTGAAGGTAAATGTGTAAGGTTGGCATGTTGCTGACACTTGATGCATCGTTTAACGTACTCATAATAATCATGTTCCATTTTGGGCCAATAGTAGCCCATGTATAAAATGCACTTAGCGATGGCCATGCCACTGAAGTGGCCACTACAAGTTCCATCGTAGGTTTCTTGGACCACTCGTTGAGCTTCTTGTGGTTTGAGGTAACATAGAAGGATGTCATCGTGACTGCGGTAGTATAGGATGTCCTCCAACAAGGTGTAATGAATCACCCTTTGTTTTAATCCTTGACGATGAGCATGTGGTAAGTCATAAGGAAGGAAGCCTAATTTGATATAATCCTTGATATGAGAAAATGAAGGATCATGTGGTTCAGTGTGGATGACATGAATGCCATCATCATCAATGGGAGATGAAGGTGAAATAGCGGATTGTGTTAAGGTATGGATGGACACGTGTATCGCGTAAGAGAGGAGGTTTTGTGGTATTAAATACCCTAGGGAAGCCATCATATCAGCAAAATGGTTTGATGAGTGGGGAGCAACCTCGATATCATACCACTCGAGCTGAGAGAGTAGTTGAGCAATTTGTTTATATTATTGGAGTATGGGGCAACGATATTTCCAAATTTTCTTGACTTGATTGACAACAATAAGAGAATCACCATAGAGAGCACCTATTTTAAGCTGAGAATTAGAGCTTCATATTCGATGTTGTTATTCATGCAAGAAAAACATAATTTAAAGGAAAATGGGAGAGGTTCCCCATCAGGTGTGAAAAATATGATTCTAGCACCCCTAGTGTGAGTGCAATAAGAGCCATCAAAGAAGAGTGTTAGGTTAGCTGGTGCTTTATGTTTGACATATTCCTCAACTTCAGTGATGTGAAAGATGGAATCATCGAGAAGTTGAATAAGGAGTGGTTGGTTTTCAGGCAAAGGAGCATCAACTAGTTGGTCGATGATGACTTATCCCTTGATGGACTTCTGAGAAATGAATTCAAGGTCAAATTCAGTAAGGAGATATTGGGTGGTAATTTTACCCAAATGCAAAACCACACTCACCTTAGGATTTTGATCACAAAACCCTCTCTTGAAAAGAAGTTAGAAACCAAAACAACTTCTCAAAAGTTCCGCTATGTAAGCATTGTACATGTGTATTTATAATCTTGTTAAATAAGTGCTAGGAGTACCTTAGTGATTGCAAGTAACTGTTAATAAGGGGCTTGTGTAGGTTTATTTTATTATGCTAGGCTAATGATTGTTCATGAAACTTAAAGAAATGTAAATGTGAATTAACCCTCATATGACCACGATGTAAAGCCCTAATTCCTTTTATCTTGAATGTTTTTAGGTAGATTTTATCTTCTTTTAATTAAGTAGATTTTAAACAAGTTTTTATCTTGCATTAAACCCTACTTTGAACATGAAAATGAAGATTAAAATATATCTATGAATGTGAATCTGAAATAATAAATAGATTCATTAAATGTAGCTTCTATCATGAAGATAAATATAACCTTTGATATAATTAATAAATGATCTCTCTTTGATGAAATTAATTAATTTTCATAAAGAGGTAACAACTTATTGCTTTAAAATAATGGCCTTAAAATTTCATCATAAATTATCCCTCTTTAATGAAACAACATCCTTTGATGTAATGTATAAATTACCTCTCTTTGATGAAATCAAAATTTTCATAAAGAAAGGCGAATTTATTGCTTCGAAAATGATGGCCTGTGGAATGCCATATAAATCACTTCCCTTTAATGAAATAGGAATTTTTATAAAGGAAAGTCCATTTATTGTTTGCGAATAAAAATGCAAAGCTAAAAAAAAATCCGATTTGCCTCCAAAACATGAAAAAAATAAAATTCTAAAATTATAAAACCCTCATAAAACAGTCATTTTCAACAATTTTTATAAATTCGGATTGGCTTCGGAATGAGTTCGAATTTGTTTCGGATGAAAGATTGTAGCTCATTCTTCACACCCATGTATTTATTTTTGTCATTTTAATTTTTTTTCGATTTTTGTTTTTTTCCTTGAAGTATAAAAAAATCTGCAAAATGAAAGTTAGAAAACTAAAAATTAAATTTGGAAATGGAAAATAAAATGCAGAAAATCCAGAAAATAAACTAATGACAGTTTCATGCTACCCTATCATGCAAAACCTGAGATATGAGAGTTTCTAAACATAACCCAACCTAACCGGAACTACATTTGCACATCTCGAAATAAGTTAGGTGCAAGCCTCTAAGGAACAATATAAATTCTCTATTTTCAGATATTCAACAATGCAACCATGAAATGCATTAAACATTGCCTATAAATCTAAAAATTGAGAAAATAAATATGAGCATTCAGCCAAAACATTCAGTTTTGATTCTCCTCTTATTTTACTCACAAGGTACAAAAATCCTACAAAAAAATTTCATTAAAACAAACAATAAGTTTTTGTTTTACATCCTAGTTCCAACAACATCTGGCCTTCCCAAAAAGAACTAGCCCTTGCAATTGTGTCTGCTCCTATTTTTAAATTTTTTAGATTATCCTTTTCGTTTCATCTCCATGCATGTATTTTCCTTTTCCAACCCTCTATGCATGCATCTGTTTGAGTTTCGTTATGCTTCATTATGTAACACATTCCATTTTTACCTTCCTTTATAATATTTTCTACCACATGTTAAATGTAATAGTCCAATAATCAAAAGCCTATGGTCCTATTTTGATTTTATTCTCTCTAGCATATCTTCGCTTATGTTCACTGCCTTTTTCCGTCATGAGTGAATCTTAATGCTCTTAGGACCTACCCATGACTAATACTTGCCATACATACATTCCTTTGTCCGTTGTAGCAAGGGACTATTGCATTATGATGCTACCCGCATCTGTTAAACATGAAATCTTCCTCCTTAGCTTTATTTTCATGTTTACATGGCAATGTCCACATAATTAATTCCCCACTTGGCTTGTACATCCACGTATTTTACTTCATAGCCCGCATTGACCACCGTGGCTCCTCTGAACTGTGATATCATTGTCAAAATACCATCATGTCACTGCTATGGATCTGGATATGCTACGTGCTACCGTTCTCATGCACAATGGCAATTCGACCATGTCTTATACATGGTTCCAATCAAAATCGTTCCTACACTCTCAAAAACTACGCCCATCCAGATATATCCCAGCCATTATGGCTTACTTTTCTTCGTGAATACCAACATTCCTATCCTACACATTGTCTTATCATGCAAACCTACTCGAAGCCATGGTATAAGAATAATGTCTTCATTGCTGAATTGTTCATCTATCATGTTGCCATGCGGGGCTATCGACCATCCTCTCTATTCATTTCTAGCTGTGATACAGTGCATTATGTAGCCCAAACATAACATCGTGATGGCAGATCATGTGCATTGAAATTCCTACTAATTACCTTCGTAACATCCATACGAGCCACCGTTACCCGTTGAGATATTTTTGTCATCATATCCTTTCACACTATGCTGATCCATAATTTTTGCAATGCCACTGTGTGACTAATATCAAATGGGCCTACTGCTGAGAGAGATGACAATATTCATCAACCAATGTGTCCATTCGCTCATCGCCAATCGAACGTTGTCCACCTAACCTACCAGGTTTGCATGCCCATACTCATCGCGTCTACCTCCGTAGGGTTGCTGGGCTTCATCTTCGTATATCTTCACAAAAATAGTGTCCTACGAAGTTGTTGTGTCATCAAGTGGATCTTGCCACATCCTTCAATGTGTTTGGTCTATCTTCTCCATAAACTATCATAATTGTCATTATTGAGTTGATCTTAGAACCTGTATTCATTCTCTGTTCATCTCGGCAAATCGATATCATGATCGCATACTCCTTTCCACAATGTACAACAATTCTCCTATGTGCACGTCGACCAACATCACACCTGCATTTGAACCACACTTCCACATTCAATATACGACCTGCTTTACGATAAATATTCTTGATTTGGGTGAAGCGTTCATCAGGACCTGCTTTGATATACACTTTTTTGGCGATCCCAAATGTATCCTCTTGTGCGGTGATGTAAATATGCTCATTTGATCAGAACTGCCCGACATTGGCTTCCTCCGATTGGGAAATATCTAGTCTGCCTAAACCATGACCTTTACTGTGCTTCCCTATGAATAATGATACACTTTCACTTCACCTTATCTTCTGGGCTCTCGTCTTAGGTTTTGTCCAGTTCTTTGTGATTCAAATGTAGCTACCTCGTCATCGATGTTTCATTGCACAAAGTGTAGTGGTTATTCCATATCCTTTGATCTATCATTATCGTGGACATCTATGCATCCACTCCTACTTTGAACTCAATATTCGCATCACCATCGAATGGGCTTTCAAAGTCTTGAATTACACCATTTCCACGTTGGGATCTTTGTTCAATACTTTAGCAACTCAAATCGTATCCATAGAAGAATGTATTCTAAAAATACCAAGCACTCATAATTATTAGCCTCGACGTATGTGGCATGTTCTACAATGTCAAAATTTGTTTAAAATCGTGTCTTTATCCACACCATCGTTGCGGGTCTGGGTTCTCCATGTCAAATTCCAATCATCAACATTGGTGTCTTCCGCTTGCTAGAAAACCATCATTAAGTCCACGTCACCCTAGATTATGGCATCCACATCCTCGATGATTATCGAGGTTACTATTCAAACATGGTTGCAGCTATTAAAGGTCCCCATCCTTCATGTTAATACTGTATTAACTGGTCAATCCAAGCCCACGATCGATATTGTTTCTGTCTTACACATTATGCCTGCTTTATGATTCATACCGACCATAGGGTCCATCTTAGGAATTGCCTCATCGATGTCCACTTCTATCTCTCCTATCCAACATGTCAAAAACCGTATTACGACATGCCATTTCATGCCCTAGTTCAACATCTACGTCATCATCGAGCACGTGTCCAAATTGCATCATTCGCGCCCATTCCATCTGCATGATAGTCAATTCCTGAACATCTTTATCCATGTAGGCATGTATCCTCTTGGTCGTGGCCACGTTCACTGCTCCAAATTTGTGCTCGAGGATCCGCATCATGGGGTAAATCGTCTCGACTGCCTCTGCAAGTCTATGGGCTCACCTGTGGATAAAACCCATAAGGTTAATCTTTCAACCATTTTAAAGAACTTCTAGCCCTTAAGGGATTTATTTAAATCCTTACACACATACATAACATCTAAGTTTAAGGTAAAACAAAATTTTTGTTTGTGTTTTATTATATTATTATTTTTTTAATTGCTTTCTAAATTTATATATTTGCATATATAAATTAATTTACTTTATGTTTTTTTTTAAATTAATTTTATCTCATAATATACATAAATATGTATATATTTTTATTTTTTTATTTTATTTTATTTTTATTTGAACATATATATATGCTTTATTAATGTGATGAAAATTTTAGCCATTTAAAATGATTAAATCTAAAATATGAACAAAAAAATAAAACCGAAAATGAAGATACAAAAGCAAAACCCACATGCTAAACAAAACCAAAACCCACATGCTAAACAACTTACAAAGGTTAGAAGGAAGACAAGAACTAAAAACCAACCTAAAGCGCCTATATTGCCATGCAATGGATAAGGACCTATCAATCAAAATCTCAAGGACACCCAAAACTCCCCAACAAACAAAAATTAAAGGTGGGTCCCCAATTTTGGGGTAAGTTGTGCGCCAGTCACAACAAATGGTGACTCTACTGGGAAATGCTCTTGAGTATTTTAGGTGAAGAACCCAATCTGAAATGAGAACACAAAAGATTAGTGCAATAAAATTATTTAGTGATGTCCCGAGAAGGTGGGGGTACTTCGAATAAAAAACTAATCCATCTACTTTTGCTTAGTGTGTGAAACATTGGTTTATTTTTTTGCATCTCTGAAAACCTTTCAGACTTCCTCATCTAGCTTGTATTTAAGTTATGAAGCATGACTCATAAAAGAAACTTTTACAAACAGAGCCCACTGCCAGTTAGGCGTTCATAGCCCCGGTGGGGTTTATCTAACTCACCCTTGGGTTTGCTTAATATTTTTCAAAGCCTTTCTTATAATCAAGCTGTGTCTAGATAGAGCCCTACTGCAAGTCAAGCGTCCATAGCCCCGGTAAGGTTTATCTAGACTTTGTGACTGATTTGATCAAGCTTTTCAATGCTCATTTTTTTATAGCTTTGCAATAATTTATATATCACTAGGGTTAGGAAGCATAGAGATAGAGCATGTTGATTTTTCACCTTTATTTGAAAACCAATATAACTTCATCCTTTAGGACTTCCAGAAATACCCTTTAATATATGTGAGTTACATGTGGAGCTTTAGCTAAATGTTTCATTGTTCTACTCTCCACTATTTTAGTCCTAAAACTAAGCATAATCACAAAATAATGCATCCCCCTTTTCTCAGATTCACCTACTTTGAGATTAGATATTCCAACCTACTTAGAAAAGGGAACACAAAAATGGGCAAGAGGCCATAAATTAGTGACCACGAAACATCACCTCAAAACAAGGAAACAACCCAAAACACAAAACTAAAAACACAAACAAAATTCTAACCTAATGCCAACTAACAATAATGCAAAACAAAACTAATAATTAAGGATAAATCATGAAAATAGAAAGCCAAAACAAAAATATAAAACCAAAACTATATATAAATGTACAATATAATATAGGATGGTGCAAAGTTCAATCTATCACTTCCCTGGATCCCAAACATGATTAGTGCATTTCAAAAGACATATAACATGATACACATACCAAGTTTTACAGAAATCCAACAAAAACAAGATTAGGCCAAACAATACAACAATTTTCATCTTGCCTTTCTCACCCCACCAATTTGATTTAGTTCCATTAGTAATCCCATAGTGGAGTTTCAAATCATCAAATTGATAAGACAATAATTGATTTTCAATTCTTTCTTGTTTGTTCCTTAGGATGTCAATTTCACAATTCGATTCATGATTTAGAATTAGGCCTTCATTTTCAAATATGAGATCTTGCAAACAAGAGCTTATTTCTAAAATTTTTAAAGCCAATTTATTTTTCATGTTTTTAGGCCAATCAAACTTATGCAACAATTTGCAAGCATCTAGGATGTCTATTAAATGAGGATCATTATAAGTTTTTATCCTAGATTCAATTATTAATTGTTTATGAATTTTATTTAACACTTCAAGCGCATCAACTTCCTTTTCATTCAACAAAGCAATATCATTAGTGGTGTGAGGAGAAATTAACTCAAACTCTTTATCAACCATAAATAGCATTACATCATTGATAGTATTTGAATCCAACAACACATTAGATAAACCTTCACCTGCATTTCGAATGGTGGAACCTAAAAGCTGAGATTTTACCTTTGGTGCACTTTCATTTACCAATACTTGATAAGTCATCATGATTTTTTTATTTTCTTCATGGTCTTCATCCTCATCATCATGTAACACTTCTTCTTTGTCGATAACTATAGGCAACAAATCCTCCTCCTAGAAGAAGAGAAAGTGATCAAGGAATTTGCTCAATTTTGATAGTTTTGACAAGTTTGCCAAAGTTTTGTAAATCGTACAGGTAGGGGCAAACCGTACAACCAGGAAGGCAAACCATACAAACAAGGAGGGTAAACCATACAGTGTAAGGGTAAACCGTACAAGGCACACTGAAATGCAATGAAATGCACATGAAATGTAATTTCAAGATGAAATGACACATAAGTTTACTAATTAAGGTTTTAGACTTAGTAAAAGTCTAAATTTATGCATTTTGTTATGGATGGGCAGTTGTAAATAACTAATTGCCTTAGTAAATGCTTTGGAACAGCCTGGGAAATGTTATATAAGGTCACATTTTCAAATTTGTAGGTCTGGTTGCTGATAGATATGTATAGAGTACTTACTGGTTATAATCCAAGGAGATAGTTTGTTTACCTCTGAGTTATTACAGTATATTAATAGAAAATATCTGTTGTAATGGTATTAATGAAATAATGGAATATAAATATGTTGTTACAGGTTGTGTATGATTCTGGCAATGATGGATGAGGATTTATGGTTGAATGTTGATGCATGTGTTTTCTAGTGAATGTTAGGTTAGTTTTATGCATTGTTGTAGCATATTGTAAGAAATCTAGAACTGGTGGAGCTTGAGGATTGATCTATGAGCATGGAAGCATTTATGAATATGGCCTGAACCCTATTGTATGATTTTTGAATGTAGCCAGTAGAAGTGAATCTCTCACAAACCCCATTCAGATGTTTTGCATGTTGTTGAAGAAGGATTAATTGACACATTAAAACCTTACAAAACATATTTGGGAGAGATTGAACCAATAGAGTATCTGATTTCATATTTTGTTTTACCTTCATTTTGTACAAACCGTACACCAGGGTTCGTACAAATCGTATAAGGAAAAATTACCCGATTTGGTAAACTGAGCGATAGAGCTAGACTTACCCGATTTGGTAGTTTGAGGGAATCGACTTGAACGATTATAAAAATGTGTACGATAGCCTCCAAATTGAATCTGTCAATTTGGCTAAGTGTAGAAGTGTACAAACCTTACTACTGTATAATTTGGAATTATACAGTGTGAGAGTTTGACCTCCGTACAAGTTGTTCAATAGTCATAGAAGGGTAGTTTGGAGGACTGTATGGTTGTACGATTTGGTAATTGAGTTAGGATTTGTATATTGATCATTCCTAGCCCTAGAAAATTACCTCCCCATTGGGAATACTACACCTCTATGCTACATTTGGCACCGTTTCCTTATCGAATGTGGTATTTTTTGTTAATACAGATCAAATTGATGAAGTGTGAATACTACAAAATTGGAGGTGAATGATGGATACTAGTGCACGAAGTTGTAGGAGATGGGAAGTATGAGAGAAAATTCCAGTTAGAAGGAGCATGAGTATTTCTCAGAGAGAAAACACAAGTAACTCAGACCGTAGTACTCAACCAAAATTAGAGCAAGTTTGAACATCTGAAGAAGAAGACTTTGAGGCATTGTTGATAGAGATAAAAGACGAGGAAATAGAACCACTGAGCATAGAGGCAAGGGTTGACATAGAAAAATTGCAAGAGTATGGAGAGTAGATGGTGACACTTGAGAAAGTGGTAGAAGGATTGCAAGGGAGTGTAGAGGACGGGAGTCAGGCACTAGAGCAATAGGACGGGAGGTCTTAGGAGGAAAGACCAAGATCATATCCCTCACATTAGTAAAGGAGGTCACAAAGTGAATATGAACGAGAGTTTGATCACCGAGTTGTGGGACAGAACAAGATACCTTAGACTGACACTTCTTATGACAACAGGAGTAAGACACCCCAAGGAGAAATCAGTCAAAGATTCCATGAGATACCTCAAGTGATAGTGATGACTCTCTGAAGATGGCTAATAAGGCAGCCAAACAGAGATGTCCACCATTTTTAAGTGAGGGTATGGAAGACCCCACAAGGCACATAGAAACTTGTATAACCATTTTGAGAGCAAATGGTGTGGATAGAATAGATGCTTGGGTAACTTTATTTCCTGCTACTTTGAGAGGATTGACAATTGATTGGTACTTGAAGAGAGAATATACTGTAGATTTTCAGACTTGGAACTAGATAAAGGAGAAGTTCATTGAAGAATTCTAACCTTTGAAGGATGATGGAGATATTGTTACAGAACTTTACATGACAAAGCAAAAATCTGATGAAGATGTGAAATCCTATAACTGAAGACTAAAACAATTAGTCTATAAAATGTAGATGCCTTTAGCAGATGTTCTAGTAAAGCGATGGTTTGTATATGGATTACTTCCAAAGTATAAGAAAAAGATTAAGGTAGTACCATAAATAACATACGAAGAAGCACTGAAGCATGCAAAGAATTTTGAGAGTGAATCAAAATAGACGTATACAAAATTTTTGTCTCATCCCGAGTCTAATGATTCGAATAGTGGAGAAGATGACACTATACAAAGGACAGTAGCATCCTTCCATCAGGAGTTTGATAAGATGATAAAAGAACAAAATATCAAACCTGACAGCAATGACATGTGGTGGACACAATGTAAGACAGAAGGTCATACAAATGTGAAGTGCCAAGAAATGACTATTGTCACATTTGTAATGTGATGAGACATAAGGTAATGCTATGTCTGTATAATGCAAGAGTACATCCACAGATATTATCAATCCAAGAGCAGGAAGAGAAATTGAAGGCCCAAGGAAGCAAACAACAAGCAACAAGTGGTGGTTATAGAAACAACAAATGAGGTGGAATACCAAACCAAGGTAATCGACAAGGGGGGCAAAGTCGTTTGCAGTATGATTCTGAAGGAAGGCCGATCATACAATGTTGCAATTACCAGGAATGGGAGAATTTTGCAAAAAATTATCCTTCACCTCAGACATAGAAAACACTGCAAGTAAGCACTATACATGTGTGTAGATGGTGTGGTCTGGGGAACAACAAAGAAGCGAATTGCCCAAAACAGGTAAGTTCAAGTAAACCCACAGAACATCGGTTATCTAGAAATTAAGGTTCCTCAAGTTAAGGAAGAAACCCAAGAAGTTTTAGCGATGATAATGAATCAGGATGAGAAGGATAAGTATCCAAAGACAACAAAGGAAAAGCGGTGCTAGCAAGTAGCAAAGAAAATATTGCAAGAAGAAGCTGAGAACACTAAGCGAGTAGAGTCAATAGCCGATAAGGAACTGAGAAATCCATAAGACCAGGAGACAGTTATGCAAAATATGGCAGCACAAGTTTTGGATACCACAGTATAAATCAAAGTATCAAACCTATTGGAAGCTATTCCAGCATTGTAGAAAGTAATAGTGGAAGAAATACAACCGTAGAAGGTGATGGAAGTGCAGATCCAACCAATTCAGAAGAAGAAGCGAAAGGATCAGTTCATGGATCTAACTATATTAATGATTGATGTGGGAAATAAACTTGCATTAGTTCATATGGAGATCCTAGGGCACAAATTAATACAAGTAATTATGGACAGAGGATCCAGTTTCAATGTGCTACTTGAAAAAACATGGCTAGAACTAGGCGCTCCATCTCTATGGGCATCGAGCTTTCGATTATATGGTGCTGACCAAAATGGAATAGAGACAAAGGAAGTATTGATAGCACAAGTGGTGTTAGTTGACCAAGAGTTTGTCTTGGATTTCATTGTGATTACAATGCAAAAACCTGCATATGATGCTCTATTGGGGAGAGGCTGGCTATGTGTAGCCAAAGTTAATCACAATTGGGGAAAGAATCAGATCACTTTTAAGAAAGGGTAGCATAAATATATGATTAATCTAGCTAATCAAAAAGTTAGTGAGGATGTAGCCATGATAGATGAATAAAAAAATTCCTCAAGAGATGAAGGGCACGAACCTGATGGAGAAGGAATGTTGTACCTAGAAGAATGTAGCGAAGATGAAGCCAAATATGATAGCATACTCCTTCATTGGCAAATGGAGGAGTATAAAATAATTTAGCTCAACTGCATCTGTATTGAGTCAGAGGAGATAAAGGAAAACAATACAAATCGAAGGTTAGCCAAGAACCTAAGAAGGAAGCAGAAGAGAAATGGACGTTTCCAAAAAGTTTTGCAGAATATATAACAGGATATGCAGATATTGATATAAGGCCGACACACCCAAAGAATATAGATAAAGCAAAAAGTGAACTAGAAAATATCAAATATGAAGGACCTCGGATAGTGGACATCAATATAGAAACAGAGGAGGAACCTAGGATGATTCACTGTGGTGATGATTGGAATCTTGTATTGAAAGTGATGACTTTTAAGATATTCTTGGAATATAAGGATGTCTTTGCATGGACATATAAGGACCTAAAGGGAGTACCACTAAAATTGTGTGTCCAAAAGATTACGCTAATGCCTAGAGCTCAACCTGTAAGAAGGAGACCATATAGAATGAACCCAAAGTATGCTACATTAGTGAATGCAGAGATAGAAAAGATGCTGGAAGCAGGTTTCATCTTCAGGGTGACAACCAGTGAATGGGTCTCACCTATAGTGATCACCTTGAAGAAGGAAGTAGATAAGATCAGAATATGCATGGAATTTAGGAGTCTAAATGTCGTAACTATTAAGGATCCCTTCCCTATTCCCTTCACAGATTCTATCTTGGAAGAAGTCGTAGGACATGAGATTTATTCATTCTTGTATGGATTCTTAGGATACAATCAGATTAGTATAGCCGATGAGGATAAGCTAAATACCACATTTATTGTGGAGAATGACATCTATACATACAACCAAATGCCATTTGGGCTTTGTAAAGCCTCAACTACATTTTAGCGTATCATATTGTATATATTTGATCAGTTGGCAACAGGGAACTTTAAAGCATTTTTGGATGATTGGTCCATTTATGTGAAGATCAAGGAGCATCTTCGTGCCCTTAGTGAATGTATGAGTATGTTAAAAAATGCACAGATATCATTAAATCTAGGAAAATACTATCTGATGGTACCATATGGGAAACTGTTGGGACACGTTGTGTGCAATGAATTATTGAAGACAAATCCTGATAAGATCCGTATGATATTGCACATGGAAGAACCATTTGACGTGAGTTCACTTAAAACCTTCCTTGGATCGACGAGTTACTATTGAAGGTTTATTAGGAATTATACACATGTATCCTACCCATTGGATTCCTTGACAAAAATAATATTCCTTTCAGATGGACAAAGGAGCACCAAGGAGCCTTCAAGGAGTTGAAGGTTAAGCCTGTGAGTAGTCCGATTTTGGTGTTCCCAATTTGGGATAAGGAATTCCATGTCCATATTGATGCTTCAAATTTTACAACTGGATGTGCTTTAGAACAAGAAGGGCAGTTTAGGCTAGACCAACCCATTTTCTTTACCATTCGCCTTTTGTCAAGGCTAGAGAGAAATTATAGTACAACATAAAGAGAAGCTTTGAAAATAGTATATGCAGTTCATAAGTTTAGGCATTACCTATTGGTGAATCCTTTTACCTTCTATGTCGATCACCAAGCCCTATTGTACTTGATAAATAAGCCGATGATACAAGGATGAGTTAGCAGGTGGCTCGTCACCCTTTAGGGGTTTGTATTTTGAGTAGTGGTGAGGCCTGGTAAGAAGCACATGATTGTAGACCAGTTGTCTCGGATACAATTAGGGGAACTTGTGAGAACAGGAGTTCTCGATGAAATTCTAGATGCACAATTATTTGCCATCAATGTTGTTCAATCATGGTACAAGTTGGTTGGCCAATATCTATCCATAAGAGAGTTGCCACAAGAAATGACAGCAACCGAGAAAAATAAAGTAATAATGAAGTCAACACATTTCCAGATAATAGCGGGATTATTGTCTAAAATAAAAAGTGATGGTATCCTACGAAGGTGTGTGATGGATGAAGAAGTCAAAGCGGTATTGAAAGAGGCTCATGCAGGCTTAGTACGATAACATATGGGACCAGATGTGACTACTAGAAAGATATTGCTAGTAGGACTATAGTGGCCCATATTGTATAATAATGCAAAGGAGTATGTGAAAGCATGCGATACTTGCCAATGAGCAGGGAAGCCGGTAAAGAGGGACTTTATGCCCTTGCATCCATTGCAACCACAAGAGTTATTTGAATGGTGGGGATTAGAATTTGTTGGACCATTGAAGACATCTCAGTAGAGGAAGTGTAGATATATCATAGTAGCGACAAAATACCTGACAAAATAGGTAGAAGAAAGATCACTACCTGATAATTTGGTAAAAAGCACAATGAGATTTCTGTATGAACAGGTAATCACAAGGTTTGGTATTTCGCTACAAATAACAAGCAATCGAGGAGGACACTTTGTTAATGATTCATCAATACACTGACCATAGAGTTCAAGATTTTGCATTCACTATCTAGTCCATACTATCCCAGAGTGAATGGGTAGACATAAGAAACAAACAAAGTCCTGGTATCTCCTCTATATAAAACTTGTGGAATAGAGGGAGAAGATTGGGAGGAAAGGCTACCATTCATTTTGTGGGTATATAGAACAAATTTTAAACCTACATTAGAACATAAACCTTTCCAATTAATGTATGGATAGGAAGCAGTGGTGCCAGTTGAATTTTTGATACCAAGTTTGAGAGTCATGGTAGAACATCCCTTGGGTGGTCAAGAAAGTTTGGAAGAATGACTGACAACACTGATCAAGTTGGATGAAATAAGAGTCATGGCACAATAGGTGATTGAGGTAGCTCAAAAAATATGGAAGGTGTGCCATGAAAAACATTTAAGGAAGTTAGAACTTAGTTCGGGAGACTTGGTTCTAAAGTTTAACGAGAAGCGGGAAATCAAGCCCGGTAAGCTGAAGATATTATGGCTTGGTCCCTATAAAGTAGTTGAAGTAATGAATAATGGAGTAGTCAAGTTACAGAACTTGAATGGGATAGAGGTGCGTGATACTGTAAATGGCTCAAAGTTGAAGCCTTACAAGGTACAATGCTTATTCATTTCTTCAGAAGAAATTGAACGACGAAGAAAATGAAGCTTAGAGTGAGTTAGGTCCATCACAGGAGGAGCCTGACACAGGACTCACACACTTATTTTTAGAAGGAGAGGAACCACGACCAATCATAGAACATCAAGAGTTGGCACCTCAACCTAGAGAAAGAAGAAGATTACGAGTACATGTTAGATTTACTGATGGGACCGAACTAGTGGAAGAAGAAGATGAAGAATGGATTCCTCCAAACTAAAGGGAACATCAGGAGATAATACTATCACCTAGGAATAGGGGAAGGTAGGAAGAAGAAACCCCAGTAAGTATAAATATGATGTATCCTTAGGTAGAAAAAAGAGAACTACCCCAGTAAGTGGAAGGACAAAGAAGGATATGGCTAACAGTATGATACAAAGATAGAGTGGACACACTTGAAATGGAAGTTTTGGAGGAAGACAGGAACGAGATCATTGAAAAAGAATTAGCTGGACTTACTCCATTGGATCAGATAGGGCTATTATAATAAAGAATATGGTTATAGACTCAACAACTGCAATAAGAATATTAAACGTTGCGAGGTCATAATGAAATATTGAGAGAGCAAATAATCCAAGAAATGGATGACACAATACGAAGGTTGGAAGAACAAAGGGTAGCTAGGTCACAAGAACTCAAAAGAATGAGGATGTAAGCACAAGCTCACAGGTACCACCGAATGATCCACCAATGACCAATGAAGATGCGAAGATGCTGTGGAGAGATATTGAAGAGGTAACTACATCACCCTAAATCAAAGGCAATATACAATTGGATTTGAGTGACTCTAGTAATGAAGGAATTCCTTGGATAGTAATGGAACCTAGTATAGGAAACAGTGATGAAGTGATTTTCCTTAGAAACCTCGAGGTATCCGTGATCCCCCAACATGTACAACATCACAACAACAAATAGGGAGACCGTGAGGACATCAAACCAACCTTGAACCGTAAGCATATATAATAGCCTATCAAAAATTGAGAAGATAAAGGAGAGAAGTACAGATATTGGAGAGAATGATGAATTTGCCAACATATTGGGCAAAACAGAGAGAAGAGAATCAGAATCACTCAAGTTCTAAGATGGACTTTTTTGATGCATATAGAGAAGTTTTGGCAACATCATCCCCACAAAGAAATTTTGAGGAAAGAATATGGAGACATCGTCTAGCATGTGCAGATCGTAGAATCAGAGCATTGTGACAATTTTCACCAAGTAAAATAAGCAACGAAAGTCCACTAGCCCATATTGAGTTGGTAGAGATAACTCTTGATCCCCAAAAAATGGGAGGAAGGAACGGGGAAAGACCCCTAAGGCTTCGGCCAGGAAGGGGGGGAGGTATTCAAATACAAAATAAACAAGATCAAGGTGATATTATAACAAGAGGAGGAAGAGGGCGAGGAAGATTCTGACCCCCTACTCCTAGATGGCCAGGATATACACCTTTAGCCTGTATGAAATGGACAAGGAATCTATGAGAATTAACAAGAATTAGGGGAAATATTACCAAATTCTGCAAGGTGACGTACATGGGGACAACCATCCTTAATATGACAAGGACCTCAATGAGTGATGGGTGGTAGAGGATTACTCTAGGAAAGGGAGGAATCACCATTAGTGCAAAGAAACCCAATTTCAAGAGGAATAGGATGGGGGAGACACTCGTATGGAGAGGCCTTGTTGGTAGAGGAAGAGTGCATTTTGCAAACAAAAGAAACTAGGGATAACTAAGAATCCAATTGCCAAGTCTAGAGTTAGAATTGATCCGAGGAGATAGGCAGAGAAGTTGCTCAAAATATTAGTAGAGTAGTAAGTACACTGCTACCAAGGGACCAATCACCTATGCAACAAGGAGAAAGGACACCAGGTGAAGATATTCTAGCTTGTAATTGTACAATCCCAAATTGTACACATGAAAGGGGAAGGCTAGGAAATTTAGTAACATCACAAATAGAGATGGATCGACATAGAGAACAAGTACCGATAAGTGATGCAACCACTCAAAATGTTACAGTTGAACCTCCAAGAGAAGAATTTGATGGGATCATACAAGTGAATGTCACTGTACGATTGCCAAGACGATAAGTGTAAATAGACTAGGATTGAAAAAAAAAAGAAAAGAAAAAGAAAGTGCCTTAATTGTGAAAATACCTCGGGACGCAATTAAGAAGGAAGTAGGTTGAAAATAAAAAACAACAGCCTCTTCAAAGAGAAAGAAAGTTGAAAATTTCTCTAAGTATAAGATCGTACAAAGCAAAATGGAAGAGGAAAAAAGCATAATTATGAGATCGTACAAGTCAAATTAGAAAAAGAACATGGGAAATCATACAAAGAAGCAGGTTGTACGATTTGGATCATACACTGTACGATTTTGGGCATGTTGTACGATTTTCAACTACCCCATTTAATGCAGCATGCACAAAAAAAGTAGCGATTGGAGGAAAAAATGAGAAAAAGATAAAGTTTTCAAAAAGCATGTTGAGTTGTCAATCATCCATGCAAGAAGAAGGGAAAACGTGCAAAGTGGTGCAATTTATGATTAATTGGATTAGGGTTTAGTTAGGATTTTGAGAATGCTTTAAATAGCAAGGCAAAATTACAATTCTTTAAATCGTACAAAGAATATTTGAATTTATTTCAGGAGGATGAAGGTGGAAAGCATGCAATTTAATGGAGAAGACTATATGGGTGAAAAAATTCATTAGTAATCTAAAATAATAATGACCCATTTCAATTAGCACCAAGGAGAACTTTTCACATTTGAAGAAATCAAACCAGAGGAGGAAGAGAAAAATTAGGGTTTGACTCCACAGAAGAAAAAATTTGAAGTGCAACCAAGAATTTTAGAGAAATAACAATAGGAGGTCAAGTACAAACCAGGGGGTAAAAAATTGTGCATTAGGGTTCGAAGCAGTGATAACTTGGAGCCGGAGTGGGAAATTTGCAAGGAAATTGATATTGAAACCCTAAAATCAAACAAATCAAGAAAAATCAAGTTGGAAAAGATAGGGGAAGCAAGGAGAAGTTCATACAACCATGAAAGTACAACCAAAAAATTTGTTTTGAAGGTAAAAATTGTGCCAAGGGTGGGAAATTTGAAAAATCACTCTCGAAAAGCACTGAAAAGGAAGATCGGGGTAATTCGACAAATGGGTTGGTGAAATATTTGCCAAAGGAGGATAAAATTGTGAATTTTATGCAAACTAGGGTTTGAAAATACGTACTGTACAATTTTGAAGGCAAGGTGTACAATTTCAGGATGAAGATACTACAGTTCTTGGCAATTTTTAGGCTGTTTGAAGTAGTTTTTAACAAATTGTACGAAATTGTACGAATTCCATGGAGGCAGCCAAAAAGTGACATTGTATAGAGTAGTACCACCCTATATAATTTTATACCACAAATGTACGATTTGAGGAAGTTATGGCAGTTTGAAGATTGAGAGGTTGAGAATTGAATGATGGAAAAGTAGTGTATGATATGGAAGTGGTTGTTGAAGGTGAAACTGTACAAGCGTACAAGGGAGAACATATTGTATTATTTACAGTAATTTGTACAATTTTGGAAGTGCTTTTGATTACAGAAATGGTGATGTTTGTATAATAAATTAATCGAGAGAATGGCGAGAGAATGATCTCAATAGAAGATTTTAGACGACGGTTAAGGTGGATTACAACCAATAGAGTTCAAATAATAGAGTAGAAAGGTCACCAGGACCCCTACACGAGAGAGAAGAATATCCATGATAGTACCAAGGATGATAGTTTTAGTCCCACGATTGGCATGGTACTCATCATTGGAGGAGAGGAGGATATAGGCCATGGAGAAGAAAGAAACTATTGGTGGGTTGATCAAATAAGAACACCACCAAGGCACCGAGATGAGAGAATGGCATAGGAAAGGACCTCAAGGAGGGAGTTAAGAAGTGAAGTACATATTCTAGATCAAGATGAGTATTTGAGTAGCAGACCTAAGGAAGGTCAGGTGGAGATAACAAATATCACATTTGTACAACATGGAGCAGATACATGCAGGCGATGGTGGAGTGATAAAAGAAACAAGAACCATCCATGGAGGAGACATTTTGAGAAGGCTGGTGTAGCTATTATAGCACAAGTACCACCACACCAAAAAAAATTATTCTACAACTACCTGTTGCAAATGGTCCAAACGTATAATCCTACGACCCGAACTACTTTTGTCAATGTGGACAAAATATTAGTGAAAATAGAACTGACAACAGATGCATTCAGGAAGACATTCAGATTGCCAGCATAAAAAACAAATATAGTTAAGAATTTGGTGGGTCTGATTGAATCATATCGCCTCATCACTTCATTGATGAATGTGAAGTCACCAACTGCTGCAAAGATCTCAGGTGTAGGAACTCGAGGGATCAAACAGAGCCAATTGAAACAAGATGATTGGCCATGTACGATGAATACAATAATGTCTCAACTGTTAGGTGACATAATATCCATAGATATGCCAATCTAGATGGCTCAATATGTAGAAGGTATCACCCAAGGAATCCAGTACGATTGGGTACCTATCTGGAAAGAAAAATGCATGAAGTACTAACGGAGAGACCGAAGAATTTTGGAATGACCTTCCATGCCATCGGATTATTGTTGAATGCTATCACAATTTGGGAATCTATTTTATAGGTTTGATAGAACCTCGAGAAGTTGAGGAAGGACAACCAACCATTTTGAGGTGGGTAAATTCAGTACCCATTAAGAAGGTGACTCTGGAAAAGCCTTGAACAAAGAGAGAACATCAGGCCATGAAAGTATTAGAAGACACGCCTTCGAATGATGAGGATGTACATCATCAGAGGAAAATACCAAGGAGTTTAGAACCTAAATTAGAAAAAGTGATGTAGCAATGGAAGCAAGAGAAACCACTAGTTCAAGAAATGGAGGAAAAGGTGGAGAGACAAGTAAGCACAATTCAAATAAAAACAAGATGACAATGGGAAAGAATGACAAAGAACCTTGTTTTAGAGGAGCAATATGAACCTGCAAAAAAGGATCAACAGGAGGAAGAACATTCATATTCAAAAAATATAGAGCTGGATGACTGGAGTTGGGCAGCAACAGAGAAAATAGTGGTATCTCCACAAATTTTCCAATGAGATGAATTCAAAATCCTAGATGCCTCAAAATTTTTGAAAGCTATGGAGGTGGGGCAAATAACACAGGAAGTGGCAGCCACCACTAAGGAGGACATTGAAGTAAAAGGGGAAGCTTTAGAAGAAGAGGCTAAGAAAAATAAGAAGCCCCATTACAGATTCGTGATGGGAGGAAGTTCAAAGCAAAATAACTCAAGTGATGCGCAAGAAGAGACTAAAGCATCACAAGAACAAAAGGAACTTGTTGTTGAAAAAATCATAGTGATGGAAATTTAGTACAACCAGGAGGAAGAAAAGGTGATGGAAGAACAGTAGGAGGGTAGTGTGGAACGAGAAGTAGCCCAAACAGTAACATAAGAGCAATAGGTAGGCTCTACTGAATAAGAAAAAGCCTAGGAACAGACAAAACAACAATAATCTCAACAGGAGATTATGAAGATAGAAGATGATGAGGAAAATATTTTAGAACAAACCTCATATCAAGAGAATATAGATACAAAGAGAGCACTTCGAGAGCTTGGGGGAAGCTCTAGCCACCACATGGAGGAGGAGGAAGAATGAAGTCCTACAGAAGAGGAACAATGGAGAATGAGAACAAGTTACCTCTTGAAGGTATCGCAGTTCGGTAGAATTGAAACAGAAGAGAAGACAAGAGGAGTAGAAGATGATGTGGAACATTTCTTCTCATAGATAGGTGATGCCATAGCTAGCACCAAATTACAATTTTATATTGGATGCGTGCAAAAATTAAAACTGTGGGAGGAACAAGTGTCTCTTGAGTTGGAGAAAATAACATAATGGGTGAGCGATAAGGAGCGTACAAGGAGAATCAAATATATTCATGTACATCACCCATGGAAGTTACCTAGGGAAGAGGTAACCACAATGGTGGGAAGAGACGACTTGCTAGAAGGAGTGATAACCAACTATAGGCAACATCTGAGATTGTACTTGGATAGAATTAGTCATCCAACTTGTTCGATAAACATAGGACAATTGGAGTACAAGAGGGTCACTACAAATTTGGCTATCACTCTGAGGAAGTTGAAATTTCTCACATATTGGATAGAGTGGTTGAGCATTGGATTTGAGTAGATTTATCAACTCAAGAAATCTTAGAAGGAAGAGACGGAAGCCACTCGAACATAAATGATTGCAATGGAGGAAGAATTACAAAAGTGTAAGGTTGTAGTAGAGGAGAAAATAAAGAAACTAGAGGAAGATTTGACAAGCATAAATACTGAGTCTAAAACCAGAGTGAATGTGCTTGAAGAAGATAAGCTAAAGATATCCCAAACAGCAGAAGACAAGATTAAGGAGTTGGAGGTATAACTTAAGGTAAATGATAAACATATGGCAACACAATTAGTCGAGAAAAATGAGCAAGTGGTGACACAGGCCAAGTAGATAGAGGAACTCCAAAAGGACAATAAAAGATATAATGAATTGATCTTGGAGAAGTAAGCACAACTGAAGGCTAGAGAAGATACTATTCGTGCCTTAGAGGCAAATATTCATCACCACCTCGAGACTATTGCTAGGAAAAATGAAGAACTTTAGGTTGTGGCTTGAACAGAAGCCCACTTGTAGGAAATATTAAAGAGGAGTGCCACTGACCGAGAAAAGCAAATGATGGAATTCTTGAAGACTGCTAAAGAGAAGGCTAATTTCCATGGGATGAAAGTAGTGGAAATGGTAAGCTACGCAACCAAGTTGAAGAATGAACGTGCAATTCTTCAATCCAAAGTAACTGACCTGCAGGAGATAGTTACGGGCTATGAAGCTCAACTAAAGCAGAAAGGTTAATATGTGAGGACACCGACCAAAGTAAAAGGGAGGGCAGATGTAGGCATCAAATCCTCCTCCTAGAAGAAGATAAAGTGATCAAGGGATTTGCTCAATTTTTATAGTTTTTACAAGTTTGCCAAAGTTTTGTAAACCGTACAGGTAGGGGCAAACCGTACAACCAGGAGGGTAAACCATACAATGCAAGGGCAAATCGTACAAGGTGCACTAAAATGCAATGAAATGCACGAGAAATGTAATTTCAGGATGAAATGATGCATAAGTTTGCTAATTAAGGTTTTAGACTTAAATTTATGCATTCTGTTATGGACGGGCAGTTGTAAATAACTAATTACCTTAGGAACCGCTTTGGAATAACTTGGAAAATGTTATATAAGGCCCCATTTTCAAATTCATAGGTCTGGTTGCTGATAGATATGTATGGAGTACTTACTGGTTATAATCCAAGGAGATAGTTTGTTTACCTTTGAGTTATTGCAGTAGATTGATAGAACAACCCTGTTGTAATGGCATTGATGACATAATGGAATATAAATATGTTGTTATAGGTTGTGTACGATTTTGATAATGATGGATGAGGATTTATGGTTGAATGTTGATGCATGTATTTTCTGGTGAATGTTAGGTTAGTTTTATGCATTTTTGCAACATATTGTAAGAAATATAGCACTGGTGGAGCTTGAGGATTGATCTATGAGCATGGAAGCATATATGAAGATGTCTTGAACCCTACTGTATGATTTTTAAATGTAGACAATAGAAGTGAATCTCTCAAAAACCCTATTCAGATGATTTGCATGTTGCTGAAGAAGGATTAATTAACACATTAAAACCTTACAAAACATACCTAAAATATATTGACCCAGTAGAGTATCTGATTTGGCATCTTGTTGTACCTTCAGTTCGTACAAATCATACACTAGAGTTTGTACAAATCGTACAAGGAAAAATTACCTTATTTGGTAAACTGAGCAATAGAGATAGACTTACCTGATTTGGCAGTTTGAGGGAATCAACTTGAACGATTACAAAAATGTGTATGAAAACCTCCAAAACTAAATCTGTTCATTTTTTTGAATGTAGAAGTTACAAACCTTACCACTGTATGATTTAGAATCATACAGTATGAGAGTTTGACCTTTGTACAAGATGTTCAATAGTCATAGAAGGGTAGTTTGGAGGATTGTACGATTTGGTAATTGAGTTGGGATTTGTATATTGATCATTCCTAGCCCTAGAAAATCACCTCCCCACTGGGAATACTGCACCCTTGTGCTACAATAACAAGTGTATCAAAGACACCAAAATTAGACACCCAATTAAAAACATATCCATCCCTTTCAAACCATGCATATTGTCTATATAGGGATGTATCACATAACACATGCTCCTAATAAACCGTTTGAGTTGTTTTAGATAAAGTAACAATTTCAATTGGATCATTAGTTATATCAAAACCAAACCATTTAGGTTTTGTAATTTCCTCATTTTGAGATTCCAACCCTTCTTCCTAAATATTCTCAGATTGTACAGGACTTGTAATATCCTCATGCGAGAGAGCAATTGCATTATCCTACATATCAATTGACACAAAATGCTCATTAGAAGGTTTTTAGTGAGCATATTATTCCTATTTATTCCAATAATTATAGTAATATTTTTTCAAAATCAAGTTGTGATGCTCAACTACTTCGTCATCTTTCGATTCATCAACATGCTTCTCATAAAATTCATCTTCACCTTCCTTTCATGGTAAAATTATTTTTCAAAAGTGGGTTATTTCTTATATTCAAATTTGTAAGGTTATCATAATCTACATTGGTAACCCATGATTCAATTTTATCACAATTTGGAAGGTGTGGGTTTTCTTGGCCATTAGTTTCAACAATATCATCCAAAGTATCTTCCGAGAACAAGTGGTGAAATTCTATTATGTCTTCGAATTCATTTATTGATTCTCTTTCAAACTCACTTTCAACCACTTTTGATGGCTTAGGGGTTTCTATAATGGGATCAATTTTTACATTCTTCTTTCTATGATCATCTCAATCCTCCTTTGTGAATAATTATTCTAAATCCTTTATTTCCCAAATAGAACGGTGGTCATTTGGTTCCAACTCCTTGTTACCCATTCATAGTATTTCTTCCTCAAAATATTCACGATAATCATGTGAATTTGCACCCAAGTTTTCAGTGTTTTGCATATAAATGGAAATATTATCAATAGGGGTGTGATACATAAATGATTCCTTAGATTCATCTATCAACTCTTTTTCACCTTTGAGGACTCAATTTCAAAAAAATGATCTTCCTCAAATTCATCCTCCTCAACTTTAGAAAATTCATCTTTTGGTGGGTCAAGGGTTCCCAGTCTATCACATGTTTCAATACTAGTTATATCTACGACTCTTCCCCTATTTGAAATCATATTATTGTGAAACTCATTGAAATTTATCTTAGGCACATATTTCAAAATATGATCAAGATGAGTATTTTGAAATTGATTCACACTTAAGAATGATGGCTGATTTTGAAATTGATTCACATTCAAGGATAATGAAAGATTTTGAAATTGATTTTGAAATTAATTTCCACTTGAACTTGGTTGAGATGGATAAATAATTGGGTGGATAAGAGATATATTAAATGTTTGAGAATTATACTCCCACCATAATTTTGATAGCTCAATTGTTGTTCAATTGCCATTGCTTGAGCATAAGCTTGGGACAATGATGTGATTTGAGGCATCCCTCGTAAATATGTGGAAGTGAATGGATCAAGAGCATTGAGGTATACTTGGATAGTCACTCCCTTTGGAAGGACATAAGGTACCACCAATTGAGTGTATAGCCCATGGAACCTTTCAATGAATGACTTCAAATCTTTGCTCGATCCTCTACGAATAGTGCCAAACTGATTGTGCATGAGGATTGGGTCAACTACGGACCTCACCCCATTAGAAAAAAATAAAGGAAGATATATCTCAAAATCAAAGGGTAAGTAATTTTGAACTCTAGGTATGTTCAATGGGTTGCCTATCATCCATGGTGCAAACACGACCATTAGTGGACCTTGAAGAATACAACCTGAATATCAATTTTAGTAGTCAAAGAAATATCTTGTGAAGAAGCATGAAATTACTAACAAATCTCAAATATTTCACATATAAATCATCATGTATATCAACCAAAAGATATGCATCGATTAAACCACGACATTAGAGAACATTCTCTAATTTATAAAAAAGTTAGTAGTAACACATAAACAATTAGAGAACATTAGAATCAATGAGAGTGATCACATGTAAACAAAATTTTGTTAGTCCAAACCAATGTTTTGAATAAATATTTCAAGTAACATGAAATATTTAGCATCTAAATAGCAATAAAATAATCAATTCAGGCCCTCCTAGCTCCCAAAGTGTTGAGTGCTAAAGGAGGCCAAAGATGCTAGTCAAACGGACTTGAAATATTTAGCAATTCAAAACTCTCAAAGTTACACCAATATCACATTATTCATTGCATGAATAATTCAAAGCATTTAAAACAATAATGAACAACTTAGCATAAATAAAATAACACCAATTCATGCCCTCCTTCTAGCGCCAAAATGTTGAGTGGTAATTTTACCCAATTGCAAAACCACACTCACCTTAGGATTTTGATCACAAAACCCTCTCTTGCAAAGAAGTTAGAAACCAAAACAACTTCTCCAAGGTTCTGCTATATAAGCATTGCACATGTGTATTTATAATCTTGTCAAATAAGTGCTAGGAGTACCTTAGTGATTGCAAGTAATTGTTAACAAGGGGCCTGTGTTGGTTTATTTTATTATGCTAGGCTAATGATTGTTCATGAAACTTAAAGAAATGTAAATGTGAATTGGCCCTCATATGACCACGATGTAAAGCCTTAATTCATTTTATCTTGAATGTTTTTAGGTAGATTTTATCTTCTTTTAATTAAGTAGATTTTAAACAAGTTTTTATCTTGCATTAAACCCTACTTTGAACATGAAAATGAAGGTTAAAAATATTTTAATGAATGTGAATATGAAATAATAAATGGATTCATCAAATGTAGCTTCTATCATGAAGATAAATATAGCCTTTGATATAATTAATAAATGATCCCTCTTTGATGAAATTAATTTTCATAAAGAGGTAACAATTTATTGCTTTAAAATAATGGCCTTAAAATGTCATCATAAATTATCTCTCTTTAATGAAATCATAATTTTCATAAAGAAGAAATAATTTAATGCTTTAAAAAAAATCTTTGATGTAATGTATAAATTACCTCTCTTTAATGAAATCAGAATTTTCATAAAGAAAGGCGAATTTATTGCTTCGAAAATGATGGCCTATGGAATGCCATATAAATCACTTCCCTTTAATGAAATTGGAATTTTCATAAAGGAAATTCCATTTATTATTTGCAAATAAAAATTCGAAGCTAAAAAAAAATCTAATTTACCTCCAAAATATGAAATAAATAAAATTTTGAAATTATAAAACCCTCATAAAACAATCATTTTCAACAATTTTTATAAATTCAATTTGGCTTCGGAATGAGTTCGAATTTGTTTCTAATGAAATATTGTAGCTCATTCTTCACACCCATGTATTTATTTTTGTCATTTTAATTTTTTTCGATTTTTATTTTAATCCTCAAAGTTTAAAAAAATCTACAAAATAAAAGTTAGAAAACTAAAAATAAAATATGGAAATGGAAATAAAATGTAGAAAATCTAGAAAATAAACTAATGACAGTTTCATGCTACCCTATCATGCAAAACTCGAGATATGAGAGTTTTTGAACATAACCCAACCTAACCGGAACTGCATTTGCACATCTCGAAATAAGTTAGGTGCAAGCTTCTAAGGAATAATATAAATTCTTTGTTTTCAGATATTCAGTAATGCAACCATGAAATGCATTAAACATTGCCTATAAATCTAAAAACCGAGAAAAGAAAGATGAGCATTCAACCAAAACATTCAGAAATGATTCTCCTCTTATTTTATTCACAAGGTGCAAAACAATTTACATTAAAACAAACAATAAGTTTCTGTTTTACATCTCAGTTCCAACAACATCTGGCATTTCCAAAAAGAACCAGCCCTTACAATTGTGTTTGCTCCTATTTTTAAAGTTTTTAGATTAACCTCTTCGTTTCGTCTCCATGCATATATTTTCCTTTTCCAACCTTCTACGCATGCATCCATTTGAGTTTCGTTACACTTCATTATGTAATGCATTCTCTTTTTACCTTCCTTTATAATGTTTTCTACCACATGTTAAATGTAACAGTTCAACAATCAAAAACCTATGGTCCTATTTTGATTTTATTCTCTCTAGCGTATCTTTTCTTATGTTCATTGCCTTTGTTCGTCACGAGTGAATCTTAATGCTCTTGGGACCTACCCATGACTAATACTTGCCATACATACATTCCTTTGTCCGTTGTGGCAAGGGAATGTTGCACTATGATGCTGCCCACATCTGTTAAACATGAAATATTCCTTCTTAGCTTTATTTTCATGTTTACATGGCAATATCCACATAATTAATTCCCCACTTGGCTTGTACATCCACGTATTTTACTTCGTAGCCTACACTGACCATCGTGGCTCCTCCAAATTGTGATGCCATCATCAAAACGCTGCCATGTCACCATTGTGAATTCTAGGTATGCTACGTGCTGCTGTTCTCTTGCACAATAGTAATTCGACTACGTATTCAACATGGTGCCAATAAAAATTGTCCCTGCACTCTCAAAAACTACGTCCACCCAGATATATAAAGCCATGATGGCTTACTTTCCTCCATGAACACTAGTATTCCTATCCTACACATTGTCTTATCATATAAACCTGCTCGGGACCATGGTATAAGAATAACGTCTTCATCGCTAAACAATTCATCTATCATTCTACCATATGGGGCTGTCGTACATCCTCTCTGTTCATTTATAGCTATGATATGTTGCATTTTGTATCTCAAACATAACATCATGATAGCAGATCTTGTGAATTGAAACTCCTACTGATTGCCTTTATAACATCCATATAGGCCATCGTTATCCATTGAGGTATTTTTGCCATCGTATCCTTTCACACTACACTGGTGTAGAATCTCTGCAATGCTACTGTGCGACTAATCTCAAATACGGCTTCTATTATGAGAGATGATAGTATTTATCAACCAATGCATCCATTCATTCATCACCAACTAAACCCTATCCACCTAACCTGCCATGTCTACACACCCATACTCATCGCGTCTACCTCCACAAAGTTGTTGGACTTCATCGTCGTATATATTTGCCAAAACAGTATCCTACAAAGCTGCCATATCATCAAGTGGATCCTGCCATGTCCTTCAGTACATATGGTCTGTCTTCTCCACAAACCATCGCAATTATCATTGCTGAGTTGAAATTAGAACCCACATTCATTCTCTGTTCATTTTGGAAAATTGACACCATGGTCGTATACTCCTTTCCACAACGTATAACAATTATCCCATGTGCACGCCAACCAGCATCGCACCAACATTAACCACACTTCCACATTTGGTATATGACCTACTTTGTGATAGATATTCTTAAGTTGGGCAAAGCGTTCATCGAGACCTGCTTTGATATACTTTTTTTTGATGACCCCAAACGTATCCCCCTATGCGAAGATATGAAATATGCTTGTTTGATTGGAACTGCCTAACATTGTCTTCCTTCGATCAAGGAATGTCTAGTCTACCTATACCGTGACCTCCACTATGCTTCCTTATGAATAATGATATGCTATCACTTTGTCTTATCTTCCAGGATCTCGTCTTCGGTTTTGATCGATCGTTTGTGATTTAGATGTAGCTACCTCCTCATTGGTGTTTCACTATGCATTGTGTAGTGGTTATCCCATATCCTTCGATCTATCACTGTCATGGTCATCTATTAATCCACTCCTACTTTGAACTTGATGTTTCTTCACAAAAAATCCACCTCACCACCAAATGGGCTTTCAAAGTCTTGACTTACACCATTTCCACATCAAGGTCTTTGTTCAATACTTTAACAATGATATCTCTGTGATATTTGAATCGTATCCACAGAAGAATATATTCTAAAAATACCAAGCACTCATAATTATTATCCCCGACATATGCGACATGTTCTATGATGTCCAAATTTGTTTAAAATTGTGTCTTTGTCCACACCATCATCGTGGGGTCTGGGTTCTCCATGTCAAAGTCCAATCATCACCATTGGTGTCTTTCGTATGCTAGTAAACCACCGCTAAGTCCACATCATCCTGGATTATGGCATCCATGTCCTCAATGATTTTTGAGGTTGCTATTCGAACATGGTCGTAGCTATCGAAGGTCCCCATCCTTCATGTCAATATTGCATGAATTGAGCAATCCAAGCCTACAATAAACATTTCTTCTATCTTACACACTGTGCCTACTTCATGATTCACATCGACTATAGGGTCCATCTTAGGAATCACCTCTTAGACATCCACCTTTGTATCTACTATCCAACATGTCGAAAATTGCATTATGACATGCCATTTCTTGCCCTAGTTCAACATCTACATCATCACCGAGAACGTGTTCAAATTGCATCATCCGCTTCTGGTCCATCTGCATGATAGTTAATGCTTGAACATATTTGTCCACATAGGCCTATATCCTCTTGGCCGTGGCCATGTTCATCGCTCCATATTTGCGCTCGAGGGTCCGCATCATGGGGAAAATCGTCACGGCCGCCTCTGCAAGTCTACGAGCTCACCTATGGATAAAACCCATAAGGTTAAGCTTTCAAAAATTTTACTGAACTTCTAGCCCTTAAGGGATTTATTTAAATCCTTACACACATATATAACATGTAAGTTTAAGGTAAAGCAAAATTTTTATTTTTATTTTATTATATTATTATTATTATTTTTAATTGCTTTCTAAAATTATATATTTACATAAATAAATTAATTTACTTTACGTTTTTTTATTAATTTTATCTCATAATATACATTCATTTGTATATATTTTTATTTTTATTTGAACATATATATATTTATGCTTTATTAATGTGATGAAAATTTTAGCCATTTAAAATGATTAAATCTAAAACATTAACAAAGCAATAAAACCCAAAATGAAGATACAAAACCATGCAAAACCAAAACCCATACACTAAACAACTTACAAAGATTAGAATGAAGACAAGAACTAACAACCAATCCAAAGTGCCTATATTGCAAGGCAATGGATGAGGACCTATCAATAACAAGCTCAAGGACACCCAACACTCCCCAATAAACAAAAATTAAAGGTGGGTCCACAATTTTGGGGTAGGTTGTGTGCTAGTCACAATAGGAGCATGATCCATTTATTCATATGAGAGTTATGATAACTATTATTCATCATGTAGCGTAATGGATCATCACGAGCTATGACAAAATTTGTGTGTAAAAGCATGTAGTGGCATAGATTTTGTGTCATAAAGACTACAACCAGCCATAGCTTCTCCATGTAGGCGTATCAAAATTCATAGCTGACCAAAGTATGAATAATATAATAGATGGCTTGCTCGTGGTTGAGCACATTATTTTGAGCTAATAACGTTCCAATTGCAAAATTTGTAGCAAAAATGTACATATAGAATGACAATTGTTGGTGTGGCAGAGATAGAACTGGTGGTAATGTAAGATAGAATTTGATTGAGTCAAAGAATTTCTAGTAGTAGGTATCCAATTTGAAGGTAACCCCTTTCTGTAAAAGGTTATTAAATGGTTTACACTTGTCAGATAACTGGGCAATAAACGATGAATGTATTGAATTTTACCCTGTAGACTGCATAGTTTCTTGAGGTTTGTGTGTGGAGGTATCTCGACGATGGCTTTGAATTTTTTGGGATCAACTTCAATGCCTCACTGAGAAACAATGAACCCCACTATTTTACCTGAAGTGACACGAAAGACACACTTATTTGGGTTTAGGTGCATGTTATGTTTGAGAAGATGATCAAAGATTTTATGAAGATCTACAAGATGCTGAGAGCATTCTTTCGATTTGATGATGAGGTCGTTGACGTAGTCTTCCACTATATTATGCATGTAATCATAGAATATGTAAGTCATAGTATGCTGGTAGGTTGCCCCAACATTCTTAAGACCAAAGGGCATGACCTTATAACAGAAGGTCCCCCAGGGGGTTGTGAAAGACGTCTTGTGTTGATCGATAGAATTGATCTTGATCTAATTCTAACTTGAAAAGTCATCTATGAGGGATATCATTTCATGGTCTATGATAGTATTGACCAATGATTCAATTTGGGGAGGGGAATATCATCCTTGGGATAAGCTTTGTTCAAATACTTAAAATTAGAGCAGACGTAAACTTTATTGGAGGGTTTTGGTACTAGGACCATGTTGGATACCCATTCTGGGTAATCAATTGGTTGTATGAATCTCACATCGAGTAGCTTTTGTAGCATATATTTGACCATTAAAGTGACTATGGGATGCATGCATCACAATTTTTGTTTGATAGGTTTGGCATCCCCATAAAGTGTGAGGTTGCGTACGACTAAGGATGGATCAAGCCCAGGCATGTCCATGTAGGACCAAGTAAAAATATTAATGTATTATCTGAGAAAAGAGGTAAATGGGACGTGTTCCTCTAAGGAGAGGCTGGTGGTAAGTTTAAAAATGTGGGGGTTGGCAGGATCATCACCAATGCAACTTTGATAGTGTCCTCCACAAGCATGTGGGAACCATCTTGAAGCTGATAAGGGATAGAGATGAGATGGAGGTCATTGATAGCCTTAGGTAAATTGAATTCATCATCCATGTATACATCCATATGATTGATCCATGAAATGTGAGACAGAGTGGATGGTGAAGGAGTATTTGTAGTACGTAGGATGGACTATGATAGCAAGAAGTCCTACAATGAAGGTGTAGGGAAATGTGGGTGAAGTCGATGAAGTTTGGATTGGGTGCGTTGTTGCAATTCAGATGAGACATGTATCAAAGTGGTGAGAATAAATCAACATTGACCATGTTAACAGAGATGGTGGAGACAGTGAGAGATGATGAGTCAGAGGATGAAGACTCAGAAGTATGTGAACAATGTAGTAGGTTCAACAGAGGATGTAGAACCATGGGTGGAGAACGAGGTTAAGCCAGGAAATGATAGGACTACCATCGATGAGGCAATAGTATGAATGAATGTATAGGCAATGGAGGAAGAGGTGAAGGAGTGTGCTCTAAGTTAGGAGAGGCGAGGGAAAGAGTAGCAAATCTATCAACCAAATCATCAATGTAGTAGAAGACGGTAGTGTCAGAAAGTGGTGCTTCCTGGAAGAAGGTGCACAAAATATTGAAGGTTGAGTGGGGGGATGGACTCTCCTTGAAGATGTTTGTGTTGGAATTCTCTTCTAATGAGTGTGTAGGAATTTTTGAAGGATGCAAAGAGAGATCTTGAATATCATCTTCGAGCATATGGATGAATGTAGGGTGATAGCCTAGCCCGGATTTATCTATGGGTAATTGAACGTGAGGGTTGATATGCATTTGTAAGACTTTTTCATAACATCCTAGTCCAAATATACACCAATGAAAATTCCAAAGGTAGTATAATCTGAAGTGTAGGTTGTACATGTGGTCTAAGGTACCACAAAAACTAGGTTGCGATGGTGGGGGCACAACTGTTGTGAGCGATGAGCTAAACCTGCATAGATGAAGTTGGTATGATTGCTTGGTGGACCAGGTGGCATGACAGTACCAATGGTTAGCACAGAGGTTTAAGGGAAACCAAAATAACAGGTAGATTGGATCGTCAGAGGATGAAAGTGAGCATCATGAACATTATATTCACCCAAACCAAAGCTGATCATTAAAATAGAAACTTGGGGTGACGTATGAGATGGTGAACAAGGTTGCGAGTCTGAGTCAGAAGAAAAGGATGAAAGCTAGGAATCATGAACAATAGTAGTAGAGGAATGGAATAATTGGGTGCCTAGGTGAGAGGTGCATTGTTCCCAATCATGAAATTCAACTACAATGGAAGGGATAGGATGATCTTCATGTGGAAACTATGAGGTGGGGCGAGCAGGTGTAGGTGTTGGACCACAAGAAGAAGTGAAAGACCAAGGCCAAGGATGAAAGGGAAGATGGGGTGTTTGAGGAGTATGGAGGATATGAGGCTCTATGGAGGAGGATGGATGAGATGAAGGAGGAGGCCACAAAGATGGTGGTAAAAAAGGCACAGACATGAGAGATGAATCCATGGAAGATGGCTGAGAAGGAGGAGACCACGAGGAAGATGGCAAAAAGGGTACGGAGGCAATATGGGGATCCATAGAAGAGGATGAAAATGTATTAGAAGTGGATGGAGGGGAACGTATATGTGTTCCAGATGAGCAATGTGAGGATGGGGCAAGTGAGGGATAATACATAGAAGTTTTTTCCTAATGATGTGAAGGAATGGGAAAGGCTTGTGTAGAAGATGATGAAGGTCCTAGCAGGAGGTATGTGATGTTGTAGAATTTGAATGGATCACTATCTATGGGGACACAATGGATGAGTCCATCATACACATATTTGAGGTAATGATGCAAGGTTGATGGAATGCATTGCATATCACGAATCCATGGATGTCCAAGCAATATATTGTATTGCATCTCACATTGAATGATATTGAATAATATGGATATGATCCTTACACCTACGTGGATAGGGATGAAAATGGAACCTACTGTGGGGTGTATGGAACCATCAAAAGCATGAAGGTCAAGTGATGACATAGCAAAGTGAGTAGAAATAATGTGTAAATGATGCAGGGTAGTAGATATGATGCTAATGGAAGAACCAGTGTCGAGGACATGCTTGTAGGTGATGTCATTGATGGTTGCTTGAGTATGGAGGGGAGGATCAGCTCCCTCACCCACGAGTTCAGTAATATCATGGTTGTGAAAGCTAATAGAAGGCTATATGCAATGGGGGATGTTCCCTACAAAATTCACAAATGCATTTGTGTCATGGGTTTCAAGGTCGATTGATCAAAGAATACCATTTAATGCCTTGTGATGAGGTTGAGATTGTTGTAATAGGTCAAAAATGGATAGCATAGCTGGGGCGTTCTACAGATGATGCATGAGACTACCATGAATGATGATGATATTTCATGGTAGGGATGGTGAAATAGTTGATTCTACAGGGGATTTAGAAGTGAATGGTACTAGAGGTAAAATGATAGGTGTGTCCTGACATGGTGGATAGTGCTAAGTGTGAGTGGTAAGAATAATCATGCCAACCATATAGTATGAGGAAGGATCACGATGGACACTATTAACCTATCTAGATTGACCTTACGGATTAGATTGGGTTCCTTGGAGATTGGTCCCTCCATGTTCTGATAGTGGGTGATAGATACCTAAGTTTTGGTTTTGTGGTGTAAGGGGGTTTGAAACCTAAATGGTACCTCAATTGATGAGGTCCTAGACTAGGCCACGAAAGGAGCGATAAGACCCTTCATCATGGCTATTTTGTCGATTGTATGCATAGAAGACCTTCTCATTAAACCCATGAGACTTGGGTTGATTTGGGTCAATAGGTCAAACGTTGGGTAAGGTGATATGACCCGTGTCGTACAATCTCTGAAATAGAGCTAGCAAGGGCTTAGAGAGTGGAGTCAAATTTTGCTGTGGAAGTTGAGGATGAAGACTACGAGCTTGTTACAATTTATATGGAGGGGGTGTGTTAGTCTGAAACACTTGCTACTGTGGTAGAGGAGGTCTCAAGATTGATGAGGAGGCCTAATAAAATACTGCCACTTGGTTGGTTTATGGTGGTTTTGAGAATGGTTTATTCGGTGCATTTCGATTGAATTAAAAATTTGAGTTGTAAGATGGTTTCTGCCTGAGCTTGATTTTACCATATTGGACTTTGATGACCTTGGCTTGAGCAATAGCTTCATCAAATGTGTGACTTTGATGAAGTTGCAAAGGTGTAGAGATATGTTTATGAAAGCTCTTGGAAAATAGTTTGACTAGTTCTATGGATGGGAGGCTATGAGCTAGGATGTGGATGATAGATCTCCATTGAGAAATGAAATCTGTGATAGGTTCGTCATCAACCTATTGCAAGCTGTAGATGTCAAAAAAAATTATCTTATTTTTGATATTTATGGAGAAATATTCTAGAAATGAATTGGCCAACTGTTTGAAGGTGAACAGGCTATGGCATGGGAGCATGTTGTACCAATCGAGATCTTGTCCCCCAAGTGAGACAATAAAGGTATGAAACATGAGGGGATCACTGTTGTGAAGCTAATAATATGAAAAGCAGTAGTTACTAACGTGTTCATGAGGATATTCCTTACATTTGTATTTATCAAATTTTGAAATATTGAAATGGTTTGGGTAAGGAGGAATGGGAACCGATGGATGAATGGGTTTGTTGCACAACTTGTTGTATGTGGATTTCTAGGGCCCATAACCAGTTGTTCTCATAAGAGTTGGAGTATCTTAACTTATTCTCATAAGAGTTGGAGTTTGGGTGATGGTGGTGGAATGAACTGCATCGAGGTAGCAGAAGATTGAGAATGGGGAGGATACTTAAGCTGTTGTTCTAAATAAGATTGTGCTACAACTAATCCTATGGATTTAGTTGTTGAATGATGTAATTTGTTGAGACCGATGGGATATTCTTCTATGGAGCAAACATCTACTGGGAATAGTAATATTATGGCTATGGTGTTTGTACCTACTACACAAGAGTCTGCTGCGTTGGTTGCATGATGGTGACCATGAAGGAGGTGTCATGAAAAAGGTAGAGGTAGCATATTTCGATGGAGGAAGTGGTGTTGGGATAGAGGACAAAGATGGTTGGTGAGATGAAGTTCTAAAGGATGGTAATTACACCTGACTAGATGAGCGATGAATGGAGAACTAAGGTTGGGCAAAGTAACATGGGGGATTGACGAGATAGGATGGATAGAGTGGATTGTAAGAAGAAAGGGAAATGGAAGGAGGAGCCTAAAATGGATGAGGTGGAGGAAGGTGAAAGGTGGAAGTGGATGTAGGTGGAAGAGGAGTAGAAGATGACATACCATAAATTTTGGAATACGGGAACATAGATGGAGGAAGTGATGAGGAAGGAGTGTAGGTATCAAAGGTGAAAGCCTAAGAAGAAGGCATGGTAAACATATCCATAAATATTTGTGAAGATGGGATTTGCTAATGTTTTTGAGGAATGAATTATTATGATTGAGAGGGAGGTTGTGATGTGGTATCAAAATATGGAAAATATGACTATTGGGAAGGTGGGTTGTTAACAACTCAGCCTAATTAACAACTATCGGGCTGTTTTCACCTTCTAGCAACACTATTCCCCAGCAACAATGCCAAAATGATGCATTGTCATTAAGCACATCATTAATTATTAATGAATTTGTCAATCTAGGGTAGTGTACAAGGCTATCTACGAAAGGAGTGAACAGGGACTATAATTTAGGTCAATTGGGAGCAAGCAAGTCTTATTGGTAGGACCAATTGTGTGGGGGGTTTTAGGTCATTTCTACCTCTAAATTGCATAAATTGAACTTTAATATATTTGCAAAAATGAGAACTAATTTCTAATTATAGAAATGAGAACTAATTGCTAATTGCAGAAATGAAACCCTAGTTACAGTTGTAAGAATGAAATCTAGTTAATTTGCAGAAATGGAACTCTAGTTATAGTTGCAGAATTGGAAACTTGATTACAGTTGCAAAATGAAAGTCTATTTACTCTTGCAATAATGAAAACTGAAATGAAGCACAAAAAACTAGGTCATGTCAATGCTCTGTAACAGAAGGTTGTCAATCTTCTGTGCAGGGGTTGACAACAAAAACAACAATGCAAAAAAATTGTAGAAAACTGTAAATTGTTGGAAATGAAAACCTATAGTAAATTGGAAAGTTGCTGGGAATGAAAAGAATAACCAGATATACTACTAATAATATCACAAAAACATTCTGAACATGAATTAAATAACTAGGAATGTTAGTTGTGCAAAATAATGAAATTGACAAGTTTACAACTTATTCTACTGCAACAAAATCAGAATAAAACTTGTCTGTTAGTCCTCCTCCTAGGTCTGGAAGTGGCCAGCCTCATTTTCTAGAAGAAGGTATGAGTTCCTCTCTCTCTCTAAATCTTACTCACACTCAGACATAACAAAATAAATGGAAGAAATTGCACTTTTTATTGCTTTAGAAAATCATTACAATATTGCTGCTAAAATCTGTTACAGGACTGAAGTTACTATTCTATTAGCTCTATTCCTTACTTCTTACTTGCTTGCTTCTTGCCTACTTAGCTTGACCAAAAATGGGAGCTATATTTTATAGATGCCTAAAATCTATTTACAAACAAAAAATATACTATTCCTATCCTACAGATCAATTCCTATTATGCTGCAACATTTCCTGGTTTTATCCTAGAAGAGGATCAATTGATATTTTCCCATGAATGGTGGCTTTTGGATGGCAAGGACGGAAAAGACAACTGGGGGATATTTTATCTTAACCTTCTCAACCTTCTTTCCCTTTTTCCACCGTCAGAAAATAGTCAAAAAGTCAAAAAGCACTTTTTGTTGTCAATCCAAAGATAACTGGCTCAATCCGAAGAAACTGTATTCTATCAATTCGAAGATGTTTGCTCAATCCAAAGCTCTTTGGATTGACTAACTATGTGGTTTTTAGGTGATCTCAAATGCTTTTCTCAGGTGGGTTATCTCTTAGGAACTGATTGCAATAGCTTTTATCCTTCTCCATGTGTGAATTCCATGCCTTGCCATTCATTGGCAATTGGTTGGAATTTACACAATAAAACCAGTTTCATTGCACAATAATAGTCTTCTTGCACCATTTGCTAAACTTAGATAAATAAATGCTTGAAAAACATCAAAACAAAACTAGTAAAGTGCTGCTATCAACCTAAGCATATTCCTCATTTAGCAAGCCATGACAAAATAACATAAAACTGTACAAAAAAGTATAAAAATCAGAATATAATATTCCTAACACATCAATCATGCAAACAATTAATACACAACATATTAGATCAACTTAACTAGCATATAAGATAATTCACAAGAGTTTTTAGGCAATTTCAATGTTCAAAACATACTATGATGGAGGCATTTCCAGGCCTCATCATTTTCCCCCCAACTTATATTAATGCATGTCCTCATGCATTGTGTTGGGCTATGGAATCACATATATCCATATTCAAATTCCATGATCTATAGAACAATTTGGTGCCTATATAATATCCCCTAGTTTCCTGAAGGTTCTTGAGCCATTCTTCAAACTGATCATCTGGTTGGGAATCTTCTTCAAAATAGAAGGGAACTAGAGAAATGATGGTTGAAGGTCTAAATATGAGACCTACCTAGTGATGTTGCATAACCGTAATAATCTGTACCACCCCTTCTACTCTCCTTCTGGACCATTCCAGGTTGATGGGGGAGATAGGCTCCCTTTTCTACAAAGATATGGAAATTTCTACCCATCTGTTCCTACAAATTGATAAGGCAAGAACAAAATTGGTAGCACAATAATCCTAGAATTTAGTCAAACAATCCCTTAAGCTATTTAAGTACATTCTTTTAGTGTCTACCTTGTTCATCAAGTCAAAATATTATCTAGTAATAACTGGATGATTTGGCTATACTGCTCTGATTAACAACTCAGCTCTTAACTCAATCTCCTTATTTTGTGTCTTTTCCTGGTTCCAGTAAAGCCGATTCTATAGGGTAGACATAAAAGATCTTAATTGAACATCTCCTATACAAATATGAGGGTGAAAATCTACCTCCTCTGGAATGAAAAATTTGTGTAGAAATAGCTCACATAGCATATTTTTCTATTCTCTAGGTTTGTTAAGGGAAGCTTCCAAAAACTCTTCAGCAGTTTTCAATTTATAGGGGAGACCTGAGCTAATCCTCATGACCTACCATCTAAGATATCTTTCCTTCAGAATGAGACTATAAAACCTGGCAGGTCATCTAAATTGGACTAAAAATTCAACAATGTGACATAGATCAGCCACCTGTTCCTTTAATTTATTGATTTTTGTGTCCTTTTCCTCCAACTATTTTCCTACCAGTTTCAAATTTTCAACCTGTGTGGCAAGTTTCTCATATTTGATCACCCAATTAGCTATGTTTGTATTATACTGATCCAAGGATATAGTATTGGGTGGTTTGATTACAGGTTGGAATCTTGGCAATAGATCCACCTGTACCCCTTTTTCCTCTACTTCTATAGGTTGGGAATCTGTCAACAGATCTACTTGTATCCCCTTTTCCTCTATCTCTACTGTAGGAATAATAGTTTCAGAATTGGGCACAGAGATTTCATTCAAAGGAGTACTTACTTGATCATTCATATATTGATGCTCAAAGCTCTCCTGTGCTGGTGCTATTTGTAGAAGCAACTGCTATGACTCTCCACTGATACTTTTTCCTAGATTTTTGAGCAATTATAGAGCGTCTTCGGATTGAGAGGGTGTTGCTTCGGATTGAGAAGGCATTGCTTCAGAATGGGAGGGCACTACTTCAGAATAAGCACCTATATCTTTATTCAAAGGTTCAGATGCTTTAATCATGGGAAAATAATTACTTTCCTTAGACAATCCAAGCAATAATTGAACCAAATCCTCCTCATCATCTGATGCAGTTGACTATTCTTCAAATTGTGACAGTTTGCTCTTTAGTTCCTCCACTTCCTACTACAGCTCTTCAATTATCTTTTCATGTTTTTCAATAATATCTTCTCTTTCTTCAATCCATTTTATTTGTGTTTTTATAACACTCTTGGCTGCTCTCAGTTGCTCTTTGATGTCCACCTCTTCCTCCTCTGATTCAAAAGCTGATGTAGACAAACTGTCTTCAGTTTGTTGTTCAAAAATTGTTTCATTTTCTACTTGTTCTGCTTCAACCTCCTGTTCATTCTTTGCTCCAACCTCCTGTTCAATTTCCGTTTCAACCTCTTGTTCTTGATCAAGGAATTCTGGAAAGTTTTCCATGACTATATCCAAAATTATAGTGTCTTGCTGTATTGTAGCAACTTCAGAGTTATCTTGCCTAGTCTCTTCCTCAACCATTTGTTTAGGGAATCCTAAAAAATCTTTCATGGCTGTATCTACAATTACAGTGGCTTGTTGTATTTTTGTAACATTAGGACTTCCTTGTCTGGTTTCCTCCTCAACCATCTGTTCTTTCATTTCTTTTTGGTGGAGTCTTTTAGACCTCCTAGTTCCTATTGTATATTTTTTCTTTCTACCCTATTTTCTTGTGGTAACAAGGGTTGTAGGAACAGTTTCAGGCTCTGGTGGGAGTTCTTCTTTTTCCCCTTTTGTTTCTTCCTCTGTTTGGCTGGGAATTTCACTCCCCTGTTTTGACAGTTCAATAATATTTTTAGAAAAATGGACCTTTTTCTATTTTCCTTTTTTGTTGCCAGTCCTAGATCCTCTCTTCTTTTATTTTTGAGGTCATGAGGTTGAAGGTTCTGGGGAAATGTGCTCTGTTTCTTTCTCTACAACAACATTTATTTCCTCTTCTACAGCAACATCTGTTTCCTCTTCTATAGCAGCATCTGTTTCCTCCTCTCCTTCATCTTCTTCCCCAAAAACTACATCATTCAAGGTAGAGTAAAACCTATTAAAGCTTCTAGGGTTTCCCCTAAAATGATGTTGGCACACCAGTTTAATAAGACCATGGTGATGAGGGCTCCCTTTTCCCTCCTGATAACGTTTTGCCATGTTCTGTAGCTCTTGGTGTAGGTACAATGGAAAATTTACCCTAAATTTAGGTTGTTTCCTACCATGCCTAAGGTGATTTAAAATTCTAAAATGATGCCCTGACAAAACCACATACTGCTCCTCACAGGTTAAAAATTTGATGACCTGTGTGGCTACTTAATCCCAGGGTTCTTGCAGGCTGGTCCTTTTTACCCCCTTACACATGTTATTGTTTATCAAATATTCTGGCTTCCTATCATCTTCTTCCACAAACTAACTACATTTGCTAATGCGTTTTTGCCACTTTTAAAAATTTGAAGACCTTGCAATGGAAGTTCAGTAATTTGACTCAGAACTTCAGGGGTTACCTTAATTATCATGTCGTTGATGTGTGCCCGATTATTTTTGAATGTCTGAGAAAATATGGTAGCCAAATCTTCAGAGCATCCATTAAATTTGTCCAAGAAAGGCATAAGCCCTCCATCTTCAAAAATTTGCAACACTTCTGGATTTTCCCGAAGGAGAGTAGTATCTATTGGCTCCATTTTTGTTTTTTGCCCCATTGTTTTGTTTTGCTATTTTTGCACTGAGAATGCTTCTCACTTTTGCTGCCACACTCGTCTGCTGGTTTCTACAAAAATAGGGTTTTTCTTTTGGGTTGCAATGTCTCTGTTTTTCTTCGAAAAGAGCTTCAATTCTTGTACCTCACCTCATAATAATTTTGCTTTAGAAAATATGTCTTTAGAAGGAAAGGTGGCATGCCTTTCTATTTTTGCTTCGGATACTTGGCCGATGATGATTGGATAGACGTCCTTGCCATCAGATCTTCCTTACTATTTTTAGCGCATCCGTTCGACACGTGAATCTACCACATGCGTGGTTATCAACAACGAACTGTGGTGGCATGCTATTGGTCGTTCTCCCACGGTTCTCGTACTTCCTCAATGGGTGCAAATATGAGATAAATTACACCATGCAAGCCAACAGACACGTGTCAATTATCACATGTAGTCAAAAACTCTGCTGACCATGTCTTTTCTCCCTCCTTGGATGCCACATGGAAATATTCTACCGATGCCATGTCTTTTTTTATTTTCACTTTTGCTTCATTTCGAAGACAATTCTTCATTCCGAAGACAAACAAAATTTCAAAACATACTCCCATCAATCCGAAGACAAAATTTTTCAATCCGAAGACAAAGCTGGTGCTGTCATTCTTAATCCGAAGAAAAAAGCTGGCACTGTCATTTCGAAGACAATTTTCAATCTGAAGATAAAATTGGCACTATCATTCCGAAGACAACTTTTCAATCCGAAGACAAAACTGGTGTTGTCATTCCAAAGACACAACAAGCACTCATTCCAAAGATTAGGCAGAAACCAAAATTCTTCTTTTCTTAAAACATGTTTTGATTATGCCAACTCTTATGAACACCTTTATACTAATGGTTAATTGTCATATACTATATACCAAATATTTACAATGAGAAAAGTGCAAGAAATATATACCTGGTTAAAACAAGTTAATGCAAGTTTGGAAAGATGACTGCTTCTGTTGATGTTCTACTGAGGCTTTCTGCAACACTTCAAAACAAGTGCAGTTGGTGAATTTGTACAATGGTGACTCAAAATTTTCAAGGCTATGCATGCCAAAAAACTGATTTTCATGCATACCAACTCAGTAGTGCCTTAGAAAAAGGTTTTCACTGCTGAGTTATTCATTTTTCTCTATTTTTTTTTTTCTTTTGCTTTTTTTTTTATCTCTCATTTTCTCTCTTTTTTATTTTATTTTTGATTCTGATTGTGCCCATGAAGGAATTCATGATTTCCCTAAAATCATGCCCATGAAGGAATTCACAATCAAAATTTATTCTTCTTTTTGTTTTCTATTTTATTTATTTATTTAAATTTTTTTTTTTCATTTTTTTTTTGCTTTTTTTTTTGAAATCCATGATCATGTTGAATCTGTTGAAATTGAGGTGGAAGAGGGAATATCTTCCACCTGTTGTGCATCCAAGCTATCAAGTTGTTGCAAGAACTCCTCTTTAGTTAGAGGTGTATGGTACACCCGAAGGCGATGTCCATTCACTACCAACTTTCTCCTTGACTCATCAATGGGAGAGAGACGAGCTGCTCCGTTGTCAAATACCTCTTCAATCTGTTAAGGTCCAAGCCATCTAGTCCTCAGCTTTCCAAGGAAGTCCTCATAGTAAGAATCAAATAGCAAAGCCCAATATCCTTGCTGAAATTTCTTTTGCTGAAGGTGATTGTCATGCCACAGCTTCCTCTGCTCCTGAATTACTTCAGTTTGGTGTAGAGCATCCAACCGAAGTTCATCCAATGCATTCAACTACAAAATCCTATCCATCTATGCCTGTGACAATTCAATCCCAAATTCCAAATAGTATGCAATGTTAGTAGCTCAAATTCAATAGGCAAGAGGGGCTTTTTACCAAAAACAAGTTCATAAGGTGTGAATCCAGTAGTGGATTTCCAAGTAGTATTATAAGCCCAAACTGCTTCTGGTAGTTTGTCTAGCCAATTCCTCCTATGAATAGCTACTATTTTAGTCAAAATATTTTCTAATTCCTTATTTGTTACCTCAACCTGACCGTTTGCTTGTGGGTGATAAGGTGATGAATTTCTGTGTTTTATTTCATACAATTCTGTAAAGGCTGCAATTACCTTTGATGCAAATTGGGGCCCTTGGTCTGTGGTGATAGACCGTGGTGCTCCAAATCTCTAAAAAATCTGGGTGTACAGGAAATCAACAACCTTCTCTTCATGAGCATGTTTAAAAGCACGCACCTCTATCCATTTTGTCAAGTAATCAGTGCATACCAAGATATGCACTTTTCCTTGAGAAGATGGGTCAATAGGTCCCACAAAATCAAGCCCCCACCACTCAAATGGTTCTAAAAAAATTTGAGGCTACAGTGGCATTTCATTTGTGTGAGTGGGCTTCCCCATTCTCTGGCATGCATCACAATGCCTGATGTACTTCTTTACATCCTTGTGAAGAGATGGCCAATAATATCCTGTTCCTAAAATTTTTCTAATTGTGCTTTTTATAGAATAATGCCCACCTGAGGGTTCATCATGACAAGCCCGAAGAATGTCATATACCTCATCCTTTCGGATGCACCTACGCAACACATGGTCAGGACTACATTTAAAAAGAATACCTTTAATCCATGAAAAATAAGAGCTCTGTTTGATCAGCTTGTTTTTTTGTTTTGAAGTGAAATGTGGAGGCACTTTTCCTATGACCAGATAGTTGGCTATATCTGCAAACCATGGTGATTGAACAGATATAGCAAACAACTTTTCATCAGGGAAAGAATCCTCAACTAATTCCCCTTCCTCTGTGTTTTGCATTTTGGACAAAAAATCTGCTACAACATTAGCTTTTCCTGGTTTATTGATTATTGTTATATCAAATTCTTGCAGTAATAGTAACCAACGAATGATTCTTGCACTCACCATAGGTTTGTTCATCAAATATTTAATAGTTGTATGATCTGTATGAATAAATATTTGATAACCTATGATATAATGCCTGAATTTGTTTATAGCATAGATTACTGCCAAGAATTCCTTTTCAGTTGTGGTATAATTCTTTTCTGCTCCTGTCAAATTCTTGCTAATGTAGTAGATTGCATAATGTTCACCATTATCAATTTGTCCTAATGTTGCCCCAGTTGCAGTATTGGAGGCATTAGACTAAATATGAAATGACAATGCCCAGTTGGGTCCTCTTAACACAGGTGGAGTTACTAACCTTTCTTTCAGAGCCTCAAATGATTCCTAACACTTTGCAGTCCAAGAAAATTTAGAATCTTTAGTCAATAAGGCAAACATAGGATTGGCTATTGTGCTGAAGTTAGGAATGAATCTGTGGTAAAAGCCAATGTGTCCTAAGAAGCTTTTGAAATTAGTCTGAGTTTTAGGAGGAAGAATATTTCTGATTATCTCCACCTTCTTTGGATCAACCTAAATCCCTTGTGGAGAGATGTGATGGCCCAAAATAATTCCTTCCTCCATCATCATGAAGCATTTTTCAGGATTTAAAGATAACTGGTATGTTTCACAGTGGGTTAACACTCTATCAAGATGTTCTAGTGTGATATCAAAAGTTTTTCCACAAACTATGAAGTCATCCATGTAAATCTCAATGCTATTAGTAGTCAAATCAGAAAATATTGCTAGTAATGCTCGCAAACCTTTCATATTTCAATCTATGTGGATCAAAAATTCCAGTTTTAGAGATAAATTAAGTCAGTGGTGGCAACAACCTGTCAGGGGTAGTGCAGCTTTTAAACTTGCTGGCAAATTAAAGTTTGTTAAGGAAAAGCTTCAAACTTGGAACAAAGAGGTCTTTGGGAACCTCTTTGAAAATAAAAAATAGGTTGTTGAAATTTTTAAGATAATTGATAAGAGGATCCAACATGGTGATGCTAATGAAACTACTAGGCAGGAGGAACGAACAAAATTAGCAGAGTTTCCTAACATTTTGTCCTGTGAGGAAATCTATTGGAGGAAAAAATCAAGGGCTCTTTGGTTGAAAGATGAAGATTCAAATTCCAAGTTTTTTCACGTCACCACGCTTAGAAATAGAAGCAATAACAAGATAATTTTTTTTTAAAAAAGTAGATGGTTCTATTACTTAAGACTTAACAGAAATCAGAAAGGAGGTAGTAACTTATTTCAATTCTATCCTTGGTCAGGAATTGCAGTGCAATGAGGAGGCCAAAGATATTCTCTTGCAATCCATTCTTAGCATAATAAATGGGGATATAAACCTTAAGATTCTAGCTCCCTTTTCTGATGAGGAAATTAAGGAAGCCTTATTTACCATGGAGCCATACAAAGCCCTAAGACCCGATGACTTCCCCCCTCGTTTCTATCAAGCTTTTTGGGATATCGTAAGTGAGGATGTAAATTCTACTATCAGAGAATTCCAAGCAAGCAATCATATCCCAAAAGGTATCAAATCTACTTTTATTTCTCTAATTCCTAAGAAGCAAACCCCTGAATCTATGGTTGACTTCAGGCCAATCAATCTGTGCAATGTTTCTTACAAGATCCTAACTAAAGCCATTGCAAATAGAATGAGAGATATTTTGCCCCGCATCATAGATCCATGCCAGGGAAGCTCTATCCAGGGTAGGTCAATCTTGGATGGAGTTATCAAAGTTCATGAAGCTCTGCACTCTGCTCATAAGACTATCAGGTTTGTTTTTGCCCTCAAGCTTGATATGAACAAAGCATTTGACAAGCTAAATTGGGACTTTCTAATTGTTGTCCTCCTTAAGTTTGGTTTTCACCACCAATGGGTTAATTTGATCAAATAATGCATTTCTAAAGCATGGTTCTCAATTCTAGTTAATGGAACAACTGCTTGTTACTATTAAAGTCATAGAGGAATTCGGTAGGGGGACCCTATCAGCCCCATGTTATTCATCACTATGGCAGAAGCTTTAGGCAAAACCATAAAAATACTTGCAGTTCAAGGCTAATATCGGGAATCAAGGCAACATCTCTCACTAGGGCTGTTTCTCACCAAAAATTCATTGATGATACCCTTATATTGACTAAGGCATCAGTGGTTGAGGCCAAAATAATTAAATACATCCTGGAACTCTAGGAGGACGCTGTTGGTCAGAAAGTTAAGTTCAATAAAAGCAAGTTATATTTATTGAACACCCCCATTCAAAAGCAAGGAAGGATTGCAGAAATTTTAGGGTGTGATATAGAAAACCTCCATACTTCGTATCTTGGTCTCCCTCTTTTCATTGTTTCTCCGAGAGAGTCAATGTGGGACAGGGTTATAGAAAGAATTAAAAAAAAAACTTGTTGGATGGAAAGGTCATCTTCTATCTCAAGTAGGAAAACTGACCCTCACTAAGGCCTCTCTTTAGAGCATTCCAGTCTATTTCCTCTCTATTTTCAAAGCCCTTGTGAAGGTTTTCCAAAAAATTGAGAAAATCCAAAAATAATTTTTATGGACTGGATCATAGGAGAAAAAAGGATACACCTTGTAGGATGGACCAAAGTGTGCAGACCCAGGGAAAATGGGGGCTTAGGTCTAAGGATAATTGCTCATATAAATTTAGCTTTACTAGCTAAGCAGGCATGGCATCTCATTTTTGGTGAAGAAAATGAATGGACAACTATCATCAAATGAAAGTATCTTCAAAATATGGAATTTCTAAGTGACTCAGTTCCAATCAGAGGTTCTGCTTTTTGGAAAGCAATTCTTAATTGTAAGGAAATCATCAAAAAAGGTTTAAGATGGGTTTTAGGCAATGGTGAGAGGATAAATTGCTAGAATGACAGGTGGGCTAAGGACGAACCACTGACGCAATATCCTAACTTAGCCCAAATTAGATATATCACGGAAGAACTCATTGGCAAAAAAGTCTTCGATTATATGGTTGAGGACAGAGGTAGAATGAAGTGGAAACAAATAAGAATTTAGGGATTTCAAGTTGAATCAAATGATCTTTGTAACATTCTCGAGAAACAGTTTATCCCCATGAGACCCAAGGAAGATCAAGTGACCTGGGCTCCTATGGAAAATGGGCAGTTCACTGTTAAATCAGCTTACAAGCTTCTGCTTGATGATGAGGATTTTGTCCTTCAAAAGGACTTAATTTGGATAAAAAATTTAATTCCAAAAATTGTAGTCTTTTCATGGCTGGTTATCCAAGGAAGAATTCTAACCATTGATAATATGATGCGTAAAGGTATTTGTATAACTAATTGTTGTTATCTGTGCAGGGCTAATTGGGAGACCATTTATCACATTTTCCTTGAGTGCCATTTTTCCTTGACTGTCCTAGGTGGGGTTTTTTAGGCCTTCAGTATTTCATGGGTTAAACTAGCCATCGTACTTGATTTTTTCGTCCAGTGGCCTTACCCATTTTCAATCCAAAGACTTAGATACATGTGGAAAATTTTATTAATCACTATCTTTGACAGGTGTGGTTATAAAGGAACCATAGAGTCTTTAATGAGTCTATCCATAATCATTAAACTATCATTTCCAGGATCCTATCCTTTGCCAATGAGAATGTGAACCTTATCCCTTTTGATAGCTATAAACCTCACCTGCAGGAGACCACGATTGCTCAATATTTAAGCTTAACCTTGTTAGATGAGTCTGTGCCTAGGGTAGTGAACCCCAGAGCCAAGATTAAGTGGTCTCCACCTCCTACGGGTTGGCTTAAGCTTAATTTTTATGGAGCAGCTAAGGACAATCCTAGAAGAGCAGGCACTGGTGGCATTGTGTGAGATCATAATGGAAATATGATGCTTGTGTTTTACGAATATTTGGGAACAAGGACAAACAATGAAGTTGAAGCTAGAGCTATGTGGAGAGGCCTTAAAATGACTCAAGACTTAGAAGGCAATTTTATCATATAAGGAGACTCTATGCATATTATAAATATCATTAATAATTGGAAAACACCTCCTTGGAGGATTAAAACAATTGTTGAAGAGGCTAGGATCCTTTTCCAGGGAAGACAGGACAAAAAAGCCCAACATGTCTTTCGGGAAACTAACAAAATTACTGATAAGCTGGCAAATTTGGGTGTCGATGGTGACGAACTTTTCAAATGGGAACACGATGTCCCAAGTGAAGTAGAGGAGCTTATTCAATAAGAATTCCAAGAATGATAGTGGAATTTACCAATAGGGAAGGCACTGTAAGTTCGAAGGCTAGGAGTATTCCCATCTCTTTTTTGAATTGGACTCACAATACAAATTATCTGAGCTGTCAGTATTCGTGGATGCTGCTTGGAAATACCACAAAGACTAATGGGGATAGTCACATGTCAGATGACATGGCTCCTAGTCATATTAGTAATTTGAGGTTAGTTGATAATCATAAGTAAGGAAAGAAACGACAATATAAGACTTTGAATCAAAGCCACGTGGACCACCAGATAGCCACCGCCATAAATCTAACTAGCAGGTTCACTTCTCCAAGGCTGATTGGCCAAGATAGTATGTGGTACCAAAGCATGTCATATACAGAAGAAAGCAATTACCAAAGAATTATTAATAGTAACTGTGAATACAGAGCTTGTGGGAGTTTTTTTCAGTACTCTGCTATGTGTGTCTACAACTTTTTGTTTCTCCATTGTCTCAAGGAAGGGATCTGTGTCTGTTTCTTTTTTGTAATTATGATGCATGTGTGTTTTCTTGGGGTATATCCAAAATTTTGTATGGGAAGTTTCTTTTTGATAATAGGCTATGTGCCTTACCGGATGTAATGGCTTTGGTGGCATGTAGATTTTACATATATAGGATCCTTAGTAAGGATATGTTCATCAACAACCCTGGGCTGATTTTTGTAAAAGGTTTTGGGTCAACCTGTAAAACTTGGTATTAATGCTATAATATCTTATCTACCCAAAAAAAAATGTTGTTGGGGCATTGCACAAGCCAAAGGGTAATACCCTATAGGCAAATGTTCCCCAAGGACAGGTAAAAGTGATTTTTTCCTGATCTTCAGGTGCAACTTGAATTTGGTTATAACCACTGAATCCATCTAGAAAATAGAAGAATCTTTTTCTAGCAAGAGTATCTAGCACTTGATCTATGAATGGTAATGGAAAATGATCCTTGTATGTAACTTTATTCAATTATCTGTAATCGATACATACTCTCATTTTTCATTTTTCTTTGGAACTATAACCAATGGTGAAACCCACCGACTATCAAAAATTGGGTAAATGAATCCTACCTCCAAAAGTTTTTCAATTTCTTCCTTAAAAATATCTCTCAAGGTAGGGTTCAATCTACGTTGGGGCTGCCTCACAGGTTTGACATCTTCAGTATAAATCCTATGAGTGCATACATCAGGGTGGACCCCTGACATATGTGTATAGTCCCAGTCGAAAGCATGGATGTGTTTTAACAAAAAAATCAATAGTTTTTCTTCCTCTTCATGGATAAGCCAACTATTGATATTCAAAAATTTACCTGGCTGAACCTCTATCTGTTTTGTTTCTGGAAATATGGACTGAACACTTTCATACCTGGTTTTTAAAGAGTTTAATGGACAACTTGCTATTTCATTTTGTAAAATGTTTTTTGCTGGCAACATGTTTTGTATGAGACAATAAGGAGGAGGAGGTAAATGAGGATACCAACTATCTGGATGTAAAAAAAATATTTCCTATAATGATTGGCTTTAAGAACTTTGACCTTTCTCAACTCTTATGACCTGTTGGACATTTACCTCATCTCCTACTTCTTGTTCACACAAAGCATTTTCTAGGATAGTTTCAGTTTCCAGAATTTCCCAATCATGGAAGTCTATTTCCTCAGTATGCTCTTTTACTACCAAAGTAGCTAGTGTGGAAATGACTTCTTCCTGTTCTTCATCAGAATCAGGAAACCATAATTGTCCTAAAAAATTTCTTGAAGGTCTTGCTGGTGGATACAGAGAAATTTGTTTCAAATCCACACCATTTGAAATGGTCATGTTTCTAGATCTGTAGTCTATAAAGGCTGTAGCAGTTTCAAGCCATGGTCTTCCCAAAATTATGGGATAACCATGTGCTAAATTTCTTGGCTATAAAACCAAAAAATATGCAGGGTATGCCCAAGAAGAAACCTCCATGGAGACATCTTCAATAATACCTTCTGGTTTTGCAACTGTCCTATCAGCCATTTCTAAAACAGTAGATGTGGGGCTAAGATTCTTGAGTTGTAGTTTTCCCATTATATCCCTTGTCATGACATTTATTGCAGCTCCTAAGTCAACTAGGACATTTGATATTAGTACTGAACTTATAGTGACTGTAATGACTGGACTTCCTAGGTCACTATACTTGGGAAGTACTAATTTCCCTGACAAGAGATCAACTATTTTCCCTTCAACTGGAACAATCTTAGGAAATGACTTCTTCTTTCTTCTTGATCTCCTGATGCACAAGTCTTGAATAGTTTTCTTAAGCAAAGGCACATCCTTAATGGCTTGCAATAAGGGGAGTGATATTATTAACTTCCTGAGTTCTTTCACTAACTCTAATTCAGAATTTTCTGTTGTAGTGTTAAGTCTCTCAGGGTATGGAATTATCCCTGATGGAGGTAACTATTCGCCTTGTGTTTCTTTTTCTATTGTTGGTTTGACTTTGATTGGTTCAATAGGTTCTTGAACTTCAGTTACAACAGGTTCAGGCAAAACTTTCCTTGAACGCAGTTGTATGTTGCTACAATCTAGAACTTGCATATCTAAATTTCCCTCAGAATTAGCCACATAGGCAGGAGCTACCTGCCTTATGTTATTTGGATTTATTACTGGTTGAGCTGCTAATTGAGGTTGTTTCACCTGTTGCACTTTTTTATTATTTTTCCCTTAAAATTTTTGATTTGGTGTAGGCAACAAATTTTGATTTTGTCCTTGAGTTCTTTGTTGCCTTGGATAGGACTGGTATTGTTGTCCCCATTGTTGTTGATTTTGCATCCAAGGTGGAGTGTTTTGATTTTGATTCCAGGGTGGAGTATTTTGATTCTAGGAAGGATTGCTCCAACCTGTTTATGGGAATTCTTGTGAAGTCCACTAAGAATAATTCCAAGGCTTTTGGGGTGGATCTGACTGTCCCAAAGACATGTTTCCATGGTTGTTTTCCCAATTTGTAGGAAAAATAGGGGTATTTTGATACCGTTGAAAGTTTCCCCCTTGTCTTGGTCCCACATAATTGAGTTCTTCTATTTGAAGTTCTAGGACAGTTTTTAGTTGTGGTAGCAGATGACATTTGTCAGTCAAATGTCCTTGTGAAAAAATACTACAGATGACTAAAATGGATGTTTTGTTTAGAGGACATTCCTGTAAGGCATGTTTACTCATGCATATTGGGCAATAAATTACTAGGGGTTCTGTTGTTTTTGCCTTAGCAGACATTTCTCCTAGAGTTGTATTCAATTGCACCAAAATGTCAGTTTTAAAATTTGCAAATTCCTCTATTAGGTCCTTCACATCAGTGCCATTTGCACTTCTCTTTCTTCTTCTCTGCCTAGTGCAAGAATAATTTCTACAGAGTTCCACAATCTCATCCATATTACGAGTACTTACATCCCCATTTACCATTAAATATAATACCTCTCTGGATTCATCTTGTAATCCCCTTAGAAAAATAGTTTTGTACAATTTTGGTTCTCCTAGTCCACACCTTCTTTGAACAAATACAAATATATCAAGGTAATCTTATAGAGTTTCATCATCCTCTTTTTTAATTATGAACAACTCATATTTCCTATTCCTAACACGATAATATTCCTGATATTTGTCCAAAAATACAGTCTCCATTTCATCCCAAGTTCGAACAGAATTTGGCTCTAAACTCATGAACCAGCGTAATGCTGAGTCCTTGAGTGTTGAAGGAAAAACCTTGAGTTTCTGATTATCATTGATATAATCATAGGTTTGACACACTAATTTGAATTCAAACAAAAACTGATCAGGATCTTCAGATACAACACATCATAAGGTTGGAAGCACTAAATATGAGATGGTTTTCATGGGAGATTTTTGTGTTGGATTCAAATGGATAGGATATTCAAATCTTCAGGAAGGTTGGGGCATATCTTGATCATCATATTCATTATGGACACAGCCATGTTGGCCATCCCCATCTAGATTTTCTCTCTCTACCATAGTTTCTTGTTCCTTAGGAACATTTAAACCTATCCAAATTTCCCTCTCAAGAGGTCCAAAATCCTTTGTTGATGATGAGTCTGGTGATTTTTCTTTCTCAGGATGTTCTAATGATGATGAAGCTGGTGATTTTTGTTTCAGTATTTATGGTAGTTCAAACACAGGTGATTCACCCCTTAGGCATGAAGATATTCTTAATGGAATAAGCCAGGGATCACTTTAGATAATTCTGCCTTTTTCATCCCTAGGCCTACTCATTCATAGTTACTCCTGAATGATATAAATTATATGTCAATAGTTGTTACTTAACTAGTTGTTATATTCATATTTTACCTTGAATTTCATAGTTCAGCCTAATTAACAACTATCGGGCTGTTTTCACCTTCTAGAAACACTATTCCCCAGCAACAGTGCCAAAATGATTCATTGTCATTAAGCACATCATTAATTTTTAATGAATTTATCAATCCAAGGTAGTGTACAAGGCTATCCGCATAAGGAGTGAACAGGGCTATAATTTAGGTCAATTGGGAGCAACAAGTCTTATTGGTAGGATCGATTATGTGGGGGGTTTTAGGTCATTTCTACCTCTAAATTGCATAAATTGAACTTTAATATATTTGTAAAAATGAGAACTAATTGCTAATTATAGAAATGAGAACTAATTGCTAATTGAAGAAATGAAACCCTAGTTATAGTTGCAAGAATGAAATCTAGTTAATTTGCAGAAATGGAACTCTAGTTATAGTTGCAGAATTGGAAACTTGATTACAGTTGCAAAATGAAAGTCTATTTACTATTACAATAATGAAAACTGAAATGAAGCACAAAAAACTAGGTCCTATCAATGCTCTATAATAGAAGGTTGTCAATATTATGTGCAGGGGTTGACAACAAAAACAACAATGCAGAAAAATTGTAGAAAACTGTAAATTGCTGGAAATGAAAACCTACAATAAATTGGAAAGTTGTTGGGAATGAAAAGAATAACCAGATCTACTACTAATCATATCACAAAATATTCTTAACAAGAATTAAACAACTAGGTATGTTAGTTGTGCAAAAGAATGAAATTGACAAGTTTACAGCTTATTCTGCTGCAGCAAAATTAGAATAAATTCTGTCTGTTAGTCCTCCTCCTAGGTTTGGAAGTGGCTAGCCTCATTTTTTAGAAGAAGTTATGAGTTCCTCTCTCTCTATAAATCTTACTCACACTTAGACATAACAAAATAAATGGAAGAAACTGCACTTTTTATTGCTTTAGAAAATCATTACAATATTACTGCTAAAATATGTTACAGGACTGAAGTTACTATTCTATTAGCTCTATTCCTTACTTCTTACTTGCTTGCTTCTTGCCTACTTAGCTCGACCAAAAATGGGAGCTATCTTTTATAGATGCCTAAAATATATTTACAAACAAAAAATATACTATTTCTATCCTACAAATCAATTCCTATTATGCTACAACATTTCCTGGTTTTATCCTGGAAGAGAATCAATTGATGTTTTTCCATGAATGGTGGCTTTTGGATGATGGAAAATACAGCTAGGGAATATTTTACCTTAACCTTCTCAACCTTATTTCCCTTTTTCCACTGTCAAAAAATAGTCAAAAAGTCAAAAAGCACTTTTTGTTGTCAATCCGAAGATAATTGGCTCAATCTGAAGAAATTGCATTCTGTCAATCCGAAGCTCTTCGGATTGAATAACTATGTGGTCTTCAAATGATCTCAACTAATTTTATTAGGTGGGTTATCTCTCAGGAACTGATTGCAATAACTTTTATCCTTCTCAATGTGTGAATTCCATGCCTTGCCATTCATTGACAGCTGGATGGAATTTACATAGCAAAACCAGTTTTTGCTGCACAGTAACAATATTCTTACACCATTTGCTAAACTTAGATAAATAAATGCTTGAAAAAAATCAAAACAAAACTAGTAAAGTGCTGCTATCAACCTAAGCATATTCCTCATTTAGCAAGCCATGACAAAATAACATAAAACTGTACAAAAAACTATAAAAATTAGAATATAATATTCCTAACACATCAATCATGCAAACAATTAATACACAACATATTAGATAAACTTAACTAGCATATAATATAATTCATAAGAGTTTTTAGGCAATTTCAATGTTCAAAACATACTATAATGGAGGCATTTCCAGGCCTCATCAGAGACTTTCGTCAAAACTATTGTTTAATCATATATTTAAACTTAGGAATACATAGAGTGGTTAACTACAAAGTTTGTGAAAATTAGAAATTCAAAATAATTATCTAGGGAGATATAAGATGTTCAACTTCAAAGGAATATGGAAAAGAAGACACACATGAAATGAAACTTAGAAACACGTGAATTATAAAAAATAATTGAGAAATAAAATTTGTGCTTTCAAGAAGAATGAATAAATAGTAAAGATGACTTATTAGAAGAAACTAATGAGATGTTGCAAAACTTAAAATGTTGTATTAAATACATGATACCAAAAATTGAAAAACAAAGAGAAACATTAGTAGAGGAAAAGAAAACCCTACAATCAATCTTGAAAGAAGCTCAAGATGAATTTTTTTAGTACTTAGAAGTTATATAAGTTCAAAGGTTGAAGAAGCAGTTGAAAAATCTAAAGATGTTTTCACATTACCTAATGATATAGGAATGATGATAAATATAGCATTACTTTCTAATGAAGTTCTCAAAGGCAAGATAAGAAAACAAGAGAAGGTTAAAGAATTAGGAAACAAATCAATGATGAAAGATGCTTCTTGTGATACAAATGATTTAAGACCCATGATGATAGACTCATGTTCTGACACTATAGATTTAAAATCATTGATGATAGATGCAAGCAATGATACTAGTGACATAGAGTTCATGACAAATATAGAAGAACCTATTACAAAAAAGGATGCTATATGTGATACAAGTGATTTGAATATAGTTTGTGATTGTTTAGAAAAATCTTATGTTGTTATAATTGATGATGATATGGATTCAAATTATGATAAAGATAACAATGCTTAGGGATGAAAGCATTGGTTCAAAGTTAAATAAGATGGGATACATAAATACGGGTTTGGATAATTATGAACTGACAAAGGCTAGTGTATCAAAAATAAGATCTAAATGTGAAGATCATGGATATGCAAAACAAAAAAGCAACAAAGGATCAATAATATTGTTTGTAACATAAAATAAATGTAATCATTGTGGTAGATATGGACATTAGTAAAAAAATATTGGAATCTTCATAATTGTAAAATTTGTGGAGGACACAATCATTCACAAATATTTTGTTTACAAAACAAAAAAAAAAATAACTATAAAGTTAGAATGAATTGTGGTTGGATAAAATAGGATAAGATAAAATGAATGTTGTATGGTTTCTACAAAAGAAAATCAAGTATGATATTATAACCCAAATATAGCTTGAAGATAACATCTTTTATGATATGAATATTTTAGTGGATAACCCAGAGATAGTGATCCAGAGTCAGAGATCTAGAAGTGATCCAATTACTTAGATCCAAAGAATATCACAAGTTGTAGAATCATAAATAATTCAAATATCATTCGACAAGAGGAAGATTGAAGATAAAGACGAAGACCATGATAAAAGACTAAAGTTTTCAATAACCAAATAACATAACATAGGAGGGTGTTGGAGTATATTAAATTATTTGATACATACTAATGTACCATCTTGGGTACATCATTAGATTAGGATGTGTGTCCTATATTAGAGAGTGAGTATTTATTTTATGTAATGTAATAATGTGCAAGAAATGCACAAGTGTCATGTAATCAAGTGTGCAAGTGTGATGAGTGTAAATGTGCACAAGTGTCCAACATGTAAGTGTGCACATGTGTCCTTAGATTAGGTAGAGTCAAGTGAAGATTCAAGTTACAAGTGTACATCAAAGATAGATTCATATGTGTGCAAGTGATAGCCAAGAGTCACAAGGAAAAGAAGAGTCATGGTCATCCAATAGTCCTTATAGAAAGGCTATATATGTTATAGCCAAGAGATATGTGACACGATATTAGATTAGTTGGTTACTATTGTGACTATTGAGTTCTATTGTATTCTTCTTGAGAGATTTTGTAATAGAATATAGTGCAATACAAGTTGCATATATTTGAGCAATTAATGTGTGAATTCATCTATATTCAACATATTGATTTGCTTTATTATTTGTAATTAAAATCTGTGGCAATTTTATAAGTATTAAGCTTCAAAAGCTAAAAACTAGACTTACTGTTGTAGAGGAATTTTCTTAGAAGACATTATAGATTAACATGTTATACAAACAATAGGTTTTCCAAAACCGTTGGTTGTTGTAGAACTTTAGTTGTTGTAAAACTTGCAATTAACTTAGTTGTTAGAAAATATATATTTAAAATAGTTGTTATAGTTTTGGTAGTAGTAATTGTAGAACTAAAGCATGTTATAGAATGAATCAAGAACCCTGTAGAATCTATTACAATTTAAAAAATAAATACAACCAACTTGGGTTGAACACCAATAGGCTATAATTATTCTAATATGTAAAAACTAGTTGAATGTGTTGTTAAACCTAATGTTTTTTGCTTAAAAACTCAATACAAACTATATATTTGATAGACGTAGGAAGATGAATCAATTTGGATGGGTAATTATTTATTTTTGGAGACTTATTTGATTCCCTCCATTAATGTATGATTCCTATTTAATATTTTTTCTAAAATAGTTTTAAATCTAATGGGGTGGTTGAATTTTGTTATAAAATCTATTATTTGTCTTATTGCACCACAATGATCATTATGCCTAAATAATGCATATTGTGGATTAATGTGACTTTGTGGTGTTTAAGGTATTTAATCTCAAAATAGTGATGCTCATTTTTTATTGGTTACAACAACCTATCTAAGCATACCTTGTAAAAATTGAATCGATAAATTTAACGAATCAACTAAATTGGGCATCAATGTAATGATTTTGATAGGAAAATAATTGACCTTTCTATTAATGTGTGTCTCATATTTTGATGATTTTAAAAAATAATTTCTTTTTCAAATTGGATAATGGAGAACTAGGAGAAAAGCGACAAGGATTCCATTTAGAACATAACCTAAAAATAAATCCAAGCAAAAAATGCGTGGGATGGATTTGTTTATTTTTATTGTGATTTGTCTCTTTCTATTATTTTGCATAAACATGACATAATAGTTATTATAAATATTGGATTAATACTTTTAATATAAGCTTAGTTGATATCATCTTTCAAATATAAAGCTACGTTATATACTCTCAACGTAGTAATTAACCGTATGTTGTACAACCCATTTAATAAAGTATCCATGTGTTTCTCTTTGTTTTGAGAGTAGTTTGAGTGGTTAAGTATGGAGAATAGTGTGTCTTGTCTCCTTTGAGAAAGGGTTCCCTCAGAAGGAGACAATAAATGGCTGCATTCATTTGAAAAGATAAATTTTTGTTCTTGCATAGTGTTACTTATGTAATAAGGATTTTTTGTGTGGTTATATTTCATTTTTGTGAATACATGTTCAATTCTTATTTTATGTATTTATTGGTGTCAAGTAAGATAGTTAGCCACATAGCTTTGCACCTAGGTCTCCTTCTCTATTTTAGTATTCTTTCAAATTTATTTTAATTAGAATCTCTCTTTCTTGCTTATTACCTTCTTGATCTTAATTTTCTTCTATCATTATTTTACGTTAAAATCCTCATTGCCTTAGAATTTTTTCCACTTCCTAACTTTTTTGCATAAGGAATTGTTAACTAAAACTTTGGCATATCAATAAGGAAAAGGGTCACAAGAATAATTTTGGCTAGAAATAAAATTTCTTATGCTCGAAGAAACACTTTTCTCTTTGCATTCATTATTGTGTGGAATGGACTATGATAAACGAGCATAAATGCCTATGAGGTTAGGACCAACTATTGTGTTATTAGCCTTTTAGTAGTTTAGAACCTTCTTCCTAATTTTCATAGCCTTATAATTTCATTATCTCTCTCTTACATCCCAATAGGTGCATCCATTATAGATACTTTGACATTAAAAGCCTTATTGCTTGCACAAATAGGGCATGCAACATTGCTAAATAATTACAACCCCAAAATTAAATGACATGTCACTAAAATGTCATTTTTTACATCATTGTCAAGAGGGTTTTGAGGGTTTCAAAGGTATTAATAAGATTTCATGTTAAAGTTAGGATTATAGATCACAAGGCTACATATAGACAAGGTTAACATTATTTTTGTCATTGATATTTATATAGTTTCTTTCTACTTTTATAGAGTATAATTATTTAGTTGCATGAATAGAATTAGTAAGGGGATATTTATTCCAAAGAATTCTAGTAATGGTCTAGGTAAAGCTAGTACAACTACACCAAAAATATTAATAGATAAAAAGCCTCTTAGATGTCTATGTGTAACCAAGGGTTGAACAATTTCAAAAGTAAAGGCTTCTGTATTAGTGGAACCACTTGTTACTAAATTTACGAGGATACTAGACAATATTTTAGTATTTACATGCATAGAAATATGATCCAACACTATAGAAATTATTCAAGGAGTAGTAGACTTTGTTTTACCTATAATAGTTGCATGACCATTAGAAGTTGCTTCTATGAAAATTTAAAGAGATATCCTTGGGGAAGTAGGAGATAAGAATTTTTAAGCAATAATTGATATAGAAATAGGGGAAGAGGAAGGAGTTATAGATATGTCATAGATGTCCTATCCATATATCTACAAGTTGTGCAAGAATTGTATCAAATAAATGGGTAGAAGAGAAGAAGCCAAAGAGTAAGTTGGTTAATTTTCCAACAAGAGAGTTGGAGGAATTTCAAGGACAAATTGGAATCCTTATGGGAAATTTGGAAATAAATATTTTATCATCCAAGATACATATTAATCAACAAGGAAGCAAGAGGAGGTCAAGAAATATTTGGCTATTTTCTACCCCAAGTGCATAAGAAAGCATCTGCCACATAAGTGTCCTCTTGACAAAACAAAAATCTATAATATTTGTGAAGAAAAGCATGATATAAATACTATTAGGATTAATTGAAATCATGGTAGAATATGAAGTATATAAACTTCATAGGCCATAAAATATATGGCAAACAAGATCATAATTTCCAAGTACATCTAATGATGTTTGTCTTTCTGGTCTCTTTTGGCATAACTAGATAAATAATGTTATTCACCTAGGAGTTAGTAGCAATTATTAACTTAATATCCTCATGGTTAAATGTCAAACATACCCATAAAATTCCCAACTAGCAATGGTAATAGTCTTGGAGAGGCCAATAATATTGACCAAAGTATAAGCAATAGAATTAGCCTCAATAGTTTCTGGTACCATCTCCACCTAACAACCCCTCTAAATTGAACATTATTTCATTTATATAACCCATATATCCTACATATAATGATCTTAGTTAATTTATAATAATAATATTTCTAGTTATCATAGTGACCCCATCCAACCAATAGAGCTTAACATAATTCTATTTTATTAAGAGAGGTCCCATTGGCTAAACATAGACATGAGGAATACAAATATGCTTATCAATGACCAACATAAATTAAGTAACTATTATTGTCGCAAAAAAAATATAAAAAACAATCTCTATTTGGTTTACTAAGATAATCATGCTCATGTTTGCAAACATTAACATAAGCTTATATGAAAGATCCAATGGAGCATGAACCCTAAACTTAGAAGTTATAGTTTAGATTTAAAGAATATAATGTTTTGGCTTAAGGAAAACCTTATTTGTGTAAGTTAGTCTATTTACGAGTAACATTAAACTAGTTGGTGGGTTTATTTTAGCACATTTCCTTCCAACTAAGTCATGTCAAAAAAATTCAAGAACAACATAAAGATCAATTGCATATTCTTGCTAATTATTTAGGCCATCATTTTCTATGAGTTTTGATAATACCGTAGGGGTTTCATATGCATGGACTAATCTTAAGCATGCAATTATGAAGAGTGAGTAATTGATACAAGCACATTTGGTTGTGGTTTTCTCATTATTTAAATTGACACATTATCATTATCGATTGGTCATCCTCAATATAAGGTGATAAATTTATTTGCACTCCATAAATTATGGAGCATGTAGAGATAATTAGGTTGAATGGAACTACACTAGATGAAGTGATAAAGTATTGGATTGAATATTCATCTAGAATTAGTGGTGGTGTTGATTCATCAAATGACTACCTCATTAAAGCTCACATTCTACTTAGAAGGTATTGTTGAGATATATTACATTATTTGGTACATGCTAATGTACCCCCATGGTACCTATATGGTACATTTGTAAATATTATATTAGGATTGAGTCTATAGTTTAAAGTGTGATTTATATTTCCCTCTTATGTAAGTGTGAATGTGCTGAAAATGCACAAGTATCATGTAAGAGAATGTGCACAAGTGTCTTGTATATAAAATGTAAATATGTAATGTGAGGATGTGCACAAGTGTCCTAGAATAGGATTCCAAGAGTCTTCTAAGTATTGTAGAGTCAAGTATACAAGTGGCAATATGAGAATTTAAGAGTCATAGAAAAACGATAGTCAAGTAGCCAAAGAGTCATATTACAATGGCTACATTGTGGAGATAATGACTCCATAAGTGATGTAACAAGTTCAAGTAAGTTCAATAAAGCTTGTATACATTTTTGAGCTATGAATATTGTAAGTTATTCTTAATTCTTAGTACATGAATAATTTAGGCTATTTACATTCATATTATTGCATCTAAATAAATATTATTTGCTCTATTATAAGCCTTTATATACATATTAAGTTGGTCATATTATTCTACTCTTTATATTATTATTTGACCTTTATTGTGGCTAACTTATATTTGAGATCCGATGTGATATATTAGAGATAACCTTATGCTATTTTGTGGTATTATAAATGCTTAAAAGTCCAATAGTGGTATCAAATCTACCAACAGATCCTATCGAGATTGATAACGTTTATTGAAGCCACTATTATTTAGCTTTATCCATTTTTGATAAGGTTAATCAAGAGTCTATCCCCTTTGAAGGTAGTGAGACTCATAATATATTTCAAAGGTCATATTAAGTAGAAAAAGGCTAGGGCCATTCCACTAGGTTGAAGGAAAACCAATGAAGAATAAGACTCAACAAGATTGGAGATATACCAACCCAAAAGAGAGTTGGTCATTCAAGATTTAGCCATCCTAATATTGGTATTCTCTAGAAAAAGGAGAATAATTATTGATATTGATATTAAAAACCACCTTTAAAGAAAGTTGGATATTTTGGGACATACAAAGCCACCCTGATAATATTTTGGAATCTCTAGAAAGGAGGAGAATCGTTATTGAAGATTGAATAACCAACATAGAATAAAATTTGGTCATTTTGGGAAATCTAAAATCACCCTTATATTGATTTTAGATTTTCTAGTAAGGAGGAGAGTCATATTGGGTTCTTAGGTGCGACCTAAGATATTGAAGATTCAAAATAGCATGAGATTGAGCTCTAGAAGTTTGAGAAGCTTGCTATAGAGATAGAGAAGAGTTTTAGCTTCATAAAGTAGAAAAGAAAGTAGTAGTAGATTGAAAAGCATTTAAAGCTTCCTAAGATCATAGCTAGCATACAGAAGAAGAATCAGGTCATAGTTCAAAGTGACCTTGACACATTTGAGAAAGAAGAACAAAATATTATAAAGCAAAAAAGAGGAAGTATCTTTCTAGGATACATTGAAGAATTGAACTGACTGAATATATCTATATTTCATTTCAATATTGATTGCAATTCATTTTTTGAAGCAGATTATTTAAGGTAGACACATACTATACTACATAAGAAAATAAGGGGCCTCAGAGGCCATTATACTACAGAGCCCATAAGAGGCCAATAGTGATAAGTAAAGAAGTCTACAAGCCTATATTAAACAAAAGGCTTGAAAAGTCTATTAAGAAAGGATTTGAGAAATCCTTAAGTTAACTATGATAAGTAGAAAATAGAGCAAAATTTGTTAGAGCAACATTCATTCAGGAAAAGAAATAAGATCATAAGTCTTCAAAAACATATTGCAAAGCATATGGGATAAGACCCATAGTAAAGCAAAAAGCAAACAACAAAGTAGAAGTTAATATTTGTTGCCTATTTAAAAGAAATATTATAGTCTTGTTATTGATTAATATCTCCAAAGGAGAAGCTTCTTGTTAACAAGTAAAAATCTATGACATCCAATAGCACAAGTGTTGTAATATTCATATTTACCCTGTATAGCATAAGAGGCATTCAAGTTAGAAATAAGATAAGGAGATGAAGGAGACATGCACTAAGGAGATATGCAATCAAGAGAATGGAGGACACATAAGGCTTGCATTAAGAGGATAAAGGAGACATGAACCATACTAAGGAATACTGAGGTGACTTGCACCATAGAAAAGATTGCAAAGGAATATATGCACCATACTAAGGAGAATAGAAGTGACTTGCATCACAATAAGGAGTGTAAAAGGATATGTGTGCTCAGAAGTGCACAACTAAAAAGAGAGATAAATATAAAGGCAAAGAGACATCATATTCTATGAAGGAGATGATGACTCAATGCTATATTTTATAGAACTAGTGAAACAATAGTTATAACCAGTAAAAGGGAGAACAAAGAAGAGGAATTGAAGTTTAAAGGAGAAAGGAGAAGAGAAGTCATATTCTAGAAAATGGTACAGAAGGGTTAAAAAACCACAAAAAAAAAGACAACATAATATTTTGGAATAAAACTAGAAAATAGAGAAGGAAGAGCACTTAAGTGTTATGAAAAGAAAATCAATAAACTCTAGATTTGAGGTATTGGAACAAAGAAAGCAAAGCACGAAAGGTGTGACATCAAAGATGAGAAAAAAACACAAAGGAACAAGTTTGAAGGTCTAATGTCTAAGATAAGGTAAAAAGGATATAAAGTTGTAGAGTTAGGCTCAACACAAGCAACCTGCATTCAACATTCAACAAAACCACATTGGAGATTATTCTAATGTTTCTAATGAATAATTTTTGGAGCATCATTACGTAGCTAGTATTAAACATGAACATGACATTGATATAAAATGAAGAGAGCTAAACATATCAAGGAATAACAAAATAAAGATGCAAACACAAAATATTTTTTAGAATAAGAGAATAATAAGGGAAAACCCCCCTAGAGGGATGTCTTGACATTCCATTTTTTCCATTAGCAATCTCAAATAAATACTACATTGCATCTTCTACAAGGAAAACCCTAGAATCTACCACTGCCATTTCACATGTGTATGCAAGGTGAAACCTCATCCTTACATATTGACACCTCATCCTTGGACTTTGATCCATATTATACATGTGTGATTACATAGGTATTTAATGCCAACATTATCCCCTTAATGACATATTTGTAATTTTGCATTGCAAATAATAATGTTTGACACAACCCTTCATGGGCACAAGATAAAAAAAATCCTTTCGAAGACAAGTAGTCTTAACCCGATTAATACCAGCCTCTAAGCCTATAAATTCCACTAGAAATATCCAGTTTTTCCAATACCTAACCACCCTACAAGCTACATATAGACTTCTAAAAACATTAGCTTCATCTGTTAACTTCAAACCTATACCAATAAGGTAAAAAAAAAAAATCTAAAAAGCCATTTTCAAAATATTACAAATATTATTGGAGCTAACTCTAAGAACATTACACTAGGTAACCACCACTAGCATCCACACTAGTATCTTTTGGACACAACTACACTAGTTACAATAGCATTAATAGTGCTGCAAACTACACTAGTTATAATAGCCAATAATCCAACTACACCAGTTATAGTAGCTTCTTCAGGTACAAGCTACACTAGTTACAATAGTTAATACTTACCCAAAACTTGTGGTACAACCAATAAACCATATCAAATATTTTTTAGCAACTTTACAAAATACACTCAGATCTACAACAAAATGTAAACCCTTGCATCTCTTCATTAGATCTAATACTATTGGAGCTCATCAAATTTATCATTGTCAAAGCTCACTGGATCACAATTTCTAAATCTCACCAGGTCTACCATTTTCAAAGCTCACCAGGTCTACTACTACCGAAATTCACTAAGTCTACTTCTATAGAAGCTCACTAGGTCTACCACTACCAAAGCTTACCAGGTTTACCATTGTCAAAGTTCACTAGATCTATCATTATTGAGGCTCACTAGATCTATCATTATCAAATGTCAGCAAATATATCGCTGTCAAAACTCACCATATTTATCGTTGTTGAAGCTTATTAGATCTATCATTTTTGAAGCTCACCAATATTTGAATATCAAACCCTAGCATGAATAGTCCTTAATCCTACATGTAATCATGAAAGAAAGAACCATAGGATCTCTTCATACAATGCCATAAACTATCTAGGTTCAAGACCATAGGCTCTGATACCAAATATTAAATCTAAACATGACATTGATATGAAATGAAGAGAGCTAAACATAACAAAGAGCAAAAAAATAAAGATGCATACACAAAAATATTTTCAAAATAAGAGAATAACAAGGGAAACCTCCCCTTGAGGGATGTCTTGACATTCCACTTTTTTCCATTAGCAATCTCAAATAAATATTACATTGCATATTCTACAAGTCAAACCCTAACATTTGCCACTGCCAACTCACATGTGCATACAAGGTGATACCTCATCCTTACATACACATTAAAACTTCATCTTTAGACTTTGATCCATATTACAAATGTGTTATTACATAGGTATTTAATGCCAAAAACTGGGAAGTGAAACCTTTTATTTCCAATGTTCCGCATGCTTTTGACCACGCAAATGTATAACCTAAGAAGAGCAACGTTGAATGATATAACATAGAGAACAATCCATATAAACCACGTGAACACATAACTCTAAAAGAATAATATTTTGAATTAGGTAGAAGAGTGCATTTTGAGTAGGAGAATGTTTACCTAATAACATCAATAAAATTCTTGACCAATAGAGAGAGCATAGTCTACATAGAAAACAAAGCTATTTGAGCTATCCAAGGCAACATAGAGAGCATAATCAATGTAAAAGGTAGAACTATTTGGGCTATATGAGGCAACAAAGGAAGGATCATTTGGAGTGAATAGTTGAGGAGCATACCAGTCAACGTAGAATACAAAGATGAAATGCTCAATAAAGTTGAAGAGAAACATTCGAAAAAAGTTACCCAACCTAATGTTGAAGATTAAAGTTGAGGTATTTTTTTTAATTTTAAGTTATTAGAGTTATAAGGCAAGTTCATTCTTGAAATATTAAATTGAAAGTTGGAGTAATAAGAATTTTTTAATTTTATAATTTTGAAAATAAAAGTTTATTGGGAATTAACTAATTGTTAAGGAAGAATTATTTGGGAGATAAAAGGGTTTCAACATCAAAAGGATAAAAAAGCATTTATTTGCAAATTTTTATATTACTGACTAGGGAGACATAAGGTTTGCTACTTCAAAAAATAGATCATAGAATTGAATTTCATATCATAGAAAAAATTATTAGAAATGCATACAATGAAGAATATGAAGAAATAGTAAACAAGTTAAAGTTTTATTTTCAAAAGTTAATAGATGATCTTGATAAAAAGAAGAAAATAACAAGATCATTAAATATTATTAGGAACCCAATATTAGATTTTGTTACTACTATAGAATGTACAACTAATCAAAATCTACAATTTATTTATAAGGAAAATAAGGAAAGAGTAGCCAAAATTGTGCATCAATGGTTATGTAATTTTATCAATAAAATAGAAGATCTTGAAGCACTGACAAGGATTGATAAAATGAAGAAAATGTATTCAAGGTACAATTATTGTAATAGAATTGGTCATGAAAAAGCAAAGTGCTAGAATATTTATCCATGTAAATATTGTGGAAGAAAATCTCATTTCACAAAATTTTGTTGGCATAAAGAAAAGTATTTGTAGAAGATTTGAAAGTGCACTATTTTTCAGATTAGACAACCTTTTTAAAAAACTTACTTATGAAGCATATCTTAACTATAAAGCAAAGTGCTTCATTTTTGAAATATAGAAAGGTAAAATATCTTATAGAAAACATGGAAGAGAGAAATGGATCAGATATGATCCAAATTCATCTTGCAAAATAATTAATCAAGAATCAGTTGAACCTGAGTGTTTTATGCATGAACCTGATATCTATACAAAAAAGTTCAAGAAGCTCATGAAATAGATTTTGAAGATACAAAATGACATAAATATGAATCAGATGAATCTCAATCAGAATCAAGAGAAGCAAAGGTTCGTGCATAATGCAAGGTTTCTTGAAGATTGAAGACAAAGAAAATGACCAAGATTGAAGACTAAAGTCTTCAATAACCAAATAATGTAATACAGGGTGTGTTGAGATATATTACATTATTTGGTACATGCTAATATACCCCCATGGTACCTATATGGTACATTTGTAAATATTAAATTAGGATTGAGTCTATTTTAAAGTGTGATTTATATTTTCCTCTTATGTAAGTGTGAATGTGCAAAAAATGCACAAGTGTCATGTAAGAGAATGTGCACAAGTGTCTTGTATATAAAAATGTAAATATGTAATGTGAGGATGTGCAAAAGTGTCCTAGAATAGGAGTCCAAGAGTCTTCTAAGTATTGTAGAGTCAAGTATACAAGTGGCAAGATGAGAATTCAAGAGTCATAGGAAAGCAATAGTCAAGTAGCCAAAGAGTCACATTACAATGGCTATATTATGGAGACAATGACTCCATAAACTATGTAACAAGTTCAAGTAAGTTCAATAAAGCTTGTATAAATTTTTGAGCAATTAATATTGTAAGTTATTCTTCATTCTTAGTACATGAATGATTCAGGCTATCTACATTCATATTATTGAATATAAATGAATATTATTTGATCTATTATAAGCCTTTATATACATATTAAGTTGGTCATATTATTATACTCTTTATATTATTATTTGACCTTTATTATGGTTAACTTATACTTGAGATCTTGTGTGATATATTTGAGATAACATGTGCTATTTTGTGGTAGTATAAAGGCTTAAAAGTCCAATAGTGGTATCAAATCTACCGCCATTATCTGTCTAGATTGATAGAATTTATTTAAGCCACTATTATTTAGATTTATTCATTTTTGATAAGGTTAATCAAGACTCTATCTCCTTTGAAGGAAGTGAGACTCAGACTCTATTTCAAAGGTCATATTAAATATAAAAATGCTAGGATCATTCCACTAGGTTGAAGGAAAACCAATGAAGAATAAGACTAAATAATATTGGAGATATACCAACCCAAGATAAAATTGGTCATTCAGGATTTTAGCCACCTTGATATTGGTATTCTCTAGAAAAATGAGAATAATTATTGATATTGATATTAGAAACCACCTCAAAATAAAGTTGGAGATTTGGGGACATACAACGTCACCCTGATATAATTTTGAATTATCTAGAAAGGAGGGGAATCATTATTGAAGATTGAATAGAACCAACTTAGAAGAAAAATTGCTCACTTGGGGACATCTACAATCACCCTTATATTGATTTTGGATTCTATAGTAAGGAGGAGAGTCATATTGGGTTATTAGGTGCGACCTAAGACATTGAAGATTTAGAATAGCAAAAGAGATTGAGCCCAAAATGTTTGAGAAGCTTACTACAAAGATAGAGAAGAGTTTTAGCTTTATAAAGCAATAGAGAAAGTAGTAGTAGATTGAGAAGCATTTAGAGTTTCCTACAATCATAGCTAGCATACAAAAGAAGAATGAGATCATAGTTCAAAGTGACCTTGAAACATTTGAGAAAGAAGAACAAAATATTATAGAGCAGAAAATAAGAAGTATCTTCCTAAGATACATTGAAGAATTGGACTGACTAAATATATCTATATAACATTTCAGTCTTGATCATAGATCATTTTTTGAAGCAAATTCTTTGAGGTGGATACATACTATACTACAAAAGAAAATAAGGAGCTTGAGAGGCCATTATACTATAGAGCTCATAAGAGGTCAATAGTAAGAAGTAAAGAAGTCTACAAGCCTAGATTAAACAAAAGGTTTGAAAAGTCTATTAAGAAAGGATTTGACAAATCCTTAAGTTATTTGTGATAAGTAGAAACTAGAGCAAAATTCTTTAGAGCAACATTCATTCAGGAAAATAAAGAATATCATAAGTATTCAAAAACATATTGCAAAGCATATGGGATAAGGCCCATAGTAAAGCAAAAAGCAAACACCAAATTAGAAGTTAATATTTGGTGCCTACTTAAAAGAAATATTATATTCTTGTTATTGATTAATATCTCCAAAGGAGAAGCTTCTTGTTAACAAGTAGAAATCTATGACATCCAATAGCACAAGTGTTGTAATCTTCATATTTACCCTGTATAGAATAATATGCATTCAAGTTAGAAATAAGAGAAGGAGATGAAGGAGACATGCATTAAGGATATATGCAATCAAGAGAATGGAGGACAAATAAAGTTTGCATTAAGAGGATGAAGGAGACATAAACCATACTAAGGATAACTGAGGTGACTTCTGAGTTGACACTGGAACATGTGAGTTGGAACTTCTAGTGCCAAATCACACGTGCTTGCAAGGTGACACCTCATACTTACATACATATTAACAACTTATCCTTGGAATTTGACCCATATTAAATATGTGTGATTACATAGATATTTAATGCCAACATTCTCCCCTTAATGACATATTTGTAATGACATATTTGATTACATAGACATTTTTGGTTTGGCTTTATTGTTTTCATTTTTGATGATATTTTTTGTTGATCATTTGTATTGAGCTCCCACAATATGGGTTTTCAATTTTGATGTTGCATGGGATGATCCCACTTTTTAGATTTGAATGGTTTATAGATTATCCTGTTGGCATAATCTCCTATTCCGTGTTCTATTTGTGGAGACCATATCTCTATGGAGATCCTCTCCCTGAAGATATCCTCTCCTTGTTCCATTTGTAAAAGGTTTGAGGACCCTTTCAAAACCCATTACCAATAAAAAATATATTTTTGACACAACCCCTCATGGGCATAAGCTAAAATTAGTCCTTCCGAAGACAAGTAGCCTTAACTTGGTTACTATAATCCTCTAGGCCTATAATTTCCACTAGCTATATCCAATCGTTCCAAGACCTAGCCACCCTACAAGATACCTCTACCTTTCTAAATATATTAGCTTTATATATTACCCTCATCACTATACCAACAAGGTAACAAAAATATTGCAAAAAACCACTTTTAAAATATTATAAATATTATTGGAGCTAACTCTGATAACATTACACTAGGCAACCACCACTAGCATTCACACCAATATCTTTTGGGAACAACTACACTAGTTATAGTAGCATTAATAGCCCTACAAGCTACACCAACTACAATAGCCAATAATCCAACTACACCAATTATAATAGCTTCTTCAGGTACAATCTACACTAGTTACAATGGTTAATACTTACCCATTTAAACCTATCATAGGCTTTACTCATATCAAGTTTTAAGATCATAGCTTTCTCTTTTCTTGAAGCTACTGTATGTATAACTTCATGAGCTACTATGATCCCATACAAAATTTGTTTCCCTTTCACAAATTCTCCTTGCTCTTATGAAATAATTTTGTCTAAAAATAGCCTTAATCTATTCACCATAACTTTGGAATAATATTATAAGCCATAATACATAGGCTTATGGATCTAAAAGAATCAAAAAATTCAACATCCTTCTTTTTTGGAATTAGGGTAAGATAAGTTGTATTTATTTTATAAGGAATGTATTGTTTTACCCTAGATTATTCCATTGCCACTAATAAAGAATCCTTCACTATATCCCAATTATGCTGGTAAAAAGCTGCAAAGAGCTCATATGGACCTGGGTATTTATCCTTATTAAAAGAGAAAAGAGCTAAATGAACTTCTTCTAGAGTAATAGGCTCCATCAGTTTCCTATTGTCTTCATTTGTTATAACTGAAGGAACATCTTGAAGATGTTTATCATTAAGAACTTCAGTCTCCTCTAAACCTAGAATATTATGATAAAACAAATTTACCTCTTTTCTAATTTCACTCTAATCTTCAATCCAAACCCCTTCTATTGATTTAATTATACTAATTCTAGAAGATGATCTTTGTACTATAGGTATCCTATGAAAACTTTGTATGTTTATCTCCTTATTTTAACCAAGTCTGTCTTGATTTTAATCTCCAAAAATTCTCTTCCTTACTCAAAATATTATGATAATCACTAAGCAACTCCCTTTCCTACGAGCTTGTATTATTTTCATCACCATTTTGGAATTTTGAAAGTATATTTTAGTTCTTCTTTCTTCTCAAAAATGTTTCCAAAGATGTTCTTGTTCCAATATTTTAATCTAGATGTCATAAATTTAATTTGGTTTGGAAGAGCATACAACCCACCATTACCTAAAGAGTTCCATGTTTGAGCTATCATATCAACAAATTGAGGATGGTCTTCCTAAATTTTTTCATACTTAAAATATGATATTTTTTGAATTCACTTACCATCATTTTAACTCTTATTGGTCAGTGATCTGAACCAATACTTGTTAAGGTATTAATTTTAGCACAAGTTAATTTATCTAGATAATGATCTGAGAGAATGCATCTATCTATTTTTTTTGCTATTATGTTCTGGCCTCTCTTGTTGTTGGTCCAAGTATAGTTGTCTTCTTCAAACTCAACTTCTCATAGATTGTTGTTTTGAATAAAAACTAAGAAATCTTTCATACTTTGGGTCAATTTTTTTATTTCCCCAATTTTTTCATTCAACTCGGTTATGGAATTAAAATATCCAATGATCATGAATCAGGTTTCTTGGTCTTTACTTCTCATAAAGGCTTCAATTCCACTCCAAAATTCTAATCTATCTGACTGATTTGTAGGTCCATAGACATTGATAAGGATGAAACAAATATCTGCAAAGTAGCAAGTGACTAAAGAGGCTATCAAATGGCTAGTTTTATGAATGGTTACACAAGAGGTTCTAGAAGGATTCCAAAAATTTAGAATTTCCCCTAAGACTCCTTCAAAATCCATAGCATCCCATTCACAACTTGCCCAAATTGCTTTCATAGTTTTTGAAACTTCTTTTTTCATTTTAGTTTCCTGGATACAGAGAATATCGGGTTTATTACTTAAACATAGGTTCCTAATACACCTATGATTTGAGGGGGCATTACCACCCCTTATATTCCATGATATGATAATCATGTCTCATTAGGGGCTTTTGGTCCCTCTTGCCTATTACCAATATCATTTTGTTGTTTAGTAAATAGAAGTTCAACCAACTTAGTTTGTGTTCCTTTCTCTATGTTAGCTCTTACTTCCATGGATCTTGCTTGATAATTTGATGGTTTTACTCTTTTTTCCTTGCCTATATCATGAGTACATCTTATTATTCTATTCCTCAATGTTCTTTCACAATTTTTTTTTTTCAACGTATTTATCCGATCCTAGATTTATTATAGAAGCTTTTGACTTATCCTGCTCATTTTTTGGTATTTTCTTATTAATGACAGAGGTATTAACTTCTAAAAGTGCATTTTATTTATCAATTATTTTCTCTTGAATGGTGCATGGTACTTCAAGAGAGTCTTCAAAATCTGATGAGACACATTCCTTAGGTTCATCGATAATGTTCTTCCTTAAATTAGGATCATACTAAATAGACAGTTCCTTACTAATATGTTGAAATTATTGTACTATGTCCTCTAATTTTTGATCTACTTTTTGTTCATAGGCTAAAGCCTCAAAAGAATTGGAATTTATTCCAGTATCCTTCCTTATTGGTCTCCCCTTTTCATTTTATTTTATTTTTCTAGATCTATTTTTTGGAAGTTGAAAACCATCTTAATCTATAACCATTTGTAAATTTCTCTTACGGTTTTCTATAAATGATTATGCTGGGCTCTTATTAGGGCATGATCTCTCAATATGCCCCACCTCATGACATATTCTACATATAAAAGATATGTTTTCATAATATATAGTTTGGGTCTACATCTTATCCCCATACTTAAGAATGATTGATTCTAGTAAAGATTTACTTATATCAATCATGACCAATATTTGAGTATAAATAACTAAAAATCCATATTTTGTTGTATCTGAAATTGCAAGGAATTCTCCTAGAGTGTTGCCTATTGCCTTGAAGGTATCTATTTCCCAAAATTCAATGGGTAACCCAAACATTCTAACCCATATTAATACTAGGGATAGATTTACATTTTTAGGTGAATAGCCTTCATACCAATGGATAAGGAAGAGCCCTGCTCTTCCCATAAACCAAGGACCCCCTTTTAGGATTCTTTCTCTTTACTTCCTAGAACAAAACATGGCTAGGAAGAAACCTTTGGGAAGAAAATATAGAATCACTTTTGGAGACTTCCAACTATCAATCCATTTTCTCAAGGCTGAAGCCCTTGGCCAATACCCATTAAATTTACCAAAAACTACCCTATCTTGGAGCAATGAGGATCTCTATGAGGTGTGCTCAATAACATCTACCACCAGGGATTATTCAAAGCATTTAAATATAAATTGATCAATAGAAAGGAAACTAAAACTCAAAATCTAATGAAATTTATCTGAATGTCCTATAGCAAATTTAATAATTGATAAAAATTTAATAAATTTTCATGCATAATTTCTAAGATAAAGAAAGGGAAAAAAGAACTTAGCTAAAAAATTCTTTGTCTAGATAGAATATCTTGCCTCGCTGAAGTCCTAGCCCTTCATTGCTCTTCCCATACTTCGAACCCTAGTTGGCAAATATTTGCAATTTCATTTTTTGTGACTTGAAAAATCATCACTACCCTTGTTACAAATGGTTGAATTCATAGGGTCATATCTCCCTTAATATTACTTGGATCTTTATATATGGCCTCTCATTTTAAAGCTATTCAAATTTTGCACAAGTTGGTCCAAGAATTAGCTGAATCGGATAACTCTTTTCGAAGATATGGCTCCTAAAAGATGAGATGTTTTTCAAGAAAAAACCCTAATCATTCGCTATTTACATCATATTGTTGCATATAAATATATATCATTTGATATATTATAAGCCTTTATATACATATTAAGTTGCTCATATTATTCTACTCTTCATATTATTATTTGACCTTTATAGTGGCTAATTTATATTTGAGATCCTGTGTGATATATTTGAGATAACTTGTGATATTTTGTGGTAGTATAAAGGCTTAAAAATCCAACAGCATGAGTATTGGGATATGTTTTTATCAATGTATATAACTATGAATTAATATTTTCAGTATGACTCATGGTACCATGAAGCAAATTGAGAAATATAAAGGTGACTTATTGGCAATTCTTAAGTCTCAAGACCTTTAGCACTGACTTGCTTAATTTAGTTGATAATGTTTCATTTATAAATTCAACTCACTTTGAATTATTTAGTGTTTGATATAGATATGGTGTTCTACTAAAAATATATCTATTAGATAATAAAATATTGTACCCAATAAATAAAGATTGTTAATTGCATTCTACATTAATAGGTTCAACTTCATTTTCATATCAAGCAACCAAATATCCATGATATCTAAAGGGTTGTGAAATAATTGTGAACTTCCTAGATGTTTCAAAACAAATATATAGAAATGAAGTTGTTGGATATGGTCAAGAGCAACAATGTCCCCAACAACTTAGTGGGATACTCACTATGAATTATTTATTTTTTGAGAGAGATGTGGTGTTCTAATAAAAAGGTATCTATTAGAAAAGGATAATTTTTTATTAGTTGGAGGAAGAGGTTTTGAAAGGATCCTTGAATATTGTACAAAAATATCAGTAAGGGAGGTTAACACCCACAACCAAAAGAGACAATAAAAGGACTGGAGACTATCTTCAAGAGAAGGACAACAATAAGAAAGCAAGATAGTGGGTCTCCAAACAAGGAGGACTACCTAAGTAATAAAAGAGATAAACACAAAGGGAACCCCAACTACGGGTCAAAAACCCATCAACTATCCATGCTAGGAGTAGAGGAGTTAGCATTGTCTATCGTATCATCACCTTTAAACTAGTTGCAGAGATCCTCTAGGATGATAGAGGCTTGTTGCAATAGTGACATGTTCATTTTGGTGGCTCATGACATCGTGCTCATGAGATCATCTAGCTCTTACATGTAATCCTTGTTGGTGATGAAGGGGATGCATGCACATTGTTGGCTATGGTTGGATGGCCTAGAGGAGCCAAACAAAGGAGCTCTTTCCTAGGAGGAGGATCACATTGGAGTGTCTTAACGCTTGAATTTGTGGGTGTCGACGGGAGAGTCTTTAGATAAGTCTCCATCTTGCTCTAGAATTATAGGGGACTTATGTTTTCTTGTTTGAGATTTGTTGTGAGAAGAGCAATGACAACCTTCAAATTTTGACTTTTGAAGGAGTGCCACAGGCTTCAACATCGAACTCCAACATGCGACTAGTTTTGGGAGAGCTTGGATTAGAATTAATTTCTTTAGGAACATCATGAAAAGGGCTTTCACAGTGTTTGGATAGTTGGGGATGGGTTGAGGGGCCAAAAATGAAAGAGATAATAGCTTTGTTGGAATATCTCTAGAGGATATATTTATAAATAATAAGGTGGATTCCTTGGTGGACTAGAAAGGAGGAAGTTCCTTTCTTGAAATTAAGAATATACCTTTCAATAGATTTGAAAATATACTATGGGATATTGATGACCTTGTTACCATATATATGGTTAAGGAAGGCCAAATGGAAGCTATAAATAATGGAATTAGGGTCATCTATGGTGAAGTATTAGAAAATTGGTACCATGACCCTATTTTAGGGCTTTGGAAGAGATTCTTTAATGTTACTACCCTTATCCTTTCCAAGCCTTTCATCTTTCTCAACGAAGTAGGATAACTCATCGGTGAGGGAGTGCTTGTCATGCTACACAATTTCTCCATCATTAGGGATCCCAAAAAACTTTGCCAAAATAATGATGGTGATAATCAATCTTAGTCCTCTTATGGTCATAGTGTTGTCTTCCTAAGACTAGGGAAAGTCTAGGTAGAGTTTCATATAATTACCATGGAACTTTTACGGGAACTTGAGGAGACCATGCTCTCTGAATATTTCTTCCACACTGGCATCAAGGGCATGTTGTACCCAACAAAGAAATATTTTTAATTACATTCTACACTTATAGGTCAACTTTATTTTTATATTAGGCAATCAAATATCCATTGTATTTAAAGGTTGGTGAGACAATTGTGAAATCTCTAAATATTTCAAAATAGATCTCAAAAATATTTTTTCTAGATGTAGTTAAGAGTAGTAATTCCCTCAACAAATTATTTGGATAAACTATTTAAACCCTTTGTGTGTGCTCACATGCATGCATACAGACTAGTTACATCCATAGAGTGCATAGGGTATGGTTTAAAACCCTACTTAATTTTGAAACCTTGGACCCCTTGTTTAGAGTCTCAAAGTTTAACAATATCCAAGAAGGAAAATTATTCAACAAATTCAAAAAGCTCAACATCCTCTTATCATCTTTAGGAGTGTGTTTCTTAAGTTGAATTTAATGAGAAGTTTCTCTATTTTTTATTCTCTCAATTCTTTAAAAAGTTCTATTAGTGAGTGTACTTTTAGAATTCCCTCATATGCAATATTTATGCCCTTGTAGGATTCACATTCCATTACAAGATGTTTTTCGGTCTCCACTACTATTGTACAAAATAATATATTCATTCTAGCTATGCCTCTTGAGGAATTATTCATATTTCAATTTCACATTTGAGATGGTGTAAAATAGATCTTAGTTAGGCTATAAGTATTTTTTCCTTCCATTTGATCTTTGCACCTATGTACTTCTTTTGGGTGTATTCACAATTTAGGTTGAAATTGATGTATAGCTATTTTTTCTTCCTAAATTTTTAGTCCACATGACAAGTTTTAATTTTCTCTCATCTACTATTTTGTTGGAGTCTTGGACCTCATGAAACTTAATGCTCCATTTGTCCATCCATTTGTTGTTTTATTTCATGCATGTATTTTCTTCTATTCAACATTTCTTTGATTACCTATTTTGACAACTTACTATATTCCATTATTTGTATTTTCTTTAGGTACCCCAATAGCATTATCATAGCTTCTACTTCTAGTGGAAAAGCCCCGATTTTAGCACGTAAAATATTATATAGGACTGATGATTTAATTCTAAAATTATTTATAAATACTTGCATTTCAATTCTTTGTATTTGTATCCATTTAAAACTTGATGTATTAATAGCCCACACCTCACACCCATATAGCACCACTAGAATAACTACTAACCCAAAAATAACCTTAATGGTTTTTCAATTCCATAACTCTGCTTTTGTACCCCTATTTGGCAATGAGTAAAGTGCCCTCCATCTTGCTTGAGAAAATATCCTATTGAACATAACTTCACGAAGTAATTTAAATTCAATATTCATTTCTATTAATTCATTTTGAACCTCTTAATAACCTAAACAATATCCATAAAACTTACATATTAACCTAATGCTTTTAAGAACCATTATATTATGATCGATAATCTCATCCTTGATAATTAATTATGACATCTACTTACTTATTTTAAGATTATATTAGGTTTGATCTTTTTCTTATCCTTAACTAGGATATCCATGTTTTTTCTTATCTTCTAAATAAGGCTTCTATAAATGATTTTTCTTCCATGTTACCTGTATTTTTCTCATAAGAATATTTTATTTTTTAAAAATTATTAATTATATAAAACCAAAATATAAAAATTTCTCGTTACTTGCATAATGTCTTTATATATGATTTTTGGTTTCTAATTTATTTTTCTATTATAATCCAATCTATTATTATGATAATAAAAAAAACTATACATTTACCATTTTATAAAGATTAAATAAAGTTAAGAAATTGGGGTAAAGTAGTTTTTAACATTTACAAGACCATAGACTATATGAGACAAATATTATTTACCCAATATATGTTTATCTCCAACCATATTTCAATTATCTAAATATAATACACAACCAAATTTTTGTCTCCATTGTTGAACTCTTCTAATAACTAATTACTACAAAAAATCAATCACAAACATATAACTATATAAGCAAAATTCAAGGAAAAAAACTATACAAGCATAATGCTTCTTAAGAGCTAAGAAAGAAAGCATTTATGCATATTTTACATAACTATATGGAGAATACTATAAAATGAAAAAATATTCAAATGTGGTACTTCTGAAATATTTTGACCTAGGAGATTATACTTCGATTACCACTATATTCTATCATTAATTTCTTATAAGACCTTGAAAATTAAATAATTCCATGTGTTAAAGCTAAATTTTTATTATTTTTTATAATGGTAAAAAAGGGTTTTTTTATACGAGGTCCCAAAACTTGTTTACATAGAGTGAGATATTATAATGTCGATTTACAAAATGTGACCAAAGAACAAAAAAATTAAGCTAGTCTAGTTTCTTTTTTTCAACCCAGAGAGGGTGTGAGAAACCTCTAACTCATCCAAACCCATAGATTTGATTACAACACTTTTACCCTTTGCATTGATTGAAGCATTCTTGTTGGAGAATATTACATTATTTGGTACATGCTAATAACCCTCATGGCACATCTTGTAAATATTAGATTAGGATTGAGTCTTAGATTAGAGTGTGAGTAAATATTTTATGTAATGTAATAATGTGCAGGAAATGCACAAGTGTCATGTGTGCAAGTGTAATGTGAGTATATGTGCACAAGTGTCTTATGTGTGAGTGTGCACAAGTGTCTTTAGATTAGAGTGTGCTAAGTGAAGAGTCATGTCTAGGTGTGCATACAAGATAGAGTCATGTGTATGCAAGTGTCAAATAGAGAAGCCAAGAGTCATGAGACTTGGCATAAGGAAAGGAAGAGTCAAGTAACCAAAGAGTCATTCTACAATGGCTATATATTACTCCATGGAGGAACATCTCATATATCTCATACATAGAGAGCATAGTGAGCATAGTGATTATAGAAATTATTGTGAGTATAGTTGTCCTTATTGTAATAGAGTTTTATGATATATTTGTAAGAGAAAGAGGAGTAATAAATATTGCATACATTTGAGAAACTAATATTGTAAGTTGTGATACATGCTTTGTACATGTATGATTTAGGCTATTACATTCATATTATTGCTTATAATGAATGTTAATTGATTTATTATAAGCCTTGATTTACATATTAGTTGGATAATATTATTATGTTTACATAATTATCTTGATCTTACTATGTTATGACTATCATATATTTGATCTTGTGATATTTATCCTATGAGTTTTATATTAATATTAAGGCTTCAAAAGCCATCAATGGTATCAAAGCTACAACAAGAAGTTTCTTGCATAGGGTGAATTTGTTTAGTTGCATATAAAATCAATTTTTGTCTAGTGTGACAAAATTGGTTAGAGTCTATCTACTTTAAAGGGAGATATATTTGGAATCTATTATAAGATCAAAGGAAGCAGAAAGGCTAGAGTATTTCCACAGTTGCAAGGATGGCTAGTGAAGACTAGGACTCAACTATAGAGTCTTTCTACTAGGTTGAAGAATAACTAGTGAAGATGAGGAATTATATTTGGGTGAATCAACTTGAAGATAATTTATTATTTAGGGAAATAGCCAGCCCTAACATTGATTTGAATATTTACAGATTGAAGACTAAGGCAGAATCAACTCTCAAGATAGTTGGTCATTTAGGAAAAAGCCATCCTGACATTAAGTTCTCTAGTAAGGAGGAGAATCATTGGAGTTCTTAGGTGCAACCTAAGACATTGTTGTAGTAGATTTTAGTCATCAAAGAGTGATAAGCTTCCTAAAACAAATAGATAAGACTTTAATCTTCAAGTGCAAGAAGGAAAAAACTTTCATCAAGCAGGGATTGATTTAAGTTGCAGTCTATTATTAAAGTTTCAGGTCATAAGAGAAATTAACCTTGACATAGAAGATTTAGGTATTTTAGGTAGACCTTGACAGAGAAAGTTTTAGGTCATAGAGAAATTGAGCTTGAAATAAGATGATGCAGGAACATCACATTCTAACCCTCTTCCTCTTAAATTTCTAATGGTCATATTTTCTTTTGGTTATTTTTTTTGTAATCGTTCCCCTGCAACGGTCTTCTCTCTACAACAATTTTATTGTAACGACCATATTGTAACGGTTAAATTTATTAGAGCCTATAAATGCTTGATTCAAATAGTAGTTAGGGGTGTGTGTTGAGAGCTCCATACCACCACTTGGAAGCTTGGAGTTTGTTATTTTATCTCTTTGTATGATTTTGAGTCTTTTGGTGTTCAAACATAGAGAAACATTGACATATCGATCCCTTGAATCTATAACTGCATCTTCATATGCTTGTAATTTTAAAGATATATTTTTACTAAAAGCATTTGTTTTTATCTATGTCATGTCTGTGTATGTTTGTTGGCTTCTACTATGGCGTTGCTGACATAAAGTGGTATCAGAGCTCAAAATATTTCTTGTAGGGTTGTGTGCACATTTGCCTATCGATTGAGTGGGTTACACATGTGAAACAAAATGTGTACATGGATTAAAAGTTTGAAATAGAACTTTCCTAAGGATCTGCATGAGTGGTCAAACAAACACTCAATGTTTTATGGATTACCGCGAGTGTGTTGCATGTGTAAAACAAAATGTGTACGTAGACTACAAGTGTGAAATAAAACTTGCCTAAGGATCTACACGAGTGTTGAAACAGACACTCGACGTTTCATGGGTTACACCAAGTGTACTGCACATTTGAAATAGAAAGTGTATATTATCACAACAAGTGTGAAACATAAATTGCATATGGATCCATGTGAGTGGTGAAACATACACTCGAGATTTTGTGGATTACCACAAGTGTAAAACTAAAATTTCTTAAGGATCCACTTGAATGGTGAAAAATATGCTCAAAATTGTTTTGCACAACAACAATGGCATACACACACCCTGTTGGTTGAGGTAGAGGTGGTAGATGCACAAATAAAGCTTCAAAATAATTGAAGAGCTCATGAAATTTTAAAGCATGGGAGTTTGATGCAGGAGCATCACATTCTAACCCTCTTCCTCTTAAATTCCTAACGGTCATATTTTATTTCGGTTAGTTTTTTTGTAATTGTTCCCCTACAACGGTCTTCTCTTTGCAATGATCATTTTGTAACGACCATATTGCAACGATCAAATTTATTAGAGCCTATAAATGCTTGATTTGATTAGTAGTTAGGGGGTGGGTTGTGAGCTCTATAGCACCACTTAGTGGCTTGGAGTTTGTTATTTTATCTCTTTGTGTGATTTTGAGTCTTGTGGTGTTCAAACATAGAGAAACACTACTATATTTGTCGATTGAATATGTAACTACATCTTCGAATGCTTGTAATTTCAAGGCTATTATTTTAATAAAAGCATTTGTTTTTTATCTACCTCTTGTTTGTATATGTTGGTCAACTTTTGTTATGGCATTGACCTTGACATAAAAGAATTTAGGTCTTAAAGGTAGACCTTGACATAAAAGAATTTAGGTCTTTAAGGTAGACCTTGACAGAGAAAAGGATTCAAGTCTTGAATATAGACATTAATAATTAGATTGAAATTGGTAGCCATATAAAAGTTTCAATAAATAAGTTTTCAAAAATAGAGAATATTTCAGGTCATTTAGATGTTGATAGAGATAAAAGGACAAATTTAATAGGAAAAGAGACTCTCCAAAGAAAGAGCTCCATGATGAAGATTTAAGGCCCTTATTAGTAAAAGGAAAAAATGCCACACACACACACACACACACATATATATATATATATATATATATATAAGAAAGGTGTGAAGTACATTAGATTACAAAAGATAGTTCTTCAACTACAAAGGAAAGACATATAACTAGCATGTTATTCAACTAAGATAAAAAAATCTATTCAACCAACAAATAGAAGTAATTCACCAGTGAATAGACAAAGAAATTTGGCCAGTGAATAGAAGCCATTAGAGCAAACACTTCATCCAAATAGCATTTGTGTCAATCAACAAGCTTGCACATAAAAAGAGAGTGAAATATTTTCTAAGAAGTCATTAGTGCAGAGGAAAGAGCACAGTCGTACTCTACCAGAGCACAGTCGTACTCTACCAAAGCACCTTCTAATAAAAGCATAATAAGGGATATAAGTATACCATTTTTTCATGTTAGAATACTAAGTTTTAAGCAACAATAATAAAGTAACTAGTGCATTATATTCAGGCTAGAGGAAAACGTAATCCTCCAAGTGCTTATTTCTTTCAAGCCATAAATTCCAACAAATAATGGTGGGTCCAATCCTTTATAGAATACATATGCTTTGCTTTGAAATAATTAACCTAATATTTTATCAGCTCTTTCATTATTTATGGAGCTACCCAATATATTTTCATATTTTTAAAATGTAACCCTAAATTGTGTGAACAAAGGGACAATGAAGTAAATGGTCTAATATTTCTAAATCCTTCTTACACAAGGAACATATGGAAGGTCCATGATATCCTCTTATTCAATAGAGTATCTTTTGTGAGGGTACTGCTATGAATTGCTAACGATAGGAATGTTTATGCCTTAGGGAGAGCCTCTAGTGATCAAATATTCTTCTAAGGAAAATATTTGGGAGTAGGAAATTTGAATGCTCTTAAACCATATTTTGATATATTTCAAACCAACTCATCCTTTCATGTAATAATTGAAAAATAACTCTTGAAACATATTTTGAAGTCCATCTACAATTTGTTTATGTTTCTCTCCTTCAACTAGGTTATTATGTAACGTCTCCTTTTTGGAGCGATAAGGGTAATTTAATAATTTTTTTATAGTTGCCCGATATGACTTTATTTTTATTAATAAAGTGTAACTATAAGTGAATTATTAAATTAATGAGTATTTATTGATTTAAGTGAATATTTAATATTTTATCTCTCATTCCAAAAAATTCTTGAGGTTATTCTAAAAGATTTTTTGAGAGAGACATTTGGATTCATTCTGGATATTGTATTTTTCTCTTCATGAGATTTGTGCCTATGGCCAAATTTCCACCAGCGGGATGAAAACCCCGAAGGATTTTCTCAACGGACGAAACCCCGGAGGGTAGATCGATTCCACTCAAGGATTGACAAAGTGTTGAAGGTTTGGGTGAGGATGAAAACCCTCGTTCGTGTAATATTAGAGGTGAATCCAAGCAAGGCTCGCAGGAGAACACATTCGTGAAGTTTTCTTCAAAGATAAATTGCAGGACCAAATTTATGGGCATTTGTTTAAAAATCATATTGTTCATTTTGATTTAAGGAAGTTGCAGAATTAAGAAAAAATTGTATTTAGAGGTATTATTAGGGTTTGCAGTTTGTTTGGTCTAAATTACAAAAAAGAGAGTTTAGTTTATTATCCGCGTATCATATTACCATCGTCGTATGAGTTAATGTTAGATGCTTGGGTAAAGATACGAGAGTTTGGAAGCTGATGTGGAAAGATATTGTGGGCTTCGATGACCTGGACTCACACGCCACAAGTATCATCGCACCTTATGAAAGTGTGCCAAAGGCTATAAATCCCAGTGCCACCATCACTATTAGCCGATATATTTCCAACATATTACCGTGACAAATCAAAGGTGTTGGCATGGCTAGGAGTTTGCAGTAAAATAAAGGAAGAAGGCAACGTAAGAGGGAAATAGGGGTATCAACCATACAATAGTCATGAAATGCTTGGAGTTGGTGCCATTCAATGCCAATGTGATATCATGTCTTCCCTAAGCCCTGCGTATATCGGTGAATGATAGACATAAATACCACGTCCTACACAAAGAGGTTAGAATCAAGATATTATTACTTCTTATGATTTGTAATACGTGCTAAATTGAATTTACTATCAGTTTGGATAGATAAATATGAACGCTTGATAAATATGGTATTTGTAATTATAAAGTTATTATGAATGCTTCCTGTTTTCAAAGAAGTCAAAAATATATGATCATTTTTGGTTATCCTTTATGCATGTATGAACTTGTATGAATATATGAGAATTCACTTTGCTATAAAACAATATTCGAGCAAAAACTCTACATATCATAACCTGGAAAAATACAAATAAATTATCAATACATTCAAAGGTAATAGGAAGTTGGGAAAAAATTGGGCTCTATTCTAGTCTGGGATATTAAAGTGGTATCATGGCACAAAGAATCTTGCTAGCTGTCTCAGGTAGTTCGAAGAGTTGATTTTCAGTTGTTTGCATGGCCTCCAAATGTGGAAATGAGTTGGCTATAAAACTCTATACTGCAGGTAACAAATTGGGGCATCTATCTCAATCAAGTGTTGTTGCTCTTGACACTCTGGAAGAGATAGAAGAATTTTTAACCATGGTGGAACAGTCACATTTTTTTGTGTGGCAGATAGCTTTAAATCCTACAGTAACTTCCTTGGGTCAGGATAGGTGGTTGAAACACATAGATAAGGATGTGAGACTAGTAGTCACCTCTTGTCTCAGGGAAATCACAAGGATTACAGCTCTAGAAACACCCTATAATGATGAAATAATGAGGGAGATATTATAGCAGATGATTGATAGCTTTCATGGTTTAGATGACATCAAGAGCCATTATTTTGGGAAGAGGGTTAGAATTTTGGAATTGATGGCAACAGTTAGATCATGTATCCTTTTGATTGATTTATATTGTAATGATCTTATTATTCAAATGCTTCATCATTTCATAGTTTCTATCAGTGAGGATCATGAAGAAACTATATCTTCTTGCATGCTAAACATTATGACCCGAATCATTAAGGAAAGTGATGCTATCACCCAACCCATATTATCTAGGTTAATGGTTGTTTTGAGGTAAGGGTAAATTACTTCTTCAACCACATGTAAATTGGTTAATAATATTTCTAAATAGTGTGAGAAGAAGTTGAAACATCACTTGGTAATGGAGGAGCATGAGAAAGAAAAGGGATCAAGTTGTTTACAGGTTTTAGGACTACCTCATAGGAGCAAGAATCATTTGAGAAGAGAAAAATATTGTTTCATTTGCCAAGGTGAGTGGGCACTTGGTCACACATGTGGAATCAACAAAGGGAGTGACTTATTGCAGCCAAGCAAAGTTGAGGATAGCAGTACGGTTGAGACTTTAGAGCTGGAAAAATATGCCTTACCTCAAGAGGTGTGCATAACAGAACTCTAAAATGAATCCACCACAGTGCTTATGTCTTCATCCATTGAGGATTTGTGTAAAAATGATGATAGAACAACAAATTTGAATATGCATTCAGAGCAATATAGTGAGGACTGTGAGACCTTTGACAATAGGTATGAGGAATCATGTTTATTTCCTAGTAGTAGTTCTTTAATGCATAATTATGGTATTCTTGATTAATTTCTTGGAGACAAAGGATTGAACTTTGGAGACCCCAAATTTGATGAGGAGATCGGTGTTGTTAAGGATGCCTCCTTGATGAAATCAAAATCGAAAAGAATCAACAGGTTTTTGGAAGGATATTTTTCCAAAAAGATTGATAATGTTGCAGATCTAGAAGATGAAGTTGCAACTATTGATGAATTTCCTCTTGAGTAGGGAGTTGTACTAGATGATGAGCCCACTATAAGTTTGAGTATAATCATGTCTTCTCTTCAGGAAACTTGCATGGGAAGACAGGAAGACAAAATCTATGAAGATGAAATTAATTCATCTTGTGCATCTACTACTAGAGAAGTGTACAATGGTGGTGATATCATGAAGTACGTTGATTTAGATGTTGCTAAATCAACGGCTGATGAGGATATGCATACATTAGATGATTCTTGGGTTGAGCATGAATCTGTTTTAACTTTAGTGCATGAAATTGGAGAGTGTAGTGTTAAGAGGGTTGTTGATCATTGTGCTAAGGATGGCAAATTAAAACTCCATTGTGTACTACTGATCATGCTCTAGAAACTGATTCATTATAGTATTGGAAGGACTAGTTACAAGTTATGGAAGAAAAGGTTATCCAAACCTTAACTCATTTGGATGGCACACACAAATTTATTGAATACCTCTTTTGGTCAACTCAACTCGAAGAAAGACAAAAATGGTTGATATATGGATCCTCTATTTCAAGATTCCAAAATATCAAACTTGCCTTAGAGGTAATCAAATATGATTACTTGTAGTTGCTTTTGGATAGATATCAAGCCATCAAATTTGCTGAGACAACTTATCAAGCACTCATAGGAAAAGAGAAAGTAATTTATGAACTTAAAATTGAGTTAAGTTTAGATTATTTTTCTCTTTTCAAAGCAGGAATTTAGTCACCTATCACAGACACATGAAAGAATATAGAATGTGATACAGGAACCATGGTGGTCAGGCAGTTGATTTAGGGAATCAATGACAACGAGAGTGATGAATAATTGCACAGTTTTTATAGTGATTCTTCTACCACTTGAGAGGAACACCAGGAGTATGATTTTGATGATGATGTATCTTCCTTTGTGGATGCACAATTATTTCTTCGTGTTGTGGTTGGTGAATTATATCCCGAATAATTGTGAGGATAATGATGAGGATTATAACCCAGGTGGTTGTTCGAAACTTCCCATGGAACCTATTGGTGAAGTTTTTATTGATAGCATTGTGAGGTATGCTAATCATTTTTGTTTTAGCACACACATATATATATATATATATATATATATATATATATATATATATATATATATATATATGAATGGACTGTATTTTTTATGACACATAGTAGTGGGATGAAAAGCTATTATGATGAGTTATATACTTCACTTTGGTGTAAGCTGCCTCCTTCATTAGAAGGAAAGTCAGATTTTTGTAGGGCTAATTGTCTACCTCTTCAGGGTGGAAATTATACAGGAACAAAGTTGTGGTCAAACAATATTCCACCTATAATCATAATATTCCAACATAATTCTTCAGGTTGTGGGAATGTCAGATTTCCCATTTGGTCTTGCAACTTGGGAGTATCGATGCTAAATATGGGGACACTCATTGGTTCAAGGAGTGGTGTTGGTGAAAAAATCTAGATTTAGAATCCATGTGATATATACAATGATATAAATGTAATTAACATAATATCAAAAATTTATGATAGGGATCACCAACCAGGCATACAGGGGTATAGCAGTGAACCTTGGAGGATTAGAAGACATCATTTTGGTACTGGTGTTGTTATTATTTTGTATGATGACCATCTGATGTAGGGAAAAATTATGTAACTAAAGATGGATAACAAGTTGCATATATATCCTATGTATAACGAGCATCAAATCGGAAGCATGCAAGTAAGATGGAAAAAGATAGCAAATAACAAGAAATGAAGGCAAACTGATTTATTATTAATTCAAGTAGATCCAATATAGATTACATAGGTATCCCCTTGAAGGCTCAAATATATTATATAACTATTGCAACTTTCGGGTGCCCGAGGATCAAAATCCTTCAAGTGAATCTGGAACACATCCAATGTCTTTCTGCGTACCCACACTCGAAGTGGGTGGGCCAAAGGTTGCTGCCACTTGTATTGTTGATATTTATGTCCTATGCTACTTTGAAATGTGCTTTATGACCTACACCTACACACAAGGAAACCAAAAATGTCAAATAGCAAGTGTGTATGATCTAAAATATGCAATCCCCATAAGTTAGAAATGAGCATATGTAGCGTGCCTATACATAATCAACTCCAAATGATATAAAATGATAGAGGTAAGTAAAATAAGAGGTTTTGGGAAGATATCACCAAAAATTACATCGAAATTGCATCCGTAGATGAGGCGTAATCGCAGTGCGCTACTCCAATATACAAAAGCTAAAGCACGCAATTTCCCAACCTACACCAATATAAAACACATGAAAACTAGAAAGAATGCATAGAATTACATTTTAAGGGAACCCATATGGTTAGATTTCAGAAATCAGGCTCATATCCTGATGCATGCTCCAGTGGATCCTACAAGCCTGTAAAAACTCCAAATCGCAATATATCAGTCAATATAACTTAGAAAAGCATGAAATTTGAACTACAAAATCATATGATAATATAGAAAATAGATATTTAAAAATAGTCACAAAATTTTTAATATATTTGTATTCATTCCAGGGTGGGACGAATATGACTATCACAAATTGGGGGGCGCCCGGGGGTGGGACGCCCATCGATTATGCCTAAATTTTGCCACCAATTCCATTGGGGAATGGTTAAAAATACTAAAGGGGGTATTTTCATAAAATTTGGGGTGGAAATTCACTCGATTGATAGGTCTCTGTAAACAAATTGCGTCCCTTTGAGTCACTCGACAACCTCCTTTTCTAATAAGAGATCTCAAGGGAAAGAGAGCACAATCAGGTGAGGGGAAATATTAGAAGCACTCCATTGCTTAAACCTTAAAATAATCTCCTATTTTTTATGGAAAATGCATTCAATTTATAGCTACAAGGGGCTCATGTGCAAAAAGGCATGTAAGGGCATGCATGGCAAGAGGCGCCACTTGGCCACCGGGGTGGCATGCATTGGAGGGGGAAGAGGATCTCCCAATTTGGCCTCCTTTATGGAGACAGGCATAAATATGCTATGTGATCTGACTTGTAGGTATGGGTATGTAGGATAAATGACCGTTACCAGGTTCTATTTGTCCAAATTTGACTTTTTACCAATCAAACTTGCTATTCGCCCCACCTTAGGATGAATGCTGCTATTTGCTCCAGGGTGGGACGAATAGGATTTGTATTCATCCCAAGGTGGGAAAAATAGAAATAGGGTGCCAAAATGTCCCAAAAATATCCTCGAAACTTCCAAAACCTTGCACAAAGTGGCCAGAACCACTGTATACCTTCTGAGAGCTGCACTAGGGGCCTTGGTATGTTAATTTAGCCATTGCTTTTGGTAGCATAATCGTATTGACCAGATTTTAGTGTATATAGATACCCATTTTTGGGATGCGTTGTATGCAACACAACATTGAGAAAAAATAGATGACTAGAATATTCAACTATTAAGGTTGTTCAATAACTTGACCAACTTTAGATGCCCCAATCCTGGAAAGAACATGCGTTCTTGAATCCTTACTTCTGACGAGCTAAGGAAATTGCTTGAGCTTGGAAATTTTTATGTTATAAAGACATGAGACCTATGATTCCATGATGCCAATAATGTTAAGTGATCTAACTTGATATTTTGTGCTTGTTTGCTGCCCCAAGTAGGGGCGCAATTGTCTTTGTCAATGATTCTTTGAACGAACGCAATTTGCCTGATTGAGTGTGTGCTTGTTGATTTTGAACTGAGTATGACTACCCCCTCAAGCGACGAGTTGATGAGAGAATGACCAATGAGAAAAGTGATGAGTCACTTGAACTAGATGACTTTTGCTAAGGTTAACTTTAGTTGTGCGCATTAAAAATTGGAGCATTTTTGGAAGGAATTTGATGATGTTATTGATGCTTCATGGAAGAAAAGAGTTGAAAACCTCATTCTCGTGGGGTGGTCCAGCCATCATGGCATTCTTAGGGATTAAAGTAGTAACTCTTAAGTGTATCCATGATGAATTTGGGTTCCATATTGATCTTGAATGGATTCCATCAAATTTGACTTATTTTTGGTGGGTTTTGGACCCTTTTGTTTTTGGCGTCATTTGGAGAGGAAAGGAAGGAAAAACCTCATTCCCGTGAAGTGGTCCAGATAAACGAGCCTTATTAGGGAGTGAAGTGATGTAATTTCTAGGCCATGATGGAAATTTATTTTGCTTCTTGAATTATGTGAAAAAATTGACCAAAATTGAGCTATTTTTGTGGGTTTTTGGACCTGTTTTGGTGTATTTTAAGTTGTTTTAATTTAAAAATTTTGTGTTCATCCCAGGGTAGGACAAATAAAAATTTGGTATTCATACCAGGGTGGGATGAATGGTTAAAAGTGTGTTCATCCCCCTTGGGATGGACATGCCCGTGACAAGCCTATATAAACCTAAAATACGAGTTTTGGGCTCATTATTGCATGTTTTATTTTACGATTCGAGAGGTGAGGAGGAGGAGAGCAATTTTTTGTAGCGAAGCACTGCCAAACTCATCCCACGATCACCATGAGTCAACAAGCAAAGGCATCTATCAGAGGAGCCGGTGCTAGGCAGGTATGTGCTGACTCGACTACCTCATTATGTGCTTTAAAATTGTAATGTTATTTTGCTGTTATTTGATTTTTTTGTTATTTGTTTATTTTTAAGCATATCACATGACATAATAGGTAATTAAACCTAATGTATATGGAATATACTATATTTAATTTTTTTTGTTTATGTTTGTGTGCAATTAGATTGCTTTTGTATATTAGTTTATTTTTAGGCATATCACATTATAGACTAGGTAATTAAACCTAATGTAGATGGAATATACAATATTTCAATTTATTTTTTGTTTACGTTTGTGTGTAATTAGATTGCTTTCATTTATTAGTTTATTTTTAGGTATATCACATTACAGACTAGGTAATTAAACCTAATTTAGATGGGATATACCGTATTTTGATTTTTTTCGTTTATATTTTTGTGCAATTAGCTTGCTTTTGTATATTAGTCTTTTATTGTTTTTGGGCCTTTTGGAGGCCATTTTGAAGCATGGTGAAGATTCATTACTGAAAACCGAAGCTCTTCAAGACTACCCGAGATGCCTTGATAGAGGCTAACTAAGAGTGGCTTGATACCATGAGGCTCAAGTAGGTTACCCGATTGGAACCTGTGATAGGCGACCAGGTGTACTTGACTACGCTTATTAGCTTGTGGGACTTGTGCACCAACACCTTCCACTTACTAATAGGGAAGATCATGGTGATGCTAGAGGACATCTACTAGATTCTATGAATTCCAATAGGGTGGCTGATCCACTCTATGCACCGTGACTTGAGAGGTGAAATGTTGACGAGGTACTTTGGCGAAGATGCAGATGCAATAGAGATAGACTACAAAAATGGAGGGATATTGGTGGGGTTATGGCATGATGAGGGGGCATTGGGGGTGAGGAATGCATTACTGATGACCCTCATATCCAATATGCTTCTCTCAGATTCCTCATGATCCAGGTTTTCGTGGAACCTTTTGGAGCTGGTGTACGCCTTGGCGAGGTGCACCAAGGAGGAGCCACTAGTGATGGCTTAGGGGACTACACTACTGGCATAGCTCTACAATGATCTATATGATATTTGCTACCATTTTTGGAAGGGCTTGGGGTGAAACTTCTTGTTGAAGTGCTAGAACTGGCAACACATAGTTGTGGGGCAACCCTATGGACTACCATGGATGACCTAGGTGTAACTAGCAGACATGGAGATAGGATATGGTATCTTATGGTAGAGGGCTTATGAGAGAGGGCCGAGTCATTGATTTACGGGTGATGTGGATAACTATGTTGATGCTATTTCATGACTGACACCAAGGCAGGTGATATGGTGATCGTACAGGGACTGTTCGAATTGGGCTGATATTGGAGAGTAGCTCCATCGGGTGAGGCAAGGCAAATAGCTGATTACAAGACATGGGACCGAGTGGGAGTACTTCCATTTTTATTAGGTTATGCAATATTTTGGGCTATGATAGAGGTTTCCCTAGGATCTAGTAGTATATCAGCACCATAGGGATGAGAGGACACTGGGATGGTTGGTAGTGGAGTATGTGGGAGAGGAGACGGATCCTATAGTAGATGTTCCTAACATGGATGGCATTGGGATTGCAGAGGAGTATGAATCATGGTGGGTTATGTGCTAGTGGTGAGGCATGGGAGCCCTCAAGGATGAGGTTGTTGGGACCATGGATGAGGTGATGCAGGATGCCCTGAAGGAGGACCAGGCAAAGGTAGGCAAGCTCCATGGATATCACCATTAGGTAGATGAGTAGGTAGACCTTATAGAATTGGAATATCAGGGTGACTATGGGGATGCAAAGGATCCTAGGGCACATGCATGATAGGATATGTAGGGTGACTAATATTTAGAGTTACAGGCTAATCTGGGCAAGGTCAGACAGGAGAGATATCTCCTTAGGGCATAGGCATAGGAGGATCGGGTTGAGATATCATCATTGTGGACACAGTTGAGATCATAGGGTCCTAGGTAGGAGGGATCCAATGGTGAGAGGCTACGGGCAGAGGTATTATAGTTGTAGTAAGTTGTGGAGACTTACCAAGCATGGGGATAGTGGAGGTAGGCCTACGTTGATCGGTTGGATATGGAGGTAGTATGCCTTGGGGGGTATCTTCCTGATGATGGAGAGACTAGTGGATCACATCGAACTCGGTAGAACGAGACAGTGCATTCATCCTCGAAGTGAAGGACTGATAGGGTTGGTGGTAGCAGGCATGGAGGATCATAACAGATTCAGACTACAGGTGGTAGTGTATAGTAGCACCGATCCTACGTGACTATGGTGATGGAGACTCTTTGGAATTTTTTTGGATTTTGGCTTTTTGGTATTGGTGAGGTTTGAGGACCCACTTTATTGTAGCCTATGGGTATTTTTGGAAACTATGATGTATATTTTACCCCACACACACACACACACACACACACACACACATATATATATACATATATATATGAGATTTTGTTATGGTCATCACGTGTCTCCTTTATTGCTTTATGAGATGAACGCAATGTATGTATTTGATTTAGGATGATATGTTAAATGCTTATAATGGATGCATATGAATACTTTTATGTAATTTGTTGTAATGTTGATGGATGCTTTACCATGTATGCATATGTATGCTTTTATGATTTGATGTGATGCAATTTTTATGGATGCTTACCATGTATGCAGATGTTGATGTAGTTTGATTTTGCTTGCTATCTATATGCATGGATGCACAGTGATATGGATGAATTGATTGATTTGATAATGCAATATGGCTAATGATTTGACACATTATGTTAGCATCATAAACTATATAAAACTCAACAATTATTTTTGTAATATCCTAATGAGTGGATGTATTAAAATGTGTGAGTGCAATAAAGTGAAATGTTAGAGAATGTAGATGAGGTTTTTGTGAGACTCAAACACTCTAGCTAGTTGATAAATAGATGTATACTAACCATGCAAGACTTTTTGACAAGGTACAAATTTGCTAGGATGAACAAGATACTCCATATCCTTGTGTGTGCAAGTGAGTTCATTCCCTTGAGATGCATAAAGATACCACCATTTCCAGATAGGCTATCCACCAAACTTGTAATGAGGATCACCCTATGAATGTCATGATCCTAGATTTTGTACTTAGTAGGATTAGACCACTAGGTAGTATAGGCTACCAAAAGCTAGCTCATCCACATGCAAACATTGGTCTGCACACACACAAAATGCTAATGTGATTGACATATCATCATGTGTCAGGATACCGCCATTGATAGGTAGGCTGTACACCAAATTTGTAATGATGATCACCTTATGGTTTGTTGAATGCTGAGTATTCTAGGGATTCAAGTTTAGCTCTCTTCTTTTCTTCAATTTTATTGGGACACTTGCTCATGTGTAGTGATTATAATCATTGTTTATTTTATATTTTATTTTCTTTGAGCAAGGGATTTGGGAGTGGTGATGACCACTATTTATTTTACTTTTGATTTTTGCTTTGTGAGGATTTTGATTTTGATTTTTGAAATTTTGATTTTTTAACTTTGGAGATTTTTGGGAATTGGGATTTTTATAGTGGTGAAAACCACTATTTATTCTGGGGAATTGGGTAGGGAAGAGCTTGTCCTTTTGCCAATTCTCAGCATTCTTGAACCATTCACACAAGGGGATGAGTAGGATAACCTTTTCGCTTATGGTAACCTAAACCACTTTGTAGGTTTCATATTTCCTTGCAAAAAACTTGGATTTATTAATGTATAAATGTGTTGGGATTTGTTGTATATAAGGTACAATAAAAGCAAGAATCTACCTACTAAAAGTCAAGCTAGCTTTCTACAACAAATGAAAAGAAAACTAGAGATGGCTGAGTCACTAAATCCTTAAAGACATTCTAGAACAAATGACTATGTGATGAAAGATAGACACTGTTATGACTAATATAAAATGTAGGTGAACATAAGTGGAAATTGAAATGATGCGGATAGTGATTTTGACCTAATTGTTTAATTTTGTTTTTTATTGATATATATGTATGTACATGTGACCAACAGGCTTATTGGAGGCCATTGGGGTATTTGGGGTGACCAAAGGGCTTATGGATGCCTTTGGGGCTTTTTGGGGTGACCTAGATGGTCATAGAATGCCTAGTAGTTTTTTGGGTTGACCAAGCGGGTTGTAGGCACCCTTGGAGAATTTTGGGGTGACCTAGACAATCATAGACCACTTAGGAGCATTTTAGGTTGACCAAGTGGGTTGTAGGTACCCTAGAGCATTTTGGGGGTGGGCCACAACACTCTAGGCATGGAAAAGACACAAATGAAGGTTGTTCAAGGGTTCAAGATCCTCGGTTCCTTCAAGGAAATCTAGGCAGTAAGTTTCAGGTTCAATCTGACTAGTGATGATAAAAGGACCTCACTAGTTTACCATGAACTTATCTCATAAATGGGGCAACAAATTAGAATTTTTTTGGTTATCTTTCAGAACGAGGTCACCAACCTAAAAATATCTAAGATGAACTTTAATATTTTAGGATCTCTTAAGTTGCTCTTGATATATGTGTAAGTGCTTAAGATCATTAACGGGATGTTCATCAAGAAACATAAGCTAATCTAGGCGATCCTGCCACACGGTGTTATCATCGATGAACTCCTGCATGGATATGCGTAATGATGGTATTTACAGCTCTAGAGGTATGACTGCCTCAGTGCCATACACTAGTGAAAATGGAGTAGCCCCAGTGGGCATCCAAATGCTAGTGTGGTAGGCCCATAGAGCAAGGGGCATTTGCATGTGCCAATCGGTGTGATTTTCTTTAATAATTTTCTTAAGAATAGCAATCAATATTTTGTTGGAAGCCTCTACTTATCCATTTGCTTGCGGATAGTAGGGTGTCGAAAAGCTGTGCTGGATATTATACTTTTCTATCAAATCATGCACATATTTATTCTTAAACAATATCCCATTATCTAAAATGATCTTGGATGGAATACCAAAACAACAAATGATATTGTGCAATATGAACTTTGCAATGTGGGGTCTTGTTGTAGTGGTGAGAGGGATCACTTCCATCCATTTTATAAAATACTCGGTAGCCATAATGATACACGTGTGATGGCCAAAGGATGTAGGGGAGATTTTCCCAATTAAATCCAACCCCCATTGCGAGAACGACCAAGCCTATTGAATTAGTTGTAAGGCTTGAGAAGGTACGTGTGTCAGGTTACCATTCTAAATTTGGCCAATAGTAGCCCATGAAAAAATGTGCTTTGTGATGGATATACCACTAAAAGGGCCACCACATGTATTGTCTTTGCTTGGGCGATTACCCAAGCCGACTCTTGATGCTCTAAGCGACGAAGGAGAATCTCTTTGTAGCTTCAATGATACATAATGTCTCCTAGCAAGACATATTTTGATGACTTTCATTTAAATATTTTTTTAGTGGCGTGGAAAAATCCAAGAGAGAGATTACCAAGCTTTAGATACTCCTTGATTTGTGTGGATCAGTCCTGTTGTGAGGAAGCCTCGATTGCATGAATTACCTATCCCTCTTAAAATTCCTCCTAAGCGAATGCTGATTGGAAAAGAACTTGTAATAATAGCATTGCACTACTATAAAAAGGGGTTTGAGAGCATAAAGTCCCCCAAGCAGCATGATTCAAGCACTCATGAAGGTGCAAGAATATCTCTTGATGAGGTTCAATTTGAATCAAGTGGACCTCTGGCGTGGCTTGAGTATTCTCATACTCAAATGCAGATTGCAATAGCATTTTGACCTGAATGGTTATCTTCTCATTAGTAGGGTTATGCGGGATAAAGAACCCTAGGGAGGCCATTGTATTTGTAAAATTATTAGATGATCGAGGGAGTGCCTCGATGTCATACCATTCAAACTTTTCTAGGAATTTATCTACAAGGGCTTTGTAGGCTTGCATAACTAGGCACTTGTATTGGTAGATCCCTTTGACCTGGTTGAAAATGAGCAAGGAATCACTGAAAGTATTAATCTTGGTTATTTTCATGGCGATAGCCATTTGAAGACCTATGAGCAAGGCTTCATACTCAGCGTTGTTGTTGGTGCATGGGAAATCAAGTTTAAATGATAGGGATATGGGAGCCCCATGCGGTGTGAAAAACATGAAATCTATACCACCCCCTTGCTCGCATTTGGAGCCATCGAAGAAAAATTCATATCTACCCGTGACTAAGGCTTGTTAGAATTAGGTGATCCTAATATTTAAAAAAATCCATCATCAAGAAGTTCCATGCTAAGAGGTTGATCATCTGAAGAGGAGCCTCTATGAGTTGATCGACGATGACCTGACCCTTGATTGATTTTTGTCCAACAAAATCTAGGTCGAACTGTGTCAACAACATGATCCATTTCACTGTGTGACTATTATGATAAGTGTGACTCATCATGTATCGTAATGGATTCTATTTAGAAACAACATACGTGGTATTTCTAAGCATGTAATGTCGTAGCTTCTTGGTGGTGAAAACCACAACTAGGCATAACTTCTCTATGTATGTATACTTGATATTATAGTTGACCAGGGTGTGGCTGAGATAGTAAGTGGCTTGTTCCTTATGTAGTTCATTGTTCTAGGTTAACATGGCACCCAATTAAATCTCAGTGGCTGAGATGTATAAGTGAAATGACACTCCTGATCTAGGTGGAGCCAACACTGACGATAAATCCAGGTACTATTTGATTGTATCAAAGGTGTCATGACACTCATCATCCCAATAGAATGCAACCCCCTTGTGCAATAATTTTTTCATGGGTCGACACTTGTCCGATAATTGCACTATGAAGCACTTTATGGATGCAATCTTACCGTGTAGAGTTCAGAGCTGATTGATGGTGGTCGGGGAGGCATCTTGAGGATTGCCTTGACCTTGTTGGGATCCACTTCGATGCCTCATTTAGAGACTATAAATCCCAATATATTTCCAAATGTGATGCCAAATATGCACTTCTTGGGGTTAAGTCTCAAGTTATGCTCAATAAAATGATCGAAGACTTTATGCAAGACATCAAGATGCTCATGGCGTAATAAATATTTACCCAGTAAGTCATCCATGTAATCTTCCAAAATCTAATGCATGTAGTCATGGAATATGTATGTCATGGCATGTTGGTAAGTAGCATCGATATTTTTAAGGCCAAAGGACATGATATTATAGCAAACTGTTCCCCAAGGTATTATGAATGCTGTTTTGAGCTGGTCCTCTGGATTGATACAAATTTGATTATACCCAGAGAAACCATACATAAGGGATAAAATTTCATGGTGTGCTGTGGCATCTACCAGGGTATCAATGCTCAGCAAATAAAATTTGTCCTTAGAACTCGCGTTGTTTAGGTCTCAAAAAATCAGTGCAAATACGAATCCTCCTGGCAGGTTTCTTGATGGGAACCATGTTGGACAACCATGACAAATAATCTACATAAATGATAATATTGGCATCCAAAAACTTCTATAGCTCATATTTGACCATTAGGGATATTATGGGATGCATCTTTCTCAGATTTTTCTTGACAGGCTTGGCCTTGGGGTCAAGCGTAAGATTGTGGGTGACTAGATTTGGATCTAGTCTCGACATATCTTTATAAGACCATGAAAAAGACGTATTATTTTTTGTGAGAAGGGATATGTAATCGAATTGCTCTTGGGGGGACAAACTTTCCCCCAACTTGATACACTATGGATTCTTAGGATCTGAGTCTATATCTTTATTGATTGTAGGCTTGATTGACATATGCGACCCCTCCTCCAACTAGTGGGGGGTAGGGATCAAATGGATGTTATCAGTTGGATTTAGATCATCAATGGTAACCTCGAGTTCCTCCTTAGAATGGTAGACATCATGAGTTAGCCCTAGAGAGAAATGAAATAGCTATAGCATCTCATCGCAAGGCTAGTACTCAGAGGATGACAGGGGTGAATCTCCCCAATCAAAGTCAATTACTCCCAAGTCGAGGTGCAACGACTTCAACAGGTTATTAGGATCTCGTAGGGAATAAAAAAAATCTATGGAAATCATATTTATGGACGAATTATTTTTCCTATGTGGATGGTGGTGCTCATGGACATCAAGATATTGTAAGATCTTTGGAGATGGCTGTAGAGGCAACAAAATAATCGGAGGTGGTTGGTGCGACTGTGGGTGAGTTTGTTACTCTAAAAGGAGAAGTTGTTGCTAGATGAGATGGTGTAATGGGAACATGCATAGATAGAACTCATCATCATCATCCACAAGAATGACCCATGGACCTTCTCCATCTAAGCTATCAGAGTAAATGGGCGCTACCTCATAATACAACTCCTCATCAGTTGTCCACTCATAAGAGGACCCCTAATATTCTTCCTCACTATCATGGGGAAGCATACACAAAAATTCATGTCTCTCATAAGAGAAAACATCATCGCGAGGTGGGTTATCATCTCCTAAGGGCATAGGGAAGTAATCACCCAACAAGTAGACGTGATTGGGGTTGGTAAAAGGATCTCACATAAGCTCATCCTGAAAGTTGAGCATCATGCGCTCCAAGCTATGTGTGAGGATGTCGAGGGGTAAAGGCCTGTTGTATCCCAACCCAAAATTGTCATAAGGCATTTGATACTGTAGCTAGTAAGGAACTCTGGTGCCTTGCTCATAGAGGCCCAACCCATAACCATGCCAATTACAGAGGTGAAGGTACTTCATGGTGAAGTCAGGGATGGACATGTAGTTGATGTCCTTGAAAAAAGGTTCTTCATCCTCATCCTCATGTTGGTAAGGCTCGATGCCATAGTCAAGGCCCCCATAGATAAAATTTGTTTGATTAGGAGGGAGACTAAGAGGCACGATAGTACCTATGGGAAGATGAGGTCAACCCATGTCATGCACTGACTTTATAGTAGGTATAGTTGTAATATTCCTAACCATGTACTCCCCTAATCCGATGGCAGCTAGGTGCACTATGACATGAGGCTACAGGTATAAAAGGGATGAGAGCGAGACTTGATATGACTCATCATTTGTCTCATGTGATAGCTCCTCATCAACTTGGCTAGGGATATCCTCTGTGGAGATGGCGGAGATGGTTGGTTGGAACTCATCAACATACCACTTTCCTAGGTTCTTAGGCAAAGGATCCACAGGTGCCATGGGCATTTGGGGAGGTGCGGATGATGTGGATGGTATGACATGAGATGACAATGGATTGCTTGATAGTGATGGCAGTGGAGTCAAACCTTGGCTGGATTTATTTAGTTGAAAATATAGATGAGTTGATGACAAGGTTGACTCAGGGAGCTGCTACACCATATTGCAATACGTGAAAGGCTTTAGATCGATAGAGACGACATGAACTTACCCTTCATGAGCTTACTTGAGGCACTAGTGAGCGATGGAAGGGACACACTTCATGTCCCTGATCCATGGTTTTTCTAACAGGATATTATACATCATATCACCCTCCAGGATGTGGCACAACATCAGGATGGTATTTTATCCCACCTGGATAGGTAGGATGATCATGCCAACCGTTGAGCATATGACATCATTGAATGCTTGGAGGGTATAAGTAGATGCAAAAATATGGGATGATGAAAGCTTCAGATGTTTGAGAGCTATCGTAGTGATGATGTTGCTAGAAGACCCTATGTCTATCAAAACTCTCTTGTATGGTGCCCCATTTACACATGCAACGATGTGCAAGGGAGGATCCACCATATCATTTGAAACTATTTTAAGTTAATATTCTCGAAAGGTAATCACCGATTTCATGCATTACCGCACATGCCCCACAAAATTATTGGAGTTATACTCCTGGGGCTAAAACTTTATTGCTTTAAGGATATCCATTAAGGCTTCTCTATGAGGTGGTGATTATTGAATAAGCTCATAGATGGAGATCCGGATATATATAGTTCTTAAGCTTTGAGCGAGCTTGCTCTTAATTATGACCATAGGCCTAGGTGGGAGGCTCAACACATGAGGCAGTAACGACTGCGATGTTGAAGGAAATATAGTGCTAGCAAGGAGTGGGGCTAAAACCACAATAAAAACAAAAAAAAACAATGAAAATAATATTTTAGAATATTAGGGGAATGAATAAGAGTTTGTGAGGTTGTTATAGATAATATATTTATAGATATAAAATTTGGGCAACAAATATTTTAGCCATTAGCAGTGTTGAATTTCATCTTGATAGAATTTAAATTTTGGAATACATATGATATAAAAAGAGTTTATTATGGAAACTTAACAGTTTAAGGAAGATGGAAAATATCTTTGATAGAAAGAAAAATGAAGAATATCTTTGATAGAAAGGCAAAGTTGGGTATGCTTTAATTAACTTGTTAGAAATGTAATATTTTGTTTTTGTAATGGGAGTGACCCCAATAGAAGCCACACATAGCTTATTCAATATATATATATATATATATATATATATATATATATATATATATATATATATATATATATAAGATTTAATGTAATAATTCATTATAAACTATTATATGTAAGTTAAAAATTTTAAATATAATAAAAAGGTAAATTTAAAAATGTATATATGAAGTAGTATTAGCTCAATAGCCTATATTCCTTATCTTTAAAGCAGATTCCCAAATCTAAATCTTGCCAAAACCATGTATGTATAATTGTTAAGTTGTTATATATATATATATATATATATATATATATATATATATATAATAAAAATTATAAGCTTATGTAATTAGTCATTATAAACCATTATCAAATGACATTATTTCAACTAATTAAATTTTTACACTTTCAAAGAAGAGGATTTGGGATTCAACCATTATATAGTGATGCAAGCATATACTTCACTTTAAAGGAAGAAACCATATCATTTTAAAATGATAATAAAACCATTTCAATTCTATATCACCAATTAAAAAGATCCTTATAAATTATTACATATAAATTAAAAGAAAAATTTAAATATAATAAAATAAATAAAAAAATGTGTATATAAAAAGAGACATTGAGACATTCAAATCTATAAGCTTTAGTGTAATCAATATTCTCTCATGTTATGGTATACAAGATTATTTCCAAAGTTATGGCAAGTAGATTAAGGCTATTATTAGACAAAATCATTTTAGAAGAGCAAGGAGGATTTGTGAAAGGGATACAAATTCTGGATGGGATCATAGTAGCTCATGAAATTATACATTCACCAGCTTCAAGAAAAGAGAAAACAATGATCTTAAAACTTGATATGAGTAAAACCTATGATAGGTTAGATGATATTTTCTTTTTGCAGTTTTACTTAAGTTTGGTTTGAAGAAATGGATTAGATGGATTAAATTTTGTGTCTCTATAGTTTCTTATTCAATTTTGGTCAATGGGTTAGTGATAAAATATTTAAAAGCCAAGAGAGGCCTTAGACAAGGAGATCCTATATCTCCTTATTTGCTCATTATTATGGTAGAAGTTTTGAGTAGGAACTTAAAGAAGGCTTACAAATATGGACTTATAAGTGGACTTAAGGTTAGTAATAACATTGATAACATCACCCATAAACGGTTTGTAGATGATACAACCCTTTTTGGAAGGGCAAGGATAAATGAGGCTAGAGCTTTGAATAACTTTTTAAAAGATTTACGAAAGAGCTTCAGGGTAAAAAGATAAATAGGAATAAATCCAAAATTTACTTCCTTAACACTCTTGCTAATATCAAATAAATAATTTACAGGTTGCTTCAAATGGAGGAGGTAAATTTACAAGCAACTTATCTAGGGATGCCTTCATTTGAGGGGAGAATGATGATAGATTTATGGAATCCAGTTATTAGTAAAGTTCGAATAAACTTCTAGCTTGGAAAGGTAGATGGTTATCGTTAGTAGGAAGAGTGTAGTTAATTAAGTCAGTCTTACAAGTCATTCCAACATATTATATGTCATTGTATTCTATGCCAAAATCAGTTGAAAAAAATTTAATCTATATTATGTGATCCTTTTTATGGCCAGGTTTACATGATAAAAGGAAATTTCCTTTGGTGAATTGGAGCAAGTTGTATGATGATAAAACTAGGGGAGGTCTTGGTTTAAAGGTTCTTACTAATGCAAACTTAACTCTTAGGGGAAAAATTATCTAGAGATTGTACAAAGAGAGTCAAAGACAATGGGTAAGAATTCTTCTAAGTATGTTGATCCCAATGACCCAAGTTTAATATTTACTGCATTCTCTCTACCAAATGGTTTTGCTCTTTGGAATGGTTTAAAAAAATCTATTGATATTATGATTAAAGGTTTAATATGGGTGGTGGGAACTAGAGAAAAAATTTCTATTTGGATGGATACTTGGTGTGATAAAAAACCACTCAATTTAGATCCAATTTTGAAACCTTGGATGAGATTGCTTCAAGACAAATATGATGATAGGGTTTCAAACATTTTGTACAAGGATTAGGAAGGAAGATACAAATGGAAAGAAAATTGTTTTACAAGTATACAAGACATTGATGCTAGGAGGCAATTGAGTAGAAATATAATAACTATGATTATTCCGAGGGGAGCCAAGGATAAATTGATTTGGGAGTTGAATAGCTTAGGAGAATACACAACAAGAAGTGGATATAATGTTCAACACCAACAAAATAATAATGTCACTAGAATATGGAGAGATATTTGGGATAGCCCAAGCATTTGTAAAGTCAAAATATTTGTTTGGCTAGTAGGTCATAGAAGAATTTTATCCTAGGATAACCTTATGAAAAGGGGTTTTTCTGGCCCCTCTCAATGTGTTTTCTGTAATAAGGAGGAGAGTATATACCATCTCTTGGAATATTGCTCAATAGTCTGGAATCTATGGCAATGGATTCTTAATATGTTTGGTAAATGTATGGTGATGAATAGAAAAATTGAAGATTGGTTAAAGCAATGACAGAGCAATTATAAAAGTGAGGCTTTACAGATAATATGGGATATATCAAAAGATACAATACTTTGGACTATATGGCTAGAAAGGAATTAAAAAATATTTAAAGGAAAAGAAAGCAGTTTAGAGGTAATGAAAAAGAAGATATGTTTAGCCATAGAGGAGTTTAAACCAACCCTATCAAATCACCCACTCTCTAATTTGGAAGCAGATAACCTTGATAGATGGAGTCAAGTTATTTAATGGAATTATGATGTTGGGTACAAGAGAAGCAAAAAGAAGGAAAATAATATAAAGTGGAAACCACTAGATGTGGAGTGGGTTAAATTTAATTTTAATGGAGCATCTAAAGGAAATCCAAGAACAGGAGAAGGAGGAATAATTAGAAATAATAGAGGATAAATTTTATCTCATTATGCTTTCAATAGTGGATTTAAGATAAATAATGAAGTTGTATCTTTGACAACATTAGAAGTGTAAAAATATGTAAACAAAGGAAACATAATAGAATATGGATGGAAGGTGATTCTCTTATAGTAATAATTCAATTTTGAGGAAAGCAAAGGCTCCATGGAACATACAAGAGATAATTGTGGAAATTCAAGATCTTGCTAAAGAGTTTGAAGAAATAAGATTTACTCATTTATTAAGGGAAGGAAAAAATGTGTAGATAAGCTAGCTAGTAGAGGGGTTTTTATTGAGGATCATGAAGTTAAATTCTCCTTTCCATGGTTAGAGGAAGTAGAAAGTTTAGTTGAAGCTGAAAAAAAAATGTTGATTGTCTGAATCAATTAATGATTAAAATTTACTTTAATTTTTTCCATTGGTAATATATGCTTTATTTTGTAACAATAATGTGTTTTCATTTAGACTATTTATTATAATTTTTGTGGTTGCACTTGTTCAGGATGGAACTAGCAATCAAGATTTGGTAAAGCAGACTATGATAGTGTGATGTGTTAGAAATATTGTTCTACTAAGATGCAAGGCACAAATAGTAGAGGTGAAATTTTGGTATTGTGAAGGTTGTTATAGAAAATATTGTTCTACTAATATGCAAGGCACATATAGTAGAGGTGAAATTTTGGTATTGTGAAGGTTGTTATAGAGAAATGTCAAGAAATATGCTAAATTCTAGATTTTTTTTATTCATAGAGAAATTGGTAGCTGTTATAGGAAAATGTCAAGAAAGATACTAAATTCTAGACTTTTTTTTTTATTCATAGGGAAATAAGTAACACCATGAATGGGTTGTCTCTATAAACCCTAAGCCCACTGGGTAAAACATAGTCAATGGGACCCCAATACTCCAGGACATCGAACTAGGGTAGCCAACCGACAGTCACTCGGTTGCTACCATCTAGCCTATCCCCTTTTGGGTATGCAGTGGTTTGAACCTTGGACCTCTCCAAAGAGATGTCAAATCCCTAACCGCTACACCATCCTTGCAGAAAATATCCAAAAATGCTAAATGTTAGATTAATTGTATTCTTATAGAAATTTGAAAAGATCTAGAAAATGAAATCAAGAATTCAAACATTTTATGTAAAATGATGTAGGTTTCTAGCTATAACATCTCAATTGACATAAGAAGTGTATCGAACTCACCTAGTCGCCAAATCTAATTGGATTTAGTCTTTTATGAGGTAGAAATGCCTCGAACTATACACTGAACCAGACAAGAAATATCAACACAAAAATATTAAAGGGTTTACGGCAAAGGGTTTTTGTAGAGCAAGGAGGGTTTGCAACGGAGTATTGTATTAATCATCTATTTCATCGGGTAAGCACATTTTATGTCCTCTTTCGATTTATAAAACAATTTAAGTAGATAGGAGAAATACATTCGTTATAGGGGTTTACAGCAAAGGGTTTTATTATCAGCAAGGGTTTGCAGTAGAGGGTTTGCAGAGCAAGGAGGTTTTTATTACACATCTATTTCATTAGATCAATAGTATAGAGGATTCAACTATAAAGGGTTTGACAATGGAATAAGGGAAGCAACAATTGCAAGAACTGATATATGTCAATAAGAAACAATACTAGAGGATATTAAGGCATCGACAAGCTCGAGCAAGGGCAACAAAAATGAAGAGGGCACATCAAAAAAAAAAAAAAAATATATATATATATATATATTCTACCACATAAACAGGTGGAAAATAAGGAACAATCAAAGGCAGATCACCAAAATGAGTTTTTAGATAAGGAAGAAACTTATAGTCCCACAACTACACCACTCATGTGGGGACCAATAATTTATGTGCAAGAGCTAATGAAGATGAAATAAAAACTTGAAAGCATGAAAAGGAGGGAGAAATTAAGAGAAACTAAATCAGATGAGGTTATAAAAACCATTCGAAGGCTGGAAAAGGAAAACAACCAACTCAAGGAGCAAGTGTCAAAGCTACAAAGCCTTGCAAACATGGATCAACATGAATGGCATGCCCTCAAACAAGCCATCCACACCCAAATCAATGATGCAATAGAGGTGGAAAAAATAAATTCAAATCAATTAAAAGAGGCACGAAAAACACTACAAAACATGGAAACAAGAGAAAATGAGCTATGAAATGAATTAGCAAAGGCAAAGACATGGTCTCAAGTAGTAAAATAACCAGTCAATCAACAAAAAGAGTTGATAGAGAAGCAAGTAAAAATTCAAATAAAAGAAGAGAAAGAAAGACATGAGAAGTTATCAAATATAATCATCAAAGGGTTGAAAGTTTATGGGGACAGGGAAGACATAAATCATTTAACTAGGGACTTCTTGTCAGATCGATTACAATGGAAATGTCAGATAAAAAAAGTAAGTGGAATTGGCAGGCTGAGAGGAGGCAGAGATAGACATATTTGGGTCACATTGATGAGCTACGAGGATAAAAGAAGGTTACTAAAAAATAGAGGCATGCTGAGAGGGTCAAAATTTTATTTAGATGATGACCTAACATTTTTACAACAGGAAGAAAGAAATAAGGAATGGGAAAAGGTGAGGGCATCAATGAATGAAGGGAAACAAACATATTTAAGAAATGGAAAGGCATACATCACATCTAAACAAATCCAAAATAAATAGGGAGTATGGCTCGCTCGAGAACATCTTACGATGGTAAGTTGGAACTTTAGAGGTTACCCTTGGATAAGAGGACTCGGGTTAGGGCCCATTGCTAGAGACAAAGATATAATTATATTGACAAAAACACATGAACACGATGGATGTAGGACTCCAAAATTTTTGGGATACAAAAAAATAGCAATATGGAATAAAGCATCAGAAAATGGTAAAGGGCATGGGGATATTATGATTTTAATAAAAGAAGAATGGGATAGGGTCATTAAAATTGAAAAACAAGATGAAAAAAAATAGTACATCTGGATAAAGATCCTAGAAAATAAGTTAGTTATTAGCATAGCAACATGTTATTTTGCTCCCAAGAATTCTAAATTCTATAAGAAACACGACCTTAACAGAGAAGACCCATACTCCTCCCTAAAAAGAGACATTTCAATATACAGTAAGTTGGGAGAGATTATATTAATTGGAGATTTCAATGCAAGGACAACAAATAATCAAGCTAACATTCTAGAAGGTAACGAAGATATTGAGGTTAATCCTCTTTGGATGCCAGAAGAGGAAAATAAATAGTGGACCAGGACTTCAAAAGATGAGAATGGAGCTATCACGCAATATGGAGAAGTGTTGTTAGGTCTTTGCAGCATATACAACTTGATTATTTGCAATGGGATGAACAAATGGAAAAATTCAGGAAAGTATACATGCAAAACATATAAGGGACAAAGTGTAATAGACTATGTAATATGCTCACATAATTACATACCAAAAATAGAGGAGCTAGAAGTGGAAGATTCTCTAGTGGAACTTAAGTCAGATCATAACCCAATTGTTATGAAACTTCGAATGCATGGAGACAAACAAAGTGAAAAACACTTGCAAGGCAATCAAAATAAATATCCTCACAAGGGAAACATTCTCTTAACAGATGAAAATCAACAGAATTTTAGAGCAGTATTAAAATACAAGCTACAGGAAAGGGAAGAACTACCTCATAGTAGTAGAGATTACAGTAAGAGTAAATGGTTAATTCACGTTATTCAAGAAGCTCTAAACAAATGCAAGAGAACTAAACATAAAAAGAAAGAAAATAATAGCTTCCCAACCAACGCATGGTTCGATGAAGATTACAAAAAAATGTGAATATTACTAAAGGAACCAACAGGTAAAACAAGAGCAAACAAAAAAGCATATGAGAAACTGGTAAGGGCAAAAAAAGAAGAATACACTAGAACAAGGAGGAAATAATTGATTTACTTAGGGAAGCATGAACCAAAGAAATTTTAGAAGGAACTAAGAGTGAAAAAGACACAAAATGAAAATAACATAACAGTTAATCAATGGTTAGAGTATTCAAAACAACTATATTAGCGTAGTAACCAGTAGGAGACACCCCATACTATCATTGTCAAGAAAGAACTTTTCACAATTGAAGACATTATTCAAGGGATAAAAAAGTTAACAACTAGTAAAGCCCGTGACATAGAAAATTTTCAAGCAGAGCATATAAAATGGGGGTAGATATCTTGACACCGCAGATCAAAGAAATTTTTAATGAGGTCATACAAAATGGCTTCCCTACCGAGTGGACAACTAGCTTGACCATTCCTTTGTTTAAAAGTGGAGATGTAAATAATCCCTCAAACTATTGAACTATCATGATCAACCCTCTCTTTGCAAAGTTGTTTGGAAGTATGATAGAGCGTAGGATCAACATATGGGTAGAAGAAAAGGGAAAAGGGAGCAAAGAGGTAAGCAGGTTTTAGGCCCAAGCACTCAACTATTGAACACTGTATCACGCTCAAACACATAGTGGAAAAAAAATGGGACAAAAAAGAGGAGGCTTTTTGTTGTTTTGTAGACTTCAAAAAGGCATTTGACACAGTGCAAAGAAAAAATTTATGGAGCAGAATTGAAGAGATGAGGTTCTAATTCACTACAGGGTAGCAGTTCACAGACTATATGAGCATGTAAAGGATAGAATCATAACACAGGAAGGGTAATATGAATGTTTTGGTAGTGAAATAGGTGTCAAACAAGGTTGCCCTCTATCTCTGACCTTATTTGGGTTGTACATTGACAAGTTAGAAGAATGGATAAACAAATTTGGGGGAGAGGGTGTGCACTTAGCCAAATATGTGGTAAAAATCCTCATGTATGCAGATGATGTAATTCTTGTGGCCAAAACATCCAAAGATCTAGAAGATCACCTTCAAGCTCTAGAAATATTTTGTAAAGAAGTTGGGATGCAGGTGAACACGAGCAAAACAAAAATTATGATTTTTTAGCAAAAAAGAAGAAGCAACAACTTGAGTTTCAGTTTGTAAGAGAACCGCTCGAGGTAGTAGTAGAATACAAATACCTGGGCATAGAATTTCAAGACAAACTTAATTGGAATACATGTAGGATGAAAAGAACTCAAAGTGGTTGGAGAGCACTATATGCACTTCAAAACAGGTGTAGGAATACCGAGTTGTGGGACTGGAAGACCACCAAGGTCTTATTTGACCTACTTGTTACATCGATTTTGTTGTATGGTTGCAAGGTGTGGGCTAGTGGCACAACAAATGCAAAATGAAGGCAAATAGAAAGGATTCAAAAATATCTAATCACAAATTTTCTCAAAATTAAGGCCACAACCCCTTATGAAATTATTCTAGCTGAAACTGGAATGTTCCCTTTAGAAGCAATTGCTATGACCAAGCTGTTATGTTACTTGAAAAAACAGAAAACATGAAAGATGATAGATGGAGTTGCATAGTCGAAAGAATACATGGATGAAACAAAATAAAAAATGGATGAAATGCTGGGAAATCAACATAAATGAATGCCCAAATGTCAACAAAGACAAAAAATTACGTGAATGAAAAGTTCAGAAGTCGAATGTGAAAAAATGCAAGCAGGAAAAGACAATATTATATTGCAAATTTTAACCCAACATATGACCACAAGAAAAAGCGTATATAGGCGCTGAAATCAAGTGGAAGAAAAAATCCTCATTGCTCAGATAAGGACCAGCTCTCATAGGCTTAGATGTGAAACAAGGAGATGGACAACGCCCAAAGAACAATGGGAAGAAAGGATATGTACTCTAAGCAGCATAGGGGCAGTAGAGACAGAGGAACACTTCATCTATAAATGCTCGAGTTTTTTTAGATATCCATGAAAAATACAAAGAGACACTTGGGAACGAGTTTATGATAGATTTATTTGAAGACAAAGAAACACATGGGAATGAGTTTATGACAGATTTATTTGAAGACAAAGAAACACTTGGGAATGAGTTTATGACATATTTATTTGAAGACATCAAAATAAAAAAATTTGGAGAATTGCTAACCCAAATCAACAGGAGAAGGAACAACTTTGTCAAAGATATTAAAGATCATATGATATGATTTGAGTAATTGTACTTCCAATATTTGAGGTCCCATAGACCATATTTGGGTCTCCCCGGACGTAATTAAAATCTTTCATTTCATTTCAGAGCTCTAAAAAAGAAAAATGTAATTTATCAATGGTAGGGAACCCGAATACAACCCTTTATTATCTAACAAAAAAAAAAATCTTCTTTCATGTTACACCTAACAATAATTAAGATAATGTTAGATGGCATAATTTCATGCCTTTCTTATTTTTTAAAAACTTGTTTTTCTCAATGTTTCCCTATTTTCAAAACTGCAATTTTTGTTTTAAAATCATAAACAAAAATTCCGTAAAATAGTTTAATGTAATTGGACATGGTTAAGGTGATGATTTTTTTTTAAAATCTAATTTTCAAATTACGCCCGTATCTAACTATGTGAATTTTCTATTGATAAAGGTAGATCTTGTACTTAAATATTTAACAAAAAAATTATTAAAAAGAAAAATACTTATATGATTATAAGAATTTATTAAAAGAAAGAATGGTTCGACCACATTGATTGGCAAAGGAAAACAAATCCCACTAAATAAAAAAGTAAAATGCTTCAGGTTGCTTTTGGCCATCTGCAGACGCGAAGAGGCGATCAGGCGCGAGATTTGAACCGCTGATGTGATATTCAATATTCCCAAATCCGGTGGACTCCTTTTTAAAAATAAAAAATGGAAAAATATTCGTACGGGCGTCCCAAAGAACGGTCGTATTCTTTTCCTTTTTCACTCATACTTTTTCTGGAGCAAACCAATAGGACAGAAATAAGCTTGATGTTAATCTATAATAAAATAGGTTATCCGTCCATGTAGAGGAGTTGGAGAGCAAGTGGGTAGTTAAAACTCTTCAGTTATTGAGAGGCCCAGGTTCAAATCTCTCCCCTCACATGTTGCGGATATGTTGTATATAAAATGTTCTTCATCAAAAAAAATAGTTTATCCGCCCATGTAGAGGAGTTGGAGAGCAAGTGGGTAGTTAAACCTCTCTAGTTGCTGAGAGGCCCAGGTTCAAATGTTATGTAATGGTTCCCTCGTGGTCACAGTCTGTTTACCCCTTGTGGCCACCTAACAAAAAAAAAGAAAAAGAAAAAAAAAAAAAAAATTATTTCATGCATAATATTATAAAGGTAATATAAGATAACAATGTACTTTAAAGTAAAAATGGTTATTTTAGGCATAAGTTTTAAATTTTATTTAAAATTTTAAAGTTTTTATATAAAATTATATTTATGAAGATGTTTTATTAATTTATAGTAATTATTCAACTATTTTTAATTATTATATTTATACACTTTTAAATTAAAAATTTTAACCTTTATTTAAAAAATTAAAATTTCTATAATTTTATTCTTTTTATCTATAAACACTGGCTTTTATATTTTCACCAATCAGGGGAAAAATATATACACGGCCTCGTCTATATTAGCAAAATATGGAATCGGCTGAAAGGAAGCTACGTGCGGAGAGGTTCATACATGTATTTCCTTTTAAAAAATTTGATTTTTTATCCATTTTAAAACCTTTATAATATTAATGATAATATTAGATGGTAAAGTTTACTTGTTCTTCTATTACACTTCATATTAATGGTTAACCTTAAAAGCTTTGCACATTAATTTAATGATCAATAGTAAAAACTTTGACAATTTTCTAATTCTTATCAATTTAAAGCTTTTTCAACATCATTACTTTATATTTATATTTAGCAAGACATACTACAAAATTTTATTAGTCTAAAGCTTTTGTATAAAGATATTTCTATATTTTTTCAAAAATTTATAATAATCTTTAAATTTTAAGCATTTATCTTATTTTTAAGATTTAATTTTTTGATCTATAAAAAATAAATTTCAATTAAGATATTTACTTATCAATTTATAATTAGAGTTCAAATTTTACTATTATTCATCTGGTTGATAAAACTCATGTTAATGTATTTTTTCAAAAAAAAATATATTAAAAGTGACAATTTTACTCAAATTCATTGTGAATTTTACTATAGAAAGGAAAAATTCAAAACCTAAGTATTTTTATAAATTAAAAAAAAATCCAAACTTTTATAGATTTATGGTATATTGGAAAGCAAATTTTCTTAAGTTATGGGCTCATTGAATTTACTTTGAACTTACATAATCTTCCTTTTACCCACAATCTTTCTTTGGTATTGCTTCCCATCCATTAACTCTTCAAAAATAACATTATTACATTTACAACTGAAAAATAACATTGTTATGGTAGCAATTCCTTTGACCTTCCTTTTGAAATTATCTCAAAAGTTATGATGATTATATTTATTTCCAAACATCAAAAGATAGTGTATACATGGAAAACACACTATTTGCAATGAAATAAAATATTTGTATTAAATTAAAAAAATCCTTTTTGAATACAAGTTAACCCTTTTGTAGGGTGTTTTACAACAATAATGTGCCAATGAGGGTGTAATGTCCCTTTTACAAAGCAAGGATGGTATTTCTATTTTCCATGTGATACAACCAATGTGAGTGGTGGATTTGTGTTGTGCTTGGACTACCAATTGAGTTGATTTGTGTCTTTGACTTGAGTTAAGAGCCCCACACACATGCAAACATCAAACAAAATTAGTAGCACATGTTTACATATTGAAACAAACCAAAATAAACATAGATAAATTAACATGCAATTTGTACAATCTAAAGGTAGAATGCAAACTTGGAGTGTAGATGTGCAATGCTTGAACCTATGTAAATTTTAACAACATTTCGTAATGTATCTTCATGTCTATGAAAATGAGGGAAATAGGATGGTATTTATAAAAATTTTGAGCAAAGGAGAGGGGATGACCTGGAGATGACTAGGCATGAGGTGGAGGCCAAGTGACATGTGGGAAGACCAAAGCAAATCCAAGAAATCTCATGGAGGAATGTGTATCATAAATTGCATTGGGGAATGGAGAACCTAGAGAAATGGGAGGATATTTTTAAATTTCAAAAAGGGGCACATGGGAGGATGTGCATAGGAGCATGTGTGCTTTGGGTGATGTGTGCACAATTTTAAATTGCCAAAAATACAAGGTGGAGGGTATGGAGGACAAGTGGATTAATGAGGGAGGTTGACTTGGAATGTAGGAACAATTTTAAATTCATTAAAATTGCATGGGGATGTGTAGGGAGGATGTAGGAGGATTTGGGGGGATTTCTAGGAGATTTCCTAAGGATTGAGGGATGGCTTACCTTGGATTTTGGGGATTTGATTTGGATTTTAAATTATTATGCATTTCCATTGGGATTTGAATGGAGGTTCAAGGCGAGGTTAGGGCATGGTTAGGGATGGATTAGATAGGTAATGTGGATTATGGAATTTTTTTCGGAATGGAGAGAAATTAATGAGAGATTAGGTGGGAAGGGAAGGATTAGAAGAGAATAAAGGTGGATTAGAAGAATTAAGAGGGGTAGGAGAAGATTAGGAAAATTGGGGGAAATTAGAGGAATTTAAAAATTAGGAAAAAATAGAAATATTAGAGGGAAATTAGAAGACAAAGGGAAAATTTTGAGGAACTTAGGAAAATTAGAAGGAATTTATGAAATTAAAATGAAATTAGAAGAGCCTAGGGGGGTTTAGAAGAATTTAGGGAAACTAGAAGGAAATTATAGGGAAATTAAGAAGAAATTAGGAAGATTTGGACGAATTAGATAGGGAGTTGGAATTTTGGGAAGAATTAAGTTAATTTGGACAGTTTTGTGGTAAATTTGAGGTTTTGGTAAATTTATGGAAATTTGAGTGCAAATGACTAAAATTTGGTGTCTACAGATGCCTTTTCTTACATCGCGTTGTGTGAAACACAATATAGTGCAAAAACAAGAGACACTTAGTTTGTTGGATTAATGATGCATGATAATGGTTTGCGAGTGATGGAAATGGTTTTTGGCTTGAGGAGAGTGACATTTGATTACCTCAAATCAAGGGCAATGTAGGATTCCCAAATGATGCATATGTTCTTAAATATTTTCCTTTGATAGATTGATGAGCGTATGATGGTACAATCGATTGAGAGTGAAGGTCCGGTTCACCACCCTACTACAATCGATTTGAGGTGAAGGTCAATTTACCACCTTGATGTAACATATATAAAAGTTTATTTAGAGTTTGTGTTGAGAAGAGAAAATTTGCATTTTAACCCGAAAAAGTAGGGTGTATGCTTGTCTTAGGAAAACATTCTTGAACAAATGTGACTCTAGGATTAGGTATTTGGTTATTGAGCTTGTTTGAGACTAAATTTTTTGGGTATTGTCTACCCCCTCAAGCAATGATTGAGTGGAAGATAGAATGAATGATAAAGATGAGATGATTGACAAAAGGTGGAGTGGGATAGGAAATGGGAGAGCAGAGATGAGATGATCAAAGAGTGAGATTTGACATGAACATATGGTGAAATGGTGGTGGTTTATTTTTTATTTTTATTGTTTATTTTGTATACGAGTGTCCTTATGGTGATTTGCTCATCCTATTGGATTGCATGGGTAACCAACCATTGCAGTCGCTAGGTAAATAGAGTAGATCACTAGGTACAAGGTTCACTCAAATACCTACATTAGGAATGTTAGAGTAATATTCCATAATTTGATATATTTACCCTTTTCCTACATTAGGTAGAATTTATTTACTGCATGGTAAAAAGTAACTTGTTATGTTTTACCACTAGTATTTACTTTTACTTTCTACCACGAAGATATTCACTATGGAATATCTTGTGGTAAGTGGTAGTCAATTCGACTACGTTAGTAGGTTAGTGGTTAAGCACTTATTTTGTGAAGCGCGTAGTTGTTAGCGTGGTTAGGGGATGTTATTTCCTAAATATTCCTAATCCTATTTCTAGTGTTTTCCTAATGTTATAAATACCTACCACTATCAATATAATAATCTAATGCTTATGATGAGCGTATGATGTTACAATCGATTGAGAGTGAAGGTCCGGTTCACCACCCTACTACAATTGATTGGAGGTGAAGGTCAATTTACCACCTCGATGTAACACATAGAAAAGTTTATTTAGAGTTTGTGTTGAGAAGAGAAAGTCTGCATTTTAGCCCAAAAAAGTAGGGTGTATGATAGTCTTAGGAAAAGATTCTTGAACAAATGTGACTCCAATATTAAGTGTTTGGTTATTGAGCTTGTTTGAGACTAAATTTTTTGGGTATTTTCTACCCCCTCAAGCAATGAGTGGGTGGAAGATAGAATGAATGATAAAGATGAGATGATTGACGAAAGGTGGAGTGGGATAGGAAATGGGAGAGCAGAGATGAGATGATCAAAGAATGAGATTTGACATGAACAGATGGTGAAATGGTGGTGGTTTATTTTTTATTTTTATTATTTATTTTGTATACGAGTGTCATTATGGTAATTTGCTCATCCCATTGGATTGCATGGGTAACCAACCATTGCAGTCGCTAGGTAAATAGAGTAGATCACTAGGTACAAGGTTCACCCAAAAACCTACATTAGGAATGTTAGAGTAATATTCCATAATTTAAGATATTTACCCTTTTCCTACATTAGGTAGAATTTATTTACTGCATGGTAAAAAGTAGCTTGTTACTTTTTACCACTAGTATTTACTTTTACTTTCTACCACGAAGATATTCACTGTGGAATATCTTGTGGTAAGTGGTAGTCAATTCGACTACGTTAGTAGGTTAGTGGTTAAGCACTTATTCTGTGAAGCACATAGTTGTTAGCGTGGTTAGGGGATGTTATTTCCTAAATATTCCTAATCCTATTTCTAGCATTTTCCTAATGTTATAAATACCTACCACAATCAATATAATACTCTAATGCTTATGATGAGCGTATGATGTTACAATCGATTGAGAGTGAAGGTCCGGTTCACCACCCTACTACAATCGATTGGAGGTGAAGGTCAATTTACCACCTCGATGTAACATATAGAAAAATTTATTTAGAGTTTGTGTTGAGAAGAGAAAGTCTGCATTTTAACCCAAAAAAGGAGGGTGTATGATAGTCTTAAGAAAATATTCTTGAACAAATGTGACTCCAGGATTAGGTGTTTGGTTATTGAGCTTGTTTGAGACTAAAATTTTTGGGTATTGTCTACCCCCTCAAACAATGAGTGGGTGGAAGATAGAATGAATGATAAAGATGAGATGATTGATGAAAGGTGGAGTGGGATAGGAAATGGGAGAGCATAGATGAGATGATCAAAGAGTGATATTTGACATGAACAGATGGTGAAATGGTGGTGGTTTTTTTATTTTTATTGTTTATTTTGTATACGAGTGTCCTTATGGTAATTTGCTCATCCTATTGGATTGCATGGGTAACCAACCATTGCAATCGCTAGGTAAATAGAGTAGATCACTAGGTACAAGATTCAATCAAAAACCTACATTAGGAATGTTAGAGTAATATTCCATAATTTGAGATATTTACCTTTTTTCTATATTAGGTAGAATTTATTTACTGCCTGGTACAAAGTAGCTTGTTACTTTTTACCACTAGTATTTACTTTTACTTTCTACCACGAAGATATTCATTGTGGAATATCTTGTGGTAAGTGGTAGTCAATTCGACTACGTTAGTAGGTTAGTGGTTAAGCACTTATTCTGTGAAGTGCGTAGTTGTTAGCATGGTTAGGGGATGTTATTTCCTAAATATTCCTAATCCTATTTCTAGCATTTTTCTAATGTTATAAATACCTACCACTATCAATATAATACTCTAATGCTTATAGTTTAATTAATTTGTGCTTCAATTCTAACATTGGTATGAGTGCTCTCTTATCGAACGAGTGCGAGGTACCTTCGAATCAAGAGAAGGTGACATTTTTTTGCTCCTACACTGAATCATAGGGGCATAAATCCCAAGATGGGACCCTCAAGGTTGGGACATATTTCTTGAGGTGGAATCCCTCAACATCTCATCGACATGAATCTCGAAGCATGGAAATCTAATGCTTATGGTTTAATTAATTTGTGCTCCGATTCTAATATTGGTATCAGAGCTCTCTTGATGAACGAGTGTGAGGTACCTTCGGAGTAGGAGAAGGTGACATTTTGTCGCTACTACACTAAACCATGGGGGCAAAAATCCTGATATGGGACCCCCAAATTGGGACATGTTTCTTGAGGTAGAATCCCTCGATATCTCATCAACATGGATCTCGAAGCATGAAAATCAAGGCGATGGAATATTCTATGGAATTTTATGCATTTTACTGGGAAGTGAAGGTATTTGAAGCATCCTATTACCTGTTGAATCTGTTAGTGACAAAAATTGTCAGCTAGCATAGTTTACTGATGACAAGCTAGACCTACGTTGAATTTCATGCGTGTAGATTGAGTGGATCTGTTGGCCTGACAATCTTGGGTACTAGTCAGAGATGCGACCCTTCACCTCCAATGCGACCTGTGGCTGACGCACATGAAGGACTGGTCGTACTAACTAGAGAACCCTTGGACAACTAAACCTAATAGGAGGACAACCTTGACAGGCCCCGGGCCCAGATCAACATAACCCTAATGGACCTGACGACGCGATAGGCAATAACCCACAGTCTGACAAAATGGATAACAATCACTTTGGGGCTGACAACAAGGCAAAAACCCATACAAGGGGACCAATGCACAACTAATGAGAGGACAACGAACTTGACAAAAACTAACCCCTTAGATGTGGACTCGATAGAATAGATTGATGCACAACTAATGAGGAGACAAACCCTATTTGACTGGCATAGAAACCTAAATGGGCACATGATTCAAGGAGCTAAGATGGATGCCCATCTAGAAAGCCTGCAAAAGTGGTAACCTTGCAAAAGTGGTGACCTTGGTGACGTGTCGTAAACCTGCTGACATGGTAGGACGTGGTGATCCTAGTGACGTACCGTGAACCTACTGACATGGTAGGACGTGGCGATCCTAGTGACGTACCGTGAACCTACTGACATGGTGCAGCATGATTCATCCAACTAGCGCTGATGTATCAACCTCAAATTCATCCACTCAACTACTGATAAGTTGATCTCTTGCGTACATGTGTTGCTTTGTAATTCGTCCATATGGCACATGTGGATACATGGTTTTGGTCAACAAAATTGTTGTTGAAGGCAATCGATTGCTTGAAGGCAATCAAATCTAAATTCGTGACTTCCTATTTTTAAACGCTGCCTACGCGCTCACAACACGCATGTGGGACTAATAGTCCCAAGCTTTCCTTTGAAAGTTATGTTGGTGGACATAGGACACTAATACGCCCTCGGGAACTTACCTTCACGTCTGGCCAGCAACTGGGTTGATCGTCGACCTAGTGCAAAGACACTACCTCACACTAGGTCGTGTGGTCGACCCCCATCGCATCCAAAGCAAACATTTTTTTTATGTTTCAAACAAAACCGGCAGCGTGATAATTTGAGACATTGGCAGCGTATTATTTTAAAGGTTTTTTAATTACAACCAACACCAAGCGCTAAATCAACCTAAAAGGAAGCTTTGCTTCCTTGGTAATCAACAACACATAGGAGCTTCGTGGTAAGTGTGCTAATTATTCAGTGCGAGGTCTCAATTTTGAACCTCATTGGTGCCCAAGTTATACATTTTTTTTTTTAAGTTTATTTTTTTGATTAATTAAGTTTTAATTTATTATATAATTCCATATTAGTTTATGTAAAATTATTTTTTTTAATAAAAAAATGATTTTAAAAATAAAACAGTTTTTATTATTTATGGATTATACTTAAATTAATTAGAAAGATGCAATAAACTTAAAATTAAAAAAGGTTATTTCTTTTTGCAAATTTTAAATCAAATAGGGCTTTTGTTTTCTCCAAAACTGGGGATATAAGACAAAGAAGAGCACCATTTTTCTTGCAATTAGGAGCCCTAAAATCCTTCTCAAAACCCTTGTTAATTTAGAAAACAATAAAGGATCAAATTTGCATTCTTTTTTGCCAAATTGTAACACAAGGAGAACCAACATTTTGTAAAAATTCAAATGATAATAGTGCATTTGTTTTCTCCAAGGGGGGATATAAGACATAAAATTGCACATTTTATTTTTTGCAAAACCACTGAAGAGATTGAAGACCTTGGGTCCATAAAAACCAAGTCGTATGTTAACTTGTCTTGGAAGGAGTGCTAATTTGTTAATTTTGCAAAACAAAGGGGGAAAGACAAGAAATTGTACTTCTTTGCAAAATTGTAACACAAAAGTGAGGAGCACTTAAAACAAAATCAAAACTTGTTAAATTTGCAACACAAAAAGGAAAGGCAATTTTTTATGCCACATTCTTTGCAAATTTGAAAAACAAGAGGAGACATAAAATATCAAATTTTTGCACAACACAGATCCAAATTTTGTTGCAAAAATTTTACTCGACACCTTTATTGGCAAATTAGGTGCATTTTTTGTTGCATCCGAAACCTATGTGATAAGAATTTTGTGGGCATTCTTGTTTGATTATTGCATTATTTTTTACAATTATAAGTCATAAAATCAAGAACACTCAAAATCCCAAAATTTCACAATAATTTGTGTAAATCATTGCACAAGTTTAAAGCCAATTTTCCTTGATATTCTCTCCTAAATCAAAACCCCTAATTCACTCTTATTTGTTTGGCTTAATTTCCTCAAACTGATTAACCCTCTTTAGGAGGATTTTTCAGGCAGGTGCCATTAAATATATTTTTGAGTGAATTATATTTTGGTACTCTTTTAGGGTATATCAAAAGAAAGAACAAGTTTTTGTAAAATAAGGAACCTTGAAAGTAGCAATCTTTTGCACTAAGGGGGGATAATTCCTTTCTTCCTTCAAACATAGATTTTTGACAAGAGGGAGATATAAATTGTAAAGGCATTCAAAAAATTAGAAGTCATCAAAATCATAGCTTTTCTTTTAGGCTTCATAATAGCAACCTTGCTTGAAGTACTTACAATAAGGAAGGATTATTTAGTGATTTTTTTTGATAAAATTGCCTAAAAGGCAAATTTTTGCACAAAATGTAAAAAGAATAACCATGACACCACTCGATGTTGGTTTCAAAATAAGCAAAACTAAAATGGTAAATGCACATCATAGAGGCCCTATTTCTAGTGAAGTGTCTGATTCTGATTCTGGTTTAGAAAGAGCACACAAAGTGCTCATGGCTAAGACAATATTGTAGAGGGGAAACAAATTTGTCACCTTAAGCAAGCACCATTTCCTCTCTCTCTTTTTTAGGCTTCATAAATAGCATAAGTTTTTATTTGAAGTACTTGCAATAAATGGGTGATTGTACCTCTTTTAGGCTTCATAAATAGCAAACTTTCATTGTTTGAAGTACTTGTAACAAAAGGAGGGATTTTTTTTGGTGTAAAATTTTGTACAAAACCTTCACAAAAGATTCTTGAGTTGCACATATTTTGCAATTAAGGGGGGATAAACATTTCTTTTCCTAATTCACTTAATTTTTTGTAAAAATAGATGAAGACTTATAAGGGTGCATTTTCGACAGCAACCGACACCTTAGTCACACTTCTTTCAAAAATTTGATTACAATATGTTTTTCAACAAGGGAGAAAACTTATAAGGGTGCATTTTTGGCAGAGACCGAAACCTTAGCTACCTTATCAACACTTTTTTACAAAATCATATTATAAACATAATGAACCTCGTATGAAGTGATCTACTCTACTACACCTAGCGGTTGCAGCAGCTGGTTACCCATGCAATCTGGTTGGATACTAATATTACAATAAGAACATTCATTGATGTGAAGACAAAGTGAGGAATGTACCACTTTTTTCTTAGGAGCAACCAAAGCACCGTGATAGAGCCTGAGTAAGAGCAAGAACCAGCAGATCAACATCTTTTTCACTATATTGGGATAATTATATACATTACCCAAATAATGTAATAAGGGGGGATGTTAGAGTAATATTCCATCATTTGGGATATTTACCCTTTTCCTACATTAGGTAGAATTTATTTACTGCATGGTAAAAAGTAGCTTGTTACTTTTTACCACTAGTATTTACTTTTACTTTCTACCATGAAGATATTCACTATGGAATATCTTGTGGTAAGTGGTAGTCAATTTGACTATGTTAGTAGGTTAGTGGTTAAGCACTTATTCTGTGTGTAGTTGTTAGCGTGGTTAGGCAATATTATTTCCTATATATCCCTAATCATATTTCTAGCATTTTACTAATTTTATAAATACCTACCACTATCAATATAATACTCTAATGCTTATGGTTTAATTAATTTGTGCTTTAATTCTAAAAAGGAAAGTGATAAGAGCTATTCTAGGAAAGTGATAAAATACAAGAAAGTAAATCTAAGCTATGCAAGAAATAAAATATAATATAAGAAAAATACTCAAGGTATGAAAATAAATCTACTCTAAGAACAACACTCAGAGCACAAAAGGAAATCTATTATAATAACATTGCTTAAGGTGCAAAAGGAAATCTAATCTAAGAATAATGCTCAGGGCATGAAAGGAAATATATTATAAGAACACCACTCAGGGCATGAAAGGAAATATAATCTAAGAACATCGCTCAGGGAGCAAAATAAAATCTAATCTAAGAACAATGCTCAGGGCATGAAAGGAAATCTAATCTAAGAATAGTGCTTAGGGTGTGAAATGAAACTTAATCTAAGAACATCACTTAATGAACAAAAGGAAATCTATTCTAAGAAAAATTCTCAAGGCATGAAAGGAAATGTAATCTAAGAATAATTCTTAGGGCACGAAACAAATGGGTATGAGGTTCACTCGAAAGGCTAGCCTAATATAATCTACAATGCAAGAAAGAAAATCTAATCTATGGTGTTGCTTGTTGATGAGAGCAACCCAAAACTTCTCACAGGGAGCGATATCTATGCTAAGGAGATGGCTACACCACTTTAGAGATACAAACTTCTAAAAATCTACAATAGAAGTAGGAGACCACAAGAGGAGAATAAGCCACAAAATATTAGGTTCATGAAAAAAATTTTGAGACCATATTTTGGTGAAGACAAAGCTATTCAGGGTAGCCTACAAAGAGCTGCAAGATCTTACTCAAGATATCAACTTGGTGATCTTAGGCACCTATGTGTGTGTGTGTGTGTGTGTGTGTGACTATGTGATTGTGATTGAGTCAGTGGGGAAGATGTGATATGTTGAATATATCTAAATTATTTGAGTGCTTTGATGTGATGTTGTTGTTTCCCTTAGCAAAAAGGAGTGGATGATCCATGAATGGTTCTTATTTTACCCCAACAAAAAAAAGGAGCAAGAATGATCTTTTTGGTTGAGGCCTAAAAGGCCTCCATTTTATAATCATTTTAAATTTTTATTTTGATATGAGGATGAGGAGTGTAGATGGATGTGGGATGAGTTATTTTTATTCATGGATGGATGGTATGAGGCATATGTTTAGAATATTAGTATTGTGGCACTTGATAGATGGACGTGGTTAAATAGATATGACATGTGAAGTGACATGTAAGTGGTATATGAATGTGATGGATGATGATGTGGGGACATATTTTTTTTAGATTTTTGATGTTTTATATTTTTTGTGAATGTGATGTAATTGGTGATGATGGATATATGGATGTGATTAAATAGTCATAATATATGAGATGGTATGTTTATGGGTATGTGTCAGGTGTATTGATTAATTCATGATAGAAATACGATATAATGTGATGTATCAAAGGTGTTATGTGTGTAAATTTATGTATTTGAGAAATGAATGTGGTTGGATAGATATGACATGTTAAATGATCAAGATTTGATATGCGATATGGTGGATGATGTGATTTATTATGCATGGTGAATATTTGAGACAATAAAAACAAGCATGGATAGCGATAGATGGAAGCAAGTGTGATATAGATAAGCCAATAAATGCATGTATGCCAGTTTGAGAATTGTTTGAAAAGTGCATAGACACATACCAATATGTATAACTTTAATTGCTTAATCAAGGGTGTCAACACAATGGTATTGATCGAAATATGAGACAAATGGTAACATGGGATATAAAATGTGGATTGAATGGATGAAAGGGTGAAATGAGCAAATGTGGATGAGACCACTTGTCAATTTGAATATCCTAGAGATGAAGAATCTAAATGTGCTTTCAAGAGACTCAAACACCCTAGTGACCATAATCAAACAAATCTAGTAATCAAATAGTTTCTTGAATATACTAAGATTACCGTAGGGAGTCAAGTCTCTCAAGGACAAACTATATGTGTGTAGTGAATGTTCATTGCCAATTTTGATGGAGGTTAGACGAATCATATGTAGCTTACACTAATAAGCTAGCTCACATACGAGCATACATAGGTTTGTACAAAACAAGGTAGCTAATGTGATAGACGTGTCACCACGCAATGGGTGTACTCCACTGCCAATCAAGTTTCTAAGCCTCGATGGTGGTTAACCCCATGATCTAATGACCTAAGAATTCCAAGGATTCAAGATTTTTATTTATTTTTTAGACTTTTTGCTTTTTTGAAACATTCACTACACCAAAAAAAAGGCTTTAATGATGCTTATAAACTACCCTTAAAGACCTATAAATGTGGTTATTTAGTCATTTTATATGAGGGCATTGTAAAAAGTCTATGATATACAACGATGACTGAAAAATACCTCAAACAACCATCATATTAGGGTCTACGAAGGTGATTAAAAACTGCCATCTTAGGACTATGAGGGTAGTTGTGAACTGTCATATTAGGACTAAGAGAGCGGTTATTAACCACCCTCTTAGGGTTAAGTTTCTTAGGTATAAGAGGGTGATTTATAGCTGCCCTTTTAGAGCCTAAGAGGGTGGTTTTAAACCACCTTATTAGCCCTAAGAGGATGGTTTATAATCACCCTCTTAGGTCACCCTAAGATGACGGTTTATAACCACCATATTAGGGTGACCTAAGAGGGTGGTTTAAAACCACCCTCTTATGGTCCCACTCTAAAAAAAATTATAAAGGAGACGATCCATATTGGAGGGACTAGAAGTTAGACTCAAGAACAAATTGTAGTGATAATGAGTATTTTAATTGTCCTTACCTATATCCTGGCTATTGAAATTACCATTGATGTTCATTTTTGTGTACTTACTCAAACAATAGAAAAGTTATAGGCACTGAAATCAATATATGGGAAAGTTGATATGGAAAGGCATTGACTTAACAATTATGTATTTAAGTGATAGTGTTATCAGATAAGTTATGCCATCGATTATAAAGAGCCTATGACTCTTTATTCAACACTCTCTCAGTAGAAACAATTCTATTAGTGCATGTTTGTTCTTAGTAGTGCATGGTGTGGAGCATCCTCTAGGTGTTGACCTAAGATCTTCCTCAGTTGAAGAGGAATTTTGAGGTTTTTTAAAACCATATTGTTGAATGCTCCTTCTTCAACCACTTATCCTTTTCATGTTTGTAAACTCATACATGAAGTACAAACTAGAGTGTGAGGTGAAAGTCCATTACACATCTAATGAGTGCTACCTCAACAATTTCAATATTGTAACCATAAGTTTGTAGGACCTGCTTATGGACATATACTTGTAAAACCTAAAAATATAAAGACTATTATGAAGGGAATGTGAACTAGTCATGTGGAACAAGAACCTATATTGAACAAATATAATTTTACATGATGCAAGGAATTTGTAGTCCAGTTTGACTACATCAAAATGGGACTTAGAAAAAGAGTGGAGAAGATTATTGTGTCCAAAAGTTGCTAAGAATTGAAATTGATGCCAATGTTGTGATGATTTTGTATTTATGGCTTGTGCTGGAAAACAAAATGATTTTCTGTTGCAAAGTTGAATAAAGATTCATAGGTTCTATTCCTGCCACCTCCACCTGGTTGTATTCAAAATTCAAACTTCAATATTTTATGTGCAGAAAATTTATAATGTAGAAGAATTTAATAGTTTATTCTTTTTTTCAATTAATAGAATAGCTGACATAATTCCCACATAATTGGTTAATAGCCAAAGACAAGAAATTAACAAAATCATGACAATTCTAGGTAATGTTCTACATTATTATTACCAAAAATAATCTCTTAAAAATGTAAACATAACTATAATAAACAATGATTGTTCACCAAAAGTGGGACCTTTCACTTACATTAAGTTCCCACTCCTTGTACAAGGAAAATCATGTCCATCACCTCATATGAAGGATGGTCAGTTAAAAATTTATGGGGACATATGAAATGAATGAAAATTATTGATACCAATTGCCATATCTTCTCTTTCATATTATTTTTCTTATTCAAACCCTTTATTGCCTTCACGTCCTGCCAAACAATAATGACAAGAACGTAGTCAGTTAGTTGTTATATTCAATTTGTACCTAATGAGGCTGCCATGAATTTGTGTAATACCCTTTCACTTGAATGGTGTATAGGGTATGGTGTGGAGCATCCTCCAAGTGTTGACCTAAGATATTCCTTAGTTGAAGAGGAATTTTGAGGTTTTTTAAAACCATATTGTTGAATGCTCTTTCTTCAACCACTTATCCTTTTCATGTTTGTAAACTCATACATGAAGTACAAACTAGAGTGTGAGGTGAAATTCCATTACACATCTAATGAGTGCTACCTCAACAATTTCAATATTGTAACCATAAGTTTGCAGGACCTGCTTATGGACATATACTTGTAAAACCTAAAAATATAAAGACTATTATGAAGGGAATGTGAACTAGTCATGTGGAACAAGAACCTACATTGAACAAACACAATTTTACATGATGCAAGGATTTTGCAGTCCAATTTGACTACATCAAAATGGGACTTAGCAAAAGAGTGGAGAATATTATTGTGTCCAAAAGTTGCTAAGAATTGAAATTGATGCCAATGTTGTGATGATTTTGTATTTATGGCTTGTGCTTGGAAAAAAAATGATTATCTGTTGCAAAGTTGAATAAAGAGTCATAGGTTCTATTCCTACCACCTCCACCTAGTTGTATTCAAACTTCAAACTTTAATATTTTATGTGCAAAAAAATTATAATGTAGAAGAATTTAATAGTTTATTCTCTTTTTCAATTAATAGAATAGCTGACATAATTCCCACATAATTGGCTAATAGCCAAAGACAAGAAATTAACAAAATCATGATAATTCTAGGTAATGTTCAATAACTCAAGATATTTTTATGATGTACCTTGGATTGTTGTTTGATTCCTCTACATCAATTAGCGTTATCATAAACTCCTTCGATGCAAAATGTAGAGCCCCAATAGTGTACAAACTCTTTTGACCATCATAAGCAGGTAGTCTCTTACCCAAAAGGGTCTCTCTGTAAATGGAACATAGACATTAGTTCTTCAAAAATTTAGAAAACAACACATGCAACATACTATCCTGTTCCAAGATAGAAGCAACCTGATGAACATCAGTTTCTCAAGCCTTTGATTCCCATGAGCCACAATAGTAGTACCAGATCCTGACATATGGTCTGCAAGTAGTCCTAAATAAGTAGTAAGCAACCACTGTTCATGTTACCTCAAAGTATATTGACACAAGATAGCAAAACAACACATACCTGCAATTGGAAAAAATATAAAGGAGACGATCCATGTTGGAGGGACTAGAAGTTAGGCCAAATAGTAATGTAATTTACAATTATACCACAAATGAGAACATAATAACAAGTCCACATGCAAGTTTATCAAAAACATAAAAGATAAAAAAGACACACTTATAGGGTTTGTTCAATCCATCTAACATAGAACATGATAATTTCTTCTTATGCAAATGCAAAAACATGTCAAAGTTATTCAAGCCTAAAAAAAAATATCTTAAAATTCTAAAATTCTTTGCAAAATTAAATTCTTCTTACTTCTCATCATTCCATCACCTTGTATGTAGAAGTAAATAAATTTCCATGCCACAAGGGATCCCTATAAAATACTCTCCAGGACTAATACCTTGTAGTGAGGACTTAATGTATTAAGAATGAAATAAATATGAAGTTCCAAATAAAATGCAAGAATATGCAACCGAATGATCGTGACAATTAGTATCATATATCAAGACTAGGCAAGATTTCCTCACAATATAACAATATTTTCCTTAAAGTGATCAAGACACTCAGTCTCAAATTCTTCATCAATGTTAAAGTACCTTTTAGGTGTCAGTTTTGTAATTACAGATAGTAGTGTTATTCTTTTATCATCACCACTAATAACACCACACTTGACATTGAAGCCAACACCGATCCTAAATTAACAAATTATAGAAATAAAGATTAGGGTCTTTTAAATATTTTCTTATACAAAAGTAAGATTCATCAACTGTTATCAACAAAAAATTACAAATAGTTCATATTTCTAAACATAAAAGGATATATTGTAATAAGCTCTATCATTGAAATTTAGTAAACAACAAACAATATTTACATTGGAGAACTACCTCAGTGCTATATACTCTAAGTTTCACTAGCTGACTGACATCCATAAAGATAGAACATAAACTATCAGAGAGCTAAATCAAAATATAGAATTTTTGGGGCACATGTTTAATTTAGTCAGCCATTTATCGCAAGTCAGCTATGAACAAAGAAATAATAGTTTTTTGAGATATGTATTTTGAAATAATGACAACCCTGGGTGTTCCATTCTTTGGTTAAATTTATGCCCAAAATATCTTCCCTAAAACAAAACTAATAGAACATAAATTATCAGAGAGCTAAATCAAAATAAAGGAATTTTGGGGGGCATGTTTAATTTAGTCAGCCATTTATCACAAGTCATATATGAACATTGAAATACTAGTTTTTTGAGATATGGATTTTGAAACAATGAAAAACCTGGGTGTTCCATTCTTTGGTTAAATTTATGCCCGAAATATCTTCCCTCAAATTCATATCCAAAATTTCTTCCTAGGATAAAAAGGCACATTTGTAAAAAATTCTCATCATTGTTTGAAAATAGTACCATTGTTTTATAATCTAGAATTTCTTTCAGCAACATTTTAAACCAAAATTGCATGAATGAGTTCAGCTCTAGCACCATCTTGTCACAACCTCTATTAGACAAAGTTCCATCATATTCAAGCAACATAAGAGAAAACAAGGGCTAGGAACGAGTCACTCATAAAGACATATGTCAAAAACTAAAAGAAGTAACATCAAATATAGAGTAGAAGTGATTTTATCCATAATTATAATATAAAACCTTTTGAAAAGGGAAGAAAAAATACTAATAAACAACTACATAAAACAAAATCAACTACAAAAACACTCAGTTCAATGTAATCTTAAATGGATAGCCTAAGCCCTCCATATAATGAGTAGATGTCTAAACACCCCCACCCACCGCGAGAGGGTATCTTGTGAGAGGATAGATCTCGTAGCCACTTAGAGAAGATGAAGTCTCATCAAATTACGTAAATAAATTATATTGTTCGATGATGATAAATTAGATAAACTATTCTACCTATATATAGATGAAAGAATTAATGAATGGACATGACCCATCAATGAACTGGCATATACTTTGGGATTCTTACATGGATCCCCTCCTCAGAAAGCTTTGTCCTCAAAGTTAGAATGGACTGGAGAATACTCTCAGGTTCCCATGTAGCATCTTATTTTGGAAGGTCCTGCCATTTAATTAGGAAATCCTGAATTTGGTGTGAACAAAGATGTCATACTCTGGTTTGTAGTATGGCTTCTGGTTGGAGAGTTATATGACCTTCTTCATCAAGTAGTGGAAGCTTTGTCTGGGATTGCACCTTTTGACCAATAACTTAATTGAGGCATGACACATGGAAAATTAGATGGATGCTAGATGAAGGAGGAAGCTCCAATTAATATGCTACTTCACCAGTGCAATGAAATACTTTGTAGGATTCATAAAATCAAGGTGCCAATTTTTGACTAGACTTGATCTTCAAGGATAATTGTTTATAAGGTTGTAAGTGCAAAAAGACCATATCTCCAATGTTGAATTATCGTTCTGAATAATGTATATCGTGTTGTTGCTTCATATGAATTTTGTGCATGGGTCAAATTATTCTTAAGAAAATTAAGCATCATATGATGTTGTTGTAACAAATCATCTACCTGGGCTACCTTGGAAGTGCCTGGAACATAGTCTATGATTGCTAGTGGTTTCTGACCATACAAGGCTTCAAATGGTAACATCTTAAGGGAAAAATGGTAAGAAGTATTATACCACCATTCGGCTAAGGAAAGCCATTGAATCTAGTGATGTTGCTTATATTGAGACAAGCAATGAAAGTAAATACCTAAACACTTGTTGAAAATATATTTTTGACATTCCGATTGAGGATGATATGCAGAAGACATATTCAACTTGGTACCACTAAGGTGAAATAGTCCCTTCCAAAATTTGCTAGTAAAAATAGGATTGCGATCACTCATAATGGTTTTGGGCATACCATGTAGTTTGAAAATGGAATCCAAAAATACCTTAGCCACCTTACTTGCCAAATAGGGATGTTATAGGGCATAAAAATGAGCATATTTGGAAAGGCGATCAAATACAACAAAAATCACTATTTTACCTTCGAATTTGGGCAGACCCTCAATGAAGTCCATGGAAATGTGCTCCCACTAGTGATTAAAGATAGGTAAGGGTTGTAATAAACTAAGATATTTGACTGTTTCCCTTTGTTATGTTGATATACTTCACACCGAGCCACAAATTTTTTGACATGATTTTAAACATTTTTAGGAAAATGATTACTTCACCAATTGGTATATTTTCAAGAATCCTGAATGTCTTGCAAGAGGAGATGCATGCAATTCTTGGAGAATCATAGATTTAATAGTAGATGAGTGAGGAAGGTAAATATGATATTTTTTCAAAGCACTCCATATAAATATAAGAAATAAGAATGTAGGGGTGAATCCTTTTCTATATTTGGAATGACTCTAAATCAGCCAACCATTCTTTTTGAAGTTGGGAAAGCCATTGAGAACAAGGATCCAAGATGACATTGATGGTCACCTATTATTTGTATTTATGAGACAAATCATCTGCTACCATATTTTATTTATCCTTATTGTATTCAATGACAAAATCATAACCCAAGAGCTTGGTAAGTCATTTATTTTATTTAGGACAAGTAAGACGTTGTTCTAATAAATGCTTAAGGCTACTATGGCTAGTTTTAATGATGAAATGACTACTTAATAAATAAATTTTCCATTTCTCTATAACATGTAGAATAGCTAGAATTTATTTTTAATAAGTGGATCGGTCCAAATTCTTTCCAGAAAGTTGCTTACTCTCAAAATTCAATGGATGTCCTTCGTGCATTATAACTTCTTCAATACCCGTGCCAGAAGCATCACACTCAATGATGAAGGGTTTGCTAAAATTAGGAGTGGCTAAAACTAGAGTGGAACACATAGCCTCCTTGAGGGATTTGAAGGTCTAAGAAGCAACTTCATTCCAATTAAAGGTATCCTTTTTGGTAAGAGTTGTGAGTGGTGCCACAATCTTACCATAGTTGCAGATAAATTTTTGATAGTAGCCCGTGAGTCCTAAAAAATATGAATATTTTTGAGTGATTTTGGTAGAGGCCAATATTGAATAGATTTAATTTTATTAGGATCTACTTTAACTCCTTCCTGAGATACTATGTGACCCAAGTATTCCACCTCTTGGACTCCAAATGCACATTTGGATTGTTTAACAAATAGTTTCTCCTTTTGTAATAGAGCAAGGACCTTGTCAACATGAACTAGGTGATCCTTCCAAGAGTTGCTATAAATTAAGATATCATCAAAGAAAACCAAGATAAACTTATGAAGATATAGCCTATATACATGGTTCATGAGGCTTTGAAATATTTATGGAGCATTAGTAAGACCGAAGGACATTACTAAGAATTCATAATGACTTTCATGAGTTCAAAAAGTAGTTTTAGGGAAATCCTCTTCTCAAACCCAAATTTGGTGAAAACTCGAGCAAAGGTCAATTTTAGTGAAATAACGAGCACCATGTAATTTATCTAATAAGTCATCAATGAAAGGGATAGGGATTTTATATTTTATAGTGATCTTGTTGAGAGGAAAAAAATTAGGACACATGCACCCTGAGTTATCCTTACAATATACCATTACTAATGGAGATGAACAAGTATGGATGCTTGGATGAATGATTCTATGCTCCAACATTTCTTGGACCAACTTCTCGATTTTTAAATTTTGAGGTTGTGGATAGCGATAGGGATGCATATTAGGAGGAAGGCTTCCTGGAACAAGATATCTGGTATGATTATATAATCACTTAGGTGATAGAACCCTTGGTTCATTGAAGACTTCTTCATAGTTATTCACAATGTCTTGAATATCCTTTGGAATAGTTGAATCAGTATCCAAGGATTGAGCTTCGATGAAAAATATATTTCTTTAATAACTTCTCCATGCTATGTGAACTCACAACTTTGGAAGGATGAGGTTGTAATCCTTGAAGATAAATTACTTTTCCATTCTTCATCCATTTGATATATAATTTTTGTAGATTAATAGTGACATCGCCTAGTTGAGATAACCATTGAGCTCCTAAAATGATGTCTTAGCTTCCTAGGTTCAAAATAAAGAGCATACCCATCCATGAATAATTTCCCATTTGGATAGTGATCCTAGGTGTCCGACCCATACATTGTGCATTACATCCATTTGCAATTAGAATTGGAATTTTTCTTGAGGTAAATTATATATTTACAAGCCTAAGGATTTTTTTGTTCTAAAATTGATGAAGTTGTGTACTTCTTGAATCGATCAACACATTAACATGCTAGTTTTTAGTGAATTATTATACCTTAATAGTATGATGAGCTTGAATACCCATAAGTGCATGTATCGAGAGAGCCACTATATCATCTTCTTGGGTGTCATCATTTGTTGGTTCTATAGATGGCTCAGGTTGAGAAAAATCTTCTTGTTGGGTGTCGTCTAATGCATCATCATATTCTAAGTGAAATTTTTGACATTGCACACAATATTGTTCTCTTGGGTGATGTGAAAAACATTTAGAGCATAATAATATTGTGGAACACTCAATATTGTGGTAAGGATGATGAGAGTTGAAATATCGGTGATATGAAGGGACAAAATATTGTAGTTGTTGTTTTGCTACTTGATCTATACATTATGCATCATATAGGGTATAGGGATCATGCATGTAAAATTCCTTACGAATCTTATCTTTAAGATGATATCGAAAAGAAAAAACCACCACTGCTGGACTTAATTCATGTGTATAGGTGAGTAGACTAGTAAAATAAGAGATATAGTCATCTACCGATAATGTTTGCTCTGATTAAATTAAATTGCAATTATAAATCAAATCCTATAACAATGAAGTAAACCAAGCAAGTACAACCACTTAGAGAGGTAGATCTCATAGCCACTTAGAGAGGGTGAAGTATCTTGTAAATTACACAAATGAATTATATTGTTTGATGATGATGAATTGGATAAACTATTCTACCTATATATAGATAAAATAATTAATGAATGAACACGACCCATCAATGAACTGACATATACTTTGGGATTGTTACATCCTATGACTTTTATCAGATACATAAATATCCATCTATACAAATCAAGTACTACAATTAATTAAGGACTAGGACTAAGAGTCAAACATGAAACATCAATCTCATAACTAACACACACTCAAAAAAATAAACCTTCATTTCAACACATTACAACATGCATGCATGATTAGACTCTTAATCCTATGCCCTAGCAACACTTGTATTCTCTCTCTTTCTTTTTTTTACCAAATTACCTTCTTGTATCTGATTGGCCAACCTCATGCTCAGGATACCTACTCGCCTCACTCCTAGCTTGGTTGTCCATTAATTATCTACTAGCTTTTTCTAAAAATAGAACAAAAAATGTAACATCAAATATAGAGTAGAAGTGATTTTATCCATAATTAGAATATAAAACCCTTTGAAAAGGAATAACAAAACAATAATAAACTACATAAACTAAAATCAACTAGAAAAACACTAAATTCAATGCAAGCTTAAATGAAAATAAAAATAACAGTTATGCAGATAGACCACTAAGGGAGAAGTAAATGGATAAAAGGCAATCTCTTTTGTAATCATTGATGTCAGATGTTAATTTAAAGCATCATACAATATTGCTACAATATGGTTTAATTTATTTGTAAACAATGTTTGATTTAGTCCAGGTAATGAAGGAGCCCACAATATCCTTCATTGTGGCCATTTCATCATTCCTTCTATAAAATATTACTTCCTCTTTATAGATGACGTGCACATTGACTTTGCAATAACCTTCACCAAAAAATTGACCATGTTTAAGATCTTCAAGGTTAGTACTGATCATTATTCCTTCAATCACTACATTATCATTATGGATCTGAGTCAAGTAGCATTCCCTTCTCTTAGTTTGAGTGATTGGTGTCGTTTTTTAGTACCTAAATGGAAAATCAACAACCTAGATAAATTCATTGTATATCATACAATACAAACTAAGTCAACCATTTTATATTTGAAATAGTAGTCATACCATTGATGAATTTGGCCTAGAAGGTATTGAGCAACTGCCTATACCTTCATCACCACCACCAATGTTGTGTCCACTTGTAGGGGTATCTTGTAGTGATGTTGCCTATGGAATTATATGCAAGGGTTCATTACAACTTTAGGGGTGCAACATGTAAACATTTCAATTATGAAATCATGTAAAATTGATACACCTTTATCTGTGCAAGCCATGTTAAAATCTCATCAATATTTTTCTCTCCGTAGGCTTTTCTTCCATATTTTTTTCTCTCTTTGCAAGCTTATCTTTCCACTTTTGCTCTTTCTTTATTGTATTCTATTGCATCTTGTGCAACTTCTGTAAGTAAACCTCACCAACAAATAGAGTAGTTGGTGATACTCCTTTGCTGACACCCTGAACCCGACTCAGTATTTTAGGTCCTAAAATCTTGGCGAGGGCATCATCCTTAATAGATTGATTTATGGAGCTCGTAGATGATATTTCATCATCCATTTTTTTTTGGCAACATCACATGCATAGTTAAATGGTAACATGTTAAAACAATAATCGATATAACATTGGTTTGAAGTTCAACGTATTGCTATTTCCAAGGGAATATCACTTATGATTGTCTTTGCAACTTCTAGTAAAATAGGAGCCTCATCCTTCTTTGTATGAGCTACTATCCACACAGTTGCACTTCATAGTGGAGTTTCCATATTTGGTTGGCTCTTCCTCTACAAGATATATAGTTGGAGAGACATTGGGATAAGTCATATGATAGAACAATTAGCTATGTTTGTCACATAATTTATGAGTATGATAGAATACCATTTCTTTCTCCAGTCAAGCATATCCTATTCAACTGCAAGTGTGCATTGTGGATTGGTGAGATCTATTTTGTTTGTTCCTTTGCCTCACCACCTATAATACAATGAATAAATCAATATATAGTTAATTCATTAGGGAGAGCAATATCGATAAAATTCATATGAACATAACAATGATATGAATTACCATAGCAAATTGGTTGGTACTTACCTTAAACTCAACACTACTCCTACCATTCGCAAAGGCTTCCCAATATTGTTGTGATACACAAGATGGGGGATTAGCAATTCTATCTTCATTATTATCATACTTATCATAGTTATTTTTCACAAGTCGATGCTTATGTTCATGCCATTTATTTTCCATGGTCATGAAGACCCATTTCTTCATTGTGTCTGAATGATATATTTTTGGTGGATCATACCAATCTCTTATTAGATGCAACATTGATATAAGTATTAAAAAAATGGACACTAGCTATGAATTACATTGGCTAAAAAGTTACTGTAATGAGTTTCCATAACTAATTTTTAACTTCCACTATTACTGCTTTGTAGTTTATATGGGTGATAAGGACAATATCCCTCACAATCACCCCTAAGTAAGATGAAAAATTAATAGAATTTGGACCTACGAGCTGTCCATTTAGATTACAAATAATATCCACCCTATATGTGTTGCTTAACTCTACTACACATCTTTTTGGACCTGTATTTCTACAATATTTAGTGTTCAAAGTGTGTGCTGAGCTAGAATCAACACCAATAATGCTGACACCATCCAAACATCATTATGCCATATAGTATGACAACAACGAGTAACCCAACATCATGAGAAAATTTATTATGCAATCTATGTACCTTCTTCACTAGCCAAAGTATTGTTAGCCTCATTTTGAGTATTCTCAGCATCATATTCATTTATGTTATGGGTTGCCTCCTTATCTTCCTTGTTTATTGAAATGACGTAGCTGGTATCATCCAAAAATTGCTACAATACACCATAGTTGATGATAAAACCATGATCAATTCTAATATGCCTAGGTCAACTACTATTGAAAAACACTATCAAATTTCAAGTACTTGCTAGCGTACGAGGTGTGTGTCAATAACTCTTGATTTATTGTGAAAAAACCAGTTGCTTGTGACCTCTTTCTTGGTCTTTTCTTGGTCTATAAAAGAAAAATAAATAGAAAGCACAATTGTAAGAATGCTAAATGAATGGAAAACTATTATATCAAGTGCTATTATTATTTATAGATATAGGTGAATGGGCAACCCGAGACCTCCATAGAATAGGTAAATGTATAAACATCCCTACCTGCCCCAACCATTAGAGATGAGGTGAGAGGGTATCCTGAGACTTTTGTTAGATACATAAATATCCATCTATACAAATCAAGTATTGTTGCTAAGTACTAGAACTAAGAGTCAAACATGAACACACACTCAACACAATAAACCTTCATTTCAACACATTACAACATGCATGCATGATTAGACTCTTAATCCTATGCCCTAGAAACACTTGTATTCTCTCTTTTTTTATATATACCAAATTACCTTCTAGTATCTAATTGACCAACCTCATTCTTAGGATACCTACTCGCCTCACTCCTAGCTTGGCTACCCATTAATTATCTACTAGCATTTTCTAAAAATAGAACAAAAACATCTAGAACTCAACATCATTATCTCATAGTTCTTGTCCACTCTTTGAGCATTTGTTATTGAACAATATGTATGCATCATTGACCATTACAACGATGTCATATTGAACATCTTCGATAATTGGACCCTCATTAATGATAGAGCATGTGTTCGATGCATATTTGTCATTCCAATGAGTTTTGCAAAAAAAAACTCATTTGCATAACCTAGTACATGTTTGTTTTGAAACCAATTATTTTCTTTCAATTGACTCTTCTAAGATAAAATGTAGAAGAACCCTCAACTAAACATAAACTAGAAAAGTCAATTGAAAGGAAAAAATTGTTTTAAGAACAAAAGAAAAATCCATGGTTAAATCTGTATCCATTAGCATTAGTTGTTGTTACCCTTAAGGATATTGAACTAGTTAAAATTATTGAGATACACAGTTAAGAACTAAGAATCCCAAGAAAAAATTTGGATAAAAAAAGTTATTCAAGTGTACAATGAATCTCAAAGATAGTAGTAAGAGTCAATTTAAGAGCAAAATAAATTGCATCTAAAAACCAGAGTGGATGATGAAAATAATCAAAGGTATATATATATATCTTTGAAATTTATTGCTTAAACTAATCCTAGAACAAAGGCTTCTAATTAAGAAAAGAATCCCATACATATTTATCTAATGGACAACATTCAGTAGTAATCAAAACCCCTATTTTATCACCCAGGTGTTGTAGGTGAGTTGGAGAGGAGAGGGCAATCCTCCAAGGGAGGTCCCAGGTTCAAATCTCCACCCTACCAAAAATCTGAATTGGGTATCTAAAATCCAATTGATAATGTTGGTGCGGGCAGGGTCGGGTGCGACCCTTGGGTGAATTTGACGGTGTAGAACCCCCTGTTCGTGGTCTCTCAGACCAAGGCGGCTCCGCAAGGGGTTTTTCGCTTTTAAAAAAAAAAAAAACCCTATTTTATCAAATTAAGTAGGAGAAAAAATGAGAATGAACTGAATGCACTCAGACAAACATAGGAAGTGATAAACACCTTAAAAATTATTACTATTTACTTTGCAATGTGACTTCCTTGGGTGATGTCATAATATTCCCTCTTTGCTCATCCTTTGCCAGTATTTTCACCTATGCTATACTGTGGAAATGAGGCTATGTATTAAGCCTTCTATCCTTATGGATTTGATCAAATGACCTTCTAAAATATTCATGCAAAAAAATAGAAGAGAATTGATTGTGAAAAAGTACTATTTATTGTTACACTAGGGTAAGGTAGCCTTAAAAAATTCACCATGCACCAACATATACATAAGTCCCATCTGGGGTAAAGAATGCTCTGAAAAATTTAATGACAAATCAAATTTATGGAAATTATTTAATTCTCTAGAGATGAAAATGGTTCTATTGGAAAGTAATTTTGCAAGGCATCTTGATCCATGGATTTCCAGACGATAGCTAGATGTAAGGGTATGTAAAATATATCATAATTGTTCTAAATATACATAAATCATAGACCTAGAACTTAAACTAACAAAATAAATTTTGCAGACAATTGAGATATAAGTGTTATATTGGTAGACCTAGAACTTAAACTAACAAGTTGTTTCCCCTTCATTGTAGCTCATAAAAACTGATAATAAATCTTTTAAACATTCTAAAAACATATTACAATGTAAAAAATCATACAAAGTCTTACAATTTATTTTTCAAGACTCCATAACATGCTATAATTAAAGAAATATTATTTATAGCTTATTTTCATAAATAAGATTTATTTTTTGTAGTTGATATATTACTTGTATATCCAAAGAGGATTACCAAACATGCATAAGCCTCAAAAAATAAATTGGTACATTATTATTAAAAATTCATTTCCAAAATGGTGCATACCCAACCTTGATCATATTCAAATATCAGGTTTCTATATAGAAGCTAGCAAGCTGCCTCCTACTGAGATTCTAGCCTTTCTAATGTTTAAGAATTATACTCCTAGAATTCTAGCTCCTATTATATATATTAAGAACTTGGTAAAAGATGTAATTGTGAATGAATTACACTTTGTATTTGGGTCCCTTTTTGAAAGTGTGGAGGAAGATAAATCTGGACTTGACATAAAGTTAATGCAGGAGGGCTGGATGAGGGGTCAAGCATTTATAACTTTCCCATCTACAAAACTTGTAGACCATACATTGAAAAAGGTACATCCGTATGTGTTAAAAGGAAAGCCAATAATAATCCAGTTTGGGATAAATCCTTCAACTGAAAAAGTGAATTGAGTAGTGGGAAATCTGAGGATAGCATAGGCACTCCAAGAGCTTATTGATATGAAAAAAACAACTTCAACCAATAGATGGTGAATGGATATATTTTCTCATAGCACTGGAGTCATATTGGCTAAGGATTAGATATACAATGCAACTATGTTATTACATTTGTATCTATCAATTTATTGGAAGTGCAATTTATTTAAGCAAGCAATAATTTTAGAGGCCTTATGAAGGTCAAATATGCTACACATGCCTTATACAAAAATATTGTTATTTTGAGTGTCACACATCACTGTCACAAATATGTATTGCAGATCTATAGAGCATCTGGAGATAATAGTATGACTGATAAATGTCAACTATAATTTCTATGAATTTTCCCTCTATGGATACCTATGAATATTTTCTCTTTTTTACTTGCCACAAAATCCTTGCTTCTAAGGTAGATTTAGAAACCTAAATAATTTTGGCATTTTTCTTGATCTTATTCACTTGTTTTGAGGTTAAAATTTTAACATGAGATTATAATATAAAAGAACTATGACTTATTTCTCAAAAACTGAAGTTTGTGATGTTTTAAAGGTCCTAGTTAAAGAATAATTTTTGATAACATAACCAACTATAAAATTATTCATGCATGGCCTTTGTAAATTATAGCAAGTAAAGAAAATTGATTTCCAACTGCTGTGGTATTTGCCTTATAATGCTACAAAAAAGAGAGGTTATATACAATGGACAACTTAAATAATATACCACTACAAACAATAAAGCATACTGTATTGCTCGTGTAGGGATTGGAAGTAGTAAAATATATTGTTATTATTTGAATTTTTGTATATAGCACCCTTCTTATTTATCATTAAATAAATAAAACATAGAAAATCAGTGCTTACCATATGAGACAATGGATAAACTAGCAAAAGAACTTGCTAATTACTTAGTTCAGTGTTATTGACCAGAGTAGACCAGGAGACTATAATCCCAAATCTATAATGATATGCAGGGATTTCTTGTATGGATATAGTAAGTAGGTGATTTTTGTTTACACTTAAACCACAAAGAAAATGTGTATTTTTTTGCCCTATAATAATTAGTTTATTTTTGAGTTTGTTTTGTAAAGAAACAATATTTCATACTACAATGTCAAGAATAAGATGAAATCAAACTTTAAAATGGTGGCGTAATTATGCATATTATTGATGTCCTCAAGTTTTTAAAATATGTCTTTGTTATACATGGTTTCTTAATTATAATTATAAGCTAAAAAATTGTTATCTATAAATTTTCTTAAGGTCGTATTATCCCATTTAGTAAAATTCTAAAGGCCCTCATGCGTAAACACAACATTAGGGTATAAATTTTAATCTAAGGTTTAAATTTTACAAATATCATGCATAAACACAACATTAAAAACTAAAAAATTCCAAACCCTAATTGCAAAAATACCTTAAATAATGCAAAATTCACTGAACCTAACTAATATTGTCTCTTCCAATATTAAATTCATCTCTATGCCCCATTTTGTGTCTTCGGCTTCGACCCTCATATATTGCCATTTTGGGTAAATTAGCAGAAGTTTCAAAGAAATTTTAGGGTAAACCCCAACCAAAAAATGAACAACACGAATCGAAGCCTGGGAGCCCTAGAAGTTTCAGAGAATTTTTAGGGCAAACCCCAGCTAAAAAATGAACAACATGAATCAAAGCTTGGGAGCCTTAGGTTGTGCACGTGGTGTGGAGGTTGTAGTAGCTAAGGTATGGTGTGGAGGTTGTGCATGCAGTGTGGAGGTTGCAGTCAGGGTAAACCCCAACCAAAAAATGAACATGAATTGAAGCTTGGGAGCCTTAGGTTTTGCGTATAGTGTGGAGGTTGTAGTAGCTAAGGCATAGTGTGGAGGTTGTGCACATGGCATGGAGGTTGTAGTAGCTAAGGTATGACATAGAGGTTGTAGCAGGTAAGGTGTATTAGTCTCACAATGACACTGAGAGGGGGGGAGTGAATCAGTGTAGCTCTTTATAACTTAAAACTCCAATTCTTAAAGTCAAAACAATGAAAACTTAAAACCAAATAAAGCAAGTATAACAAGAGAACATCACACAACACAAGATGTACCGAGGTTCACCGATTTGGCTACTCCTCAAAATGACTCTTTGGACTCCCATCCAAATCCAGCCTTTGCAAAGCACCAAATTTACAATCAATTTACTAGAACCCACTGGAAGGAGCACCAACCCTTGATTTACCAGCACCAACTGGAAGGAGCACCAACCCCTGATGCCAAGCACCAACTTGGACTACAATTTTGAAACTAGAAGATTGACATAAAAATGCCTTCACTTTTACAAGACCCTAACTGGTCTATTGCTTACCCAACATCGCCCACAATTCACACAACACACACCCTTCTCGCTCGCCTCTCACCTCACTCAAATTCTCCAAGCAACACTCCTTTTATAACCATCCTTTCTCTTTGTAACTCCAATTGTAACTCCTTCTTTCATATTCTCATACGCCACTTGTCAATTGTAACTACTTCTTTATGTAACTCCTTTTGTATATATTGAGAAGGCATTTCGTCAAACACGTCACATGCAAATAATTGACACCATATTCTTCTACCATGACTGTTCATTTTCTCGGTCATGACTGTTCATTTTCTCCTTGCATGTCTGTTCATTTTCTCTTTGCATGACTATTCGTTTTCTCCTTTGATGACTGTTCGTTTTCTCCTTCGATTACTGTTCGTTTTCTCCTTCATGACTGTTCATTTTCTCCTTCATGACTGTTCGTTTTCTCCTTCCATGACTGTTCATTTTCTCCACATGGGCATGCATCCGCTTCTTTCCATGACTGTTCATTTTCTCCTTCCATGACTGTTCGTTTTCTCCACATGGGCATGCATCCGCTTCTTTCCATGTGTAACGACCATCTTAAATGATTTCAAATCATTAAATATTCCTTATGGGTCCACGTCACTATGCAGTCTTCAGTTTCACCATCCTGGTGTTCATCACTAATATCAGACGCATTGTCAACTACTCTGTTCCTTTGGTGAAAATGCAACATGTCACGATATCGTGACACTTTTGTTTCTCTGCCTGCCTGCTCTTTTGAGTCACGAAAATGCGACATGTCGTGATATCGTGACACTTTTGTTTCTCTGCCTGCTTGCCATTTTTGAGTCGCGAAAATGTGACATGTCGCGATATCGTGACACTTTTGTTTCTCTGCTCGCCTACCCTTTTTGAGCCATGAAAATGCGACATGTCGCGATATCGCGACACTTTTGTTTCTCTTGCTTTCTCTGCCATTTTTTGGCCGTGAAAATGCGACATGTCGCGATATCGCGACACTTTTGTTTCTCTCTTCTCTGCTCTCTTTTGAGCCGCGAAAATGCAACATGTCGCGATATCGCGACACTTTTTCCTCCTTGCTCTTTCTCTTTGCTTTGGCCCACGAAAATACAACATGTCACGATATCGCGACATTTTTTCTCCTTGCTCTTTCTCTTTGCTTTGGCCTGCGAAAATACATGTCGTGATATCGCGACACTTTTTCTCCTTGCTCTTTCTCTTTTCTTTGGCCCGCAAAAATACAACATGTCACGATATCGTGACACTTTTTCTCCTTGCTCTTTCTCTTTGCTTTGGCCCATGAAAATACAACATGTCGCGATATCGCGACACTTTTTTTCTTTGCGGTGTTTTGCTTTTTCTTTGATCTTTAGCATATGGGCCACTTCGGTCTTCTTGGAAAATATGCAAAAAGGTGGGTAAACATCCTCATAAGCATTTAACATCACTGTACATACTCTGAGTAACCTCTGAACTCTTGTCCACTGCATCAACCGATCTATCTGACTGTGTTGACAACAATGACAATACTGTCGATGCACCTTGCTCAACAATCTCCCCCTTTGGAATTGTTGGCAACACGTGCAATTTCCTATAACTCTTCTCCCCATTTGACAACAATATCAAAGGGCTGCTGCAAACTCCCCCTGAGTCCATGCACAACATTCTCAGGCAAAAATTATTACACTTAGCAAAAATCACAAACATGAGCAAAAAGATAAACAAATACACAAATGCTCCCCCCGAGAATGTGGTCCCGATAGCTAGTCAATTCTTGGGAAGCGTGACCACTCCCAATTTATTGCGAAGGTACTCAAAGACTTCCTTGGGCAATGGTTTTGTGAAGATATCCGCTACTTGCTCTGTTGTTGGAACAAAATCCAACTTAACCTCACCTTCCGCAACTTTCTCCTTCAAAAAGTGATACCGAGATAGCAATATGTTTTGTGCAAGAATGCATAACCGGATTCTTTGAGATGTTAATGGCACTGGTGTTATCACACTTAACTAAAATTGGCTCACTGAAGTTAATACCAAGATCTTTCAAGGTTTGTTTCATCCATAATACCTGCGTACAACACGTTGTTGTTGCAATATATTCTGCCTTTGCTGTGGATAAGGAGACTGACTCTTGTTTCTTACTGTGCCACATGACCAACCTGTCTCCAAGATAGAATGCACCTCCACTGGTACTCTTTCTATCATCTACACATCCTTCCCAATATGCATCTAAATATGCAATAAGGGTGAAGTCCTTACCTTTCGGATACCATAACCCATACTCCATAGTACCCTTGGAAGAATCCTCTTCACTGCTGTCACATGAGTCTCCTTGGGACTAGCTTGAAATCGTGCTACCATGCATATCGCCTACAAAATATCTGGTCTAGTAGCTATCAAGTATAGTAAGCTCCCAATCATAGATCTGTACATGGTTTGATCAACATGTGGAGATTTGTCATCCTTGCTCAACTTGCAACCTCGTCGTCATGGGAGTGCTAACCGGCTTACAATCCTCCATTGTGAACTTTTTTAGTATCTCTTTCACATATTTAATTTGAGAAATAAATATGCCCTTCTCATTTTGATTAACTTGCAACCCGAGGAAATACGAAAGTTCACCAATCATTGACATTTCAAATTCTTTCTGCATCTTATTTGCTAAATCTTTACACGACTCATCTTTGCTGCTACCAAATATGATATCATCTACGTATACAACAAGAACAATAAGATGGCCATTTTTTGTTTTGACATACAAATTACTATCCACCATACCTTTCTTGAACCCTTGTTGAGTAAGATAGTTGTCTAGCCTTGCATACCATGCTCGGGGTGCCTGTTTTAAGCCATATAATGCTTTCTTCAACTTGCAAACCAAGTTGGGATCATCACCAAGTTGGAAACCATATGGCTGCTCAATATAAACCTCTTCTTCGAGTTTCCCATTCAAAAATGCTGATTTCACATCCATTTGATAAACTTTGAAATTCTTGTAAACTGCTAAAGCTAGAAACATTCTAATTGCCTCTAGTCTAGCCATAGGTGCAAAGGTTTCCTCAAAGTCAATACCTTCAACTTGTGCATAGCCTTTACATACCAATCTTGCTTTATTCCTGACTACCTGTCCGTCTTCATTCAATTTGTTTTGAAAGATCCATTTAGTACCGATTATATTTTTATTTACAGGTCTTGGTACTAACTCCCAAGTTTTGTTTTTCTTGATCTGATCTAATTCTTCATTTATTGCCTTCATCCAACTTTCATATTTGCTTGCATCAACAACATTTTTGGGCTCAATGCTGGATAATAGAGAGTAGTTGCTTACTACTCTTCTTCTTGTCTGAACACCAACTGTGGGGTCTCCAATTATTTGCTCTCTAGGATGATCTTTCTCGCCAGTTGCCTGTTTTGAATTTCTTATTTTCTTCCACTTCTGAATCACTATTTGAATCATCTTGAGTCAATTTTTTGTTTCTTTTCCGTTTCCTTTTCCTCATCTCCTTCAATACCCTCTTCATAAATTGGGTAGTTCTCTTCATAGCTAATTACTCGTTCCCTACCTTCATCAACTTTAACATCGACACTATCCACAATTTTCCTTAGCTTCTTGTTGTAGCATTTGTAAGCTTTGCTTTTTGATGAATAGCCAAGAAAAATACCTTCATCCGCTCTATCTTCAAACTTACCAAGGTTTTCTTCAGTTCTTTTGATGTAACACTTGCTGCCAAAAACTTTAAAGTATCTTACTATTGCCTTTTTACCTAACCACAACTCATAAGGAGTTTTGCTTTCATGCATCCTCAACATGCACCTATTTTGGATGTATACTGCAGTATGGACTGCCTCTTTCCAAAATCTGTCTGCTACTTTGCTCTCAGTCAACATAGTCCGTGCCATTTCCTACACTATCTTGTTCTTTATTTCTACCACACCATTCTGCTGAGGTGTCTTGGCTGCTGAAAACTATCTTCTAATACCATATTTTTCACAGTACTCTATAAAATCCTCTAAAATGAACTCTCCTCCTCTATCTGATCTTAAACATTTAATATTTTTTCCTGTTTGATTCTCAACTTGGTTTTTGAAAACCTTGAACATCTCAAAAGCTTCTGATTTATGCTTCAAAAATAGTACCCATGTCATCTTGGAATAGTCATCTATACACAACATAAAATATTTGTCACCATTTATGCTTTGCATTCTCATGGGTCCACATAAATCAGTATGTATTAGTTCCAAAGGTTTGCTTGTGTAGTACTCTTTTGTTTTAAATGAGACTCTAGTTTGCTTCCCATTTTGGCATGAAGCACAAATGCTATTTGATGGTTTTCCAATGGTGGGAATATCTCTCATTGCCCTTTTTGAGCTGATTTTTACTAGATTGTCAAAACTGATATGACCGAGCCTCTTGTGCCACAACCAATTTTCTTCTTCCTGTCCAATCAAGCAAGCTCCTTCTGAAGTCTTTGAGAGAGTGTACAGGTTTCCAGATGTCCTCGATCCAGTTGCTATCAAATTTCCACTATTTGCTTTTCTGACTTCACAACCCTACTTCTTAAAAATCACTTCATGACCTCTATCACAAATCTGACTTACGCTCAACAAGTTATGCTTCAGACCAACCACAAACAAGACTTCTTTTGACTTGATTTTTTTGTCACTGATCTTAACTGATCCTTTGCCAACTATTTTAGCTCCATCATTATTTCCAAATTTTACTGAACCACCTTCATATTGTTGTAACTTCTCAAATTTCTGTTTGTCACCTATCATATGACTGGAGCATCCACTATCAAGTATCCATGGTGTAGATTTATTCTGTGCTTTAAATGCTGTTTGTACGATCAGGGATTCCTTTTCTTCCTTAGATCGATATTTTTCTTTCCACTCTGGTTTGATTACAATTTTGGGCTCTTGTTTTGACTTTTCTTTTTCAGTAGCTTGTGCATGTTTTTCGGGAAATTTTCTATTTTGTCTCATTCCATTTGGTTGAAATTTTCTTCCCTGAAATTGATTTGATGCAAATGTACTTCGACAATTTCTTGCAATGTGTCCAAACTTATGATAGTTATAACATTCTATTGCATAATCCATCAAAGGTGAAAAAACATTTCTACTGGTAAAATTCCTTGGTCCTACATTATACTTGCAATCTGAAATCTTATGTCCATAACCATTGCATTTAAAACAGTAACCAAAAAAGAGATGATTGAACCTGGGTGATGGTATTTGCCATGTTGTCGTAGGAGTCATAAATCTTCTTCTTCTTTGATGTGTGATATTGGTGAATCCATCATTATCTGTTCTCCTTTCGTGCCTTGCATTATTGCTTTCTTTTGCATGAGTCAATTTTTCTTGACCAACCTGTTTCTTATCTTCATTCTTTGATCCATTTGATGATTCTCCTTCATCAAAGCCCAAACCAAATTTGATGCCTGTAGTCCTTTGGTTATTTATGATCTTATCCAGCTTCATAGAAATTTCTTCACGTTTGTGATGACAACTAATTTTACGATTCATCTCTTCTATCTGCATCCTTAAACCAATAGTCTCTTCTTCTAGCTTGCAGCAATAATCTATTTTCATGGTTATTTGCACTTCGAGATCTTCAGATATTTTCTTGGATTCTTCTATCCGTACTTTCAAACTGGTTATGATTTCATTTGCATCCTCAAGCTTTCTTGAAATTTTCTTATTCTTTTTTCTTTCTATCTTCAATTCATCCAGAGCTGCAATTAGTTCCTCTTCCAAATTTACTTCTGCATCAATTTCTTCTTCATCACATTCCTGTTATTTTTCTATTTTTTCTTCTTTGAGTGCCATGAAAAGAGCTTCACCTGTTTCCTTTTTAGAATCCTCACCGGAGCTATCTTCTAATGAACTGACATTCTTGGAGATGAAACTTTTCTTCTTGAAGTTGCCTTTTCTGAAATTTGTTTTTTTCTTCCAGTCACTTCTTTCTTGGTGCGATCCTTCATCACTTTTGTTCTTCTCATTAAGTGGACATTTAGCTACAAAATGCCCAATGCCTCCACAATTGAAACATTTAAACGGTAACTTTCCTCTGTATTTTTCTTTTCCCCTTTTTAGTTTTCGAACAAAGTTTGCTTCCATTTCATCTGATGTCTCTTCTTCCTCGGATTCTTGTTTTGCTTTCATATTTTTATGGGCTTTAAAAGCAACTTCTCTATCTGTGGGTTTAGATTTTCCTATTCTCATCTCATATGCAGTCAAAGAACCATGCATCTCATCCATACTAAAAGAATTTAGATCTTTAGCTTCTTCTATAGCTAAAAATTTAGAATCAAATCTTTGGGGAAGAGATCTTAATACCTTTTTCATGATGATAGAATCTTTGATTTCCTCGTCGAGTCCTCTAATCACATTAATGACTTCATTAACTCTCAACATATATGCCTCTATGTTCTCATTGTCATTCATCTTTAATACTTTGAACTGAGCTCGATGTGTTTGTAACTTGGCCTCCTTGATCTTAGCGTCTCCTTCATGAATGCTCCTCAGTTTGTCCCATATTTCTTTTGTCATTTTACAACTCATAATTTTTACCAGTTCACTGTCCACTAATCTGCACATGATAGCATTCTTTTCTTTTGAGTTATTCTCAAACAATTTCTTATCGGTAGCATCGGTTGGAGAAGTGGTGGGTATTGTGTATCCACTATCTACTGAATCCCAAATGTTCTTATCCCAACGCACAAAGATATGTATGGATCCTGAGTCTCCAAAATGCGTAATTAGTTCCATCAAACAAAGGTGCTTTGTTTGATGAGAAGCCTTCACCACCTGCCATTGTGTCACTTCCAAGATCACCCTAGCCGGTTAAGCTTGTTTAGGAACTTGGCTTTGATACCAATTGTTAGTCTCACAATGACACTGAGAGGGGGGGTGAATCAGTGTAGCTCTTTATAACTTAAAACTTCAATTCTTAAAGTCAAAACAATGAAAACTTAAAACCAAATAAAGCAAGTATAACAAGAGAACATCACACAACACAAGATGTACCGAGGTTCACCAATTTGGCTACTCCTCAAAATGACTATTTGGACTCCCATCCAAATCTAGCCTTTGCAAAGCACCAACTTTACAATCAATTTACCAGCACCCACTGGAAGGAGCACCAACCCCTAATTTACCAAGCACCAACTGGAAGGAGCACCAACCCCTGATGCCAAGCACCAACTTGGACTTCAATTTTGAAACTAGAAGATTGACATAAAAATGCCTTCACTTTTACAAGACCCTGACTGGTCTATTGCTTACCCAACATCACCCACAATTCACAAAACACACACCCTTCTCGCTTGCCTCTCACCTCATCAAATTCTCCAAGCAACACTCCTTTTATAACCATCCTTTCTCTTTGTAACTCCAGTTGTAACTCCTTCTTTCATATTCTCATACGCCACTTGTCAATTGTAACTACTTCTTTATGTAACTCCTTTTGTATATATTGAGAAGGCATTTCATCAAACATATCACATGCAAATAATTGACACCATATTCTTCTACCATGACTGTTCATTTTCTTGGTCATGACTATTCGTTTTCTCCTTGCATGACTGTTCGTTTTCTCTTTGCATGTCTATTCATTTTCTCTTTGCATGACTGTTCGTTTTCTCCTTTGATGACTGTTCATTTTCTCCTTCGATGACTATTCATTTTCTCCTTCATGACTATTCATTTTCTTTTTCATGACTATTCATTTTCTCCTTCCATGACTGTTCGTTTTCTCCACATGGGCATGCATCCACTTCTTTCCATGACTTTTCGTTTTCTCCACATGGGCATGCATCCGCTTATTTCCATGTGTAACGACCATCTTAAATGATTTCAAATCATTAAATATTCCTTATGGGTCCACGTCACTATGTAGTCTTTAGTTTCACCATCCTGGTGTTCATCACTAATATCAGACGCACTGTCAACTACTCTATTCCTTTGGTGAAAATGCAACATGTCGCGATATCGTGACACTTTTGTTTCTCTGCCTACCTGCCCTTTTTGAGTCACGAAAATGTGACATGTCGTGATATCGCGACACTTTTGTTTCTTTGCCTACCTACCCTTTTTGAGTCACGAAAATGTGACATGTCACGATATCACGACACTTTTGTCTTCTTTGCCTGCTTGCCCTTTTTGAGTCACGAAAATGCGACATGTCGCGATATCGCGACACTTTTCTTTCTCTGTCCTCTCTCTCCTTTTTGAGTCACGAAAATGCAACATGTCACGATATCGTGACACTTTTTCTTTCTCTGTTCTTCTCTTCTCTTTTTGAGCCACGAAAATGCGACATGTCGCGATATCGTGACACTTTTTCCTTCTTGCTCTTTCTCTTTGCTTTGGACCATGAAAATACAACATGTCGTGATATCGTGACACTTTTTCTCCTTGCTCTTTCTCTTTGCTTTGGCCTGCGAAAATACAACATGTCGCGATATCGCGACACTTTTTCTCCTTGCTCTTTCTCTTTACTTTGGCCTGCGAAAATACAACATGTCACGATATCGCGACACTTTTTCTCCTTGCTCTTTCTCTTTGCTTTGGCCCGTAAAAATGCAACATGTCGCGATATCGTGACACTTTTTTCTTTGCGGTGTTTTGCTTTTTCTTTGATCTTTAGCATATGGGCCACTTCGGTCTTCTTGGAAAATATGCAAAAAGGTGGGTAAACATCCTCATAAGCATTTAACATCACTCTACATACTCTGAGTAACCTCTGAACTCCTGTCCACTGCATCAACCGATCTATCGAACTGTGTTGACAACAATGACAATACTGTCGCTGCACCTTGCTCAACAAGGTGCAGTGTGGAGGTTGTAGTAGCTAAGATAAATGGATTGTCTATTCACAAAGCTTCAAAGAAACAATGATGTCACCGTGTAGGGGTTTAAGCCTACCTATTAAAAAAAAAACCTAAACTACATCTAAGAAGGCATTTTATAACTTCCCTCTTAAGGATAAGAGGGTGTTTTATAACCGCCCTCATAGGGGCACTCAAAATAATTTGGGTTCCTCTAAGAGGGTAGTTATAAACTACCCTCTTAGATCACCTTCATATGATGGTTTATAACTGCCATATTTGTCCTACAAGGGAGGTTTATAGTTGTCCTCTTAGGATGACCCTAAGAGGATGGTTATCCTAAGAGGGCGATTATAAACTACCCTCTTAAGATCTATTAGGGTAGTTTTTTACTACTGTAAAAAACCACCTTATTTTCATTGTCGTTAAAGCCCTTTTTTGGTGTAGTAATTTTTTTTTTACTTTGTGCTTATCCTTTTGATAATTCTCATAGTTAGATCATGTGCATGATAGAGTGAGTAGGGTAAACCGTTCACTTTATGGTGATATAAAATCATGAGTTTGTCTTTCTTAAGCTCTAAAATTTGATTAATTTGATGGTGTGCAAAGTCCAAGGGAAGAAAATAGTTAACCAGGAACAACCTATAGCACTCAAATATTTGATGACATTCGATAGAGGTTGATTGCAACACTAGGTATGGTTGAGTAATCAAAAGAACCTAGGTATTATTTAAACTAGAGACTTTGCAAGAGATAAGGTGTCGCATGGGTGGTGTGACGAGGTGAGACAATAATGTATGGGAAATGTGCATGAAATTGAATGATATGTGAAAGGGGGGATGAATACGTTCATGAAGATGCCCTTGATTAAGACAAGAAAATTTGATGCCATGACATAGATAAAAGCAATATGAACAATGATAAAGATATTGGTGGGGTAAAAAATTAGATCACACAAAAATAATATGGAGAGATGATGAGTCAAGAATATGGAGAAGGACAAAGAAAGACACAAGGATCCATGGTATGTAGCTGCTCGAAGTGTGACCATACAACTAGGAGTGATGTGCGAGGAAAAAAGTCAAGAAAAGAAGAGATAAAATAAATGTGAATTGAATATGAGCCAAGTAGAGATGGAATGCGAGCGAACTGTGTATGTGAATGTGGGTGGGTTATGTAGTTGTGATGTAATTTGTTGTGGTCGTGAGTGAGTTGCTAATGTAGGCGATGATGGGTTTAAAGTGGATTGGTTGGACACTTGAGAGGATGACATAAAATTTATCTTGAATTATGATCAATGTGGGATGCCCTAGTGATGGAAGCCACAAAAATATTTGAACCTTGTCATTGAGAGATTTTTACGCACATTGAAACAGCTATGCTAATCTAACAACTAAACTATTGAGGTAAGGATATTGGTGCTACGGTGATCAGAGTCATAGTGTTAAAGCAAGGAGAGTCGTTGTGCTAAGGTGCTTAAATTTGTTGTCCTAAAACTATGCTATGATTAAAAAGGGTTAATTAAAGTGAATGATAGTATTCAACAAGATTCTGGGATAGACATAGCTTCCAAAAATGGGTGTTTAGGTATGATCAAAATTCAAGACATTGTTGATTTTACTTTTATCATCTAAATCAAGTGTAAGGATGATTTGTGATGGGTGGTGTGGAATATGTCGATGCAAAGGTGATAAGTGATAAGGGGTGGATGGACATGAGTGGCGTGGATGGATTTGACTGGTGGTGAGGTTTTATATGTAAGGGTGTGAAAGGTGCAAATTGATGACAATGATTAGGTATGCATAAAAGGGGCTTAGTAGAATAATGAAGGTGGTATGGGGATATTGAGGCTAGATCAAAGTGCTAAAGTTGAGGGTGAGCTTCGATAAGTGGAGATGTAAGAGGTTGAGTGGTGGCTAATGTAGTAGGTGAGGTGGAAGGCACCTCCTCCAAATAGGTTGGAGGATGCATATAATCAAGATGCTCCATGGAAAAGGTGTTCTTAAGCATGGGGTGACTGTGGATTTGGACCATAGTCAAATGGGGATGAGAGAGAATATAGAAGGATGAATTTGAGAGTGGTTTTGTATTTTTTGATGATGGATTAGGTGGTTTGGGTGAAGGCGAGTTGCAACTAACACAAATAAAAAAGTGATTTAATAAAAAACAATCAAATGATGATTTTTTTGAGATGGATTCAAAAAAATTTAGAAAATGGACAAAAGTGGAAGACTTGTGCAAGTTTTTTTTGGGTTTTGGTGTGTTTGATGTTCCCTAAATCTAGGAACTACACAAGGTGGGCGATGAAGTGAAATATAAAAGGGTGTATTCGTACCCACTCCCCTTTCAAGGAATGAGATACAAATAACTGATATGGCTTCCTAACATGGAATATTGAACAAAAAGTACCTTATAAAAGAGGCCATGTTGTCTTAGTCCTGCTTTTGGTCTACCCAGACTTTCACTTCACCCTCAGACGGGCTCGAAAAAAAACAATAGTTGTGCTCCACTAATTATTAAGCCCCATGGTCAAAGGGTGTCTAATAAAAAATATTACCCCGATATAGTCCCAAGGGTAACCAGTTTGTTAGTGATGAAGTCTGAGAAACTATGTAAACTAACCATGGTGTTCTAGGGCTCAACCCATGGCTGGGGATGACTTCCAGCTCATCGGGAGGTTTTCCTCACACTATAAATATGCAAAATGTGTAGAATAGTAGATCGTGCAAAAGTGTGTGCCAAAAAGTTGTTTTTGTGTGTTGTTTTGTTTATGTTTTTTGAAATTTTGTTTTGTTTTTGTTGTTTTGACAATTTTGTTGACAACTTTTTGACAACAATTTTCTTTTGTTGGATGATTTTTTTTTTGAAAATTTTTGTGCGATAACTTATGGACAAGTTCTTGACAATTTTTTGTTTGATGATTATTTTTAAAAACTTTAGTTTTTTTTTTATTGGGTTTATTTTTTTTGAGAATTTATTATTTAATTTTTTTAAGGTTTGATGTTTTATTTTTTTGTTTGTTGTGTTGTTGATTTTTTTTGTTTTTGTAATAGTTGTTATTATTATTATTTTTTGTCTTGAAATTTGTGTATTTTTTGTTTGGAGAAACATGGGTCCCCCTTTTCGTGTGGGTCTGTCAAGCACATACACGACATAGACTTGCACAACAAGCTTGTCAAGCACAATATTGACACAGGTATACACGATAGGCTTGAGGATCGCATGCAGGAGAGGGCCTGGGATAGGGGAAATGGGGGGAGATCAAGGACTAGGGGTTCAAGATATGAGGAAGGAGAATATTAGGGTAAGTGGGTTAGGGGGCCACATAGAGCATGATCCTTGACGATGGCAGGAGGGGGTCGCACTCTATGTGTGGCTCCATGAGGGGCTAGAGAAGAGGGGGTCATGCTTTATGTGTGGCCTCATGGAGGGTAGTGGTAGGAGGGTAGTGGGGGAGCCTAGATAAAGGGATTTCATAGAGTACAACCCTCAAAGGGCTATGGAAGAGGGGGCTATGCTTTGTGCACGACCCGATGGGAGGAGTTGAGAGAAGCTTGCAAACAGGCTATAGGGGGCCACTCCCAAGTGCAACCATAGGGGGTTGGGGAGCAAGGGTTGAGAGAGGGAGAGGGGTAATGTGAATTGCACAACCCCTATAGGGGCTAAGAGGGGAAAATGGGGGCTATGCATGACCCGTAAGGGTCAAAGGAGCAGGAGGGGGAAATAGGCCCCCCTATTTTTTTCAAGGGATCTATAGGGGATTGGTCATGCTCTAAGCGTGGCCAAAGGACATAAGGTGGATGCACTTGAGAATGAAAATATGGGTTAGGGGGACCCATGAGGAGGGTTTAGTTCTTGGCACAACTTGGGGGTAGAGGTATGGGTTGTGCGCTAAGCGTGGCCTGTGAGGGCCATAAGGGCCATAGAGGGCGCAAGAGACCTGGGAAAGGGTCGAGGATGAGGGGGCCATATGCCCTCCTATTAATTTTATCATTATTTTTATTTTTTAAATATATTAAAATAAAGAATTAAAATGAAGAAAATGGATTTTTTCAAAAATAAACAAAATGAAATAATAAGCAAAGGCATAGATTTTTTTTCTAGAAAGAAAATTGTATGAGAAAGAGAATTTTTTTTTCAAAAGAATTTTTTTAAAGAAAGGGTTAATTTTTTTTTCTAATAAAAGGAACAAAAGATGAAGGGTACCTTTTAAGGAAATGTTGGCTAAGCTTTAGATAAAAAATCCTACAACCACAAAAAAAATACAAGGAGTTAGTGTTACTATAAAAACCGTAATCGCCAATTTGTATACATGGAAAACACACCATTTGCAATGAAATAAAATATTTGTATTAAATTAAATGAGTCCTTTTTGAATACAAGTTAACCATTTTGTAGGGTTTTTTACAACAATAATGTGTCAATGAGGGTGTAACGCCCCTTTTGCAAAGTAAGGATGGTGTTTCTATTCTCCTTGTGATACAATCAATGTGAGTGGTGGGTTTGTGTTATGCTTGGACCTCCAGTTAAGTTGATTTATGCCTTTGACTTGAGTTGAGAGCCCTACACACATGCAAACATCAAAAAAAATTACTAGCACCTATTTACATATTGAAACAAACCAAAATAAACACAAATAAATTAACATGCAAATTGTGCAACTGGAAGGTAGAATGCAAACTTGGAGTGTAGATGTGCAATGCTTGAACCTTTGTAAATTTTGGCAACATTTCGTTATGTATCTTCATGTATCTATGAAAATGAGAGAAATGGGATGGTATTTATAGAAATTTTGAGCAAAGGAGGGGGTATGACTTGGAGATGATTAGGCATGAGGTGGAGGTCAAGTGGCATGTGAGAAGACCAAGGTAAATCGAAGAAATATCATAAAGGAATGTGCATCATAAATTGCATGGGATAATGGGGAGCCTAGAGAAATGGGAGGACATTTTTAAATTCCAAAAGGGACACATGGGAGGATGTGCATAGGAGCATGTGTGCTTTGGGTGATGTGTGCACAATTTAAAATTGCCAAAAATGCAAGGTGGAGGGTGTGGAGGACAAGTGGATTAATGAGGGAGGTTGACTTGGAATGTAGGAGCAATTTTAAATTCATTAAAATTGCATGGGGATGTGTATGGAGGATGTAGGAGGATTTAGGGTGGCTTTCTAGGATATTTCCTAGGGATTGAGGGATGGCTTGTCTTGCATTTTGGGGTTTTAATTTGAATTTCAAATTATTGTGCATTCCCATTGGGATTTGAATGGAGGTTCAAGGTGAGGTTAGGGCATGGTTAGGGATGGATTAGATGGGTAATGTGGATTATGGAAAATTTTGAGGAATGGAGAGAAATTAATGAGGGATTAGGCAGAAAGGGAAGGATTAGAATAGAATAAAGGTGGATTAGAAGAATTAAGAGGGGTACGAGAAAATTAGGGAAATTGGGGGTAATTAGAGGAGTTTAGAAATTAGGGAAAAATAGAAAGGTTAGAGGGAAATTAGAAGACTTAGGGAAACCTTAGAGGAACTTAGGAAAATTAGAAGGAATAGATGAAATTAAAATAAAATTAGAAGAGCTTAGGGGGGATTTAGAAGAATTTAGGGAAATTAAAAGGAAATTAGAGGGAAATTAATAAGAAATTGCTAAAAACTAGGAATATTTGGATGAATTAGATAGGAAATTGGAATTTTGAGAGGAATTAAGTGAATTTGGACAATTTTGTGGTAAATTGGAGGTTTTGGCAAATTTGTGGAAATGCGAGTGCAAATGACTAAAATTTGGTGTCCATAGATAGTTTTTTTATTACTTGTTTATCAACTTTTTCAATGGCAAGAGCTTTTCAAAGATTTGGTAGGCCATTTATGCTTTATTTATAAACATCAAATTATATCCACCTTTTTTAAATGTTAGATGTTATTGATTAGTATTAAGATAAAATCTATTTACTTCATTTTAATATTTTTTTTGAAATCTTATTATTGAGGAGATTTCTTTGTCCATGAAATATTTAAGAGAGAATATATGTTCTAAAAATAACTTTCAATTGTAATAATTTTTTATTATATATTTCATCTAATTAGGAAAATATAAAAATTATAATAAAATAATGTCTTGGTGTTAAATTCATTGATCCAAAAAGAAAAAACATGAATGGATACCTACTTACTTGTAAAACTGCAACATTACAAGTTGTATTCAATTATTAACTAGGAATTTGAACTAAAATCTGCCTAGGAAAGACACTTGTCCAACTAGAAAACAAATATTTCATTCATTTATTCAAAGCCATGGAGATTGACCTTATTCACATTGGACACACCATAAGATAATACTTAAGTATCATCTATCTAGCTTATAATTATCTCATGTTGCACTGTGTACTATATTAACCATTCAATGAAGCCTATAATTTATTCTATGGGATGGTGCTTATTTGTATATCTTAGTTGACCATTGGATTTTAAAAATAACTAAAATTATATGTAAATTTCACTCATCTAGTACACTCTTTCACACACATGTATTCATAAGCCCATGTATCTTCTTACATACATGTGTTCCATATCTTTCACATGCTTACAAATATTTCACTTGTTATGATTAATGTTAACAATGCTTAAAGTTATTTCTAATACAATTAAATTAAAAAGAACGATCCCATAAATACTAGTAATTGTAAGACACTTTCAATTTATAGATACATTTATTGTTCATTAGACAATGTTTTATTAAATATGTAGTATGCACACAAAAACTAAGGGATATTGTAAGAAAATGAATGAAGTTAGCCTAGGCTACAAGGATAAGCTCATCATTATACTCGAATTAAAATTTCATAATTTGCATAATACGTACACTTTATATACCATTTCACTTAGCTTTATATTTTTAACTTTTATGTGTGCATGTGTTTTCACATATTCTCAAAATTATATATACTTATTATCCCTATTTAAATACATATTGCATCAATGTTATAGTTTCTAATGAGGCCATAATCAGAGGTGTTCATCTAATTATGACATATTTTACTAGCACATAGTCCATACACTACATGATTATGGATGTTTGACAAGCCATTTTGTGATGTATATTGAAGATAATGTGTTTTTTTGAGAGATGTTATATGGAGTAAATACAAACATCAAAGATTCCACAAATGTTGGAAAGAATGTTATAAGAGAATGGTGGCCATTTAGTTTGAGCATAGTTCATGGAGAACATAAATATTTTGAGCATAAATGTGTTTGTGAGTGTGTACAAGCATAAAAGAACACATGGATGCATTATTATTTTATCATTCTTAAAATTTTCACACATCTACTTTCAAGAAGATAAGGAAAAAGGAAACACCAGTTCTATACCATTCTAGTATAAAATTTTGGCTACTATGGAGAGAAGAAAGATGTTAGCATTTCATTATTGTACATCACTTTGCATAAAGTGAGGCAATGTGAGAAAACTATTGAATGTTTGTTGTTGGGCATTCAAGTCATCTATCTAAATAAATACATATCCGAGTTTTGTGTGTGTATTTGGGAACAATATGAATTTTTTTTTAATTTCTAAAGGGTATTCTAAAAGAAACATTCAGGCAAAAGAGACATTCTAGTAAAGAGAATGTGTTAGTTGTAGGGAACATTTTTCATGTAGAAAATTTATCTAACAATGTGAATAATTTTGGCATGAGTGCTATTTTAAATTGACACACATCTACTATAAGTTTATATGGCATAAGAAAAGCTTGAGCTTGTTAGCTTCATAATACTTGTTGGATGCCAACCTTATTTTTATATTTCCCATGGTATGCCAATGTTATTTATTTGAAGTATGGAGAATATGAACCATAAGTATTTCACTAGAAGAATCCAAAAGAATATTTATCAATAACACTCTATTCCAACTTGATGTTTGATGCATATAGGTTTTATTACATCATTCAAGAAACCTTTCACAAGATAGGCTTGCTCAATTTTGACTATTTCATATCTCATGACTACTATGAATACATCCTCTTCAATTCATGATGACACACACACATAATGAGAAAATAAATTTGGAAGACAAATATGAAGCTAATATTGAGGACATCATATATATGCATCACTGGAAGAAAATAATATTGGTATCCAACTCATATTTAAAACCTTCATGATGACAAGTGTACTTGCATTCATATAAGTGATTATATTTTTTAATTGGTTATAGGGGATTGAAACGGTCCCCACCTATTTTGCATCATGACCACATAATGGTATTACACAAACTTAGCAATTATGCATGTGCCACTCTTGGAATAATTAGAACTTGGGTCTCCTCCTTGCAAGTTAAGGAATTTAATTGGTTGAGTTCATTGTATTTGATATGTAAGTTATTATGTTTAATACTACATGTGTTCTATAGATTTTTATCAAAAAATTATCTTTTGGAAAGTAATTTTTTGTTTCCTTAAATTTTATAAACAAGTGTAGTTGAATTTCTTGTTTGAATTGTTAAAAGTTGTGTATAAATGGATTAATATTTTTCTTGAATCAATAACTCAATATGGTAGTAAATATTATGAAAGTATTGCTTCCTCATTTCCAATTACTATATAATAATACTTGCACTACATGGAAGATAAAAATTAAGCTTTATCAAGAGTTTGAAGACATGTGGAATATTATTTCAAACGTTAGATACAAGACACAAATCCTACAAAACAATAAAAAATTATAATGTGGATCAGAAGGTGAGATTCATAATCAAATTTATGATATCTTATGAGATTCTATAATGGACCAATAGGTCTATTACATGAAATCCATAAAGGATTTAATATGTAAAATAGATATGAATAAGAATATGGATATGGATTCCCTCTTCATTATATATATATATATATATGAATGTATAACCATTGATGACCCTTTATAATATAACCATTGGATATATATAATATCCAATGGTTATATTATAAAGGGTCATAACCCTTCATACTCACCCCTTATTAAATAACCATTTAATAGGTTATTAATAGGGTAGGTTATATATAGGATAATATTAGAATATAATATAATATAAATATATTATAATATGATATAATAAGGTAATGGCTAGGTCACTACATATACTCCATTCTCAAGAAAAGCTTTGGCCTCGAAGCATTATTAAAAATTGTAAAATAAAAATGAACATTTTATTTTCTTGATTCCTTGCAGGTTCATTTTAAGATATTGTTTAAAATAGGTCAACTCTTTATTGAAGCATAAAAATATACATGATTATATGAACACTGTAAATATCAAGATCATTTTCTTATAGAATCAAGACTAATCCATCCTAAATTGACCTTGAGGGGCATTGAGTTTGAGTGGAAATATTGTAAGAATTATCTTTTGTTTTAAGTTCATGAGTGTCTTCCATAATTTGGAATATATTATCTATTTTTATAAGAACCAAAACATTTTTGTCTATTAATATTGAAATATAGTGTATGTGAATAAGATAATTGTAGATTGATTTGATATAGGTCCTTTATGTATCTTGGATATTTTCAAATAAAATGTGATTATTCATATGAATTAAAACATTGTCGTCATTTTGGATGACGCGAATGTCTATAAATAGATTGTTGAAGTCAACAACATACAAGATGAGAAGTATGGTAAGGCCTATAATTTTAATCTTTGAGATGAGAAGCATTAGTTGTTAATTGAAGAACATCATTGTGTAATTGTACATAGTTTGAATTATTTTTTCCTTAAAAGAATACTAGGCTAAATTATAGGGATGAATGGTTGTTTAGATATAATATCTCCAATGATGGAACTAGTAGAGTCCTCAATAAATATTTCACTAGTGAAAAGAGGTATTTTTTTGTCTTTTGTAAATTCTTCTTTTGTAACTTGAGATGCTTAAATTCATAGATAAGATCATAATTGTGCTTACGAAGGTGGGTGAATTCTTCATGCACTATGGATATAAGTATTTCAAAATTTGTTAACTTTTTTTGAACATCTCTTCGTTTTGTTTTTGTAGTCTGATTACTTAGATAGATTCCTTCAAGTTTATCACAATTGAGATTTTATTTTAGTTTAGAGTCAATTTGAGACTACCATGTCATTGTTATACCATATAAATATGTATAGAATAAGTTAGGAAATGTAATATAATTTTTAAAATTTGTAAACCAAAATTTTGGATCTGCATTGCCTACTTATTTTGAAATTTGTACATTTGTAATTCTTAGAATCATTATTTTTGGAATGAAACTTGGTTTATTATTGAATTTAAGTCTAAAGTCCAACATTGTTTTTTAAATGTGATTTTACTTTTACTTATTTTTAATATAAGACCCTTAATTCATTTTTAATAGGTATATCTCAATAAATATGCACTTCTCATTAAATAAATTTTTTGTGTCTATTTTAAAATCTAGATATTGTTTGCACCTTTTTAAAACTTGAATCACACTCTTTTGTATGTTGAATTGCACCTTTTTGATATTAGGTTGAATTGCACCTTTTTGATATTAGGTCACACCCTTTGGTATTTAGGTTTCATATTTTCATACATGGATCACACCCTTTTGTATCTCAATTCACACCTTTTTATATATTGAATCACACCCTTTAATATATTTGGTCTCACCCTTTTGTATCTTAGGTCACAACATTTTATTTCTTAGGTTACACCCATGGGTCACACCTTTTCATATCTTGGGTTGACCCCTTTAAAATCACACTTCATACTCTTTTGAAACTTGGGTTGCACCCTTTGGAATCTAGGTTGCACCCTTTTGTATCTTAGGTTACACTCTTATATATCTCAAGTTACACCCTTTTGTATCTTAGGTTACACTCTTATATATCTCGAGTTACACCCTTTTGTATCTTAAGTCACACTCTTTCGTATCTCGAGTAACATCCTTTAAAATATTAGGTTACACCATTTTGTAACTTGGGTCACATTCTTAAATATATTAGGTTGTATTCTTTCATATATCAAGTCATAATGTTTGTATCTTGAAAATTATTAGATATTAAGCAATCTAGATAAATACCAATGAGACTTAATTGAAAATATCTACTTGAAATTTTTTCCATAGGCAAAAATTATTTTGACCACAAGCCAAAATGAGTATGGGCTACAAACCCCAAATAAATTTCTAGTCACCAACTAGAAGTTGAACCACACATTCAAGAGCATGGCTCTAATAACACTTGTAATGGACCAGTGGGTCTATTATGTGAAATCCATAAATGATCTAATATGTAAAAGATATATGAATAAGAATATGAATATGGATCCCCTCTCTATGAAGGATATATATATATATATATTGTCAAAGGGTTATATTATAAAGGATCATAACCCTTCATACCCACCCCTTATTAAATAACCATTTAATAGGTTATTTATAGTGCAAGTTATATATATAGGATAATATTAGACTATAATATAATATAAATATACAATGAGAGGGTATAATAAGGTAGAGATTAGGTTCACTACAAATACAATCATATGTACATGATTCCACCACTAAAGAAGATACATGGGATAAAATTTTCATGATGTTTGAGTTGAAGAAAACTAAGAAACAAATTCTTATCTATAGAGTTAATTATACTACTTGAAGATGATGAGCAGTGAGAAATTAGAGGCTCTCCTCAAGCATTATTGAATTATGGGCCTAACTCTAAGCATTATATAAAGTCATATCAAATGATATTCTCATGTTCATAGTCATGATATCTCTTCCATTCCTACTTAGTTTCTTGAAATATCACCAATTAAAATCCCTTATTCAAGACTCTTTTGAATCTACTTCAATAGAAAGAGGAAACTTGTAATATTACATGAAAAGGTAAGAAGTCACTGCAATCACAAAGAAGTGGTGGAACCCCAAGTAATAAAAACATGAGAACTACTCTCACTATAAATATTATTCAATTAAAAGTTTGAACAACATACTAAAAAATTATGAGGATAGCTATATTATTTCTAGGTTTTTATAGTAGGAAACCATAGGAAAATAAGGATCAATGTAAAAGAGATACTAGTGCTAGTAAAAGAGTGCTCCATAGTACCAACATGGGAATATTATCGAGATAAATAATTTTGATGGTGAACATTTTATTTATGCAATGTATACAATTGATGAGGTTTGTAAAACCTAGATCTATTTCGTATATCAATTTAGGAGCAATCAAACATATGAGTGTTTTTTTGGACCATTACTTGTAATGTTTGGTGATAATTCCACCTACATTATTGTATATACAAGATGTGTTTCTTTATGTATTTATACATATTATTATTGTCTTACAAAAGTTGTTTATGTAGCAAAACTCATAAATAAGTTGGCCTCAATCAATCAATTGCTTGATCATAATTTGAGAGATGAATTTAGGAAATGGATATTTAACTTGTAGTTATTATTATGATAATAAAATATTGATAAAAGAGACTAATAATGCTATCACAATATAACATCACACATAAGATTTAGTTATTTGAAGATAATCTACAAACATGACATGGTGAGAGGCCTTCCATCATTCAGTGGATGTGGTGATATTTGTTTGAATTGCTTAGCCAAAAAGCAACATCAAGCCCCAATTTGATTTAGTAGTCATCAAGTGACTAGTTTTTAGTTTTTTTTTTTGTAGTGAATTTATCAGATATGGCTTTGATGTTTGTAGTAAAAACATTGGAACTTCCACTTCATTCAAAACTATTATAGATAAGTCTTCAAGTTTTCACATCTATGTGCTTCACTCTGATTGAGAGGGAGTAAACCCCATTATATTCTACTTTCCTAAGGTTGAACAGAATCCCACAACTAATGACTACATATACCCATTAGTAGAATGGAGATGTTGAAAGGTATAATCACACCATTAAGAAAATGGTGTCTTTAATTCTAATTGATGATTAGTTGAAACCAACATTTTCTATGAAAATTGTATGCACACCAATTTATTTTTTGAACCATACATCTATAATAGCTTTGGATGGTGTCACTCTAGAAGAAGCATGGATAGGGGTAAAGTTCTCAATTTTGTACATTTGTATTTTTGGATGCATTACATTCATACATATTTCAAAGTACAGAAGGATAAAGTTGGATGAAAATTCATTAAATGTATTTTTATTAGATTCAACAATGAGTTGAAAATCTATTTTGACATTAAAAGTTACATATTATCAAGAGGAGTAAGTCTAAATCATGTTCTATCAAGCCACTTATCTTATAGAAATATCATATTCTATTTTATATGGATGTAGATGAAGCCTCAAATAACGATGTTGATGATGGGAATATTGATGATGGTGATGCTTGTGATTGTGTTGATGATCTTGGTTTGTCTATGCCATTATATTCAAGTAAAATAAAAATACCCAAGAGATATCTCAATATAGATTGATATTCAAAGCTAAATGGAGTCCCAAACACATTAACTAAGAGTGAAGGACTCAAAGTAGAATTCATAATGAAGTAAATTTGGCTTTTATAAGCATTGTGGTGTAGATTTTTGAATGTTCAACAATTCAAAAAGATTATGAATCAAAATCATGGAAGAATGCTATGTATGTTAAATATTAGGCATTGATAAAAAATATGATGCACCAACTTCTTGATCTTCCACTTAGTAAGATGTTAGCTAATGCTTGGGTTTAATCAACAAATATCAAATGTCAAATTCACAAGAAATCAGGTTAAACTCAACAAGATCATAGATAATATTCTCATACAAGAACAAAACCAGTAAGTCATTGATACACAAATGTATTAAAGTCACATATGATACATATTTTTCTCAGATGTTTATTCTTTCTCTCTAGTCATTGTTTTAAATATTATGGAGTCATTTGCATTCTTAAGACTTCAATATTTGCAATTCTTCATCTTCATATTTAGCTAGCTTTTCATATCCTCTCACTCTCATAAGAGATATGTCTCTTCAATTTTTCATGGTAGTAATATTTATTTAACTCCAAATAATTAAAAATATCAAATGATTACAAAATACAAATTATAGAATGCCAAATAATATAATATTCTCCAACACCCCCTATATTACATTATTTGCTATAAATATCATTCTTTGGATCTGAATTTGGCTCTATTGGATTTATGCAACCTCCACTAGGTCTACCTATATGAACTATCTAGGTTTTTGATGTAGCACTGTATGCGAGTCAAATTAACAACAAACATGTGGGCATAAAGTACACAATGGAAGTAGGAAGAACTATGAAAGCAAAACATTTTTTTTTTATATTATCAATAAGGAAGAAAAAATTGTAATAAATATGCATAGATCTACAACCAAACCTCTATGCATTACCATCAATCCCATATCTTCAAAAATCCCATCCAATTTTAATATCAAATTACAAATAATAGTTTCATGCCCAAAACTAGGAAACACATATCTGCTCTAAGGAAAATTGAAAAAAAATAAATTTATAATTTCTTAACCAAGCCATTAATGTAATGGTTATAAAGACAATAGAACTGTGTATAAAGACCATGAATTAATTTCTTTCCTGGGACATTAATGCAATGGTCATAAAGACCATTGCCTAAGCCGTTAATGCAATGGTCATAAATACCACAAAACTGCATGCACAAAGACCACAAAATAATTTCCTACTTGAGCCATTAATGCAATGGTCATAAATACCATAGAAATACATGTAAAAAGATCACAAAACAATTTATTTCCTAAGCCATTAATGTAATGGTCATAAAGACCACATAACTGCATATGCAAAGATCACAAAACTACATGCGCAAAGAACATAAAACTACATGGCACTTATCACAACACTATATATATATATATATATTAATATTTTTGTCAATGCAAGATTGTGTGAACACAAGGATTCTCCTGTATCAGACACCCTTGCTAAAAAATAATGTGAGCTTGGGGCTCACATTATGACTACATGAATGACCACCGAAGTTAGCTTACTTTATCTTCAAAATTCTACGAGTATTCCTCAAGTTCTTTACCCTTCCATCGAATCAGATATTATTTGTATTCAATTCATCGAGTTTTCTTGCCAATATATGAATCCAATATTTGTGCTGTTTCCTCTCATTTTTTCTTAGGTATCTCCCTCCTCTAATTTGGTGCTTCTACCATATGTGCATCTTAAAAATATTTAGGCACATGGAATGAATATAAGATCAAATATTTTTAATTGAAGAACACAAGCTTATATTGAGAGGGGGGTGAACAGTATAAGACCACTTTTAACTTTTCTTTCCCAATCAATATTATTCAATGTATAGATAGCAATATCAACAACAATAATCAAAGCAATCCATAAATCACCACACATAATAAAGACACCAATTTTACGTGGTTCACCCAATGTGGACTACTCCATGGAGAAAATATTTCACTAAATTTTTCTCAATCAATCTCTTGGGAATCCTTTCCCTATTACAATGTTTATGGACCTTTGTCCAAAGGAGACACCAATCCCCTAATAAAGTTTATGTATCCCTATCCATAAGAGAACTCCTTTATCCTCTTGCTCTAGCTAGTGATATTCTAGAAGAACTGTTACCCCCATTGATTTGGATAATGGATCTCTATCCACTGAAGACACCTATCATCACTGCACTAGCTTATGGATATCTATCCACTAGAGACTATCATCCTATATACTCTATCACCTTCAAAGATCTATCTCAAATATGCACTAAATACAGTCCTTCGGTCTAGCACAAATCTACTCAAAATCTGTCTCTAGTCTGGCACAAACCTATCCTCAAATATACACCAAACTCTATCCCCAATATCTATCCTCTGATGTGCACTAAACACAGTCCTTCGGTCTAGCACAAATCTATCCTCAAGCCTTAACACAAAGATTGACTCAATCTCAAATCAACTCTGTTATATCTTCCCCAAACCTTAACTCAAGGTTTGAACAAATAAATCAATCAACTCTACTCTCAAGTATTCTCAAATACTTGTCTTAAATATGCCTTGTAAGCTTCCACAAAAGCTCACACTTATCTGTTCATAAGTCCTCTCAAGAACTTGTCCAATATACTCTCAACAAGTCCTCACTAGAACTTGTCTAAATCTGCTCAATAAGTCCTCACTAGAACTTATTCAAATCTGTTCTCAATCTGTATTGTAAGCTTCCACAAAAGCTCACACATATCTATCCACAAGTCTTCTCAAAGAATTACCCTATTCTAGTTCTAAGATCTTAGGAGGTTGCCATTTAACTAAAGTGAGAATAATTTTGAATGAGGTTCATAATTATAGTTCATCATTTTCCTTTCATGAGTAAATTATTGTATTCGAGTATTAAGCCATCAATTATTACTTCAATCATGATAATATTTTACTTGTATGTTCATTATGTACTGTAAGGCTTTTCAACCTTTCCATATAAATTTATTAAAATTACAAGGTCATCAAAAAATTATTGCACATCCCACTTCTACAATTAGGAATACAAATAATTTTATTATTATTTTTATGAAGACTCAATCCGTATGTTTAAGAATAAAGTAATTTAATATAAATATATTTATTTTATTTTTAATTAAGAATACAAATAATATTACCAAGCATGTACTCAATGTCAATCCCTCATAATGGAGAGTTACAAATTTTGATACTTTAGGTAATTTTTTTTTGATTGGTTGAAAGGGTGTTGAAAGGTCCCTGAACCTTGTACAAGAGATTACATGATTTCCAGATCGACCAAGGTGGTCCAAGAAATAAAGATCAAAGAACGAGCAAAACGCCACACGAGGAAAGGTGTCACGAAATCACGACCAGTTTGGAAATGATGTCATGAAATCACGACATGTTGCATCGTTGCATCCAAGAGAGGAAGAGAAGTCGTGAAATCGCGACAAGAAGCGACATCGGAGCCGAAGGAGAGAAAGTGTCACGAAATCGCGACATGTTGCAAGGTTGCTGCCAGAAGAAAAGAAGTATCGCGATATCGCGACATGTTGCAAGGTTGGTGCCAGAAGAGAAGAAGAGTCACGAAATCGCGACAAGCAGTGTTATCGCAACCAAAGAAGAAAAAGTGTCACGAAATCGTGACAGATTGCAAAAACGCGGCCGAAGAGAAAAAGTGTCGCAAAATCGTGACATGTTGCAAAATCACGGCCGAAGAGAAAAAGTGTCATGATATCGTGACATGCTGCATCATCGAGGCCGAAGAGAAAAGGTGTCGCGATATCGCAACATGTTGCAAAATTGCGATCGAAGAGAAAAAGTGTCGCGATATCGCGACATGATGCAAAACCGCAGCCGAACAAAAAAGGTGTCGCGATATCGTGACAAGAAGAGACATCGCTGTCGAAGAGAAAAAGTGTCACGATATCGTGACATGATGGAAGACCGTAGCCGAAGAGAAAAAGTGTCGCGATATCACGACATGATGGAAGACCGCAGCCGAAGAGAAAAAGTGTCGCAATATCGCGACAAGATGGAAGACCGCTGCCAAAGAGAAAAGGTGTCACGAAATCGTGACATGATGGAAGACCGCTGTCAAAGAGAAAAAGTGTCGCGATATCGCGACATGATGGAAGACCACAGCTGAAGAGAAAAAGTGTCGGGATATCGCGACAAGATGGAAGACCGCTGCTGAAGAGAGATACTTTAGGTAATTTTATTACATATCAACATTATCATTTTTTTCTCTTATAAAAATTAATATCAAAATGAAGAATTATTTCTATGCTATAAAAATATTGAGGGAGAGTATAATTGAGATGTTTATCTACCTAACCAAAAGAATCCTCCTAGAATTTACCATATCAATTTCCTCCATAGAATTTTTGACCCTCCAATTAAGGTGTAGATGAATAACAACTACAAAATACGAAGAAAAATGTGTGTAAATTTATCTTCATGCAATCCATACCAACATGTAGCTTTACATGATGAATATATGATTACAAAATTATATCCTTAGCCAAAATATTTTGTACAATGCTCATATTTATATATATGGAGGATCCAACTATTATGCATTCTATAAGATCTCATCAATACTTGATCAAAACCTGCATGCCATTAAACAACATTATTGGATGCATTTATCCCTACATTATCAAACTCTAAATATTTATTCTATTGAATTATCCATAATCTAACCTTATTAGGTGAAGGGCAACATTGATAAAGTGTCTTTCGATGCCCTAGATGTAACCTATGTAAGTGCTATGTAAGCCTTTGGGAATTCTATATGTAAGCCTATGAGATTATTTCTATATAACCCTATGAGCATATTTAAGTAAGTCTACATATATTCATCCTTAGTTATTTTAGTTAAACCACCTTAATGGTTAACCTTGATTAAAAGATTTAAATATATTTATTATATTATAATTTAACCTTCAATTCAAGTCTTTTTGGTTTAAGGTTAACATTTAATTAGGGATTTGGTATCACTATAAATACCTCCCAATGAATAATCTTTGTTTTAGTTTTTCATCTATCTTTCTCTTTCTATTTTGTCTATTTGCTCTCTTTATTTAGCTCTTATTTTTTGTATATGATTCTAGTGAATGTATGTTTTAAAATATTTTTGAAAAGTATTAGGAATTTCAACAATCACAACCAATTTTAAGCAACTTCACTCAATACCACAAAAGGACTATATAGGGAAAATAGTGGAAGATATGAAGAAACAGTTCGTTTTGCTAAATTCTTTATAAAATCTTAAGGGGTTCTTAGTTCAAAGTTTTTGAATATTTTTCCATATAGGTGCCTATTTCTACATTTAAAATACTTTATCCTTTTTATTCAATTTTGAATTCAAAATTATAATATTCCACAAAATATTCTAGTTTGTAGAATGAAAGCATAGGGGTGTGCTTAATTATTTTAGCAAGCAAATATATGAATAGCAATTTTATATTTATAGAATAGAGTTATTTTACCAATAATAAATAATACATTGGTATGTCTACTATGTTATGATAAAATGGTTTTAAGTTCAATTATTTAGTAAATTTTTTTAGTATGTGTGAGAGGGGGTCTATCCTTTGCATTATGTACTTTCTAGTGCAAAATTCAAAGCAAAACATTTATGTATAAGATATTATCATGTTTAATAGACTCTAGAGGTGCAACGATATAACAAACACAAAGTGTCTAAGTTGTTTTGAGTTTGATTCTCCATAAAAGTAATACTTTTGTATTTACCATCCATGCTAGAGATTTCTCAAATCAACTATTGCTATGGTTCTTCTTTTTGCTCTTCAACTTGATCTTTTGGGAGACCAATATACTCATTTTCACTATCACTAACATCTTCAATATAAACACCTATCCTCTAGGAAGTCTCAATTATATCTAATTTGGTTGTGATTCACCTCAACATCTTGACTATATTTGCTTGCAAAGGCACAAGACTAAATGTTCTTCTTCTTCCTCATTGTGCCATATCTCCTCTAGCATGTATTGCAAACCTTTGAAAACCTAATCTAATAAAAAATGATGCAATCTAGTGGAGGTCTAATGAAAAAAAACTCTTCTAGCATCTAAATATTCACAACAAACTCACAAACAAAAAACTAATCCAAAGACAAAAAATACGTCATTAAATTTCCTCTTACCAAGGTTCCTTTGAAAATACAACAATACATCATATTTATGTTTTTTCATCAATGGAAACGAAGGTGGAATTTGAAAGGCTAAAATTCATGCTCCTTTGTCTTTCAATCCTTCTCTAAAAATCATGAATGTTTGACAACACTTATATGGCACACTTGTATGACACACTTGCATAGTAACACATGTGACACATATGTATGATAGCACTTATATGACATGCTTGTATGGTGGTATTTGTACAACATGCTTATATGACAACACTTGTACGACATGCATGTATAGAAACATTTAGATGATATGCTTATATAATATCACTTGTATGATACACTTGCATGATAACAATTGTACAACATGCTTGCATAATATCACTTGTGCAATATAATTATGCAACATTTGTATGATATGCTTGCATGAAAAAAATTGTACGACATCCTTGTATCATAGAACTTGTATGGCAATAACAACAATTGTATTGTAGTAACAACAATTGAACGATAACAACTGTATGGCAACAATAAAAATTGAAGGACACCAATTATTATACGGTAGCAAAAATAATTGAATGACAACAACCATTATATGTAAGTGGTGATAAGCATATTATTATTATTATAAATTATTAGATATAGAAAAGGTTTTGAAAGAGTCCATAAACCTTTTAAAATAGGAGAAGCCTTGCAAAAATTGGCCTAAGACCAACAATAATGAGAAAAGAACAACTACAACTGGCCACCCATCACCAAGTGAACCAGCTACAACTTGATACAAAAACAAAATTAGAACAATGCTAGTGAGCCCCCAAAACAACAAACACTCCCACTTGGTTGTGCACAAAACCTTTCTTCATAAATAGTAAAAGCTTACAGAAAATCAAGAAGAATGCATCGCTAAATCCAATTGAAGAAGATCTTCAGGAAAATTATCTCTTCAAACATATAGACCATTGAGACTTATACCTAGTTTTACCATAAATTTAGCATGGTAGTTTCCTTCTTTGAAGATATGCTTTTTTCCCTATCCTCTCTAGCCTGAAGAATCCACATAGATTCCATAATCACAACCTCAATTTTTCAACTAGAGACTAAATCACTTTTGACCAAGTTTATAATATTAAGTGTCTCCTTAGATGTAAATTTTTTGGTATCCCATCTTCTCCACAAGTAGGAGATATTGGTAAAGGTCTATAGCCTCCAGAACATGGCAAGTTTGGATATCTAAGAATTTGGTATACACCAATAAAATCCCACCTCTATCATCCTTAAGCACCCCACCAGCACCAGCATTACTGATATTACCATTTGAAGCTCCATCAATTTTTTTCTTAACCTAGCCTGAAGAAGGAGATTCCCACCTCACAAGGGCCTGGGGATTAGGACCAAGAAGACCAACAACCCTATTTCTCTATTGAAATCCAATTTTCCTTTTGATATTAGCCTTCTCAAATTTTCCCTCCTCCAAAGCTAGAGAGAATACATTCTCTAGGGTGTAATCCAAGGCTCTAGCTTAAATAGAGGTAGGATCTCTTTGAAAGTTTTAAAAATTCTACTATTCCTCTCCTTCCACGCTTGCCAAAAAAGATGCAACAAACAAAATTTCCAAAATCATTTTAACCTTAGAGAATAAAAAGGAGATGACTATTGAGCGTAAACATCAACAAGTGAACTCGACACCACCCAAATCAATCCCAAAAAACTAAAAATAAAGTTAAGAACTTCCATAGAGAAAGAGCATTGAAAAAATAGATGGCTTGTCTATTCCTCATTAGCACCACAAAGGAGGCATTTTTTTGGCATCAACCAACCTCTTTTTTTAGATTTTCAATGGTCAAAATCATATTATGAGTTGCCAACCATAAAAATATATTCACCTTTGGTGTTAGATCCTTAAGCCAAACTTTGGAATGTGGGACCCATAGAGGAGTCCTAACAACCAACAAATTGTAGGTAAACTTGACTAAAAAGGATACATTATTTTACCTTGCCTAGAAGATCCCATCCTCTTTATTTCTATATTTAATGACCTGAAACTTCAACTTATTAGCAATTAGAATCCAAGCTTCAATTTTAGCATTATTGAGAATAAACTGGTCTAATGATTTCTCAACCTTCAACCCATTGACCACCTCGATAAAGTTAGACACCTTAGATCCAAAGACCAAATTAGTCATAGGCTCCAAACATACCAGATTTGGAATCTATGCAAGGGGTTGATCCATCAGTCAAATATATTTTTAGACTTACACCTACAACCTTTGGAAACTAGCATCGTCTAATTTTGCAAACTCAACCAAAAGTCTGAACCAAAATTCAACAAAGGATCAACAAGTAAAAAAATTTCTTATCTCAAGTATTTGGCCGACATAATGTTGACCCAGCTAGTTTCAGTTTCATTTGCCAACTTCCTTCTCTATTTTACAACCATAGCCTTATTCATCTATCTGATGTTACAAATATATAAGCCACCATCCTTTTTAGGTTTATAGACTTTATCCCAACCAACTAAGTGAAATATTTTCTTCTCATCAGACCCAAACCAATGAAATAACTTTTGAATATGTTCAATCTTTGATAAAATCTTGTTAGGAATTCTTAACATAGATAAGAAGAAGGTTGGAATGCTTTCAAGAGTAGAATTTACTAGGGTATCTTTTTCAGCTTGAATGAGGATGGATCCTTTCCATCCAACTAGCTTCCTCTGCAATCTTTCCACCATAGGTTCCCAAAGTGAATCTCAAATATTGCCTTTAATAAAAGGTATTCCAAGGTAAATATATGGAAGGGTAGCCATCTCACAACCCAATATGTAAGCAATTATCCTCTACCTTGCCAAGGGGGTATGCAGAAAGAAGATTTTAACTTTTATATAATTTATATTTTGCCCAGTTGCATTTTCAACTACATTCAAGATTACTTTTAGCATCTTTACTTGGGTAATTGAAGCAAGGAGGGAGATCAGAACATCATCTACAAATTGGTGATGAGAAATACGATCCACCAGCAAAGTGGTCTTGATACCTTCCACAAAGGGTTCTATCTTGATAGCCCTATCCAGGGCTTTCATCACTAATATATAGAGGTAAGGGAACAAGGGGTCCCCTTGGCGAATGCCTCTCAAACTTGAAAAATAACCTGATGGGAACCCATTTATTAAGACCAAAAACTTGGTATAAGAGATACAAGAATAGACAAGTTTTATCCAACTCTAGAAAAAACTAAAGTTTCCCAAAATATTTAACAAAAACACCCACAAAACCCTTTCATAAGCCTTGCTCATGTCTAATTTAAGGAGGAGATCGTCTCTGTCACTTTTATCAGTTGAATGAAGAATTTTATGGATAACTATGATATTATCAAAGATATGCCTCCCTAGCATGAATCCACTTTGGGCTGGATCAATCAAAGATAGAAGAAAATATTTTAATCTATTAACAAGGGCCTTTGTCAAAATTTTATAAACAGTGTTGCATAATATGATAGGTCTAAAGACACCAAAGTACTTTTCACCAACAATCATGGGGATCAAAGTTAAAAAAGTAGAATTCACTCCAAACGGGATATGATTGGTGGTTTGGACCTCCTGAAAGGCATCAATAATATCCTTCCCCATAATATGCCAATACTTCTAGAAAAGGAGGGAGGAAACCATCAAAACTTGAATCCTTCATTCCTTCCATCATAAAGATAGTAGTCCTAACTTCCTAATCCCTAAAGGGAGAGATAAGAGCTTGGTTCATATCAATCGTGACAAGGCTAGGAATAATACCAAGAATCTTATTTTGGGCTTCCTCATTACAAACCTCTTCCACCCTGACAAGATTTCTAAAAAATGTTACAGCCTTAGTTCTTATATCCTTAATTTGAATAGCATTGGATCCATTAGCTTTTTAAATTTCTCTAATCCTATTGGTGCTTCTATGCTTCAAGGTTGTGATGTGAAAAAACTTGGAATTTTTATCTCCCTCTTTTAGCCAAAGCACCCTAGACTTTTGTTTCCACAAAATTTCCTCCTTGGAAATAGTGTTATGAAATTCAGCCAACACCTCCTTTTCTCTGTATTTGATCTCTTGAGATTGATTTCCAAGTTCTATCTCAAATTCAATAGCTTTCAGTTGATGTTTTAGGTCTTTCTTCTTTTGCAAAATATTTTTAAAAACTCTTTTATGTTATTCTTTAAGGCTGCTTTTAACAACTCTAAGCTTTGCTACAATTTTGGAAAGGCCAAAGCCTTGGACCCTTGTCGACCACCAATTTTTTATTTTAGCTTCCAACTAAGAATGAAGGCATCACATTACCTCAAACTTGAACGACCACTTCAAAACATAAGGGGTTATGGTCAGAGCCAATTCTGGGAAAAGAACAAAGAGGTAGATTCTCAAATAGTGAAAGGCACTCCTTGGAGACAAGAACCTTTGTCCAACCTGATTTGAATGAGTTGGTTACCCACTCTCCTATTGCTCCATGTATACCTTGAACCCTTAAAATCAACATCCAATAGATCATTTCCATTCACAAAATCTACAAACTCTTTCATGCTTTTTGATATTGGGAAGTTTTCTCCTTTTTATCTAAAAAAATAGAGGGGAATTAAAATCCCTTGCTAGGAATTAGAATTCTTGAGAAAAAACCCCTCTCATGGAAATCAAAGTTTACCACAATAATTTTCTACTAGACCCAGAGTTTGGCTCATACATGTTAGTCATAACCCACCTTTTATTACTTTCTATGTTGTAGAAGAGAATATTAATAATCCTATCCGAGGAAGAAATTAAAGAGCCCTCAAAATTTTTGGCATCCCAGAGAGAAAGGAGTCCCCCAAAGGAACCATTGGTTGGGCTTGTAGTAAAATGGGCTTCTTTCCAAATCCTTCTTCTAATAGCTTCTATATCCTTACCATCCAACTTGGTTTCTTGCAAGGAAAAAATATCAAGTAAAATTTCTTTAAGCAATAAAGTGACCACCTGTTGTTTACAAAACCTATTCAGGCCCCTAAAATTCCAAGAGAGGCACTTCATTTAAGGGATTTGGAATTATATTTATTTACCCTAGAAACCCCATGGTTACTCTAGTAGAAATATTCCAGCTTTAGCTATCTTACTCCTATAACCTTATCTTTTTTCTAAGTTTGAGCAAATCTTGAGATCCATTCGTGATATTAGAATATATTTCCCTCTTCCTCACAGAATTTTTAGGGGAATTTCCTAACTTCTTCTCAACACCCACATCCACATTTCCCTTTATTTATCTCCAAGTTTTAGGACCCAAAGAACCTTTCTCTAGATAGGTCTTTGGGGAGCTAATCAGAGACCCTACCTTAGGGGTCACCAACTAAATCACAGGCTCCTCAAGAGTAGAACCAATACAAAGCCCATCAAAGGAATTATGAAGAAGAGCCTTAGAAACAATGGTTTCAAAAATGATATCCGATTGACATACCTTAGTAGCAGCAAGCTTTGAGGCTACGTTCTTCTCCTTAGATGCCTTCTTGATTTCCACCAAGTTGGCTAGGATCAATTTTGAGGGTTGCAAAATCTCCTTCACCAGAGCCTTCAAATTTTGAACCTCGTCCATCTAGGGTTGAGCTTCTCCTTCCTCCACCTTTGAGTAATTACCACCTAAATATTTCAAGGGGAAATGGCTCGAGTTCTCCTTCTGAATACATTTTGTTCTTGTAGATCTCTTTTCCTTATATGCTTGTGCCTTGATGGGATGTTGGTTCACCTGGTGACCTAATTTTCCATAGCTAGAGCATTGGTTTAGCCTATTTTTATAAATAATGAGCCGGTTCCAAGTACCAAGAATGATATAAGCTTGATAGAAGAGGGGAGATATACCATGATACACATTCTTGCATACACCATTCTTGACTTGGCTTTGGTTAATAGATCGATAAGAAGGAGATCCTCCACAGCCTTGGCCACACCTCTCAACACATATTCATGCAAAATATAGTAAGGGAGGGCAAGGAGATGAATCCACAAAGGCACAAAGTTAACCCTTTGCGTATGAGGATTGAAATTAGGTTCTAGCTTCTGCAAAAATAGACCTCTTTTTCCATAGAACTAGGGGTCTCCCCCTAGGATATGGTTTGCATCTTCCATATAGTTTAATATGATATAAAAAATGCTTTAGGGGCTACTACATTCTATGGAGCCTAGAGGTTTCCACTTCACTAGCACTCATCTTCGAATTTAATCACCTCATCCCTTGGAACTTTCCCACAAGGTCACAGTTGCCATCACCCATGGTGAACTTAATCAGTTCACTCAAGATACTAATGATATTTTCCACAGGAGATATGTTGCAAATAAGTTTTGATAATGTCTCCCTCGCACATTTAGATGTCACTACAACATACAAAATTATGAGACTTGAGTTTTTAGGGGAAAACTATGGGCAATGCAAATGGGACCCAACCTCCAACTTACTGTTTGATGGCCCATTGTTTTCCAAAGGACTTGTGATGCCAGTATTGGGACCTCCTACAGACACACCATCTGGCTGACCTAGAACTACCACATTTGCATCCAAGCTAACCACCATATCCACATATTTTGAGAGCTCTCACTGCTCTTTTTCAAAACCATGCAAACCAAATTCAAAGTCTTCCACTCCCACAATTTCCCATCCTAATCACCACTATTCAAATTCTAGCTCTCACTCCTCCATCAAACCCTTTTCCATTTGAGATAATAGAGTTTATTATTGGCCTCCCATTTGAAGAATTTATTTATATCCAAAGCCTTGTCGTTGCTCAGATTATTTTCCATAGAAACCCTTTGATGTCATTGCTCAAATGTTTTTTACAAAACCCTCTAACACCACTGCTCAATTTTTTTCTATAGAAACCCTCTAATGTCACTGCTCAATTTTTTTTACAAAAACCTTTGATGCCTCGCTACTCATATTTTTTGCAAAACCCTCTTACACTGCTACTTAGATTTTTTTCCATATAAACCCTCTGAAACCATTACTCAAATTTTATTTTTTTCAAAGCCCTCTAACTCCTCATTGCTCATATTTTTCATAAAATCCTCTAACGGTGTTGCTCAGTTTTTTTTTTGCAAAACCCTCTAACATCATTGCTCATATTTTTTCCACATAAATCCTTTAATGTTGTTGCTCAAATTTGTTTCTCAAAACCCTTTGATGCTACTGCTTAGATTTTTTACATAAACCCTCTGATGTTGTTGCTCAGATTTCTTTTTGCAAAGCCCTCTGACTCCCCACTGCTTAGATTTTTTGCAAACCCTTTGATGTCGTTACTCAAATTTTTTTTTCAAAACCCTCTAACGTCGTTGCTCAAATTTTTGTCCATAGAAACCCTCTCACACTGCTTAAGTAACATTTATTTTTTAATTTTACCTAGTCATATTATTATTATTATTATTATACAATTTTTTTATCCAGATGCTTTTGCATCACAATCTAGGGGTTAATTCTTTGGTATAAATATTTTGAACCCTTATCACCTAGTTTGAAAGAAATTAAGAAATTATTCACTGTGAATTTTGTATGAGACTCTATTATGTATGAGCTATCTCTATAGTGAAGTATAATTGGCCTAAGTGACATTGAGGGATTATGGCTTTGAACCAATTTTATTTTACAAAAATATAACTAGCAGTATTCATATCAAATTCTTTGAATAAAATTGTACTTTACTAAACCCATATATAGAAGAAACCATGTGGAGGATAAATTTAGATGTCTATATTTGTTACCATGATATTTATAATCTTGTCTAATATCATGCATTTTAGTGGCATTCAAATATTACCCAAGTACTTATATTGGAGGATGAATTGAATTATGAATTCCTTTATAAAACTCATTTTCCTATTTGTAATTGTCTTTATAGATTTTGTAGAATGCATTTAGGACTAAAATAAATATCAAAAGAGAATGCTTGTTTATGATATCCATAAATTTTATAGCCAACACTTGAACAAGGGTATCCTTGAGACTAGTTTATAATTACAAGGATACTAATGATTAATGTGATTCATATTGTGTAGCTTTCCATAAACCTAGTGAATGTTTATTTAGTATTTTGCATTAAACCAATTTTGAAGTCTTTGAGGAATTTTGGAACCAAGTGGAGTATTTATGGCAAGTGTTTTTTATTGTACTTGGAAGGACTTTGTGTGAAGTATTAATATGCTATAGCAAAGAACCATTTATGAGAAATAATGTTTGATTATCATGAGGTTTAATGAGATTATTTTCATTATGCTTCATAGGAATATTATTTTTCCAATTGGTTATATGGGATTGAAACAAGCCCCACCCATATTACATCATGATTAGATAGTGGTATTACGATAATTTAGAAATTACACAAGTAAGATTCAAACTTGGGTCTTCTCCTTGAAAGCTGAGAAATATAATTGATTGAGCCAATGCCATTTTATTTCACATGGATATTGTTATATAGTTTGTTATATGGAAATTTAAAAATATCATGTTATTGTTGTTATATAGTAATTGCATGTCACACTAGAATGTATTAATATCATGAGGTCTTGTGTTGTTGTATTGTTTCTATGTAGTTAATGTATCTGATGTTAATATAGTCCATCTTAATTTGATAGAAAGCATGCTACACTAGTTTCATTAAAAGAAGATTATTATTTTTTGATTAGATGGAAAAAGGAGGGGTTTTGAAAGACTCCCCCAAATAATTTACAAAAGAGACCCAACTACAACCAAGAAAGAGATACAACATGAAACAACAAAAAAAGACAACTACAAAGATAAACCAACCCAACCATACCTCCACAAGAGAGGAATTAAGATATTTAGAACACAACTAGGGAGATCTACACAAATAATTCAATACCAAAGCCTAATATTGCGAAGAGTCATTAGAAATTATGAGATTCATCTCTGGTGTATTTGAATTTTGTTTCAATTTCTAGGACAGTTCATTCATAAAATATGTAGTCTACTTTATATATCTCTTAATGGATCTCACCAACTCCTTAACTGGGTTTTAATGAGAGCTTGGCATTGCAACATAATCTTCTTGAATATTATGCCTAAAATATGGGATGGTCAGCTTCTTTAGCCTCTCAGAAACAGGGGACTCATCATTGTCATCTAAGTCATTAAAAAGATATTATAGTTGCAATGAGTTGTATTAATTTTATTAAAGTAAATCACAATATCTAGTTGTTATGCATTTGTGGATGTGGATTACAATAATTTCATGCATTATTGGAAAGACATAATATGTTGTTTTCAAGCTCATGAATTCTATATAATGAAATATTGATGTTTTAGGATTGGATATCATCTTAGAGGCTAGGTCAAATATCTAGACCTATGTGGATGAACATGAGGAATAAACATATCAAATTTGGTACATGTAGTGATAGTTACATCCAATAATTTTGTTTGATGACATATAGGTGTGTATAAAGTATTTATGGATGCTTATAAAACATATATAGTTTCATTATTTCAATTATTTATGGGTGATAATAGAATACATAATAGATTCATTTTTTATAGTTATGGATTTAATCATTGTACAAAAATCTTTGCCCAAAGATGCAATTTTGTAATCATTGTTCATCATATAAATATGCATGTTGGTTTGGATTCCATGAATATGGATTTACACTCACATATTTCTCCCTATTCTATAGATATTATTCATATATACTTTCATTGGAGTTCCATGACTTATATGGATGAAGTTATGATAGGGAATTATAGGATGATATATTTTTGGTTGGGTAGATAAATGCATTGATGATACTCTCCTTAACTATTTTTCTATCATAGAAAGTATCCTTTATTTTATATTAATTACTATAATAGAAAAAATTGCAATGCTTATATATATATATATATATATATATATATCGGACTACCTAATGTATCAAGATTTCTAACTCTCTACTATGAGGGATTGACATTGAGTACTATATTTTTAGTATTATTTATATTCTTGATCAAATGAAGTGAATTTCTAGAAAGAAAAATATTTTTGATATTATATTATTGTATTCTTAACCATATGTCTTGAGTTCCCATGAAAATTTCAATGGCATCATTTGTAGTTGTAGTTGTAGAATAACAATCATCCCCTAAAACTTGTTAACATCATCAAGAAAGTGCACATGCAAAAAGGAGAAAGCAAAAATATCTTGCCTCTGTCTATAATAAATAAATCCAACATAAAACCTAGAATGATCAAACTATGATCTAAGAATAGAGATCATATGCTATGTGGGAACACAATTGATAATTAATGATATAATAGCCCAATATGCAATTGGTGATGGATATCATTATAAATTATTTGTTGACCATCATAATACACTAGATAACACTATTTTGTTGGTGACTATCTTGGCTAAGCATGAATCTAGTTGAACACTATCACTATGAGACACTACGACATGTTATAGCTTACTTGAGTAGAGGATATTATTTGTCATGTCTAACCATTATAACAAACTATAGTGCCATGATCCTGTATAAATGTTTCTCTATGTGCATGTGAAGTGGGTAGCAGAGTAGTTAATTGAGAGTAGGGTATACTATAGTCAATTTCCTTCTATACTTTTTTAAATCAATGGAAGTTTGCTTTGATTAATTTAGATACTATAACATTTTCCATTGGGAGGTTAGAGCTTTACTCATTGAGGGCCCACTTATGTTGAACAAGTGCTAGTGATTTTATCCTATTCATTTTCTTTCATGTTGATTTGTTCTATATTTTTTCCTTTAAAAGATATGTATGGTTGTTTCTCTTTTATACAAATATATGATTTATTAACTTGCCTATAGTTTTATACTTCATATTTATATAGCTCTATTTTATATTTTCTAAAGCATTATATTTTCCAATTCAACATAGTTTCAATTTCAACAGTTTAATTCAGTATTTTTGATAGCCTTTAATTTGGTTTAGTTTTTTAACTTAATACTTTAATTCATGTTTTGTTCTATTCAAAAATTTAGCTTAATTTTTTTCATATTTCAATTATAGTTAGAGCATATGTCTTATTTGACTTGGATTTTTTATACTTCTAGTTATAATCTAGATTCCTTTTTGCAAGTATAAATTTATATATATTCTAACAACTTTTAACTATGCAAATGTAATTAGCTTTATTTTTACAATATATTTAATTCCTATTTTAGCACATCAACAAGCTTAGAATAACTTGAATACTTGTTATTTATTTCCACAAGCATGACTAAGGATTATGTTTTAGTTCATTTCAATTTTGCAAATATAATTTATATTTAAATTCAGTATTCTTTAATTTTGTAACATAACATAAATTCATTTTGAATCAATAGAATCACATGTCAATAATTCAATTTTTGTAGTAAAGCACTTTGGACAAAGTAGTGAGTTTTCCTTTCAATATAATTTTGATTCCTATATCTTAGTTTTTTTTTCCTTTGAATACAATTTTATATTTCCATAGAACTAAAAAGATAAAAATTAATTCATCAAAACCCCACAAAAACCCTTGTATACAACACTTGACTACTAGAAGCAAAATAGACTAATCCATTTATATACCTTACCAACACCATTTAAAAGCCTATGTTCTTGAATAGATAGAATATAAAGTAGACCCATCATGATACATGCATAATATCTCAATTGTAATACCACTATGTGGTGATAATGTGATATAGTTTAGGCTTATTTCAATACCATATCATCGATCTAAAAAAAAGTTCAAATGTAGGCTAGTTTTGTGGCAAGTAGTGAGGAACAAGTAATTTCATGTCATAGACCAAGGTTCCAATCCTATGGGTGGACTTTAACATTTTAATAATCAAGGTACAAGCCTCATCTTTTTATATTCTAGATCTTTCATTAATTTAAAAAATAAAGTATTCTAATGAGGACAAGCTAGGTGGAATAAAGGGAAACTCATTGGGAATGTCTAATTAAAGGTTAGGATTCCCTAGTTTGTAGTATTGATACCCTAGTAGGAATAAAACAACAAATATATGATAATCCCTATCTAGGTAGCATATATTACACTATAACATGATTATCAATGATGAGATGATTGAGCATGATATAATCATTTCTAAGTGATAGGGTTAACGTATAAGATCCACAAGTATTAGCTAGGTTTTTAAAAGACTAAAAATAGATTAGATAGAAGAAGATCATATCCAAATTACTTCATGACTTCTTTTTTAAAGTATTTTTCTTTATCTTCTTATTTAATTTAGAAATCAAGGAAAAAATAATGAGAAGCAATGGTGTCTCATGGTTTATGGAAATATATGGCCTATATATAAGACTATAGATTGAGAAAAATTCTATGGAGACAAAAATTATTAAAATTCTTCTAGTTTGGTTTAGTATTTATGGAATTACATATCAACTTATCAATAATAAATCTTTGAACAATATTGGTAATACACTAGGGTATTTCATCCAAGAAGGGCCAACTTCTAAAGAGAGAAAACATGTTATTTATGCTTTAACATATGTTTTCATGGATATTTTAAAACCTTTTTCAAAATCCATTAAAATTAAATCTAATCTAATGGTATAGGTATAATAAATGGAACATAAAAAAATTGCATTATGATGCTACAAAATTTTTAAGATTGGATATATGGAAAGATATTGTAAAGTGAAAATATTTGTAAAAGATATGGAATTTTTTTGTTCATGAGACAATCTACAAGTTGAAGTATGGAGATCATTTATAGTAGAAGATACATTAAATTAAGGATTTTCCACTCCTCAAAAAGTGGCACAAAAGCCACTTTGCATCACAAAATGGTGAAGGCCATCATGGTTCTCAAATTAACTAGTAGAAGAAACTAAGAAGGATGCAATGGATGAGGAATTACTATATGCATTTCAAATTTAGAAGGAATTAAAGGCATTATAAATGAATATATAGATAAATTTAAAAAAAAATAATAATGAAGAAGTCAAGTTCAATTTAGGTAAATTATATTTATTTTCCTCAAGTAGTAAAAGTTCATCTTCTTGCAATAACAATGAATGTAGTATAAAGTTTATTACTTGCATTTTAGGATTTTAAAATAATAATAAAAAATATGGAGGACATTCATGTAAATTTAAGGTGTTTAAGTAATATAAAATAAGTACCATGGAAGATGTCCTCACACTTTAGGTCCTCTAAGGCAACTTAAAAAATAGAGTTTTTAAGGATATTCCTTACATTTAAGGTTCTTCATGGTAGCATAAACCTATAGATGATAAGTTTAATAATGAAAAATTAAAAAATAGGAAGATATTGATGAGGATGAAAGTGTTGATGGGAATAGAAAATGTAAAGGAAGATATTTGTTTAGCAAGAGAAAAAATAAAGTAAACACTTAGATAGATATCGATTTTGTTATAAATGATAACAATAAAGTGATCATGGAGATGGTATCTTGGAATAATAGGGGTATGAATAAGAAAAAAAGAGCTATAAAAAAATTAATAGGTTGTTATAGTCCTAAGTTTATTTTAATACAAGAAATAAAAATAAGTAACAAGAAATATAAGGATGCATTAAAAAATATTCAAGGATGGAGGATTGTCTAATAATTTCTACTATAGAAATTTCATGAGGTATTATAATAGTATAAGACAAAAAGCAAATGAGATAAAAAATATTAGGAGTACTTTGCGTAAAGAAAATTTCAAGCCCGATATCTTTTGGAGGACTTATGAGATTGGATGCATATTTTATCACCATTATTGCTCATAATGGGTGCCTCTTTGATGGTGGCTCCACGTCCCATGGTAAGGAATTCAATATCTTATTCAAGTCTTATGCCTGTGTTCCTGTAGTGTTACCTATTTGCTATTCTATTTCAAGTTGGCCTATTTTTTTGTTGTAAAGTGGTGGTGTGTGCTTTGGTTTCTAGCTTCATTCCATTTTTGGTGGTGTGAGATAAACCAAAGGTCGATGTAGAAAGATATGAAGGTACCTGTTGAATCAACTCAAGAGGAAGAGGCTCATGAATATTCCATCATTTCTCTTCCACTCTCTAGAAAAGACTCTAAGATATGTGAGGGGTGGGAAAGGGTTGGACCCTATCCACCAAGGATTAATTCTACTCACATTCAAACATGTAGCTAAATCTAGGGGAATTAAAGTGAACGAGGTGTTGGCAAAAATTGAATTCCAAACAATTCTTCTGGCCCTTGAAACACCTATGATGTTGTCTATATTTTCAAGTGAATCTACAGATTCTAATATGGATAAATTCAACACTCCTTTCTCATACGTGAAAGGAAAGGCTAAATTTGTAGGCAAAGAGGGGGCTTCTCCAAGTGGCATCAAAATGGGTTGAACACATCACTCTAAATGGATTTCATCCAAGGTGATGAAGTTAGATGCTTCCTCGATCTCTCTAGAGATGTCTGATTCAAATGAAAGTTTACATGTGAAGAAAAAATCTAAACTCTTGGTGGACTCAGTGGAATTCAATGAGATATCTCCATTTATGGGACCTGAGTCCATTGTTTTCCAACCTCTTCTTGGTCATTTGTATTATAAGCTTTAGACTATGTTAGGATCCTTACAAGTTACGATCACTTTTGTTAATGAAACTCGTGAGTTGGTTTAGCATCATAAGGACAACTCGATCCCTAAGCCTATGGGGATTTAGCTGTCATTTATTTTGGTTGAGTTCCTCAGGTAGGTTAGTGGTTTAGTTTTTTGAACTATTGTCCAACTCTTTTTAAGGTATGTAGTTCACTCTTGTTTGTTGTTTCATGGGTTTGTTGCTTTGGGGTTGGGTGATCTTCTCTCGATTGATGTTTTCTTATTTTATTTTCTGGGTGTTAACCCAAACTCTTGTAGTCCCATTTTGTATTAAGGTTTGGGGTCTCTTTCAAAACCCATTATTTTCTAATAAAAAAATTGTTAGGAGTATAAAATAATTGGGTTGGTACAATTTTTTATTTTCTAATAAGTAGAAAAAATAAAATATCAAAGTTACAAGTTTATACTCTGCATAATAGATTTTACAAGGATCCTAGTTTTGAATTCAAGGACGATTCATAATTATGATCTACATATTGTTAAGAGGACTCTAACACAATTTTATATCCCTTGAAAAAGAATGATGATGCTTTTGAATGGTCTAAATCAATGGACTATTTTTCTTTCTTTGTCAATTTAAATTGTCGTTAGGATGTTATCCTTTAATATTTCAATAGACGGGATAATGGACGTATTAGGAAAAATTATATACGAGAAATAATAAATAATTTTTTGTTATCTAATACATGGTTGCAAATAAGTACCTGATCTCTTAAAATATTATTTTTCAAGCAGGATCATGTCATAAAACCATTCTCTTGATATGTTATCTTCTCAATAATGGAAATTCAAATCCTTTATCAGTATATGTGGCTCTAATACAATGATTTATTCCAAATGATTATGTTATGGTGGATGAAACAAGGTTTGAATGATTATGTATATATCTTTTTATTTAAAGTATGAAATATCTGATGTGCAAATGATCATTTGGAATTCTATTTTTTTTGGTAACATACTTAAATTAAAATAGGAAATATAGTCTAAGCCCAACAATTTATAAGAAATATTATAAATAAATAGAATGGACCAAGATGTTTTTGTGTAAGAAAAAAAAATAGTTATTGTAATGTATTATAAAAGACAAGTTGGTGAGTCAGGATTTAGTGCAGCAACAAGTGAGAGTGCAAGTCGGGAGTCAGTGTAGCTATGAGTGTGAGTGTGAGCCGGGAGTAGTGCAGTTGTGATTGTAAGCATGATCCGAGAGTAAGTGTAGCAACAAGTGTGAGTGTGTGCCGAGAGTAAGTGTAGCAGCGAGTTGGAGTAAGTGTAGCAGCAAGTACAAGTGTGAGCTGGGAGTGAGTGTGCAAGCCAAGATCGAATAAGATAAAAGAGGGAGTGTGAACCAAGAGGGATTTAGAGCTAAGATTCAATCATGTTAGAAGAGTGGTAGGTTCATCCAAAGTGCATAAATGCTTCAAACCCTTGCCATGAATATGTGGAACATTTTTTCCAAAAAAATTTTGAAGCCAAGGAACACTGAGAAAAAAAGAGATAAGGGAAATTATGAGCCAAGAGGGAGTGCAAGCTAGGAGTGAGTACAAGGTATGAGAGAGTGCAAGGAAGGATAGAGTGTGAACCAAAAGGAAGTGTAAACTAAGAGGGAGTGCAAGCTAGTATTCAATCATATCAAAAGAGTGGTAGGTTCATCCAAAGTGTATTAATGATTTAACCTCTTATCATGAATGCGTGGAATATTATTTCCAAAAAACTGTTGAAGTGAAGGAATGCCAAGACAAAGAAGAGACACAAGCAATTATGAGCGAAGAGGGAGCACAATCCTAGAGTAAGTATGAGACAATATAGAGTGCAATCTAGAAGCAAGAACAAGTGCAAGCAAAAATGGAGTGCGACCAAGAGGGAATGCAAACCAAGAGCAAGCCCCATCAACTATTATAGAAGGAAATTCATTTTTGAAAGCCCTAATGGGAAGTCAGGATGCCCTAGTTGGACATATGAAGTCCCAAGCTAGAGATAAGTGAAGAAGTGAATACATGGAAAGTTTGATCTAGGTAGCATATGGTATACAAAAAGTAAGTATCAAGGATGAGATGATTGAGAATGATATAATAGTTCTTAAAAGTAGAGGGCTATAATGTAAGTTTCATAGATCATGGCCAGGATTTTTGGAGATTCAAAATTGGATCAAGTGGAAATGGGGATTGAATTCAAATTATTTTGTGACTTTTTTTCCTAAAGGTTTTTTCCTCATCATCTTTTCCAGTTCATAAATTAGGGATAAAATAATGGTTGGTGGCCCATGGTTTAGGGGAAGATATGCACTTTATTTGAGACCATGGAATAAATTTTTTTTCATTGAGACAGAAACTATTAAGAAGCTTCCAATGTGGGTTAGGCTTTTTGGACTTCCATATCAACTTATAAATAAAGGTTTTTTGAAAAGTATTGGAAATATCCGAGGGGAATTCAAAAAGGAAGGACCAACAACTAAGGAGCAAAATCATGCTATATATACTCGAATATATTTTGCTATGGATATTTCAAAACCTTTGCCACAATCCATTAAGATTATATTTGAATCAATAGAATGGGATCAAAAAATAGATTATGAAAATATTGCATTTTGTTACCACAATTATTTTGAGACTGGACACATGGTAAGAGTTTGCAAACTAAAAATTATGAAGAAAGAGAAAAAAATCTAGCCATGAGATAAACTTCAAGACGAAGCAAGGAAATCATACAATAATAGAAGCTAGATCAGATCAAGGATATTCCACTCCAAAATAAGAGGTAAATAAATCCTATCTACAATATCAATTAGCAAGTTTAGAAGGAATTAAAGGTGCAAAATAAGATGTTGATATAAAACCCAAATCAAAGACAACAAAAAAGGTCAAGTTTATTCCAGGTAAATCATCTTCATTTTTCTCTAGTAGTATAGAATCCTCTTCAGGTAATAAAAGTGAAAGTGGTGAAGATGTTATCCCTTGCACTTTAAGGTTTCAAGAGCAGAATAATATAGAAATGAGGTTGGAGGAAATCCATAACAATTTAGGGATTTTAGGGTAAAATAAGAAGGTAATTGCTATAGAAGAGCATCCTTGCACTTTAGGGTCTCTAGAGAAATATAAATATTGTGCTTTTGAGGTTATTCCTTGCACTTCAAATCCTTCAAAACAAGGCAAACCTAAAGATGATAAGTCTTATTATGATTAGTGTGAGAAGATTGAGGATATTGATGAAGATGAAAGTATTTCTAGGAATTAAAAAAAAAAGGAAGGCCTCAGAAGCAAAAACAAAGAGAAAGAAACACAAAGGGATATAGATATGGAAAAACAAAAGAAAATATCACAAGTGTTAACAAGAAGTGGGTCTAAACCCTCAAATAAAATTAAAACATAACATTGAAAATAATATCTTGGAACATTATGGGAATGAATAACCCTAAAAAAGGTATTAAGAAATCATGAGATGATTATAGATAATATATTTTTGGATATAGAAGTTGGGCAGCAAATATTTTAGCCATTCGTAGTTGTTATATTTTCGAGGATATATGCAGTGAGAGAGATCTATCACAGGTCCTAATAAAATGTAAAAAACATGAAAGAAAGTAATTCTACAATATGACTGAAATATACTATACATAGAAAGTGGCAAAAATACAATGCAATATGGAGGTTATGGTCACTCCATTAATATAAGCTAAAGAACTACATTTTAGTCCATACAAGATTTCTACCACTATCTACTACTCTCTACTATAATGCACTTGATATGCTTGATATGAACTTGATATGAACTATCACTATGAGGCCCTTTATATAGGAAGATAGATTCCTTGGCCAACACTCTACCTAGTTGTACAAGGGGACACCTTGCACATTGACACTTGTGCATTTATTACATTGCTTGAAGTAACTAGCTAAATTCCCCCTAAATTAATATCCTACTCTAACTATGTATCAAAGGTGGTACATTTGCATGACCCAAATGATGTAATATACTCTAACTCTAACACCCTCCCGTATTACATTATTTGGGTATTGAATATTTCAATCTTCAATATGGATCTTCTTGAGAATGGTCTTTGGCTTGCTCAGTGATATCATTATCTTCTATCCATTCTCCTTTTTTTCTTCTTTGTGAGTATCCTCATTTGGTTCTATTACTTCTTCTGATTCTAGTTAATTGAGTAGAGCATAGTGTTGTTGACCTCTCATATTTTTTATTTTGTTTCTTCTATGCTTACCTTTATGGTGTGCTAGTTCTTCATTTTCTTCATCTTGTTCCTTAGGAAATGAGTTAGTATCATTTTTAAATATAGCAATATATTGTGATATTTCCATTTAATCTAGGATATATGTATTTTCATGAATTGATCCACTTCTATCTCACTTTGTTTTATGATAAGACATGTATTGATATCATTCATATATCTGAAATTGATTGTCTAATTGCTTTCTACTAATTTGCTTACTGAAATGAGATTGAATGTTAATCCAAGAACATACAATAATTTTTGTAGTAGAAATTTTGGAAATTATTTTTTTGGTGTTACACATCCATATCCATGTATAGGATAAGTTTGGCTATCTGCAATTCTTAATCTGTAACCATTAGTGATTTCAAGACAGTCAAACCTTGTAGATTTCCAGTCATGTGATGACTAGCTCCTGAGTCAATGTGCCATGTATTCGTCTACTTTGTTGAAGTTTCCATGCATGGATTATTTTTTCATTTGTGACATGATGTAGTGTGTGAGACTTTTTCTTGTTTCTTTGTGTGAAAATGTGTTCTTATTTCCATTGTGGTATAATAGAACCTTTATAATAGTCTTCCTTATAACTCCCTAGTTTAGAGTATATGAGCTTGATTTGATCTTAGGTTTTGTAGGCTTCCTTATGACTCCAAAATGGATTTAGTACTTGATAAGTTTTTATGAATGCTAATATTATCAATTTTTATATAATTTCTTATGTCTCCCTAGTGATTTTGGATATGCTAAATGATTGATAAAGTGCTTTTGAGAATAGTAGTTCAATTTTGGATTGATTTTGTAAAGTTTTATGAATAGAAAAAATCAAATTCTATTACACCTTATTACTCCTATTGAACTTAAGCACTTTCTATTTTGATGAGGTCCTAATGGTTGGATTTCTTTTATCCCTTTAATGTGATTTTGAGACAAGTATACCAATTAATTTCCAACCCTTGATAATATTTAATGAACCTTCTTATATAACTTTTGATATTTGATATTTAATGTTTCTAAATTCCAATATCCTAATTTGGTGTAATATTCCTTATAACTCTCTAATTTGGAATATTAGAAAACAATATTTGCAATAATAGAAATTTAGTTTTTCTACGTAGAAATTCTTATTTCTCCTATTTTATTTTGAAAATATTAAGCTATAATTATCCTTTAATTTTGCTTTCAAATATGGTTGATTTTCCTAAAATTTCAACTTTATATTATACCCTTCTAGCTCCCTATTAATGAAAGCAAATAAATTAAGGTAAAGTCTTACCTTTATAATACTACAAATATGTTATATGAGCATTGTATTTTCCTTGTATTCTCCAACATATGCATACTAGTCTTAATGCTTGCTTTGACCTCATTTCAATGGTGGATGGCGGCATATTCCTTTGACTACAATATTGGGAAATCCACTTTTGCTTGACCAAGAGCCTTTAATGGTCTTACTTCTTCCTCCACGTTACACTCCCTTAGCTGATATGAATACACTCCTCCTTGGTCTTTGGAACCTCAAATAGGGATAGAATTTTGTAGTGGGTGACAAGTGTCATGACATTTTTAATTTAACACATGGGAGAGAGATATAACCTTTTTAACCCTTGGAATTTTCTATAGAATGGAAGGTGAGAATTACAGTCTTGTATGAGCACTTATATTCCTTGGTGACACATGTCACTTCTCTTCTAACACTCCCAACCTTCTCTTGTGTAATGCCTTATTGGACTTTTCTTCAAGTGTGCAAAGGGTGAGCACTCATGTAGAATACGTTAGGGTTTCCTTCAAGGTGACAAGTGTCACCTTCACTTTCTGCATGGGCCTTTTCTTCTCAATGTCTCTGAATCCTTAATGTATTATTTCTAAGGTTCTTCTATCAACGTATTATGGTAAGCTTCTCCTTTGTTGTATGCTTTCGATAGCACTTGGTGTGAGTTAGTTCTAGCTAAAGTAGTAAGCAACGCTTTGGTGGCTTTGAGCTAATATTATGAGAAACACTTTGGTGGCTATGGGAAACACTTTGGTGGAGTTTTGAGATACTCCAATGGTGCCCTTGAGTTCTCCTTGTGTACGTACATCTAGCTGTTATAACCTCTTGTGTGCTTTGTATTCCTCCTTTCAACCTACTATGTATTTGTCTTTATAGATAATATTTCTCCTTGTGTTATGTTGTGTTTCCTTGCATGTACCTTGATACGGATGTCCAAAACTATGGATGATATGAGCTCTTTGAGAGGCTCTTTTACCTTGCTTGGATAATGCTTTTACACGGTCTCTTTGAGTTGATTTCTCCTTGTGAATAATGTGCCTTTGTGGCACTTAAATCCTATATTTTTCCTACATAGGATAGATTAGTATGATGCGATATGATGTAAATGAAAGTGTGAATATAATACATTTTTGCACCTCATTTTGCAACCTTAGTTTTTTTTGTTTTAATGGCAGATTTCTTGTAGTCAATGGCATATTTTGAAGTTGTCTCCTTTGCCATATAACTCTCTCCTTTGCTTGGTTATTTTTTATAATAAACCCAAGCTAATAACCACATATATAGAAGCTTTTTTAGAAGTATTTTTTGCACTCATTATTTTTTCTGTAAATAGCCCTTAGTGCATCTCAAATTTGAGACTCACCAAGTCTAAGTTTGTATCTTATTTTACTGATTTTGATGGTGGATTTGTTCTCCACTCATTGGAGGAATATGATCTAATTTTGGTGGTTTCTTTGGGCCACAAAATATTGTAGGTTCTGTGAACCAAATAGTGTCTCTAGACACTTTGATAATCTGTTGGTTTTGTGCCCTTGATCTTTAAAAATCAACAAACACAAACTAACCCTTTTGAGAGTAACTGGTTAAATATCAACTAGTATAGTGCTAATGGATTAATAATACACTTTAATGGTAACAATAATCTCACCTTATTGCTCCTGTAAATAAAATCTCAAAATAATTTCAAATACACTTAATAATCTTTGCAAATTTTTAAGAGTAATCTATAATGAACCCTTAATGAATAATCTGCAATTTTCACTACAATCAATATTTTAGGATGTAGTCTTCTTGCTTTTTGGATAGATAATAGGTATGTGATAATTTTATTTCTTTAAAAAAATATCCAACTCTTATTTAATGTGCAAATATATCTTTAAAATGAACTCTCCTTCTTGTACTTTCCTTAAGACTATAATATAAGTCCTTTTCCTTTGCAACTCTAATCTAATTATGGTGCTTAATGGAATTTGATAATGAACCCTTATTTGAATTTTAACTAATTACACCCAAGTTGCTTACCTTTTAATGGCTTTTGTAGTAGATGTAGATCTTGGTATTTTGATTCACCAAGTTGTTGCCTTGTAATGGATGAATTCACAGCTTCTTGTTGGTTGTCCAAAATAGCTTCTTGCTTCACCAAACTATGGTCTTGAACATTTTGTCTTGAGCCTAGGTTTTGGTGGCTTGATCCTTCCAGTGATATTCTATTTTATGTTATAGATTCATAGAACTCTTATCTCTGAACTATGCCTTCTTGCTATGAGAGGAAATATCCAAATCTCTTGGATTTGGGAGGCTTCTTCTGTTTGAATTCTTCTTCAATATTCTTGTTAAATTTTGACTTCAAACAAGATCTTCTTCTTCTCAAGATTATAAATGTCTTAAGGTCTTCACTAGATTCTTCTTCTAGATTTGGAACTCTTTGCCAAATTATTCTTCTCTTGGGCTTGTCAAATAGCGATAATTATCCCAAGTCCTTCACTATTAGGAGCTTCTCCTTGGTAGTGGATTTCTCCAATGAGTTCTCCTAGGAACTCTTCTGATGATGCTTCCATGAGATCTACAACAAGGATCTCTAATCCTTCTTATTTTCCTCCTCGAGACCTCTCCAAGGTCTTCTATCTTACAGCTTCTTTGTTCTTCCAACTAAGACCTTTTATTCAACCTTCTACTTTCTGGAAGTGTTGGTGATGAGATCTTCTTCTTGGATCTCTAAAATATGTTACTTCTATGATAAGGAATAGGACTCTATTAGTCCCTTTCTATCTCTTCCAAGATTGGAATTTTTCCAATGAGACCTACTTTGGATCTCTTCAGCTTATTCTGAAATAAGTCTTTAAAAGGAGATCACCAATATCCTATTTTATGAACTCTTATCTAGATTCTATTATAAATTAGGGACTCTTCTTCTAAATTAGGAACTCTTATCTAAATTCTTCTTCGAAATTAAGGCTTCTATGGCCTTATTCTTCTGGATAAAGGCTTATGTGGTCTTTTCTACTTCTTCACTTTGTAGGTATTGATCTTGAATGGAGATCACCAATCTCCTATCTCCTCCTTGACTCATCTTCTGGAGTATCCTCTTCCTTGAGTCTACTATAAGGCTATTGTGTCTTTTCTTCACTTATACAATCTACAATATTTGCAGCTCTTGTAATGGGACCTTTCTTCGAGGTCTTTGAAATATTTAGTCTTCTCTTTGTTACTACAAGTGTTGGAATAATTTGAAGAAGATATTCTTCCTAGCTCTCTTATAGGAAGCTTCCCAACATTTTTTTGAATCTCCTCTTCTTGCAACAAGTTGTTAGAGACTGAAACAAAATATTTTATAATTATGGAGATAATAATATTCACTAGTTGATTTTTCAATCTAGTGGGTCATAGTCTTCATGATTTTTCCTACAACTCTATGTAAATACTCTAGCCAAATGTAATCTCATAATTTTTGTAACTAAGATTTATTTCAATTCTTTCAATATTTCTTGTGACTCTCTCTAATCCTAACTTGATTCACCATGGCTCTGATACCAATGTTAGATTTTGAGGATATATGTAGTGGGAGAGATTATCATAGGTCCTAATAAAATGCTGAAAATATGAAAGAAAGTAATTCTACAATATGAATGAAATATACTATAAATAGAAAGTTGTAAAAATAAAATGTAGTATGGAGGTGACGGTCACTTCATTAATATAAGCTAAATAACTACATTTTACTCCATACAAGAGTTCTACCACTATCTACTACTCTCTACTATAATTCACTTGATATGCTTGATATGAAATTGATTATGAACTATCACTATGAGGCCCTTTATATAGGAGGATAGATTCCTTGGCCAACACTCTACCTAGTTGTACAAGTGGACACCTTGCACATTGACACTTGTGCATTTATTACATTGCTTGAAGTAACTAGCTAACTTCCCCCTAAAGTAATCTCCTACTCTTTTTTTTTTTTTTTTGTGTGGAAAACATCCCAAAAGGGATGCCACTTTCGGGTAAGACCCAAGGAGGCAGGGGTATCCATTCCGCCAAAAATGCCCAGGACTCGGACCTGGCCTACCACCTTTGACATACTCAAGGAGCAAACAAACACACAAAACCAAATTAAAAAAAAGTAAATAACAACAAAAATAATAAAATAAAATAAAAAACATGCTCCTTGAGTGTGTCAAAACCAAAAGCACAACCAAACACGCACAATAAGATAAAAGAAACCACAACACAAACCACATAGAAAAACACAAGAACCACATAACAAAACACAAACAAGATAAAAACAACATAACACTACAAAGACATAACCCAAAAAAACATGAAAAATAAACACAACCAAAACCTAAAAAATAAAATAAATAAAATAAAAATAAAAACAATCAACAATAGACAATAAACAAAAACAAAAAACATAGAAAACACTCACACATAAAAAAATGAAATAACACAAACAAAGAGAAACCCAAGAACAAGAACGAAAAAAACACAAGAACAATAACAAAAAACATAAAAAACAAAACAAAACAAAACAAAAAAAACACAAGAACAACAAAAAACAACACAAAGAACACAAAAACAAAACAAAACAAAAGAACCCACCCACCTTAAAAAACTAAACAAAAAAACAAAGAAGACAAAAGGAAAAAAAAATGAACAAAAAAATGACCTATCTAGACTAGAAGACTATTAATGCAAGAATCAACAGAGGAAACAAAATAAAGAATAGAATGAGCTAGGGAACTAAAAAACTGAATGAACCAAAGAGAAACAAAAAAAAAAAAACAAGAAGAAACTAGGTACCTTTAGAACTGGAGCCATCCAAAGAAATGATAGAAAGAAGAGCTTCCCTAATTTGAGAAGCCCACCATATAGGAGGGTGGCCATAACAAGTAAGATCACCTTTGTCCAAAGCCCAATTAGCTAAAGCATCAGCACTCTTGTTTTGATCTCCGACCACATGATTGTAATCAACTTTCAAAAATCCCATCTGGATTAACCGAATCTTCTCAATAATTCTTTTTATTCTCCAATCCACCTTATGATTCTTAGAAGGAGTCTTCAAGAGATTAATCATAAGTTGAGAGTCAGACTCAACTAACACCTTTTCCCATCCAACCTTAGTAGCCTCCTGAAGGCCTCTAAGGATACCATACCCCTCAAGCAAGGTTATTGGAAAGAATACCCAAATTCTCAAGCAAAATTAAAAACCAGGGAGCCATCTGAAAGTCTACCAATTCCTCCCACACTGGCTTTTCTAGGGTTCCCTCTAGAGGCTCCATAAGTATTGACTTTTCCAAAATCCTTAGGAGGAGGTTGCCAATTTCTAGTCCTATCCATCTTACTAATACTCACATTCCCTTTAAGTTGGTTTCCCTTAGAAGGTTTAATATTCAATCTTTGCATCACTTGATCCCATCTTTGGTGGGAGTTTTGGGGGTGATTAAGGAGTTGATGGACTGATTCAACTAAGTTTGCTATGGTCTTTTGCCAAATATAGTGAATATCCTTCCTATCTTGATTAAAAATTCGGATGTTCCTTTCATTCCAAATATTCCAAAGAAGAATGGTAGAACCCATCCAAACTAACTGCCTAATAAAATTATCAACACCCTCTTGATTAGGCCAATCCCTCCAAAGTTGTTCAAAAGTGAAAAAATTGGACCACTATAAGCCAAGTAAAGTTGCCATTCTCCTCCATAGCTCAGAGGCTAAAGTACACTCAATAAAAATATGGTTGATATTTTCTACATTCTCTTCACACATTTCACATCTAAAAGGGCCATGAAAACCATGCTTCATAAGTTGCTCACCAATAAGCACCCTACGATGCAATAAAAGCCAATTAAAGAACCTCACCTTAGGCCAGAGCTTTTGAGCCCACAATTGAGAAAATATGTCAGAAGAATGGTTGGGATTATTATGGCATAAGGTCAAATAACCTTGAGCAACCGAATACTCACCCTTAGTAGTGTTGTTCCATCCAAAACAATCTTTTTCATGGGACCAAGAGAGGGATCTCATATGAAGGATGCCTTGGATATCTTGTCTTTGCCTTTCTGGGATTTGAATAGGCCAATCCTCAATAGGGATCCAATATCTACCAACCTTTGAATTACCAGTATGGTACCTATAGTAATTAGCCACATTTATCCAATTAGCTCGGTGAAGCTCCTCCATCCAAGGCCTCCAATCGGGAAATTGAGTTATCAAAGGCTTGTGACCATCCCAAGAATCTGTCCAAAAATTTACATGTTGACCATTATGAATGATCCAAAATAATTTTTTCTTTATCAAATCCTCACCAGTATTAAGAACTGCTAAAATGGGAGAACCTTTGGTAGGAAGTTGATAGCGAACAAGGTCTTCAGGACTTTTGTTCTCAGAATATTTAGCATGGAGATTATTGGCCCAAAGAGCATTGGGGTTATGCAACATCCTCCAATATAATTTAGCAGCTAAATCTTTGTTTTTATTAATTGAAGACCGGAATCCTAACCTCCCTTCACTCTTAGGAAGACATAAAGTATCCCATTTCACCAAGGCCCATTTTCTTTTCTCCTTAGTACCACTCCAAAGGAAACGATGACTTATTTGATCCAATTCTTGAAGAACAACCTTTGGGATATTCAAAACGGAAGAAACATAAATAGGAATAGATTGAAGGACTGATTTTACCAAGGTGATTCTACCCCAGAAGAAAGCCACTTGTTGGTCCACTTTCCAATTTTCTTCTTGACTTTGTCCAACAACCAATTCCAATCTTTATTTTTTTGCCTTTGAATATTTATGGGAATACCTAAATAAGTGATTGGAAGAGAGGTCTTCTTATATCTTAATTTATCCAAGACCATGGATTCCTATCTATCAGAGCAGTGAAAGAAAATAACTTTAGATTTGTCTTCATTGATCAACTCGCCCAATAGCCTTAGAAAAATAGCTAATGATTTGCTTAATATTAGAAGCTTCCTTAATCGTAGCTTTACCTAAAAGGGTAGAGTCATCCACAAATTGAAGATGAGAGATAGGTCTAGCTCCATGAGCAATGGTAACTCCCTCAAGGGTTTTGTTTTCCCTCTTTTTGGTTATAGTCCTACCCAAGCATTCAACAAGAATGATGAATAAATAAGGGGATAGCGGGTCACCTTGCCTAATACCTCTAGAAGTTGGGAAAGACTGAGAAGGCCTACCATTTATAAGAACTAAGTAGAAAACTGAAGAGATACATCCCATAATCCAATCCATCCAATCCTTAGAGAAACCAAATTGCCTCAAAACTTTGATAAGGAAGTGCCAATCCACTCTGTCATAAGCTTTGGATAAGTCTAACCGGATGAACATAGAAGGAGAATTTTGCATATCCATGGAATGGATGGCTTCCTGAGCAAGAACTATCTCATCTACTATTTGACGTCCTTCCACATATCCCCCTTTGCTCTGGGGAAATAATCTTATGCAAAAGAGGCTTCAACCTTTCTGCCATGATTTTAGTAATAATTTTGAGAAGAACATTACATAAAGCAATAGGTCTAAAAGCTGAGATATGATCAACCTCTTGAGCTTTTGGAACAAGAGTAATATAAGTTTTATTGATAACCTTCAAAATTTCTTTGGATTTCCTGGCTTCTTCCACCACCTCTAATAAATCAACATGAAGGATATCCCGGAACTCTTGGTAGAACTCAATAGGAAAACCATCAGGACTTGGGGTTTTCCCTTTTTGCATTTTAAAAACTACTTGTTGAAGCTCATTGATAGTAACAGGAGCAGTCAAAATAGAGTTCTCCTCATAAGTGATAAGAGAAGGGATTGCTTGAAGAACATTTTTTTGTGAAGCTGATTCAAGAGGAGTAGCAGCAAAAATATTGGAAAAGTAATCAACAACAATAGAGTTCATGCCATCCCAAGTATAAACAACATCTCCGGAATCTGATTTTAAGGAAGAAATAAAGTTGTGAGATCTTCGAGCTAGAAGAGATTTGTGGAAGAAATTTGTGTTTCGATCTCCTTCTTTGAGCCATTGAATTCTAGATTTTTGCTTCCATAAGATTTCTTCTCTTTTTTCCCATTCCTCTAACTGAGTTGTGAGTTTAATTTCATCTCGCACTTCTCTTCTCTCGTGAGGCCATCTAAACAGATTTTCTTATTCAAATTTTCAAGATGAGCAATAACTTCATGTTTTTTTTTATGAACATCCCCAAACTCTTTCCAGCTCCAAGTCTTGATTTTGGATTTAATGTATTGCAGTCTTTTGGCAAAATAGAACATCTTAGTCCCATGCCTAGGTTTACCTTCCTTCCACCATTGTTGCACACGAGGTCTGAAGGAAATTTCTCTAAGCCACATTAATTGAAAACGAAAAGGAGAGAAACTCACATTGGTTTTCCACATTTCCACCATGATTGGCCAATGATCCGAACCAGCATTATTAAGAGTCTTCACTTTAGGAATGTGACCATGGATTAAGAAATTTTCAGAGAGAAAAACCTATCCAATCTCTCCATTATACAAGCTAAGCCTTGCCTTCTGTTAGACCAAGTCATAAGGCCATTATCTCGGTTGGATATCCACAAGATGGAGGTTTGCAATATATTCGCTCATGAGGTCAAGTACTTTTGTCCAAATTTTTATTTCCCCCCTTCTCTCATCCAGAGAGAGGATGGTATTGAAATCTCCTCCGATCAAGATCCAAGATTTAGGAAAATGAGAGATAATATGAGTAATATCCTTCCACTGTCTTCTTTTTTCCTCCAAAGAAGTCGGGGCATAAACAAGAATGCAGAGCATAATCTGGTTGGAATGTCTACTTTGAATAGCTATAGCCAACAAACCCTAAATTCCAACCATATGGTGAATAACTACCTCTTTTGGGTCCCAAAGACAAGCAATGCCACCCAAAGTCCCTTGGGAACTGAGGGAAACCACTTTTCTAGCTGGCCAAATTTTACCGGCAATTAAGTCCATATCCTCCATTGACATCTTTGTTTCTTGAAGGAAAACAAGATGTGGATGATTTATCTGAATCATTCTTCTAATTTCATTTTGTTTTGAAAGACTCCCTTTGAGTCCTCTAATATTCCAAGTGATGATATTCATTAATACCAGGGCTAAAAATGTTGGTAAGGGCATTAATCTTACCTTCCTCTACAAGATTTTCACCTTCTTTTACCATATGATATTGATTGGTCTTGCGACCTACTTTTTGATTAGAATCCATCTTCAATTTTTTTTCCCTATTTCTTGACTTATTCCAATTGAATCTGAGATGGCTTCTAACCTTGAAGAATGCTCATACACGACCAAAATTTTACTAGATGGTTCAATGGAGTCTATATTGGGACCTGCATTATTTGAAGTTTTGACATTTGAAATATTGTTTTTCTTGTGTAAATTTTCTCCTTTTTTTTTTGTTGAAAACCTTTGATTTGTTGGTTTGTCTCTCAGTTCTTTCCTTCATATTTAAATTGTGTTTCTAAGATTTCAGTTTCCATTATTTCCTCTTCCTCACTTGGGACATCATTTGTGGAAAGGATTTCAAACATATTAGCAAATGACTTTGATTGATCCTTCATTACTGGTTTTTTCTCGAGTGTTCTTCTTCTTAGGTATTTGGAAACCTCGCTGAGTTTATATCTTCTTTATTTTGATCAGGAATTTTATTTGGGCAAGCACTGGCCAAATGACCATATTCATGGCAAATTCTACAACGAAAATGAATGTTCTCATAGTCCACTACTTGCTCCCAAGTGTCTTCCCCAAATTGTAATGTGATATTTTTAGGTAGGGGTTTGTCAAAATCCATTAAAACACAAATTCGAGCATAAATAATATGTTCAAAATTTTGAGTACAATCAGCAGTCATCATAAAAGTTCCTAAAGAGTTTCCAATTGAAGAAAAAATATTAGGATTCCAAAATTCAATAGGGAGGCCAAAGAGTCTAACCCACACGGGAGCTATAGAAGGCATCTCTTCTTTGGCTTTAAATTTAGTATGCCAGGGCTTCATGAAAAGCCCCGCCCTTCCAAAAAACCAAGGACCCCCTTGAAAAGTTTTCTCTCTATCTTCATTATTAGAAAATAAAACAAGAAAATAACCATTTGGATAAATAGAGATTTGTAACTCACCTTTAGTTTTCTAGCTTTTTGCAACCCAGACTTTGAAAGAAGATAGACTCGAACGAAAACCCACGAACCGACAAATTAGTCCTCTTTTTTCCAAATCTTCAATGCCATCCGAATGTTACCCATATCAAGCTTACCAATAGGAGTTCCATTAGTCGCTTTAAGACATCCTGACTCTGTTTTCTTGGGATCAATCTTAGGCATTCTTAGAGGTTTATGAGAAGCCCTAATATTGATATTAGCATTGGGCTAAGGCTATCCACCACGAAGGGCATCCCTAAAATTCATTTTTGGGACTGAGTCTTCAAAATTCTTACCCTTGACAAGGGTTTTCACAGTAGAATTATTTTGTGGGTGCACCTTAGCACCAGATTCACTTGAGATATGAGCCATTTTTTGATCAACTACTTGAAACTTATTTTGTGGTCTCTTTAATCCTTGCCCTAGACGTCGTGGAAAGGTATGATTTTCACTTTTCTTTTGTGCAGCAAATTGGAAGCCGTCGTCACTCAAGTTCACAGTATGATATGTTAAAAGACAAATTTCTAACCCATCTTGTATCCCCTACAACATTTCCTGTTAAAATATTGAGCATAAACCATAAAAATATTGGCCTCTAGGGCCCGAAGGCCCTAAAAACCAACCTCTGGAGCTGCTTGCACTCAACCTAGATGAAACCCTCGCATAGTCGCTTGCCAAATATATCGTTCACACATAGGTATGCGCTAGGATCTATGTTACTCCAAATGATATAAAAATTGGTGGAGATGTTCTAGGGTTTTTTAGGCATCTACCCTCAAAATTTCAGCTCAATCCGAGTTCGGATGAGTGAGATATGGCCGAAACGAGTTTGGTAGTTTGGGCAGTCCTGTGAAAAACGTCTAATCCAAGGAAAAACATCACATTCTTGTTATTGATATCAAAGGATTGATGTCGTAATCTCCTACTCTAACTATGTACCAAAGGTGGTACATTTACATGACCTAAAGGATGTAATATACTCTACCTCTAACATTAGTGTTTAATTTCATATTGAAAAATTTTAAATTTTTGAAGGCATTTGATATAGAAGGATTTGATTGTGGATACTTAACAGTTTGAAGAAGATGAAGAATATCTTTGATAGAAGGGTAAACGAAGAATATATTTGATAGAAATACATAGTTGGATATGCTTTAATTAACTTGTTAGAAATGTAATGAGAGAAATGTAATATTTTGTTTTCATAATGGGAGTGGCCCCCAATAGAAGCCACACATAGCTTATTAAAAAACAATGTATTACAAAATACAAACACATGTTGGGATAAAAATTATATAAAGAGATGACTTAAGGAAGGATATAGAAATAACAATTTATTCATGATGCACCTACAGTAGATTTATACTTTCACTAAATAGAAAATATTTCAATTCTATAAAGAATAAGAATTAAAAAAGAAAAATATAATAGGAAGGAATAAATTCATTATTCAAAACATATTCTATTAAAATTTGCAAAAGATAATGAGACTGAGGGTAAAATATCATATCAATTATTATACAATGATAGAATGAAATCTTGATGACAAAACTATTTATGGAGTTGTAGGAGGCAACACTTGGCCCTAATGAATTTCTTGTAATTTTGTTTCAAAATTTTTAGAATTTGTTCAAGATTAATATCTTAGCTATGGTTGATGAAGCTAGGAAAGAAAAGCTGCAATAAGTGAGATCAATTCCATATTCATTGCATTGGTTCCCAAGAAAGACAAGATAAAATGTTTTGATAAATTTTGTCCAAGCCTTTTTAATATGATTTATAAGATAGCTTAAAAAATTATGGTAAATAGATTGAAAAATATTTAGATTGTATTATCTTATAGGAACAAGTTGGTTTGGCTTATGGTAAACAAACTCTTAATAGTATAATAATTGCACAAAATCCCATAGATTCTATTTGAAAAATAAAGTGTGCTTACAAAATTAGATATAAACAAAGCATATGATAGTATTTATAGGATTTTTCATATTATTTAAAATAAAAAATAGTTTTGGTCAATGTTGGCTTGAATGGAGTAAATGCTATTATATAGCACCAAAATATTTTATTTTGATCCATGGATTCTTATTGGATACTTTCAATTATCCTTTTGACTCCACCAAAGTGATCCACCATCTACTTGTATTTTTGTTATTCTTGTTAAGGCATTGGGGGTAACTTTCTCAAATATAATATTGGAAGAAAATATAAAAAGGAATTTATATTGCAAAAAGTATGGCCCCTTTAATCAAATGATAGGATCTCAACTAGTTAAATAATTTATTTTCAAGGTATATAGTAGGTTCAAATCTTCTCGAGCAATATATTCATAATTGCCAAAATATTATTGTAATATTATGATAATGTAGTCATTATGTAATACAAATAGGGCCCATTTCATTCCCATATAACCAATTAAAAAATAAATATCCCTTCAAATATCATCTCTAGTTTGTTGATAATATTTTTCTTTTAGGGAATCTCTTTGTAATTAACATCAACGAATATATCTATACCTTTATCTAATAAAGGAAAGAAGGATATATGGGAGTTAGTAATGGAAGGTAGGAAAGGTATGTTCCTAACCATTTATGGAAGAATATGACTCCTAAATACTACATTATAATCTCTCTCTCTCTCTCTCTCTCTCTCTCTATATATATATATATATATATATATATATATATATATATATATATATATATATATATATATATATATATATGATATTAATTTGAAGATTGATAGTAGGTATAACATTCAACATTGATAAAATTTAATGAAATATTCTTTAAAAATATGTGAGAAAAAATTCACGTTTATGCTTTATAAGTGGGATAGGATTTGCAAATGAAATAATATTACATATGTAGGGTTGTTGACAGGGTTTATAAATTTTGACATTAGGGAACATATATGGTTGGAGATTATTTAAATATCAATGGAAGAGTTGGACAAAAATATTGCTATAAAATATATAGATTGTATTGATGCAATAAAATATTTAAGATAGAAGCCCTACATAGGTGCTTGGAAAATTGGAACTTCATATAAAAGACTTTAAAATTAATCAAAAAACATATTAGATGGTCATCCAATTAGCATTTTAGCTTGCAAAATGTGAATTCCAACATTATATTAATGTAAGAAATAATAATAGATCATGGCTTTCTACCAACAACCTAGTTGGAGAGGACCTCAAACAAATAGTAAATAAGACTTAAATAATTATGCTTCAAGAATTCTAGTTCCCTATATTTACATGGAAGGATGAGTTGGTCTAAAATCTATCGTGATATGGTAGATACTTAGTCAAGTTGGATCTATATAAGGATTTTGTCCAATTATAATTTTCTAAATCTATTTTTTTTTCTTAAAAGAGCATTTGGTCGCTAGATGCCTTACCTAAGTCCTTATCATTTCTTTGGTTTACATTTTGAAGCAAAATTCTTACATTTGATAGTCTACAAAGAAGAGGATATAATGGACCCTTTAGGTGTGACTTGTGTAAGAAGGATCTTAGAACATCAAATAATTTACTTCTTCTTTGTCACTTTTCTTACATCATTTGGGGTTGCTTTTTCAAAAAAATGAGAAAATATCAAATAGATCCATTAATATTGAAAACATTGATTAAATGTTGGATTAATTATCTCAAAGATAAATGACTATGCATTCTATGGAGGATTTGTCTTGTCATTGTTTCTTTGAATATATAGCTTGAAGAGAGTAATATGATTTAAAAAAACAAATCCTACAATCACGTCCAAGTTTAGAATCATATTGTTATCTCTTTTACATAATATTTATTGATATGCTCGTTATGAGAAGTCTTATTTATGAAAAAAGATGTTTTAGCCTCTTGTTTTATATATAATAATATATTTAACATAAATGTATATATATATATATATATATATATATATATGATAAAATGAAAATATTCAAAAATTAAGTTCATCAAAATTAATTTTAATGTTACTTATAAAAGCTAACTTGACCTTTAGATGGTGGCATAGAAAGATGCATTTCAACCAGGCACCCAAAACATTACCATGAACTCTTTAAGAAATATTGCCCAGGCCATGGGGAAGTTATTTGAATGCATTAAAGTTATTGTCCATAAGAAATAATTTTAAAAAAATATATTAATGGTGAAAAAGTAGGGTAGTGAAGGGTCCCAAAACCTTTTACATTAGAGGAGGTAGAGAAAGAGAAGACCAATAAAGAACAAACCAGCCTCCAAGACCAAAATATCAGAAACTAAACCCAACATCTACCCAAGAGAACACAAGAGAAATATAATGCCATGATACAACATAGACTAGCCCACCATCCAATAGGGCATAAAGGATAATTTTTGTTTCAACTTTATTTTAGAGGCACCAAAGATCCAGCTCTATTTTTGCATAATACTGGAAGGGCAACAAATACATCAAGATGCAGATAACAAAACCCCAATCCCAGATAGCAAAGGTGAGGGTAATACATCAAGCATATTTCCTGAGAAAGGAAACCAACAGGGAGAGAAAGGACCAGCCCCTCAAAAAATATCCCCTAGAGAGAGGATCACTACAACAAAGGAGACCTCATCCAAGTAGAAAGACAATAAAAAGACCCACTGGATAGGTAGGCCTAATGCTTCTAAAGCAACAATTGTCATTAATCGTGGAGGTAAATTGTATTTCCAAATGCTGAATTAGCCATTATCCACACTCAAATTGGCCATAATATTAGTAGTCTGGTTACCTTCCCTATAAATATGCTCAATTTTAACTTCTAACATACCTTCTAGAATATTTTGTTTCCTTAGTAATATTTAATATGAAATAATTATCAATCTTTCTTGCTTGCAAATCCTGAATGACGTTTATGGAACCACCTTGTACGAGAAATATTCTGAAGTGCCTCTCAAAAACTTGATGAACACCTAAGAAAATCACTTTAGCTTTAGCTAGGTGGTTGGTCTGAATACCATAATCTTTGGCATAAGCCCAAATGACCTCACCATTATCATTTTGACAACACCCCCTCCACTAGTCCTCTTGAGGTTACCTTTGGTAGCCCCATTAAAGTTTAGAATGATCCACCTTTTATCTGGTTTATTCCATCTAGTAGATACTATTTTTTGAATAGTGGTTGAAGACCCTAGATTCAATTTCCAACTAACAACAACCCCTTTCTCCACAACTTTCTCCCTACCATTTCCAACAACAAAGACAACCATATTATTCTCAATAGCATATTTAATCCTTCTAAATACAAAGGATTCATCCCTAATAATATTCTTGAAAGTTCTTTTATTCCTACCCCACTATATACCCCATAAAAAATTAGGAAGAATCGGGTCCCACACCCTAGTGAGGTTGTGACTGATGAAGAGGGATTTTCACTAAGTGAAAAGTTCCTTGAAATCTCAAGGTAACATCTATTTGATAGAAAAATAATCCATTAAAGCATTGAGCACCTTATTTGAGAAATCACAATGGATGAAAATATGATCCACAAATTCAATATCCTTAGAACACAAGAGACAAATATTGGAAATATGGAAGTCTTTCTTACATAAATTATCAAGAGTCAAAGTTCTGTTTTGTAAACACAACCATAAAAAAATTCAATCTTTGGGATCAAATGAGGATACCAAACCCTTTCCACTAAAAAATATCCTCCCCTGGATAATGTTTGGGCCTCATATGTAGTATTGACAAAAAAAGGCCTTTAGGATTTTGAGTCCATAGAATAAAGTCCCTATCATTTAATTGAGGAAGAAAGTACTGTTGTAGCAACATGTTCAAATTTTCCAAACTTTGAAGGATCTAAATATCATCTGTATGTAAATTCATCTACTTTCAAATCCTCTTGCCATTAGTGATGATTATATAATCAATTAATTTATCTCCGTATTTTAGTGACAAAGGATCCTTAAAACCATAAAAATTAGGACTAATAAATAGGGGTTTAGGAAGAATACAAGTACCCTAATAGAAGAACACATCCTTGCCATTCCTAATCTACCACCACGTCCCCTCTGTAACTAAATTTCTAACCCCTAGCAAACCATTCTAAATCATAGAGCCCCTAGGAGGAGCAACACTTCTAAAAAAAGGAATGTGATTTTCTAGATACTTACCTCTCATAATATCTTTCCATAGTTGATCCTTCTTAACACATAATCTTTGGGCTATTTTTACAATCAATGCCTTATCGAACAAGAACAAATTTCTAATCCCAAGACCACCTTATTTCTTAGAAGAGCAAACCCTATGCCAAGATACAAGGGACACTCTCTATTTATCCTCCACCCTAGCCCACAAAAGTCTCCTAAATATTTGATCCATCCTACTAACTTTGAAAGGCATTTTGAAAAGAGATATATAATAGATAATAATACTTTTGAGGGTAGCTCGAAGCAATTGCAACTTACTTTCTTGGATCAGGAGATTACCTTTCGACCCAACTAACTTATGTTGAATCTTATCCAACACAAGAGACCACAACTTCTCCTTAGTACTACTAGTGAACAATGGCATACCTAGATATAAATAAGGAAGGTTAGAAATGCCAAAACCAAAAATCCCTACAACTCTATGCTGAAGTTGCCCCCCAGTATTCAAAAAAAAAAATTTGACTTTTATGGAAGTTAATTTTTGGGCTAGAAGCTTTCTCATACATCTACAAAATATTCCTGAATTTCTTATCCTCTCTCATAGTAGCCTCACCAAGAATTACAATGTCCTCTACAAATTATTGATAAGAAACTGCCTCCGCAATACCAACAGGTCTAATACCCTTAATCTTAGAGGACAAGGTAGCAGCAAGAATTGATCTTCCTAAAGCTTCATCCATCAAAATTAAAATATATATAGACAAGGGATCACCTTGCCTAATATCTCTTTGACCCCTGAAAAACCACTCGAAATATCAATAATAATGATAGAAAATTTAGCAAAGGAAATACAAACTTTAATCCACTTCCTCCATAGATCCGTAAAGCTGAATTTTTGCAACACCTTGTCAAGGAACTCCCACGAGACCCTATCATAATCCTTTTGCACATGAATTTTATGAAGCATTCCAACCAACCTGCTTTTGGACATCAAATGTAAAGTCTCATGAACCATGATGATCCCATACACAATCTACCTACCATGAACAAAAACACCTTGAAGAGGAGAAATCGATATGGGGAGAAGCTTTTTTAACCTATTAGCAAATGTCTCAGTAAGCAACTTATATAGGGTATTGCATAAGCTAATAGGTCTGAAATCCCTTAGAGAAGAGGCACCATGTTTCTTCAGAATCAAAACAATAAGGGTAGTATTCCATACCTGCAACAAAGAGGAAGAAGATTAGAATTCTCTTAAGACTTCCAAAATATCCAAACCAAGAAGGTACCAAAATATTTGAAAAAACCAACTGAGAACCCATTTGGCCTAGGCTCTTTATCCTTATTCATACTAAATAGGTTTATCCTAATATACTCAATATAAAATGGGGTATTCAAAGCATTATTCATATTATCCATAACCACCTAGGGAATGTTCCTGAGAAGTTTCTCTGAAGCATCCCCATCTTCTTCCTTGTCTCTAGAAAACAAATCCTGAAAGAAGGATATTGTGGTAGTAGCAATTTCTTCCACATCTTTAAGGCATTAACCATATTCCAATATAATTTCTCTTATTTTATTAGCACTCCTATGTTTCAAGGTTGAGAGGTAGAAAAAATTGGTATTCCTATCCCCCTCCTTAAGCCACGTAGCTTGATATTTTTACCTCCAAAAAGACTCCTCGTTGGCAAGAATATTATGAAATTTTGCAAAGTAATTTTCTCTTTGTTGGCCAGATCCTCTGACCAACCTTCACTTTGGCATTTTTCCTCAATTTCTTATAATTTTTGAAATATTTTTTGCTTCTTATTGAAGAGGTTTCCAAAAACCTCTTAATTCCACCTCTTCAAGTTAGCTTTGATGGTTTTTAGCTTATTGGCCAGTTGAAACATCTTAGTATCATAGACATCCAAATTCCACCAAGCCTCAATCAAGCCTTCAATATTTGAATGAGAAAGCTACATTGTCTCAAACCTGAAAGGATAACCTTTCAAATGTTTCTTGTCTAAGGATGGTTTGTGAATGAATCGAATAAAAGTAAAAGCTATTATGGATTGGCCATCACCAAGAAGTATGTTTGAGACAAGAAGCTTCCATGGTTTGGCAAGTTTTTAAAGGAATTTTATCAAAAAATTTAGTGGAATTTGTGCTCCAATCATGAAAATAATAAGGGGTGATAGGCATGAGTTCAAATGAATGATTGTAGAGAAGAACTTCCAAACCTTGAAATATAAAGTCATAAAATAGTCAATTTTATAATTTTTTTACTTTAAAAAGGTTTTCCATGTAGATTATGATTTAAGCGAAATAACCATTGGAGGAGTTTTCAACCTAGAAGCTAAGAACACTGCTTATTTCAATGAAAAGTTTAATGAAACCAAGAGAAAATTTTTTAATTTATGTTCAAGAGTTTTGTGCTATTGTGTAAGCACTCAATAAGTGGAGGCATTACTTGTTATCAAAAGAGTTTATGTTTTTTATGGATCATCATGCTTTAAAATTCATTAAGAGATAAAAAAAATCGATCCAAAGACATGTGAAATAGATGGAGTATCTTCAAAGTTACTCATTTGTATTGAAACATAGAATTGGTAGTTCAAATTAGATAGTTGATACCTTAAATAGAAGAAGTTTTTTTATGAATGCAATGAGGATTGAAGTTGTTGGATGTGATGCTATGAAAGAGCTTTATATAAATGATTTATATTTCAGAGAAGCTTTGGAAACATGTAATAACCATACTATAGGAGTTTGGAAACCATGGCTTGATTATTTTATCCAAGAGAGATTAGTATTCAAGGGGTAACAATTATGCATATATACCATGAAGCTCAATGACATAGAACTTGATAAAAGAAAAACATAGTGGACTTGTTGGACATTTCAGCCATTAAAACCATAGGATAACTTTGTGAAAGTATAATTGGTTGGGAATGAATACAGATGTAATAATATTTGTGCAAGGTTGCCAAGTTTGTTAACATGCTAAGGAAAGAAGCCAAAACACCAAGTTGTATCAACCATTACAAATACTAAAAAGGCCATGGGAAGACATAAGAATGGGCTTTGTCTTCGATTGCCATGAACACAAAATGGAAATGACTCAATTTTTGTTGTTGATAGATTTTCAAAGACGTCATATTTTATGCCTTGCAAGAAAATAAATGGTGTTACTCATATTGTTGATTTATTTTTTAAAATTGTAAGACTACATGTTTTGTCGAAAAGCTTTGTGTCAGATAGAGATACTAAGTTTGTAGGTCATTTTTGGCATATTTTATGAAATAATTTGGATTTAAAATTGAGTTTTAGCTCAGCTTATCACCACACACAAATGGATGAACCAAAGTTATGAACAAAAGCCTTGGAAATTTGTTGAGGTGTTTAGTTGATAAGAAGCCAAAATTATGTGACACTATCTTGGCCTAAGCAGAATTTGCATATAAAAAATTAGTCAATATAAGTATGGGTAAGAAACCATTCTAAATTGTGCATGGAATTCATCCAATAGGTGTGGATGAGTTGTTGAGTAGAGATGATTTATAAAGACTAAGTGCAGTAGCAAAGAACTTTACCAATTACATGCATGATTTACATCAAGATGTGAAAGATGATTTATAGAATAATTTCATAAAATACAAGTAATATGCCTATCTCAAGCATAGGACACAAGAATTTGAGGTTGAAGACTTGATTTTGGCTCATTTACAAAAGAAAATATTTTCTAAATGCACTTACAACAAGCTAAATTGATAAAAAATATTGGACCTTGTAAAGTCTTAAAGAAGTTTTTAGTTTATGCCTATGAAGTCAAACTTTCAAAAGGAGTAGATATATCTCCAATATTTAATGAGGCCAATTTGTACCCATACTATGACAAACCAATAGATATAATGAAGAAATAATTTTTGATTTTTTGATAGAAGAATGAATACAATAGATGGAAAAGAACTATTAGGATGAAATTGAGGTAATAATAGGTTCTAGAGTAGCCAAAATGATAAGAAAAAAAACATTATGAGTATTTTGTCAAGTGGAGAAATCGAGTAGTTAAAAAAGCAACATGGATGAATGCTTCCAAGATTGCTAAGTATAGAGTCTTAGTTACAAATTTCTAAAATGTTCATTAAATTTTGCTCATGAATCATTTCCTCGTACCCAACATGTATGATGTGGGAGCATCCAACACAAAACAGTTATGAATGAACTATTATAACAGGTCATTTTGGTAACTACATCTCATATGTATAAAAGGAATATTTTTTACAAGAGAGAGAGGAGTTGGCAAGCACAAGAGCATATGAGATAGATACAATGCATTTTAACATGTAATCAAATAGCATATTAGCAATATAATTAATGATTTTTTTCCAATCTATTTTATGTATGATGTTGAATGGTGAATGTTTGTTCTTTTGGAATAGTGTTAGATTGCACAAGTTGGTGTGTGCAAGATTATAGGTGAAGAGTGGTTGTAATCCAAGCAAAAACATCACGGAGAGTGACATTTGAGTCTAATGATCATAATCAATTACCATTCCAATTGTTGATAGCACAAATAGTTGGTCGAAATTCCATCATTCAAGTGAAATAACTCGACCACCATTCAAGTGTAGACATACATAGTTCAAGTGGAGAATACACATATCATTCAAGTGAAAGCACAATTTAAACAAGAGTGTGATATTTACTCAAGGGGAAGTGTAATTGCCATCTAAATAACGTTTTCCTATCATATGTCAATTGAATATTGCCGTCCAACCATACATTGTATGATTGCCATCACACAAGAAGTTATATAGAAAGGTGCCAAAAATTCAATATTCATCATGTAATTCCATCAAGAAGATATCCATCTGAGTAGGGAACCATCTAGCAAGGTGTTATCAAGTTAGGAGTCATCATGCAATGTTGTCATTAAGAAAGTTGTTTGAGTAAGGAGTCATCTAGTAAGGTCCTATCAAGTTGGGAGTTTTCGTATAATATAATCATGACATCTAATAGTATGCCATAGTACAACATACCATCTAGGAAAGTGTTTTTCATAAAGGGTAACATGGATACAATTCAGGTGAAACCTTGGTGTTATTGAAGTTGAGAACATTCTTGCTGCTAGGGGAGGACATTGTTCAATTGACCCTCTCCTTCTAGACTACATGAACAATCTCAAAATATTTTAATCCCTTAAACAACCACATCATTTTTTTATTTGGTAGAGGAAGGAGTTTTGAAAGGTTCCCTGAACCTTTTACATAAAATAGTTGAAAGATACCCAAGAGAGAGACAAAAAACCATCACTAAAAAGATCTACAAGGATCCAAACAACAAAAGGGGATCTTGACTAAGGAAAATCATAGCCAAAAAATCTTAATATGACAAGCACAATGGATAATTCCTATGAGGGAGGAGTAGCCAAGAATCAAATTTGAGTCTTGGAGAGAGGGCGCTTCAATGTTCGACTTCTTTGGAAGCACTAGAATCTGAGTCTTCTATATTTTTCTCAAGTTTTCCAAGGAGTGGGTCCACTTCATCTATGTAGTAGACTATCATTGAAGGCCTCCCAGTGGCTTCCTTATTAGCAAGGTAAAATAGAGTTCAAGACCATCAACACAATATAATAAAAGGCAAGAGCCACTTAGCATAGTGACACATAAAGAGTGTCAGAAGGATAAAAACAATGACACATCAACTAGGGTAAAACATGACCAAAAAATACAAAACACATGATCACAAAGCAAGCCCAAGAAAAATCCTCAAGGACGATTGAACTAAAGGTCAAGGAAGACTATGACCATGGATGAAAAGGAGAGCAAACCAGTGAGGATGGGAACCAAGACTACCAAATTAGATTAGAGAAAAATAAGGTAATGCAGGAGACAAAAGGAAAACCCTTAGAGAAAGAAAGGGATCAACTTTACAAAATAGGGTTCATAAAAAACCAAACGAAAAAAAGTAGAAGAACAACAAAGCATAGCAATATGGAGAGACTTCAAGGAGGAGGAAGAAAAGACAATATATTAAGTAAAGTAATTAGAGTCTTGATGGGAGGCTTGAATGAGCACCAAGGGGAACTCATTCCTCCAAACAATGAGGTCATCCTAAAGAATACCAAGGTTTTCCATAATATTGATTGCTCTGATACCTTCTCTATAAATATAATTGATTTGGTAATTCTATAGGAGTATAATGCTGGATTTTACCTCCTCCAATAGGTCATAAATACTTTATATTAGGGGATGGGAGGCTTTAAGGGTGTTAACAATATTTAGAGAATCCCCTTCAATGATAACCTTCTTAAAATTTAATTTTTTTAAGAGATTGACTCATTGGAAAAGGGCTTTGGCTTTAGTAAAGTGATTGGATTGGAAGCCAAGATTTTTTGCATAAGCCAGAAGAATTTCCTTTTTGACACCTTTGATAACACCTCCAACTCCAAAGAATTTTGGGTTCCCTTTTGCAGCTCCATTGAAGTTGATTTTTAGCCATTTAAGGGGGGAGGGTTCCATTTGGCTTGTGAATAGATAAGCTTACCAGGATCAAGTAGAAGGGAATTCTTATTAGGGATGCCAAGTTGTTCAACGATACAAATATTCTCCTATAAATATAAAGTATTCAAAAGTGACATTACCTTAACAAAATCAATGACAAGACAATCTCAAAAATATTTTTATCCCTCGAACAACCACATCATTATTTTATATATAACTTATTACTATTATTATTTTGTGTGAATATAGAGTTAAACGTAAAGTATTTTTTAATTAATGCAAGGTTACTGGTCATATGAGAAGACCCTAATGGAGGATGTTGTTTATCCAATATATGGTTTTCTAACCATACTCAAGTTATTGAGACTTAATAAATAACCCTATGTACCATAGGATTTGAACTTTGGACTACTGTTAAGAAGTTTAAAGTCTCCACCATTAAGCCCACTAAGGTTGTACAGAGAAAATACTACATCTAAAATCTAATATCCCTTAAATATAAAGTGAAATAAAATATATTAAAATACAACAATTTAAAATTTTAAGATACAAAAAAGCTTTTTCAAGACTAGTAAATCATACTACCTAGACAATACCATATTATGTGTAATATTTCAATGTAATGACCTCTATCTAACCTATAAACCATAATAGAGAGAATAAGATTCTAATTTTTATATGCTAGGTGAATAATGAAGGTTTACAACCCTGAATAAATATTATTCATGACTATGACTAAGACCTTTACTAAGAAAATAAAATTCTATAAATGGTGTAGGATTTCACATCATGGATGTAGTACCTCTATATATATATATGAATTAATTAATTACAATGAAGGACAACCTGTGGGGTATACCATCATGGGAAGTCCTTGGATTTTCATCCAACAAACACAAGTTCAAACCTTGACACGAGGGGGTCGAGACCCCTCATAAAACCTGAGTAAACTCAAGTTTTTGTGCTAGAAGAAGTGTTCGCGCTAATACGAAGAGTGAAACACATAAGTTATGTGGTTTTTTTGTGAGAACTATGGATGATGTTGGAGCCATAATGCATGAACTGGAGATCCTAGTCTTATGAAGACCACCTATAAATCTAAACTATCATGCAGAGAGCCAAAAGCAAAGGAGAATTTTTAAACAATAAACTCTAGGATTGTATATTACGATGGGAGGAGTATGTGCTACTTAGAGTGGAGGAGGATTTAATTCTTTTTGCAATATTGAGAGCTTGAAATATGGAAATATAGCATTGGGTTCATCTAGTGTATCAATGTTTCAAACCCTTACCATGAATGTGATAAATATTGTTTTTGAAAAATTACCAAAGCAAATGAATGTCAAGAGAAAGAAGAGGCATAAGAAAGAATGATGTTTATCCAATATATGGTTATCTAACCATACTCAAGTTATTGAGACCTAATAAATAACCCTACCTACCATAGGATTTGAACTTTGGACCACTGTTTAGAAGTTCAAAGTCTCCACCATTAAGCCCACTAAGGTTGTACATACAAAAATTTAATACTACATTTAAAATCGCTAATATCCCTTAAATATAAAGTGAAATGAAAGACATTAAAATACAACAATTTAAAATTTTAAGATACCAAAAAGATTTTTCAAGACTATTAAAGCATACAACCTAGACAATACCATATTATGTGCGATATTTCAAAGTAATGGCCTCTATCTAATCTATAAACCATACTAGAGGGGATAAGATTCTAATTTTTATATGCTAGGTGAATAATGAAGGTTTACAACCCTGAACAAATATTATTATGACTATGACTATGACCTTTACTAACAAAACAAAATTCTATAAATTATGCAAGATTTCACATAATGGATATAGTACCTCTCTCTCTCTCTCTCTCTCTATATATATATATATATATATATATATATATATATATATATATATATATATATATATATATATACATACATATATATATATATATATATATATATATATATATATATATACATACATATATATATATATATATATATATATATATATATATATATGTATGTATGTATATATATATATATATATGTATGTATGTATGTATATATATATATGTATGTATGTATACATACATACATATATATATATACATACATACATACATATATATATATACATACATACATACATATATATATATACATACATACATACATATATATATATATATATATATATATATATATATATATATATATATATATATATATCTGAATCAATGAATCATAACCTATGAGGTATACCATCGTGGGAAGTCCTTGGGTTTTCATCCAACAAACTCAAGTTCAAACCTTGATACGAGGGGGTCAAGATCCCTTATAAAAACCCATGTAAACTCAAGTTTTGGTTCTAGAAGAAGTGTTTTCACTAATAGGAAGAGTGAAACACTAAAGTTGTGTGATTTTTTTATGAGAAGTATGGGTGATGTTGGATCCACAATGCATGAATTGGAGAGCCTAGTCATCTGAAGGCCACCTATAAATCCAAACTATCATATAGAGAGCCAAAAGCAAAGGATAATTTGTAAACACCAAACCCTAGGAGCTATAGAGTACGATGGGAGGATTATGTGCTACTTAGAGTGGCAGAGGATTTAATTCTTTTTACAATATTGAGAGCTTGAAATATGGAAAAAGAGCAGTAGGTTCATCTAGTGTATCAATGCTTCAAACCCTTACCATGAATGTCATAAATATTATTTTTGAAAAATTGCCAAAGCAAAGGAATGTCAAGAGAAAGAAGAGACATAAGTAAGTGTGATGTTTATCCAATATATGGTTATCTAACCATACTCAAGTTATTGATACTTAATAACTAACCCTACCTACCATAGGATTTGAACTTTGGACCACTGTTTAGAAGTTCAAAGTCTTAACTATTAAGCCCACTAAGGTTGTACATAGAACAATTAAAAATTTTAAGATGCAAAAAAGCTTTTTCAATACTATTAAAGTATACAACTTAGACAATACCATATTATGTGCAATATTTCAATGCAATGGTCTCTATCTAACCTATAAACCATACTAGAGGGGATAAGATTCTAATTTTTATATGCTAGGTGAATAATGAAGGTTTACATCCCTAAACAAATATTATTCATGACTATGACTATGACCTTTACTAAAAAAATAAAATTCTATAAATTGTGTAGGATTTCACATCATGGATGTAGTACCTCTATATATATGTATGAATGAATGAATGACAACGAAGGAAATCCTGTGGGGTATACCATCATGGGAAGTCCTTGGGTTTTTATCCAACAAACACAAGTTCAAACCTTGATACGAGGGGGTCGATACCCCTCATAAAAACCCATGTAAACTCAAGTTTTGGTGTTAGAAGTTTTTGCGCTAATACAAAGAGTGAAACACTAAAGTCGTGTGGCTTTTTTGTAAGAACTATGGGTGATGTTGGAGCCATGATGCATGAACTAGAGAGCCTAAACATCTGAAGGCCACCTATAAATCCAAACTATCATACAGAGAACCAAAAGCAAAGGAGAATTGGTAAACAAATAACCCTAGGAGCTGTAGAGTATGGTGGGAGGATTATGTGCTACTTAGAGTGGAGGAGGATTTAATTCTTTTTGCAATAATGAGAGCTTGAAATATGGAAAAAGAGTAGTGGGTTCATCTAGTGTATCAATCCTTCAAACCCTTACCATGAATGTGGTAAATATTGTTTTTGAAAAATTGCCAAAGCAAAGGAATGACAAGAGAAAGAAGAGACATAAAAAAGTGTGATTTGGGAGGGAGTGCAAGCTAGGAAAAATTGTGAATTGGGAGGAAGTAGAAATTGGGAGCAAGTGTGAGCTAAGAGGGAGTGAAATCCAAGAGCAATCTCCAATATCTAGTATGGAAATAAAGTTATATTTGAAAGCCCTAATGGAAATTCAGGATGTCCTAGCTAGAAGTATGGATGCCCAAGCTAAAGATAAGTGGAAGAGAAAATATATGGTAAGTTTTTCCAACTAATAGATGTTACACCAAAAGTGACTATCAAGGATGATATGATTGAGCATGATATAACAATTCTAAAAAATAGAGGGTTAAATTGTAAGTTCGGTAGATCCTGGTCATGGATTTTAGATATTCAAGATTGGATCAAGTGGAAGTGGGGATTGAATTCAAATTACTCTATAAATTTTCTTCCTAAAGGTTTTTTCCTAATCCTATTTTCTAGTTCAGAAATCAAGAACAAAATATTGAGTGGTGGCACATGGTTTGAAGGGAGAGATACCCTTTATTTAAGACCATGGAATAAAATTTCTTATGTTGAGACAAAATCTATTAAGAATATTTGAGTTTGGGTTAGTTTTTTTGGACTTCCATATTAGCTTATCAAGAAGGATGTTCTAAAAAATATTGAAAATACCCTAGGAGAATTCTTCAAGGAAAGACTAACTATTAAGGAGCGAAAACATGTTATTTATACCAGAATGTGTTAATTTGAATATTTTAAAACCTTTGCCACAATCCATTAGGACTAAATATGAATCAAGAGAATGAGATCAACTAGTAGATTATCAAAATATTACATTTTGTTGCTATAATTGTAATGAGGTTGACTACTTGGGAAGAGTTTGTAGAGTGAAAACTATGAAGAAAGAGACAAAAATTTGATCATTAGATAAAATTCAAGGTTCTAGCTAGCTGGATTGGTAAGTTTTGGCGCTTACCAATAAGAGACCTAGGTTCAAACCCTAGGTGCATGCTTTTTTGCAAAGGTAGTAGTTTGACCAGAATCTGTTGAGTGTGCATCAGCTTGACGATGATGGTACTAATCCCAAGCGATCAATGATCCACTTCATGTCGAGTTAAACAATAATGATGTGGAATAAGGGTTATAGGGAGCAGTCCCAAGATTTGAACCCTGCTTGGTAGTAGAAAAGGAATGTGGATGAAACCCATTTTCCTATATATCTAAAAAAAAGATAAAATTCAAGGCAAATCAAGGAAATCATACATTATTAGAAGGTAGATTAGATCAAGGATATTCCACTCCTAAAGAAGGGGCAAAGAAAGTCTATCTACATCTTATGGAAAAGACCACCATAACTCACTTGGATCAACCATTAGAAGAAACAAAAAAGGATACAAGGGATGAGAAAGTACTATATGTAAGTTTAAGTACAAAAGGAATTCAAGGTGTGAAGGAAGATGTGGAGGAAAACCCTAACACAAAGACGATAGAAGAGGTCAAATTATTTCGAGGTAAATCATCTTCATTTTCCTCAACTTGTATAGAATCCTCTCATAGTAATAAAAGTGAAAGTGGTATAGAGGTTATTCCTTGAACATTAGTTCATTTAGACTATTTATTATAATTTTTTTTGTTGCACTTGTGTTTTAGGAAGGAAACTAGCAATCCAGATTTGGTAAAGCGGACTATGATAGTGTGATGTTTTGGAAATATTACTCTACTAAGATGTAAGGCATATATAGTAGAGGTGAATTTTTGGCATTGTGAAGGCTACTATAGGAAAATGTCAAGAAAGATGCTAAATTCTGAATTAATTGTATTCATACAAAAATTTGAAAAGATCCAGAAAATGAAAATCAAGAATTCAGACATTATGTAAAATGATGTAGGTTTCTAGCTATAGCATCTCAATTGAGATGAGAAATGTATCTATTTGTAAAATCTCAAGCTCTAAAGAATAGAGATGTAATTTTTCAAGGGTGGGGGACCCGAGTACAACCCCTTATTATCCAAGAAAAAAAATTCCTTGAACTTTAGGGTTTCAAGAGCAACATAATAAACACATGAGGATGGAGGAAGTCTATAACAATTTACTTTGGAAGAGAGTCCTTGCACTTTAGGATTTGTAAGGCAATATAAAGAAGAATATGCTTTTAAGGTTATTCATTGCTCTACAAATCCTTTAAAGCAAGAAAAACCTATAGATGATAAGTCTTTCATTGAGGAGTATGAGAAGATTGAAGAGATTGATGAAGATGAAAATATTAAAGTATTAGTAAAAATGAAAAGAAAAAAGAAGAAGATCCAAGAAGCAAAAAAACAAAGAGAAAAAAAAAAATTAGAGAGATATTAATATGGTATATCAAAGCAAATATCGCAAGTGTTAACAAGAAGCGAGACTAAACCCACAAATAAAAACAAAAAGTTACAATGAAAATAATATCTTGGAATATTACAGATAGGAATAAGAACCCTAAAAAAAGTATTAAAAAGTTCTCAAATTGTTATAGACAATATATTTATATTTATAGATATGGAAAGTGGGCGACTAATATTCTAGTCGTTTATGGTATTGAATTTTATCTTGGTAGAATTTAAATTTCAGAAGGCATCTCTTGAAAATGATATATAGGAGTTGATTGTGGAAACTTAGCAATGAGGAAGACAAAAAATTTCTATAAAAGACAAGTTAAATATGATTTAATTAATTTAATAAAAATATAATAAAAGTAATGTAATCTTTTGTTTTTGTAATAGAAGTAGCCCCAATAAAATTACACAACTTATTTTTAAAAAAATAAATACAACCCAGGACAAAACAAAAAGAAAAAAACTTCACAGCTGGAAAGTAAAAACAAAAAATTGAATACAATAAATAAAAACTTTGAAGACCGAAAAATCTCAACGTGGTTTATTATTTTAGGTTTATTATATAATATTTCACTATATTTGAAAACAGAAAAATCTTAACCTGCTTTATTATTATACACCTATTGCCCATTATTCTTCCTATATTTGATTATAGTTGACTCCTTAAAAGGAGGCGACTTATACTTACAGTCATTATAGCCAACCACAGATCTATTTAAATTAAGTTTAAATAAAACACATTTTAAGATCTAATTATTTAATAAAAATATATTTTTTTAAAAATAAAAACGAAATATATATCTATTCTATAGAGAGTTTAGATTCCGTCGACCTGTATATGGTCTACCGCACAATAGGTGCCTCTTAAAGGCATCCTGCTATGCAAAGGCGAATGGAAAAAAAACACCCTGAGATTTAAAAAAAGCGATTAAAATATATTATAATTGGTCTTAGGGGGACAGCCCAAAGATTTAAAAAAAATATTAAAATATATTATAATTGGTTTTAGGGGACAGCCCAATAGTTTGAATTGGTTTTAGGGAACAACCTAATAATTTGAACTTTAAATCGGAGGTTTAAAGTTTAAACTTTAATTTAGGTGAGTGTATGAAAAATAAATATATATTTAAAATAAATAAATAAAAATACTATAATTTTTAAAACTAAAAAAACCAAGGAAAAAATATAATTAAACATGCAGATGCCTTAAAACATACCTAGTTAAAATTTGTTTTAATTATATTACATCTTTGTAAAACCCTATAATTTTTAATTACAATAAAACATAAAAATATAACACTTATACGATAATTAACCGAGGTTGTGTTTATGGCTATGAAATTTTTTTATTTACAATTTTTTTTAAAAATAATTAACATAAATCTACAACAAAAAGAAATAGACAGCAAGGGTTATAACATAATAAAAGTTTAATGTTAAAACAGTGTAGGCTACATAAAAACAAAACTGTATTAAGAACAAATTTCAAGTCAAATAATATCTGATTAATGATAAAATTATATAAGAAAGATCCAAAAAATATTTAAACTGAAGCCATAAATCTGCAATAAAATCCACACAAATCAGAATTTAATTCTGAATTTCTGTGCATATATAAGAAGTTTAACCTGCTTATCAAAAGTTTTCATCAAATATTACCGCATCCGTTAAGCTATACTCTCCTAGGAATCGTCATATTAACAAAAATATAAACAAAAACTAAAAATAAAGAACAAAATTGTAAAATCCCCCAAAATAAACTGGAAAATATGCCTGTAAAAAGGAACAGAGGCTATAAAAAAAAAACCATGTCCATGGAATATTCAGCCACACATTGAACGGGCATGAAATAAAATAATAATAATAAAGAAAAAAGAGAAAAAATGTAGTGAAACAATCTCTAAAAACTTTTATAGCCTCTCTCTTAACAGCTAATTCAAGTCGATGTGGACAGGTTCCTAAATACAGGACATCGCCTAGCTTCGTAAAACGCTCTGTAATAGAATTTGTAGCCTATCAATTAACGTTTAAATTGATTGAAATGCCGTATAACGGCTTTTTTAGCCTATTTATTAACTGCTAAATTTGTTTTAACGTTTAAATGCATTTCAACGGTGGAATGAAGTCTTCCGTCCAAAACATGTTCTAGAAAGTTCCCGCCCTTTGCAATTCAATGGAATTTGAAATGCGTTCTACAAACGAAGTCGATAGGTTTTCGAATGCAATTGGAATCCTTAGTAATAAAGTTTTCAGGTGATCAGGAGGGAGAGCATAGTAGTAAGTTTTTGGATCTAAGGAAACTCAAATTCAAACTTTTATAAGTAGACTGTAATTTTTTTTTATTTATAAACTTTGTCATATATGTAAATTCAATTTTTTTTTTTTTTTTGTCTTGAGTTAGGGCTTTGGCCTTTCTTTGGGGAGGTCTAAAGTTTTAAACCAGGGTGGATGGTAGCGGCCAAGTGTTTGCCTGTTGGATGCCCGACATAACTAAAAGAGGATAGGTTGGATGGTAGCGGAGGATGCCCGACATAACTAAAAGAGGATAGGTTGGATGGTAGAGGAAGTGTTTGCTTGTTGGATGCTCGACATACCTAAAAAAGGACAGGTTGGATGGTAGTGGCCAAGTGTTTGCTTGTTGGATGCCAACATACATAAAAAGAGATAGGTTGGATGGTAGCGGCCAAGTGTTTGCCTGTTGGATGCCCTTGAGAGAGCGCTTCATGGCATTATAGATTCCCCTATGCATTAGAAAAAATAAAATAAATTTTTTTTAAGGAACCTCGTAAACCCTAGCTCGCTGGTAAATTAAAATTGATGATCGCGGCCAAGTGTTTGCCTGTTGGATGTCTGCCATAACTAAAAGGGGATCGGTCAAATGTTTGCTTGTTGAATGGGATAGGTTGGATGGTAGCGGCCAAGTGTTTGCTTGTTGAATGTCCGACATACCTAAAAAAGGATAGGTTGGATGGTAGCGGCCAAGTGTTTGCTTGTTGGATGCCCTTAAGAGAGTGCATTAAATTGATATGTACAAAGTATTTTTTTTTGGTTCCAAGGTTCAAATCATGGCATATCCAGAAGGGGATGCCCTTAAGAGAGTGCATTAAATTGATATGTACAAAGTATTTTTTTTTGGTTCCAAGGTTCAAATCATGGCATATCCAGAAGGGGGTAGGCTGGATGGTATTGATATGTACAAAGTTTTTTTTTTTTTTTGGAAATTTAAGATTCAAATCATGGCATATTCAAAAGGGGATAGGCTGGATGGTAGCTGTTGAGTGTTTGCTAATTGTCTACCTATATAAGAAGGGGATAATCTATACGGGTTTTTGAAAGGAACCCAATCCCTGTACGAGGTTTGAATTTGGATTTTTTTGAAAACATGTACAAAGTTTTATTTACCACAAAACAAGAAAGCATTTAGTTGGAAGCTTATCACAGTGGTAAGGGCTTTGGTTTTTTTTTAACTTCTTAATACACATTTGTTTGTGGGGGTTGAGCCCAGGTCTCATCACAGACTACATGCATGCAGATGCTTTGGCCTCCCTTTGAAAGGTATAAGGTTAAAACCTCACTCAATATAAGAGGACCATAACCCTTTGTAAAAACGTGTGTAAACTCATTGAAAAAATAAAAAAGCAATCTAAAAAGTTTTTAAATAGGCAAAGGCTATGCTATTGATGATAGAATTCAAATAACTTGTATACATGTTTGTTTATTATTTATTTTATCAATTTAAAACGCATATTATATATACTTTTAATTTTAATAATTTATACAAAGCTTAGGAGGTACAAGTTTTCAACAAGTTTGTTTTAAATCATAGTTATCTACAAGTTAATTAGTTGATAGGATTATGTCTTTCTAATTACAACTACACATGCAATGTTACACTTTTATAGTAATATTAGACGCAATATAGGCATTTTAAATAATAGTAAAAAGAATATTTAAACGTAAAAGAAAATAAAGTTTAGTAAGAGTGAGTGATCATATTTATTGGAATTTAAATTATTATATACATGCATTTTTTGGGTTAAAAAAAACTAAAATTTATTACACATAAGTCAGATTATATAGTTGCAAGGCTTTTCATACATGGGTTGCAGTTTGGAAGTGCCTTTAGATATATATGCCTCTAATCCTATGGAGGTTAAATGTCTAATTAGAGAATACACAAACTTTGCATTAAAAATCTTTGCTACACCTAAGCATTGAACGCCATATTAGAGTAGGACTCTTCATTTTCATATCTTTAGCCAGTTCAACCTTTATACGGGCCCTAACTTCTTGTTCTTTTATAATAGGATTCCTCTCTTGCCTAACCTCTAAATTTTGGTTTTGGACACCTTGAGACGCTATGGTCTCTAGCAACTACCTTTGCTGATTCATTTGCTCCCTCTGTTGATCTAGTTGTTCCTGAAGTAAGGAAACTACAACAGTAAGATTCTTCGTGTCTCTATTTGAGTTCCTCAAACTTTCTCCTAGGGGTCTAGCCTTGACACTATTCTACCTAACTTCTTTTGGAGTTTGGGAAGTTCATCTTCTTCTTCTCCTTAGCCTTGGTGCTATATTCCCTGATCACAAAAGGTTTAAATTAGGTTACAATTTTCTTCTAAATTGTACTTTTAACTTCTAATTATTTACATCATCCACATGGACTAACAATAGAGTATTATCATCTAATGATAATAGAAATGATCACACTTACCCCATGAAAGGTGTCATTTTCTCAAAAGTCTACACATCAAGTCAGGCCAATCCTAAGTTCTTTCCATGGAAGCTTCAATCCTACAACCTAGAGCTCTAATACCAACCATCAATGTATTTTCCTTGTATACAACATATCCTCTCGAAATCGCATTTGAGAGGTCTTCATTTCCAATGGCAATTACAAATTCTTGCAACTCCACCATCTCATCCTGTTAATCTCCACTGTTAATTGTTTATCCTATCCTCACCTTCCCACATACATAGAGATTCAAACAATTCCTAATCATGAAACATCGAGGCCTTCATTCTCTCGTGTGCGCAATTATATACATGCACCTTTTAGCATTGAAATATTTCATATATATATATATATATATATATAATTTTAATATATTTTAAATTTTAGTAATTTTATCATTGTTTAGAGAATATTAATCAATTTTAAATTTATTTTAATATTTTTATAATAACTATCAAATGGTATTCGTTTAACTCGTCATATTTCTCAACGTTTATGGAGAAGACTAAGGTTCAAATTTTGTGATACGATACATAAATATTAGTGATGATGTAATATGGGTGGGGTCGTTTCAATCCTATATAACCAATTGAAAAAAATTATATTTTTTATTGGTGCGAGGGACCAAAATTTCAATCTTTACAATCCTTTTATATGTTATCTTGACCTTTAAAAAAAAAGATAAAGATTTATCCTTTATAAAAAATTTAATTTTAATTTTATAATCCTTTAGCCTTAAAGTGAAAGGAGATTTGAGTTTTCATTTAAAAGGTAATTTAAAATTTCATCATGAGCCCCTCGAGGTCCCCTCACTAGAGTAAATGTTTACCAAGGCAGGGCAGGTGGTTATAGTGGTAGCTTTTTTCATGACCCTCCCTGGCTGACTTTATGGCACAAGAAAACAATGTATTAACCTATGATGTGGTGATACCTAGTTTGAAAAATTGAACCAACTATATGATGTTTAGTTAATTTATAAGGGCGTGTTATCGCTAATATATTGCCAAGTGTGTAGGATCAGGTACACTCGTAGGTGGAACAGGTTAAGTTACCCACTAGCAACGAGGGTACCAAATATTAGGGGAAATAATTATTAAGGTACTCAAAGGTAACATTGATAAATACCTTCATATAGGTATGCATTTATGGAAGGGATAATCATCGATGGCTGATCACCTTGAGCTTTAGTTGATAGCCTAGTAGCTATCATAAAATATCTGGCTAAGATAGGTGATTGGGTTGATGGAAATATTCCCTCTTTGTTGTTGTATAAATGTGTTTGCTCTCTACTACATCATGGCTTGAGTAGTTTAATGTTGGGTTTTCTATATGAGAACAACTATAAAATGTATATAGATGCATAAGGTAAACTGTCATGTCGAAGTGAAAGTAGAGCATCATCCTTATGAAAGAAAGCAAATTAAATTTACATGTTGAATGAAGATTCCTTTAAAATAATTAATGAAGTTCAAGTAAATAACGTTTGGCTCATTGGAGCTCATTAGTAAACTTCATTGCAATTAATAATAAATGAGTTTTCATTTAAATTAATTAAAAGTGTCCATTTTAATGATAATAGAGAATTCATTAAAAGACTTTAATTAATTGAAATAAATGAAAAAGAATTCATTTAAATATATATATATATATATAATAATAGATATCTTTTATTAAAAAGCAATAATGAAATTGTGTAAATAAAAGAAATATATTTTATGGTTTATAAATATCTTGAGAATGATATTTTAATTAACAGAGTTATTCTTCAAAAAAATAAAACGTAATGATCCCTTTCCTATATAGTGAAACCTATGAAATAGCCTATGAGGCTACTAAATTTCCAAAGGTGGAAATTATGGGAAGAACACATAAAGGATAGGGGACGGTGCATTGAAGAAAGGAGGCTCAAGATGGGGGCTTGGGGTTTGAGAAGACGATGGACGGGCCACCGGGCGGACAGGCATGTAAGGAGGAAGGAAAGGAAAAGAGAGGGAGGGGAATGAAAGGAAAAAATAAGGGAGCAGAGCAGATGCAGGGGAGGCGTGGAGAAATGGAGCAGAGCAGATGCAAGGGAGGCATGGAGAAAGGGAAGAACACACCAGAAGCGAAGAGGAGAGGTAGCTAGACATTGCCAGCTTTCCATCTTCGCAAAAGTTAATGGTTGGGTTGCTTCAAACCTTTAATCCAGTTTTAAATGAAACCACCATATGCTTATTGAACGCTGTGTTTTTAAATGAAACCACCATATGCTTGTTGAGCGCGATGTTTTTAAATGAAACCACCATATGCTTGTTGAGCACTGTGTTTTTAAATGAAACCACCATATGCTTGTTGAGCGTTGTGTTTTTAAATGAAACCACCATATGCTTTGTGGAGCACTATGCACTATGTTTAAGAAAAACCACCTCATGTTTGGATAAGCGTTGTGCACCATGAACCAGAGTGAGTGTTTTAGTGAGCGCAGGTTTTAGAGGAAACCAGTGAGCATTTTAGTGAGTGCAGGTTTTAGAGGAAACCAATGAGCATTTTAGTGAGTGTGCCTTAGAGGAAACCAGTGAGTGTTTTAGTGAGCATTTTTGTGAGTGCAGGTTTTAGAGGAAGCCAATGAGCATTTTTGTGAGCATAGGCTCTAGAGGAAGCCAGTGAGCGTTTTAGTGAGCATTGGCTTTAAAGGAAGCCAGTGAGCGTTAACAGTGAGCGTTGTGCATGTTCGAAGGCCATGTCATGTTGAAGGGAGCATTGTGAGGGTTCGAGGGCTATGTGTCCGAAGAGCGTTGTGGAGTTGAAAGCACCGAGTAATTGTGAGCGTCGTGTTCCAAGAGTGGGAACTCTGTTAAGACTGAAGTGAGAGCATTTCTTGGTTCTAGTTGCTTAGACGCTAGGTTTTGTCGTGGTTGCTTAGCATCCACCTTGGAAGACGTTGGCCTCTAGTTGTAGACCCTACATTAGGTAAGGTGCTACGTAACTTGTTTTAAATAAAAGGAAACCTTCATTTTATGAGAAATAATGGAGTTTAATTGAAGAAACCCTTGTTTTATGAAAAATATAATGAAGGTTTTTAATTAAAAAGAACCTTTGATTTTTATGAAATTTATTTAAGGTTTTTAATTAGAAATAACCTTAGTTTTATATAAAATATAATGAAGGCTTTTAATTAAAAATAACCTTTTTCATGAGAGAAAACTAGGGCATCATTTGGGTAGCCGAAGAGATTTCTGGTTATTGTGGATTTGAAGACAAGATTGCTGCCCCAGGAGGGCCCAATGGGGCACCTCCAGATCCTCTTCTAGAGAGACATAGTTATTTTGTAGATTTGTTAAAGGATAAATCTCCATCAAATACTGAAGAAGCGCAAAAAACTACATTAAAAATGCTCTTTACGGCTATTGGAAATAGATCAACATCTCAATGAGTTAATGGATTCTTACCATAGTCAGAATCAAGGCCAAAGATTGTCATTGAGCAAAGGATGGTTGAAGAAACAGTTTTATATAGAGCCAATCATGATTTGATCTGTAAATTCATGGGTATTCGCCCTACCCTAAATTTTTTGCAATCCTGGGTCCGACAAAACTGGGAGCCTCTTGGTGAGTATTCTTTGTGGTTTATTAGCAATGGATATTTTATTGTTAGTTTTTATTCACTTGCCGATAGAAATAGGGCTTTCGAATCAAAAAAGAGGAATCATGGTCCAGTAGGATTATTTGTTCAACCTTGGAGAGTGGGATTTGATCCTCAAATTGAACCCACGGCTGTCCTGGTTTGGATCCATTTGTATGCACTTACAATGGAGTTTTGGAGTGAGAAGGTATTGAAAATTATTTGTAATTACCTTGGAAGACATTTGGGTGTTTCCAAAGACACAATAGAAGGAAACACAACTGTTTATGCAAGATTATGTGTGGAAATGGATCTTAGCCAGCCTCTATCGGCAGAGGTGGAACTTGAACTTGCAGGACTATCTTGGATTCAACAACTGGATTATGAGGAATTGCCCTTCAGATGCAGATTTTGCCACAAATATGGGAATTTGGCTCGATCTTGCCCAAATAATATGAACATAAAAATGGAGGTTCCTCTAGGAATGTCAAATCTTCCTAAGGAGGGTAAGTCAACAATCAACAAAGAACCAACCAATATTTCTCAGGGTAAAGAAGCACAGGGAGATGGTTTTGAACAACCCAAAAGAAGGAGAAGGCAAAAGAAAAATATGGTAAAGAGCAAACCCAACTCAAGCCCTCCAATAGGTATAAGATATTTAATACACTAATGGACTGATAAGAAAAATTCATGGAAGGAGTGGATGGGAATAATGAAAATAATAACCATGTTCAAGCTCCTCTTTCATCTCCCCCCATCATAGAGCAGGTAATTGAGTACAGTGAGTTACCGCAATCAGAGAGTGCAGGGGCATTGATAGTGCATAACCAAGAGCAGACAATAATTAAGGATGTCAGCATGGGCATAGCGAGAAAAGAACGAGAGAAAGGCCAACTTTAGGGATAACTCGGGTGGAAAAGAGATCAAAAAATAGCAACTCTCAAGGAGTGGGTAGAAAATCAAATAAGGAATTGATAGCAGTTCAAGGAGACAAACTGATCACTGGAGGATCGGTGAGACCAATAGATTTTTACTGTTCTCAAGGTAACCAATGATTATAAAATCATGGAATGTTAGGGGTTTAAACAGTAGAACCCATCAATCTATTGTTTGAAGACTCTTAGAAAAATGTAAAAAATTTTTTTGCTTATCCAGGAGACAAAAATGTCGTTAGATCTTATGTGTAAAACAGTTAACAGACTTTGGAGGGGTGCTGGTCATATGGAAGTGGCTTCCCAAGGTGCCTCAAGGGGGATAGTTACTATTTGGAACTCTCTTGAATGGACTGCAATAGAACATATAGCTTGGAGGGGTGTTCTCACATCACATTTTAGAAATAATGTCACAACTGAACATGTTTTAATCATAAATTTTTATGGGGCTCAAAACCTAGATGGTCAGATGCATCAATGGAAAGCTGTGCATAACATGAGAGTCTCAAGGGAAGATTCAGACTGGATTATTGTTGGGGATTTTAATGCTAAATTATCCTCTAGATATCAGGAAGGGGGGAACCCCAATTTTGGACACAGAGGATCGACTTATGATTGCCCAAGTCCAGGCATTACATTTGGTGGATATTAAATGCCCTGGAACCAACTATACTTGGACTAATAAGAGGAGGGAGCCACATAACAGGAAGGTGAAGTTAGACCCTTTTTTGGTCTCAGAGGAGGCATTTGTAAAATGGAATATAAAATTTCAGATTTTGGAGGTTCCAGTTTCATATCACTTTCCCATTTTGTTGGAAGGAGAGATCAAGACAAGTGCGACATCACAAACCGTTTAAATTTGAAAACTTTTGGTTACAAAAAGAGGAACTTTGAAAGAAAATTCCACAGTGGTGGGAAGAAGGTCACCCAGCATATGGTACAACAATGTTTAGATTCCACAAAAAACTTCATTATGTCAAAGATCAATTGAAACAATGGAGGTAAGCTAACAAGACAGACTTCCAGGTCCAAATAGCTCCATTGGTGGCCAGATGGGATGAGGTTCAAAAACACTTTAGGGAAGGAATAGTTACAGAGTAGCTCAAAGAAGAGGATGATGCATTGCGTAAAGCGGTTGAGGACATTGACAACCAAGAGGAGACCTACTGGAAAAAGAGAGAAAGAACCACTTGGTTATTAGAAGGTGATAAAAATACCAAATTTTTCCATCGGATTGCTTGTGCTAGGAGACAGATGAACAACATGGAAGCTCTTCAATATGAGAACAGACACTCCTTTGATACAATTACAGGTATGCATTTCCATTCAATGGATTATTTTTCTAAACTATTTAAGGAAAGTATGGTGTAAGATGAAGAGGCTCAAAAAGAAGTTATTTTTGTCATACCCTCTGTTATATTTGAAGAAGAAAATTAGAACCTACTTAAACCCATTGATAGAGAGGAACTAAAGAATGTAGTCTTTGGAATGAACACCAAAAAAACACCAGGTCCAGATGGCTTTCCAATTGAGTTTTTTCAGGCCTTCTGGGATAACTTGGAGGAGGATGTAATGGTTGTTATAGAGAAGTCCAAAGGTAGTAAAAGAATGCTTAAAGCATTAAATCATACTTTCATTACCTTAATTCCAAAAGGGGAGGAGGGGGTACATATTTCATATTATAGACCTATTGCCTTATGCAATGTCATATATAAAATAATCACAAAGGTAATGGCTGAGCGACTAAAACCTCTTCTACATAGCATTATCTCCTCAGAGCAAGGGGGTTTTATAGAGGGTAGGCAGATCTTGGATGGTGTGGTTCTAGCTCAGGAGGCAATCCATTCAATGCAAACATCTGGTAATAGAGGAATGTTCATAAAATTAGATATGTTAAAGGCTTATGATAGGGTGGAGTGGAGCTTCTTGTCAAAGATGATGGTAGCCTTTGGTTTCTCTCAGGATTGGATAGAATGGGTCATGAGTTGTGTTTCTACTCCGACATACTCAGTGTTAATCAAGGGTCTTCCCTCACAACCGTTTGGAGCTACTCGAGGCCTTTGTCAAGGAGATCCTTGATCTCCCTATATTTTTCTCATATTGGATGAAGGATTGGGTAGACTCATCTTGAGGAGAAGACAACAAGGTTTGTTAACAGGTATCAAGGTGGGTGAGGAAGTTTTGACTCACCTACAGTTTGTGGATGACACAAGATTGGTGGGAGTGGCCAACTTCGGGGAAGCAAGAATGATTAGAGATACACTTAATGTCTACCTTAGGGCTACAAACCAAGTCATCAATGATAAAAAAATCCAAAGTGGTCTTTTTCAATCTTGATCAAAGGCTTCAGGACAAAATTTTAGAGATCTTGGGATTCACAAGGACTTATCTCCCGATGGTATACTTGGGGGTCCCTTTGCATTTTAAAAAACTAAAAATAGATATCTGGAGGAATATTTTGGATTGTATCAAGGACAAAATTAATCATTGGTCTCACAAATGGTTAAGCTATGGGGGTAGATTAAATTTTTTACGATCAGTCATTCGAGGCCATGCCAATTTATAAATTTTCTATCCTTGCTGCCCCACATACCATATGGAAAGAGTTGGACAAGATGGCTAGAAAATTTTTATGGGAAGGAGTAAAAGGAGAGAGGAAATGGGCCTTAGTAGGTTGGGAGAAAGTAAGCCAGCCCAAGGTAAAAGGAGTTTTGGGACTGAGAAGATCAAAGTTAAATAATAAAGCTTTGGCTAGAAAGCTTTACTGGAGGTGGATTTCCCAACCAACTTCTTTATCCAGTAGAATCTTAACTAGTAAATATTTGGGACAGGTAAAACCAAATGAGGTGGGTCGTTTCCCTTTGGATGATAATGGATCCTTAGTGTGACAGGCTCTCAATTTAGGATCTCAGGTAGTAAAAGATAGATTATTTTGGAAAGTGGGGAGAGGGGAGAAGGCACGATTTTGGACAGATTCATGGGATCAATACCCACCTATCATTGTTGAATTTCATGAACTACAACCAATAAAAATAGCCATAGAAACCAGGGGATGGGTCCAAATTGAAATTTATTTCAACACTAGTCAGCTAGGGGATTATAAGTTTAAGCAGTTTAAGAAGTTGGATGAGTGGCCAATTTCAATCCCTCCGGATTTGACACCCATCATGACTAAAATCTTGGCAGAAATATTTCTCACAGGTAGATACGAGGACGAGGAATTAGCTTGGGGCTATGGGAGCCTTGGTGTCTACACAGTGAAGGATGGATATGATAAGATCCTTCCAGAGCCTCCTCCTCATACATATCAGGTTGAGAATTGGAGAATGATTTGGCAGTCCAAGGGTTGGATGAAAGTAAACTTTTTTGCCTGGCAGTTCATTCATAATGGAATTCTTACTTTTGATAATCTCAGATGTAGGGGAATAATTGGTCCATCTCAATGTGTTTTATGCTACAAGAGTGAGGAAACAATTGATCACTTGATGTTTGAGTGCCCATTCACATGCCAGATTTGGGAGAGATGGTTTTTATATTATAAAATTTAAGTTAATGGTGATTTGAATTGGATTAATATTTGGGAAATATGGAAGAGGGGTAGATTTAAATCTAAAGCTCTTTGTATTGGTTGGGAGCTTGGATTAAACTTTATTTGGTGGCAAGTGTGGTTGGAGAGAAATGCTATAATTTTTAGAGAAACTTTTTCTTCTTTAGATGGAGTTTGGCAGGTCATTTGGAGCAAAGTCACAGAAACTATGGCAATCTATGCTAAAGAGGAAACTTAGGTTGTTATTGGGAAATGGAAAAGGAAGTTGAAGTGCAAGAGGGACAGGACATAGCTAGTTGGAAACCACCCCCATAAGGTTGGATTAAAATTAATACTAATGGAGCTGCAAAAGGCAATCCGGGTAGAGCTGGAATTGGAGTGGTTTGCCAAAATCATGTTGGAACAATGCTCTATTGGGAACTGCAAGTCTTGGGAAGAGCCACAAACAATGAAGCAAAAGCCTTAGCTACCAAATCTGCTTCTATTTGGGTAGTAAAACAAGGCCACAGGAGGATAATCCTAGAATCGGATTCTCAAATAATGGTTGGAGCTGTAGATTGCATGAGGAACTTTGCTTTGAAAACATGGAGGTTGAGGATTCTTGTCACTCAAATTAAGGAATTATGGAGAGAATTAGATGATGTGATTCCAGTTTATGTGAGTAGAGATCTAAATAAAGTGGCAGACTTCCTGGCTAAGATGGGTACTGAGAAGGAGGTAGGGGTTCAATGACACGGTGACATGGCTATTGAGGATGAGATGATTAGGCAGGTTGATGAGAAAATCCAGTGCTTAGCTAATTTGGATAACCATTCCAGAAATACTGTTTAGGAGATTTGTGATTCAATGTAGTTCTTCTTTTATAGTTGTAAACAGGTGAACAGTCATTGTAGAAATATGGTTTAAGAGATTTGGCTCCAATGCAAATATTCTTTTACTGTTGTAAACGTGTGTTCTCTTTGACTAAGGCTAGGAAAATCTCATCCCAACTTGTAAATGATCTTTGTTTTAATACAAGTTTTTTCAAATTATTTTTCAAAAAAAAAGAACCTTTTTCATGTGGGATTATTGAAGGATTTTAATTAAAGAGAACCTTTGATTTATATGAGATTTATTTAAGGTTTTAGTTAGAAAAAACCTTTGATTTTTATGAAATTTATTGAAGGCTTTTAATTAGAAAGAACCTTAGTTTTATATAAAATATAATGAAGGCTTTTAATTAAAAAGAACCTTTGTTTCATGTGGGATTATTGAAGGCTTTTAATTAAAGAGAACCTTTGATTTATATGAGATTTATTTAAGGTTTTTAATTAGAAATAACCTTTGATTTTTATGAAATTTATTGAAGGCTTTTAATTAGAAAGAACCTTAGTTTTATATAAAATATAATGAAGGCTTTTAATTAAAAAGAACCTTTGTTTCATGTGGGATTATTGAAGGCTTTTAATTAAAGAGAACCTTTGATTTATATGAGATTTATTTAAGGTTTTTAATTAGAAAGAACCTTTGATTTTTATGAAATTTATTGAAGGATTTTAATTAGAAAGAACCTTAGTTTTATATAAAATATAATGAAGGCTTTTAATTAAAAATAACCTTTGTTTCATATGGGATTATTGAAGGCTTTTAATTAAAGAGAACCTTTGATTTATATGAGATTTATTTAAGGTTTTTAATTAGAAAGAACCTTTGATTTATATGAAATGTATTGAAGGTTTTTAATTTAATTTAAAAGAGAACCCCTTTGATTAATGTTGATTATCTTAGGAGTTTTAAATTAAAAGGGAAGTGGATTTATTCGTGAATTGAAGTTATGGGGCTTTAATTTAGGGAATGAATGAATGATTTTTTTAAAGGTTAAAGGTATGGGACTTTAATGCTTTAAAAGGTAATTGATTGATTGGAAATTGTGAATTAAAAAGGATGTAGATTTATTCTTTAAATTGAAGTTATGAGGCTTTGATTTAGGGAATGAAAAGAAAGGGATTGTTTTAAATGTTTTTTTTTTTTGGTAAGTAAGGTACAAATTCATTACAACCAGGTTTTACAGGTTGACCCAAAACTTATTACAACAATAGCACAAAGCTGAATCGGAACAAGGCCTCAATAGAGACAAACTGGCCTTAGCACCCTACTGAGGTTACACCGCCAACAAAGATCAACTCCCTTACAAAATATGACCCACACCTCATAACACAGGCGGGCGACACTTTTGCCTCCTAACACTTTCTCTTCTCTTTTGGTCGCGAAACTACGACATGTCGCGATATCGTGACACTTTTCCTTCCTCCTCTTTCTTTTCTCATTTGGTCACGAAAAAGCGACATGTCGCGATATCGCGACACTTTTCCATCCCGCTCTTTCTCTTGTCTTTTGGCCGCGAAAATCCGACATGTCGTGATATCGCGAAATATTTTCCTCGTGCTTATTCTCTTCACTTTTGGTCGCGAAACAACGACATATCGCGAAATCGCTACACCCTTCCACATGTCGTGAAATTGCGACACTTTTTCTTTCCTCCTCTTTCTCTTCTCTTTTGGTCGCGACAATGCGACATGTAGCAATATCGCGACACTTTTCCTTCTTGCTCTTTCTCTTCTCTTTTGGTCGCGATAGGATGACATGTCACGAAATCGTGACCCTTTTTCCATATTGCTCTTTCTCTTCTCTTTTGGTTGTGATAAACCGACATGTCACGATATCGCGATACTTTTTCCTTCTTGCTCTTCTCTTCTCTGCTCTTCTCTTCTCTTCTGGAAATGCCTCAATCATAACATGTTTTGAACACTAAAAATGCCTATAAACTCTTATGTTTTATCTGATATGTTAGTTAAGTTGATTCAATATGTTGTATATTAACCATTTTGCATGATCAATGTATTTGGAATATTATATGCTGATTTTATAACTTTTTGCATAGTTTTGTGTTCTTTTTGCTATGATTTGCTAAAATGGGATATGCTTAGAATAATAGCAGCATTTCACTAATCATGTTTTGATTTGTCTCAAGCAATTATTTCACCTAAATTTGGCAACAGTGCAAGCAAGCTGTTCGTTGTGCAGCAAAAATTGGTCTTTCCCATGTAAATTCCAGCCAGTTGTCCATAAATAGCAAGGCATGGAATTCACATGTGGAAAGAGATGAAGACCATGGGAATTTGATCTTAGGAGATAACCCACCTGAGAGATGTAGAAGAAATCACTGGAAAAGCACACATTTGTTCATTCCGAAGTATCTTTGGAATGAACAGATATCTTCGGAATGAGAGAACACAGTGTCTTCGAAATGAGCGGATCTTCAGAATGAAGAATGCATTATCTTTGGAATGAGCGGATCTTCGAAATGAAGGATTGCAGTATCTTTAGAATGAGAATTGCAGTATCTTCGGAATGAGCGATCTTCGGAATGAGAATTGCATTGTCTTCGGAATGAAGCCACTTATCTTCGAAATGAAAACAGAATGTGCTTTTTGACTTGTTGACCAATTTTTGAAGCCGAAAAAGGGAAATAAAGGTTGGAAAAGGTAAAGGAAAAGATATTCCATCTGTCTTTGCCGTCATTGCCGACCAAAGCCATCATTAAGGGAAAGATCAAGTTTTAATCTTCTTCTAGGATAAAACCAGAATTTGTTGCAGCATTGTAGGATTAGATCTTTTGAGATATTCTTTGTTTGTAATCAGACCTTAGGACATCTATAAATATTGCTCCCGTTCAGGTTGAGCTAGGTAGTAGTAGCGGCAGGAAGTAGAAAGTAAGGAAGCTAGGAAGAAGCAAAAAATAGGTAGAATTTGTTATTACAGATCCTGTAACCAGGTTTTCGATAGAATTATTGTAATCATGTTCTTTAATCAATAAAGTGCACCAGTTCTATTTCATATTGCTTGTAAATGAGTGTGATTAAGATCTAGAGAGAGAGAGACTTATACCTTCTTTTGGACAAGGAGGCTGGCCACTTCTAGACCTAGGAGGAGGACTAACAAGCAGGTTTTTATTTTGATTTTGCTACAGCAGAATGGGTTGTAGAACTTGTTATTTCAATTGCTTGTAAACAGCTGACAATATCTGTAGTCTTAGTTTATTTATGCTTAGATTAATTTTGTGCTTAATGTTTTAGCTGTAATATTTACTTTCAGTAAAGCTTCCACTTTATTTCAGACTGTTATTCTCAAAATTTACTATTTTTAGCAATTTCTTGCATTTTATGTTTTACTGTCAAATCCTACACAGAAGATTGACAACCTTCTGTTACAGAACCTTGACAGTTTTCATTTTCATGTTAGAATTAGACTTTCATTGCTGCAAAAGTAATTAGATTTCCTTTCTGCAATTAGGATCAGACTTTCAATTCTGCAACTGTTATTTTTGCAATATAATTAGGTCTCATTCTGCAATTGTAATTAGGACTTTATTTCTGTAGTTAATGATTAGTTTCCAATTCTGCAACTTAGATTAAGGTTTAATTCATGCAATTTAGAAATAGGAATGTCCTAAAACCCCCCACACAACCGGTTCCACCAATAAGACCTGTTGCTCTAGATTGACCTAAGTTATAGTTGTTTCACTTCTTCTTTCGTAGATAGCCTTGTACACTGCCCTGGATTGACAAATTCATTGAGAATTAATGATGGTATAATGACTACGCATCATTTTGGCACCGTTGTCGGGGAATAGTGTTGCCAGAAGAAAACAAATAGTCCAATAGTCGTAATCAGACTAAGCTATGAAAATTTAGGTTAAAATCTGAATACAACAGCTGAGGAAGATAACAACTATTGACTTAATTTATGTCATTTAAGAGTAAACATGAATGAGTAAGTCTAGGGATGAAAAAGGTAGAACTACCCCAAAGGATCCCTGGCTTGTTCCATTAAGGAGATCTTCACGCCTAAGGGGTGAATCACCTGTGTTTGAACTACCAGAAATATTGATAGAAAAATCACCAGTCTCACCATCATTAGAACATTTTGAGAAAGGAAAATCACCAATTTTATCATCATCAGAATATCCTAAGGAAGAAAATTCATTAGACTCATTATCAACAGAGGGTCTTGGACCTCTTGAGAAGACAATTTGGAAAGCTTTAACTTCTCCCAACAAACAGGAAACTATGGCAGAAGGAGGCAATATAGATGGCCAACATGGCTATGTCCATAATGAAGGAGATGATCAGGATATGCCCCAACCTTCCAGAACATTTGAATATCCTATTCGTCTGAATCCAACACAAAACTCTCCCATGAAGACCATTTCACCTTCAATACTTCCAACCTTCCGAGGTGTTGTATCTGAAGATCCTGATCATTTTTTGTTTGAATTCAAGGTAGTGTGTCAGACCTATGATTATATAAATGACAATCAGAAACTTAAGGTTTTTCCCTCAACACTCAAGGATTCGGCATTGCACTGGTTCATGAGCTTAGAGCCTAATTCCATAAGAACACGGGATCAAATGGAAAGCTGTATTTTTAGACAAATATCAGGAATATTGTCGTGTAAGGAATAGGAAAGATGAGTTATTCAGAATCAAGCAGGAAGATGATGAGACATTGGAAGATTATCTTGATAGGTTCTCCTTTGTTCAAAGGAGATGTGGACTTGTAGAACCAGAATTATGTAAAACCATATTTTTGAGAGGATTGCAAGATGAATCCGAAGAAGTTCTGGATTTGATGGGAAAAGGGGATGTAACCACTCTCAGTAATGATGAAATTGTGGATCTCTACAGGAATTACTCTCGCACTAAACAGAGAAGAAGAAAAAGCCGCACAAATGGCACTGATGTGAAGGACCTGATAGAGGAACTTGCAAATTTTAAAATTGATATTCTAGTGCACCTAAACACTACTTTGGGGGAAATGTCTGCAAAAGCAAAAAACACAGAACCTTTGGCAATTTATTGCCCAAGATGTAGAAATAAACATGCTTTGCGAGAATGTCCTTTGAATAAAACATCTATCTCAACCATTTGTAGTATCTGTTCAAAAAGGCATTCAAGTGATCAATGCCACCTGCTACCACAACTCAAAGCTGTGTTAGAAAATCGAGTCCGAGGAACTCAACTATATTGGACCAAAACAAGGGGGAAATTTCTCTCAATACCAAAATCCTCCTCGTTTTCCTACAAATTGGGGGCATAATCCTAGTACTATGCCTTGGGGACAATCGAAACCACCCCAACGTCCTTGGAATTATCCTCAATGGACAAATTCCCAAGAATGGCCACAAGCAAATTGGAGTAACCCAACTTGGAATCCAGAATCAAAACAACCCCTCATGGAATCAAAACAACCCATCTTGGAATCAAAACAATCTAGCCTGGAATCAAAATCAGACTAATCCACATTGGATGCAAAACCAACCACAGTGGAGTTAGCAATACCAGTCCTATCCAAGGCAGCAAAGGAATCAAGGTCAAACTCAGCATTTGTTGCCTACACCTAATCAAAATTTTCAAGAAAAACAACAGCAAACACAGCAAGTGAAACAACCTCAATTGCCAGCTCAACCAGTCACTAATCCAAACAGTGTGAGACAGACACCTCCTGTCTATGTGGCTGAAGCTGAAGAAAATGTTGAAATTAATGTTCTTGATTGTAGTAACATCCAACTTCATTCAGGAAAAGTTGTACCTAAACTAGTTTCAAATGAAATCAAAGAAAATGAAGAGCAAGAATCATTGGAACTAGAGAAAGTCCAACCAACAATGGAGACAGAAGAAAAATTGGAACTAGAGAAAATCCAACCAACAATAGAGAAAGAGACAAAAATAGAACCACAGGTAGAACAATTACCAAGGATAATTCCATATCCTGAAAGATTCAATGCAATACCAAAAAATTTTGAGTCAAAATTGGTCAAAGAACTCAAAAAGTTGACTATATCATTGCCCTTATTGCAAGCTATTAAGGAAATACCAGAGATTAACAGTACTGTCCAAAATTTGTGCATTAAAAGAGCAGGAAGAAAAAGGAAGGCATTTCCCAAGACTGTGCAGGTTGAAGGAAAGATAGCTGATCTCTTATCTGGAAAACTAGTACCTCCAAAGTATAGTGACCCAGGAAGTCCAGTTATCACGGTTACCATAGGTTCAGTACCAATATCAAATGTTTTAGTAGATCTAGGAGCTGCAATAAATGTCATGACCAAGGATACAATGAAACAATTACAGCTCAAACATCTCAGCCCCACATTTACAGTTTTAGAAATGGCTGATAGGTCAGTTGCAAAACCTGAAGGTATCATTGAAGATGTCCCTATAGAAGTTTCTTCTTGGGAATTCCTTGTAGATTTCTTGGTTTTACTGCCAAGAAATTCAGCACATGGATATCCCATTATTTTGGGAAGACCTTGGCTTGCAAGCTGCAGCGACCTTCATAGGTCGTAGATCCGGAAATATGACTATTTCAAATGGTATTGATCCGAAACAGATTTCTTTATATCCTCCTGCAAAACCATCTAGCAAATTTTTAGGTCGGTTATGGTTTTCTGACTCGGAGGAAGAACCGAGAAGAGGTCATTTCTACACTAGCTACCTTAGTAGTAAGAGAACACACAGAAGACCTTAGTGACACAGAAAATCTAGAAAATGAAACAATCCTTATGAATGTTCTGCATGAACAAGGTTTAGAAGGGGAAGCAACAAATATCCAATAGTTAAGTAATGAGGAGAATAAAAAATCTAAAGATGAACCATCTGTACTATCACGGGGAAACTCTGTTTCACTACCACATGGATGGCACCATCATCCGATTTTTCCTTCTCACTTGTTCCATACAAGATATGCTTCCCTCAAGCGGCAATAAAATAGAAGCTGCTTCTTTTCTCCCATCTCGGCAATGTCCTCTTAATCCCCTAATCACCAGGTATGAAGGAGTGAATTCGGTCCTTCTAAATACAAAACAAATAGAAGTCCAGACCAGGCAAATTTTTGAACATTTACGACCGACTTACTAGGGAAGAGGAAGAAAAATTGATAGTTGTCTTGCGGAAGCATGTTCATGCTTTTGCTTGGAACTACAAAGATATGTCGGGAGTTCATCCTGATATATGTACCCACAGAATCTATCTTGAAGAAGTCAAGCCGGTTAGACAACCCCGAGAGGAGATTGAATCCTGCCTTAAGAGATATTGTGAAAGAAGAAATTGAAAAACTTACGGAAGTAGGATTCATTTACCCAATTTTTGATAGCCAATGGGTCTCTCCATTGGTTATAGTTCCTAAGAAAAATGGAAAAATGAGAGTATGTGTAGACTATAGAGAGTTGAATAAGGTGACATACAAAGACCATTTTCCATTACCTTTCATAGATCAAGTGTTAGATACTCTTGTTTGGAAAAAGATACTTTTGTTTTCTTGATGGATTTAGTGGATATAATCAAATTCGGATTGCACTGAAGATCAAGAGAAAACAACTTTTACATGTCCATGGGGAACATTTGCCTATAGGGTTTTACCTTTTGGTTTGTGTAATGCCCCAACAACTTTTTAGCGAGCGGTCCTAGCAATTTTTGCTGATCGACCACCAAAAGTGTTGAAATATACATGGATGATTTCACGGTATGTGGACAAACTTTTGATTTTACATTGGAAAATCTTGACAAAGTCTTAACTCATTGTGAAACATACCAGTTATCCTTGAATCTAGAAAAATGCTTCATGATGATGAAGGAAGGGATAGTTCTTGGTCATCACATCTCTCCTGAAGGGATCCAAGTTGATCCAAAGAAGGTGGAAATTATCAAGAATCTCCTTCCTCCTAAAACTCAGACTAATGTCGGAAGCTTCCTAGGACACATTGGTTTTTACCGCGGGTTTATTCCCAACTTTAGTACAATAGCCGAGTCCTATGTTTGCCCTATTGACTAAAGATTCTGAATTCTCCTGGACTGCAAAGTGTCAGGAAGCATTTGAAGCTATGAAAGAGAAATTGATAACTCCACCTATGCTCAGAGGACCTAATTGGACATTACCATTTCACATACAAACTGATGCCTCCAATACTGCAATTGGAGTAGCATTAGGACAAATTGACAATGGTGAACACTATACCATCTACAACATTAGCAAGAACTTGATAGGAGCCGAGAAAAATTATACAACTGAGAAGGAATTCCTAGCAGTAATTTATGCCATCAACAAATTCGGGCATTACATCACGAGGTTATCAAATATTTATTCATACGGATCATACAACCATTAAGTATTTGATGAATAAACCTATGGTAAGTGCAAGAATTATTCGTTGGTTGCTTTGTTGATGCAAGAATTTGATATCACTATAATCAACAAACCGAGGAAAAGCTAATGTTGTGGCAGATTTCTTGTCCGGGTTACGAGAACACAGATGAAGGGGAATTAGTTGATGACACTTTTCCTGATGAAAAACTATTTGCTATATCAGTCCAATCACCTTGGTTTGTAGATATAGCCAATTATTTGGTCATAGGGAAAGTTCCTCCACATTTCACTTCAAAACAGAAAAAACAATTGATCAAACAGAGTTCTTCTTTTGAATGGATTAAGGGTATGCTTTTTAAGTGCAGTCCTGACCATGTGTTACGTAGGTGCATCCGAAAGGATGAAGTGTATGATATCCTTAGAGCTTGTCATGATGAACCCTCAGGTGGACACTATTATGTAAAAAGCATAGTTAGGAAAATCCTAGGGACAGGATATTATTGGCCATCTCTTCACAAGGATGTGAAAAAGTACATCAGGCATTGTGATGCATGCCAAAGAATGGGGAAACCCACTCATACAAATGAGATGCCACTGCAGCCTCAAATGGTTTTAGAACCATTTGAGAGGTGGGGACTTGATTTTGTAGGACCTATTGATCCACCTTCTCAAGGAAAGGTGCATATTCTAGTATGCACCGATTACACGACAAAGTGGGTAGAGGTGCGTGCTTTCAAACATGCTCGTGAAGAGAAGGTCGCTGATTTCTTGTATACTCAGATTTTTCAGAGATTTGGAGCTCCACGGTCTATCACCACGGACCAAGGACCCCAATTTGCATCCAAAGTCATAAAGGCATTTACAGAATTGTATGAAATCAAACATAGGAAATCATCACCTTACCACCCACAAGCAAATGGCGAGGTTGAGGTAACAAACGAGGGAACTAGAACGCATCTTGAAAAAAATAGTAGCTTTTCATAGGAGAAATTGGCTAGATAAATTACACAAGCGAGTTTGGGCCTACAATACTACTTGGAAGTCCACTCTCTGGATTCACACCTTCTGAACTAGTCTTTGGTAAAAAGCCTCTCTTGCCTATTGAATTTGAGCTACTAACATTGCGCACAGCATTGGAAATTGGAATTGAATTTTTGCAAGAACAGACAGACAGGATTCTGCAGCTGAATGCATTGGATGAACTTAGATTGGATGCTCTGCACCAAAGCGAGGTAATTCGAGGAACGAGAGGAAGCTGTGGCATGACAGTCACATTCAGTAGAGGAAACTTCAACAAGGAGATTGGGCTTTACTATTTGATTCTCGCTATGAAGACTTCCTTGGAAAACTGAGAACTAGATGGTTGGGACCTTACTAGATTGAGGAGGTATTTGACAATGGAGCAGCTCGCCTATCCCCTATTGATGGATCACAAAGAAAGTTGGTAGTGAATGGACATCGCCTCAGAGTGTACCATACACCTCTGACTAAAGAAGAATTCTTGCAGCAACTTGATAGTTTGGATACACAACAGGTGGAAGAGATTCCCTCTTCCACTTCAAAACAATCAGCATGATCATGGATTTCAAGAAAAAGCAGAAAATACAAAAAAATCAAAAAAAAAACAGAAAACAAAAAGATGAATAAATTATGAGTATGAATTCCTTCATGGGCATGGTTTCAGGGGAAATCATGAAATTCCTTCATGGGCATAGTCAGGATCAAGAAAAAAAAAAAGAGAGAGAAAAGGAGAGGTAAAAAAAAAAAAAAAAGGAAAATCAAGAAAAAAAAGAGAGAAAAATGAATAACTCAGCAGTGAAAACCTTTTCTTAAGGCACTACTGGGTTGGTATGCATGAAAACTAGTTTTTTGGCATGCATAACCTTGAGAAATTTTTGAACCATCATTGTACAAATTCACCAAGTGCACTTGTTTTGAAATGTTGCGAGAAAATCTCGGTGAGAATATCAACAAAGGCAGTCATTCTTCAAAGCTGGCATTAACTGTTTTTATCAGGTATATATATTTCTTACATTTCTTCATTGTAAAATGATTGGTGTATAGTATATGAAAATTAACCATTAGCATAAAAGGTATTCATAAGAGTTGGCATACTTAAAACATGTTTTGAGAATGAAAATATTGATTTCTGCCTAATCTTTGGAACAAGAATGCCAAAAACAGTGCCTGTTGTATTATCTTCGGATTGAAATTGTCTTCGGAATGACAGCAAAATGAATGTTGCACTTTGTCTTCAGAAAGAAACTTTGTCTTCGGAATGACAATTTGTCTTCAGAATGAAACTTGATCTTCGAAATGACGACTTGTTGCATCATCTTCGAAATGAAGATCTATCTTCGAAATGAAGGTCTGTCTTCGGAATGACGATTTACCTTCACAATATGAGCCTGATCTTCGGAATGAGGATTAATCTTCGGAATGAAGATTTAAATTTGCAAAGAGGATTTGTCTTTGGAATGAAGACCTGTCTTCGAAATGAAGATATAATCTTCAGAATGAGGATTTGTCTTCGAAATGAAGTCATAATCTTTGAAATGAAGTTTTGTTTGCACAATAAGTTATAATATTTGGAAAGAGCATTTCCACGTGGCATCCAAGAAGACAAGGTACGACAAAATCAAACTCTTTTAGTTGCATACGATAAAGGAACACGTGTCAGTCAGCACATGGTTTGTTTTTGCACCCATTGGAAAGTACCAGAATTATGGAGGACGTGACCAACCATATGCCACCAATTTTTAATGCCAATAAACATGCACGTGAGAATCTGTGGACTGAACAGAAAAATTAAAACCAAATGAGGTGGATCTGATGGCAAGGACGTCCAAGCAATCATTGACGGATAGGTGTTCGGTGCAATAGTAGAAATGTGTGCCACCTTTCTTTTCGAAGACGTGTTTGTGAAGTACAGTGCTCAGGTTACGGTTCATTCCGAAGAAGAAGACGAGAAACAGGGCAACGAAGGTTTCAAACTAAAACTCTGCAAATCTGCAACATAAAAAAACCAGAGATCCAGCAGAGAAATAGCGATAGCGGTGAACAAAAAATATGGGGCGAAAGATCAGAACAGAACCTGCAGATACCACCTACCTCCGAGAAAATCTGGCAGTCATGCAGATTTTTGAAGATGGAGGGTTTATGCCATTTCTGGATAAGTTTAATGGGTCTTCTAAAGATTTGGCTAGCATGTTCGCCCATACATTCAGAAACAACCGAGCACATGTAAACGACATGACTATTGAGGTAACCCCTAAAATTTTAAGTCAGATTCTTGAGTTTGCCATTAGAAGGGATTTCAATTTCTAGATCTGGCAAGAATACATTGGCAAATGTAGTTAATCGGTTTGTAGAAGAAAATGATAGAGAGCCGGAGTATTTAACCCATAACAACACATGCAAAGGGTTAAAAAGGGCCGACCTGCGAGGAACCCTGGGATGAAGTAGCCACCTAGGTAATTAAATTCCTAACCTGTGAAGGGCGGTATGTCTTTGTTATCGGGGCATCATCTACGAATTTTGAACCATCTCAGACATGGTGAGCAACAACCAAAAGTTAGGGTAAATCTTCCCCTGTATCTGTATCAAGAATTAAAAAACATGGCAAAGAGATATCAGGAGGGTAAAGGAAGCCTTCGCCATCATGGACTCATCAAACTAGTTTGCCAGCACCATTTTAGAGGAAACCCTAGGAGTTTTGATAGGTTTTACTCTACCCTAAACGATGTCATTTTTAGGGATGAAGATGAGGAAGAAGAAGAACCAGATACTGCTGATGTTGCTACAGAAGAAGAAACAACTGCTGCAAAAAATGTTGCAGAAGATGCTACAGAGGAAACTGCAGAAGGTGCTACAGAAGCTATTATAGAAACAGAAACACACCCAACAATAGCAGTAGAAAACCTTGCTCCTGAACCCTCAACTTCACGAACCAAGAAACAAAAGAGAAGAGGATTTGGAGCTAGCAGTAGAGCAGAAAAACAAAAGAAGGTTCATTTTTCTAGAGTGACCACTGATTTGATAGAACAGAGAAGTGAAGCACTTAACCAAACAGAGGCAAAAATAACAAGGGAAATAGAGGCATCTAAAACTGACCCCATAACCCCTGCTGTCACCAAAAAATAGAGCAAAAAGAAGTTTGCATCTGGAACTAGGAGGTCTACAAGAATCCATTTGAAAGAAACAACAGAACAGGTTATGGAGGAAGAAGATAGACCAAGCAGCCCAGATGTCACAGAAATACAACCGACCCTTGAAAACTTTCTAGAATTCCTTGAACAGATAGGTGAGGCAAAAGTGAGTAGGATAATTTGGAGGAAGCTACAGTTCAACAGGCTACAGATATGGTAGATACCCTTATAGATAGTTTTATAGAGCCTCCTGAACAACAAATTGTTGTAGAAGAGGAGATATTGGTTGAGCAACCAAGCTACGGTGATCTGTCTGCATCGGATTACGAAGCGAGAAACAAAAGTGGAAGACATCACGGAGCAGGTGAAAGCAGCAAGAAGTGTTGTTAGAACACAAACCAAGTGGATTGAGGAGAAAGAAAGTACCATTGAAATATAGAAAAGAAAAATTGCAGAGCTTCAGCAGGAAGTGGCAGAATTGAGAAAAATGTTGTCACAAACTGAAAAATAGCCAGCTGTATCCATTGATGAAGACAATTTGGCTCAATTGCTTCTGGGTCTATCAAGGGCAGATGACTCTGTTGAGACAAACATGGGTGTTCATTCTGAAGTAGCACTCCTTCATTCTGAAGAAGTGCCTGTTCATTACGAAGTAGCACCATCTCATTACGAAGCATTGCCTTCTTGTTACGAAGATGCTTCAGAAATGGTAAAGAGCATAGCAGAGGATGTTGAAGATGAGCCACCAACACAAGAACAGTCCCAACAGCAAGAAAAAGTTCAAGTAAGTACTCCTATTGAGGTCCCTGCATTCCAAACTATTACACTTTCAGTAGAAACAACAGATAAGGGGGTACAAGTAGAAATACTATCTGATGACAACCCCATAGAAATAGCAAATAAGGAGGTACAGGTAGAATTATTGATAGATGATCAACCGGTAGAAGTGGCGAGAAATAGGAGTTCAAGTTGATCTGCTACCTAGGATTCCACATGTAGTCGGACCACCTAATCTTGTGTCTCTAGAGCGGTACAATGCGAGACATAGCTAGCTGGATGATTAGATATGAGCAGCTTGCCACTAAAACTAAAAAGTTCAAATTGGAAGCAAAACAACTAGAAGCCAAGGAAACAGAAATTCAGGCATTGAAAGAAAAGGTGTCTGACTTATGTCAAATTGCTGAATTTTTAGTGCAATTTAGACGACCAGCCAGATTTTATAGCCTTATTTTGAAGGAAAAATACCTCAGATGGCAGGTCATGAGGATTAGTTCAAACCTCCCATATAAATTGGACACCACTGTAGATTTTTTGGAAGCATACTTTGATAGCCCTTTTGAGCAGAAAAATCTCCTGTGTGAACTGTTTTTACATAGTTTCTTCATTCCAGAGGAAGTAGAGTTTCATCCTCAAATCTACATTGGAGATGTTTAGCTGAAAGCATTTATGTCTACTTTGCAGAATCAGCTTTACTAGGATCAAGAGAAAAAGCAGAATAAAGAGCTTGAAACAAAGGTTGAACTATTAGTCAGAGCAATCCAGCCAAACCACCCAGTTATCACCAGAAGACACTTCTCAATGATGAACATGGATGATGTAAAGAGGATGTACTTGAACAAATTAAGGGACTATGTGGCCAGGTTCAACAATTTCTGTGATCACAATTTTTTTCTAGCATTGTCAGTGTGCAGAAACAGATGGGATGAACTTCCCATGTCTTTGAGGAAAAGAGAACCCATCTCCCCCATCAACTTAGAATGGTCCAGAAGAAGAGCAGAAGGTGTAATCCAGGTGATTGAAATCATGCAACATAACTGGATAGGTCTTAGGTTTAGGCCTCCAACCATCATTACTCCAGTTCCATTCTACTTTGAGAAATATGCCCAACCTGATGAACAGTTTGAAGACTAGCTCAGGAACATTCAGGAAAATAGGGAGTATTATATAGGCAAGACATTATTCTACAGGTCATGGAATCTAAACATGGACATATGTGATTCCATAGCCCAACGGAATGCATGAGGGCATGCATTAATATAAGTTGGGGGGAAAATGATGAGGCCTGGAAATGCCTCAATCATAACATGTTTTGAACACTAAAAATGCCTATAAACTCTTATGTTTTATTTGATATGTTAGTTAAGTTGATTCAATATGCTTGTATATTAACCATTTTGCATGATCAATGTATTTGGAATATTATATGCTGATTTTACGACTTTTTGCATAGTTTTGTGTTCTTTTTGCTATGATTTGCTAAAATGGGATATGCTTAGAATAATAGCAAGCATTTCACTAATCATGTTTTGATTTGTCTCAAGCAATTATTTCACCTAAATCTGGCAACAGTGCAAGCAAACTATTGCTGTGCAGCAAAAACTGGTCTTTCCCATGTAAATTCCAGCCAGCTGTCCATAAATAGCAAGGCATGGAATTCACATGTGGAAAGAGATGAAGACCATTGGAATTTGATCTTAAGAGATAACCCACCTGAGAGATGCAGAAGAAATCACTAGAAAAGCACACATTTGTTCATTTCGAAGTATCTTCGGAATGAACAGATATCTTCGAAATGAGAGAACACAGCGTCTTCGGAATGAGCGGATCTTCGGAATGAAGAATGCATTATCTTCGAAATGAGCGGATCTTCGAAATGAAGGATTGTAGTATCTTTAGAATGAGAATTGCAGTATCTTCGAAATGAGCGATCTTCGGAATGAGAATTGCATTGTCTTCGAAATGAAGCCACTTATCTTTGGAATGAAAACAGAATGTGCTTTTTGACTTGTTGACCGATTTCTAAAGCCGAAAAAAGGGAAATAAAGGTTGGAAAAGGTAAAGGAAAAGATCTTCCATATGTCTTTGCCATCATTGCCGACCAAAGCCATCATTAAGGGAAAGATCAAGTTTTAATCTTCTTCTAGGATAAAACCAGAATTTGTTGCAACATTGTAGGATTAGATCTTTTGAGATATTCTTTGTTTGTAATCAGACCTTAGGACATCTATAAATATTGCTCCCATTCAGGTTGAGCTAGGTAGTAGTAGCAGCAGGAAGTAGAAAGTAAGGAAGCTAGGAAGAAGCAAAAAATAGGTAGAATTTGACTGTTACAGTCCTATAATGAGTTTTCAACAGAATTATTGTAATCATGTTCTTTAATCAATAAAGTGCACCAGTTCTATTTCATATTGCTTGTAAATGAGTGTGATTAAGATCTAGAGAGACGAGAGACTTATACCTTCTTTTGGACAAGGAGGTGGCCACTTCCGGACCTAGGAGGAGGACTAACAAGCGAGGTTTTTATTTCGATTTTGCTTATGACGAGAATGGGTTGTAGAACTTGTTATTTCAATTGCTTGTAAACAGCTGACAATATCTGTAGTCTTAGTTTATTTATGCTTAGATTAATCTTGTGCTTAATGTTTTAGTTGTAATATTTACTTTCAGCAAAGCTTCCACTTTATTTTAGACTGTTATTCCCAGAATTTATTATTTTTCAGCAATTTCTTGCATTTTATGTTTTGCTGTCAAATCCTGCACAGAAGATTGACAACCTTTTGTTACGAGAACCTTGACAGTTTTCATTTTCATGTTAGAATTAGACTTTCATTGCTGCAAAAGTAATTAGATTTCCTTTCTGCAATTAGGATCAGACTTTCAATTCTGCAACTGTTATTTCTGCAATATAATTAGGTCTCATTCTGCAATTGTAATTAGGACTTTATTTATGCAGTTAATGATTAGTTTCCAATTCTGCAACTTAGATTAAGGTTTAATTCATGCAATTTAGAAATAGGAATGTCCTAAAACCCCCACACAACCGGTTCCACCAATAAGACCTGTTGCTCTAGATTGACCTAAGTTATAGCTGTTTCACTTCTTCTTTCACAGATAGCCTTGTACATTGCCCTGGATTGACAAATTCATTGAGAATTAATGATGGTATAACGACTACGCATCAACGACACTTTTCCATTCAAGCTCAACACATCGCCAAAAAATGACACTATTTCCTTCTTGCTCACCATGTCGCGAAATTGCGACACTCTTTCTTTCTTGCTAAGCATGTCGCGATATCGCGACACTTTTTATTTCTTGCTCTTTCTCTTTTATTTTGGTCACGAAAATGTGACATGTCGTAATATCGTGACACTTTTTCCATGTCGCAAAATCGTGACACTTTTTCTTTCATCAACATGTCATGAAATCGTGACACTTTTTCCTTCCTCCTCTTTCACTTCTTTTTTGGTCGCGAGAATGCGACGTGTCGCGATATCACACCACTTTTCCTTCTTGCTCTTAGTCTTCTCTTTTGGTCACGAAAATATGACATGTCACGAAATCGCGACACATTTTCTTTCTTGCTCTTTCTCTTCTCTTTTAGTCGCGAAAACACAACATGTCGCGATATCGCGACACTTTTTCCCACTTGCTCTTTCTCTTCTTTTTTGGTCATGATAATGCGACATGTCGCGATATCGCGACACTTCTTCCTTTGAGCTTAACTTATCACCAAAAAGTGACCCTTCTTCCTTCAAGCTTAACTTATCGCCAAAAAATGACACTATTTCTTTCTTGCTCACCATGTCGCGACATCGCGACACTCTTTCTTTCCTGCTAAGCATGTCGTGATATCGCGACACTTTAATGCTTTAAGACATGAATGAATTTGATTAAAATTAGAACTTGATCTAAGTGGTACATGTTGGATGACTCTTTAAGGGAACTTGAGAGGTGAAAATAAAAGTAAAGGTTCTTTTATAATATCCATTATGCATTAGATGGTTAGAAACTTAATTGAATTTCGTATAGTTGTAATTTGGTAAAGTAAATGAATAGATGCATTTAGAAGGTATGCCTATCCTAAACCATGAATATCCTGATCCCCTACTACCCTCAAAGATACAATGGGAGGCAATGAGAAGCAAGGAGTTCAATGGAAATAAATTATAGGTAATTGTATCTTACGTTGATTTACTTATGATCGAATAGACTAAAATTATGGGGAGATATCCCCAATGCAGATAATGTGATACTCTTTAAAGTAAGAAGGATTTATCATGTGAGATTTAATGAGATAGTTATTTATTGGTTTAGTGAAGGTTATTTTAATTTATTTTTGTATCTAGTTATATTATGTAGTTGATTCTCCTTTAGTGTTAAGCTTGCTTTATTTTCTCTATCATTGTTTGATTGCTTTCTGATGCTATAGTAACTAGATGTATTATTGTTTGATTGCTTGATGAGAGAAATATAAGTGTAGAGTTCTAGGGTGAACTCAAAGGTGACCTAAGGGAATTAAGAACCCCTTAGGGTGAACATAGGTAACCTAAGGGAATTGAGAACCCCTTAGGGTGAACATAGGAGACCTAAGGGAATTGAGACCTCCTTAGGGAGATAAAGGACTAAGTTGTGAAGAGATTACATCTAAGTTAAGATAGCTTGTCGTGGAGACAAGATAGATAGCTTAAATTGCAATACTCATAGCATACCTACACATAATGATTTGTGTATGGTATGGAGATGTGTGTATACCTTCGATGGATTGAGGATGATAGGTCTAGCTCATAAATAATGATGGGATAGATGGACTTATCTATAGTAACACATGTTACGCCTACACATAAGGACTTGTGATAGGGTACTTCGTGAGATGTAACTTCCAGGAAAACTTAGGTGATTGAAAATTTAGGTTAATACTAGTTGGGTTAGGGGTTCATGAAGGGTTCATGTATCTCTCTCCTTGGTAAAAAAAAAAACTATTATATTTTTGTATTTTTTTGTTTGTGTGTTTTTGGTTCATTACAACTTTTCGATGGAGATGTTGTCGATTCTCCTGTATATAAAAACAAAAATCATCAATAAAAATCTAATACATATAATGTGTTGTGATATAATTAATATTCAATATAATTTAGTATAAAAATTCACGAGGTTATAGATCATATGAGAAAATGTGGTTTACCACATATATATAGCAAGTATCAATGTTATGTGCCCAAGCTCAACCACATGAAACAAGAAAAAAGGAGGAGAATATTTTTGACAATGGAGAGAATGAAAATTCACATCTCTCCCTTTGTGTTATGGAATTATATATTGAGAAAAATGAGATTAGGGTTAGGGTTCCCAAATCCATATTACATGAAATTCAATTGAACATGAAATGAAATTACACATTAAAATAACATATTCTAATGAGGTCTTATTAAAGCCTCAAAATAATTAATTAGGAACATAACTAATAAACATGACCTTGTAGCATTAACATGTCTTCAATCCTCCCCTTAATGGTAAAAGGTCATTTTATTTCATTAGATGAGTGGCTCAGGTGGCTCTTTGTATAGTCAATTAGCCAATTGTCCATGAAATATGGCTCTAATCCATTAGGTCTTCATATATTGTTTGGTCATTCCCCATGCCCTTTCGGGTTTTCACATGTTTCAATTTTCCAAAACTAGTACAACCCTTATACTTTCGTGCCCACAAGGAGGTTTCATGAATGGGATAGAGCAGAGACCAACCAATACTTTTCGTCCACATGAAGGTGGTTTTATGAATAAGCATTAGCCTTGTTGGTCTTGTTGCATCTCCATTGTCATGGGGAGATGGAGGCTCTCAAGCTTATCTATTATCTGAACTATTCAAACTTCATCATCTAGAGTGGATTGGTGAAGATGTCAATAATATGATGTACTGTTGGATAGTAGTGCATTTGTATTATGTCATCTTGAACAAGTTCTCAGATCCTGTAAACTTTTATATTGATGTGTTTGGTTCTATCGTGAAACACGGGATTATTTGCAATGTGGATTGCTAATTTATTGTCCACTTGTAGTCTTTTAGGACCTTTTTGAGTGATATCGAGAGTGTGTAACAACTCTCTCAACCATATCACTTCTTTTCTTGTCTCAGCTGCAACAATATATTCAACTTCTACTAAAGAATTTTCTACAGTATTTTGTCACTTTGATCTCCATGAAATTGTTGTTGAGTCAAGAAACATCAAATACCTAGATGTAGATATCCTAGTATCTTTATCTCTTGCAAATTCTGAGTCTGTGTATGTGATGAGTTTAAAATCTATATTCTTTTCATACAATAGGCCATAATTGTGGGTTATCTTTAGGTACCTCAACACTCTTGTTGTTGCTTGCCAATGACTCTCCTTTGGCTTGGTCATGTACCTTTCTAGAATCCCCACTACATAAATGATGTTAGGTCTTATTAGTAACATAGATGAGACTACCAAACAACCTTCTATAGAGTGTTGCATATACCTCTAGTGTGTCATAATTCATAGTGAGTTTCAGATTTGATTCCATTGGTGTTGTCATAGGGTATGCATCTTTGAGTTGAAACTTCTCCATAATATCATTGATGTATTTCTCTTGGGTCAAGAATATTTTACCATTTTCTTGAGTTAATTCTATGCCCAGATATAATTTCATCAATCCCGAATCAGATATATCAAAAGTATTTACAAGATTCTTTTTCACTATAGTGATGATATGTTCAATGTTACCTATTAAAAGCATACCATACACAAAGACTATGAGGTATGTGACTTTGTCTTTGTTGTGCTTGATGAAAAATCTTGCATCAATATCTTGGTAATCACACACTTCAAATTCAAGTTGCTTCATCTAATCTGACAACTTGCTGAACCAAGCATGAGGGACTTGCTTCAATCCATATAAATAATTTTTAAGTTTGCATACCTTGTGCTCCTATTTTGCAATATCAAAATCTTATGGTTGTGCCACGTCTATTTCTTCTTCCAATTCACCATTCAATAAAGCAATATTTACATATGATTGATGAATCTTCCAACCTTGCTATGCAGCTAAGGCTACAAGAGTCCTGATTGTGAGCCATTTTGTGGTAGGTGCAAATACCTCAGTGTAGTCAATACCTTGCTTTTGGTGAAGCCTTTAGCCACTAATAGCCTTGTGTGTTTCAAGATGCCATATAATCTATACTTGTTTTTGTAAACCCATTTGTTTCATACTATCTTTCTTCCAAGTGATAGATCGACTAACTCCCAAGTATCATTTTTATTAGAGATTCATACTCCTAGTTTATTGCTTGTCTCCAAGCTGCATGTTTAAAAACTTCTTGGTACATGAGAGGTTCATTATTCAGATCAAGGTGCAGCTCTGTAGGTTCTAGTTCAACAAGTAATGATTCATGCACTCTTGCTCTGAGGGTACTTCTTGTGCCCATTTTGCCCACTTTATCGAGTTTGATATCTTTTAAGAGCTAGCAAGCTTCATGAATTCCTCGAGTGGGGAGTAGTGTGGATGTCTCACATACCTCAAAGTTTTTATCATGATATTGGAATGTATCATTAGGTACAGAGGATGCTGATGAAGATGGATGTAAAACAATACCTTTACCATGATCAACATTACTATGTGAAGGGGTAGAAGGTGTAGAAGATACAAACATATGATCGATATCATAGTTTGGTTCCTTCGGACTTGTGGGTTTATTTATAGATTCTAGAGTTTTGAGTATATTTTTAATGTCCCCCCCTACAAAATGCTGGAATTTGAACATCATATATGTTAGCATATTTTGATCTAGGCTGAAGATTGTATCCCCTGGTATCCAATATAACTAGTTGTTCTTCAGTTTCTACAAATACAACATCACGTGTCACAATCACTTTCTGGTGTGAAGGAATGAATACCTTGTATCCCTTTTGATCCATAGGGTATCCAACAAAGATATCTTTAATAGCTCAAGCTTCAAGTTTGTTTCTATGCTTTGGAAGAATATGAGCATAATATATGGAGCCAAATATTTTGAAGTGGTTGATGATGGGGGGTGTCTAGTCCATTTTTCATGAGGTGATAGACTAGGTTTTGAGGGACTCATTATGTTGAATACATGCATAACATTCCAGGTGGCTTCAGCTCAAATATATGGAGGTACATTTTTTAGGTAAGAAGGACACAAGCCATGTTCATAATTATCCTATTCATGCACTCAGTAACATTATTTTGTTGAGGTGTGCTTGGTATTATCAATTGATGTTTGATACCATGTGAGGACAAGTATTGTGTGAATTAATTTGAGGTGTACTCACCACCATTGTCACTCCTGAAGGTCTTGATTCTACAACTTGATTCTCATTCTATGCAAGCCTTGAATGCTTTGAAGAATTGAAAAGCTTCAAACTTATCCAAAAAGTTGATCCATAGCTTCTTTGATAAGTCATCAATGAAGGTGATGTAATACCTTTTTGACTTTAATGAGAGAATAGGCATTGGCCCACAAATGTTTGAGTGAACTAGCTCTAGTTTTTATGTGGATTTCCACTTATTTTTTTGGAAAAGATATTGAGAGGATTTGGCAATGATGCATGTTTCATATTTGATGTGTTTGGAAGAGAAGTGTGGTAGTCCCCTGATGATGGACTCCATTTGTCTCAATTGGTCAAGTTTGACATGATCCATGCGAGTATGCCATAATGCATCAATAGAAAGTTTATTGGGAGTCAGGGTGAAATTAAGTGTCATGTCAACTTTGGCAATGTGAACTTCAAAAGCAAGATGTCCAACAAGTCTAATGATTTTTCCATATAAGAAACTGGTCATGATCACTATTTTGGAGGGTGGATGAATGAATCGAAGAGTTTTATCTTTGGTAGTGACACTCAAATAAAATCCATGGTAGATGAGTGTGGATAGTGACAACATATTTTACTTTAGAGCAAGGATGTAGAGAACATCAAGTAGCCAAAAATTAGGTAATCCAAGAAGTTTCAATCAAACAGTTCCAACTCCTTCAACTAGTTGAGAGGATTTGTTAGCCATGTGAACTACACCAAGTACTTTTGAGTTGAATTCTTTAAAGAAGTCCTTGTTGGAAGTCATGTGTTGGGTGGCTCTAGTATCCATGATCCACGAAATTCTAGTGGAGGCTACACTATGGGTAACTTCAATGGGTTGCGATGTGGGATAATAAATGTCATAGCTAGCATATCCTAAATGCGTCTCAATGAATATTTTGGTATGGTCAACAAATGGTGATATAGGTGCTCGTGTGCTAATGATCTGGACATGCACAAATTGAGCACTTTGGAAGATGTCTTGATCAAAGTCATATTCATTTCCATTATGCACATTGTGCTTTTAAAACTACTTGATCTTGTGTGTGGTAGTTTGGTAATCAGTGGAATAGTGCCCTTTTCTATTACAATATTTGCACACAATATTTGAATTGCTTGTTGCTTGAGTGGTACTTGGCTATTTTATTTGTCCTTGATTATGTTGTCCTTGACTAGTTTGATATCGTGAGTGTTCATGTTGATCATTGTTAGAACCTTGTCCTTGGCCTTATACCTTTGCCTCGACCATGGCCTCCAGCCACGACTTCTATTACCTTGACTATTTGAAAAATTTGTATCTTCATCCACCTGAAAGGCTGAGTCATCAGGGTTAGAACTAGTGAATTTTATGTCAAAGGTTTTGTCAAATTCAACAAATTTTTTGAAGAACACAAGCTTATACTGAGAGGGGGGTGAACAGTATAAGACCATTTTTTACTTTTATTTCCCAATCAATATTATGCAATGTATCAATAGAAATATCAAAAATAGTAATCAAAGTAATGAATAAATCACCACACACAATAGAGACACCAATTTAACGTGGTTCACCCAATGTGGGCTACTCCACGGAGAAAATATTTCACTAAAATTTTCTCAACAAATCTCTTGGGAAACCTTTCCCTATTACAATGTTTATGGACCTCTATCCAAAGGAGACACCAATCCCCTAATCAGGTTCGTGGATCTCTATCCATAGGAGAAATCCTTTCTCCTATGCTTTGGCTGGTGATCTTCTAGAAGAACTGCTGCCTCCATTGCACTGGCTTATGGATCTCTATCCACTGAAGACTCATGTCCTCACTTAGAAGACCTGTCCTCATCACCTTGGCTAATGGATCTCTATACACTAGAGATTGTCATCCTCTATACTCTGTCACCTCCAAAGATTACTCTTAGCTCTATCTCAAATTTGCACTAAATACAGTCCTTCGGTCTAGCACAAATCTGGTCAATCTTTATCTTTGGTCTGGCACAAACCTGTCCTCAAATTTGTACCAAACTCTATCCTCAAATCTATACTAAACATAGTCCTTCGGTCTAGCACAAATATGTCATCAATCTCTATCCTCAAGCCTTAACACAAAGCTTGACTTAATCACAAATCAAATCTGCTAGATCTGCCCCAAATCTTAACTCAAGGTTTGAACAAATCAATCAACCAACTCTGCTCACAAGTCTTCTCAAAGACTTGTCTCAAATCTGCCTTGTAATATTCCACAAAAGCTCACACTAATCTATCCACAAGTCCTCTCTAGAACTTGTCCAATCTGCTCAACAATATCTATCTTCAAATCTATATTGTAAGCTTCCACAAAAGCTCACACCAATCTATCCATAAGTCTTCTCTAAGACTTGCCTCAAATCAGCTCAACAAGCCTTCACCAAGACTTACCTCAAATCTGCTCAACAAGTCCTCACTAGAACTTGTCTAATCTCATAAAAACATATAGAGAATTGTTAGAGACTCAATATGCTTCACACTCACAACAATGCTCAAATACTTTCACTCTCTCTCTTTTTATCATAGAAACATATAGAGAATTGTTAGAGACTCAATATGTTTCACACTCACAAACACTCAACCTCTTTCTCAAATCAATTCAGAATATGGAACAATTTGTTTCACAAAACTAGAACTATCATCTCAACACTTCCACTTGAATAGTTTCAACCAACTCTACTCAACCAACCACTCAATTAAACAATCTTTGCTCACAAACCCTAGTCCAAGCATATTAATACTCACTCAATTATTTCCAATTAATGCTTATCAAAAAATCTCACATAACAATGATACTCATGTTATTTCACAAACCCTAAGATAGTTCACAACTTCACATAAAAATGATACTCATTTTATTTCACAAACCCTAGTTCAAGCATATGAAAGTTTTACTCAATATTTCCAACAATGCTTATCAAACAAGGTTTCTAGAATCAACTTTCATTCCAGAAAAACCAAACTCAACAATGCTTATCAAACAACCCTTTTCACTCCAACTTAGCATTCACAACATCCAACAATTACTCACTAGGAATATGTGCCCATACCTTTTTTTTGATGAAGAAAATGACCTCAAAACCTATCTTAAACACAATTTTCTTCTTTGCCAATTTCAATGGTTAGATGACAAAATATCACACTAACACTCTCAGAAATATTTCTTAATTACAAAAATAATCAAACTCAAATACACCTTATTACTACTTCTTTGAAATTAGCAATCATCAAAACATACATAAAAATTAATTACTCAATTACTCCTTATAATCTCCAATATTTGATTAACAACCTCCAAAAATCAAACTCTCAAAAATAATGTTGCCTATCCTTTTATCTCCCTCAAATACTCAATAATAAAATTTAAAAATAAACTTTATAACCCTTCAAAATATTTAATTTCCATTCAACCTTAGAAAATCCAAAATACCTCATGCAACCTTGGCAAATATTAATGCATACCTTTTATCTCAAGCAAAAGGCCTCGACGGGTTTCGAATGTGAGACCACTCCCAACCGAGCACCTTATTGAGGTGCTAGCCCACCATGTGGGCTACGAGCCTCCACACGAAGGGGAAGGCTCAAGCCTTCCTCTTCTCCCTTTCCGATCAACATGGTGTAAAACAAAACATATTCCTTCCTTGCAAAACCAACTTGATGGGTCTCGAACCCTGCTCTCCTCGCCCGTTGCACGTCTTAGCGCTACCTGCTATTGCCAACTATGCTATATAGCACTATGTGAAGACAAAGGAGCCCCGCTCCTATTTTTATTATACTTTGTCACTGAAAGCTTTCAAAAATATGAAAACCTTACACTCTTCTTTGCGCATAAATTTTGGAGCTTTGATTTCATCGATAATTGCATGGGGATTTTTGACTAAGGTTCTTGCCCTCTTTTATACACAAAGGCCAATGTCATAGAAACGTCGATGCCTTATTCAAATTTTAAATTTGAATAAATAATTAACCTTTATAACCCAACCTTAGGGTTATTTAATTAATATAAATTTATTTTATAATTTAAATTATAATTAATCTATAATTAACTTAATAACTTTAGAAGTTAATTAAATTAATTAATAAATTAGTTTATAATGAAATTATTTAAATTAATTTATAATCTAAAACCTTTTATAATATATTATAATAAAATATTATAATATTATTTTTCTTGGGCCTCTTCATTGCTCTTTGAAACTCATCTGACCACCTGGAACCGGATCTGACCAACTAGAGGTGAATTTTCCTTTTGCACTGATTGCGGAACTGCTTCTTCTTGCACTGCTCACTGAAACTGACTTTTGACATCAATGACAACTCAATTACTCAAAATGTCCAACATATTTTCTTCTAAGGCTTCAAAGTTGAGAGTTTTTAAGGTTCCACTAACTAATAAAATGGAAAGCAAGTTCTTGTAGTCTGGAATATGAAGGAATGATTAAATGAGGAAAGCCCATGTGATACATTGATTTTTGAAGTCTTTATCAATGATCTATTTAATAGGGTGAATGAGGTTGATGGTGGAACTAGAGTGTCCTTTTTACATCTTTATTTGATTCATTGTAAGAACAAGTTGAACAAATTTTATGTTAGATTTGGTATCAAATTTTTTCTTGAAGACTTCAAGAACTGACCATGTGTCATGCTTGGCTTCATCAATCAAATTATGATGGTGATATTCTGTGACAAGTAGGATGTCAACATGAATTTAGTCATCATATCTCTACCATTTTTCCAAGGTAGCAACATCTATGGATGGTGTGGGATTTGCATCTAGATGGTTGCACCATAGGTTCTCAAATTTTGCAGCTATCCTAAGGCCTGTGAACCATTGATCCCAATTATCCTTACCTTTGAGGGTACATCCAACATTTTGTTTGAAGTTGGAAGTTATTATGACTTGTGATATTATAAAGACCTAAAAAAGATGTGTCAAGGTGTGGACAAGGAACATATGACTAAGTGAGGCAAAAATGTACCTGTAAATAATGAGCCAAATGATGAAAATAAATGAATTTTCTCCACTAGACCTTGCTCGCCATCCAAGTGGAATATATTTTACAAATTATGAAGTGGCTATGAGTCTTGATGCAACAGGATGATGATGTGGCTAAATATGAAGTACTAGAAAAAAATATGTGTAGCCCAAACTAAAATATTGTAGATGAATGTAAAAGCTAATATCTCCAACAGATGAATGTGCAGGCCAATATCTCCAACACTAGATTACACAACTAAATACCAAAGTGTGGGATGTGCAAAAATAGTAACCTCAATCTTATGATTGCAAGTAGGTGAGGTGCTAAAAGTTGGAGAGGTATAATGAGCTTGTCTCAAATTAAGGCCTTCACCTGGATGCCCACATATAGATGCTCGATGATGAAGTCCAAGTCGTGATGGAGCCCAATTCCTAGTCATAACCCAATTTACCATGGTCAGCGATATACTATCTGAAGAGAAGTACATGATCTATTCCACAACTATGAAAAATATTAGACCAACTTAGTTTTAATCTTGATTAAGAGTTTTTAGTTTTTCAAGCACAAGAAAAAGGATGATCCCTTTCCAAAGGTTTGTGGGTATGGCTAACCCCCTTCATTGTGTATTCTCATTAAGTCCAATTCAAATTTGACTCATAGGACTTTTAATGCGGATTTACCACCACTAAGGAAGTGGTGCCCTATCATGAGGCTAGGCTACAAAATGAATCATCAGATGCATTTCTTTTAGGGATGATGCAAATATGTGAATCGATTTGTAATGAAAAAGCAAATGAAAACTAAAAATAGACTTAGAGTGTAGATGGAGTGCTACTACAGTGCTAATGTGGTAGTATGTATGTTAGATATGATCCACTAGACCTTGCTCACTATCCAAATGGAATCACTTTTACAAATGAGGGTTATAAGTTAGCCAAAAGAAATGTGGAAAATTTTGTAAGCCACTTATACAAGTATAATGCAGAGGCTAGAAGCCTACTATGCTATAAAAAAACATGATAAATTTACACAGAGGTTTATCTAACTACATGGTTGTGTAAAAATAAACATGGTCAGTTTACACAGAGGTTGCAAAACTCCATCAAATTGGATACTGCATGGCTATGTAAAAAAAATGAACACGATCAGTTTATACAGAGGCCATCAATCTCAATTAGATCTAGATTTTGGATACTGTATGGTTTTGTAAAAATGAACACAACTAGTTTACATAGAGGTCGTCGAACTCAGTCAGATCTAGATTTTGGATGTTATATGGTTGTGTAAAAAATGAACACAGTCAATTTATACAGAGGCTACTAAACTTGGTTAGATCCAGATTTTGGATACCTGCAAACAAATATACAAGTTAATATCTGCAATAAAAATAAAATCTATGGAGGTTTTATGAAACCTCATGCAACATCCTCATGCTCTCATTCAACTCAACACATAAATTTGTGGAGGAGGAGAGGAGAGGAATGGAATAATTCTCCAAGATTTTTTTGTGGGAGGGGCAAGCATACAATCTTTGATGCCACTTGTAGAAAGGATCAATGTTATATGCCCAACAAGCTCAACCACATAAAACAAGAAAAAAGGAGAAGAATATTTCCAATAATGGAGAGAATGAAAAATCATATCTCTTGCTTTGTGTTATGGAATTATATATTGAGAAAATGAGATTAGGATTGGGGATCCCAAATCCATATTACATGAAATTCAAATGAACATGAAATGACATTACACATTAAAATAACCTATTCTAATGAGGTCTTATTAAATCCTCATAAAAATTAATTAGGAACCTAACTAATAAAAATTACCTTGTAGCATTAACATGTATTCAATATATATTTATTTTATTGTAAGAGCATAGTGTACAACCCTATCCATTTTGGTTATGGACCTCTTATTTGGATTTTGAAAGCATTCATTATTTTTAACAACAATGTTGTTTCAATTTTATCAACTCTATTTTTAGAAAATCCTTAAGATGTGAACTATAGATTTCAATATGTGAAGTAGAAAAATTCTATAGATAAATTGGTATATACTAATTTATATATATACTAAGTTATGAGAACAATATTATATTTATTAAAAACACTAGTAGGAAAGATATATGATCCTTTGTGAAGCCATAAGATAGAACATATTAATAAGTAAAGTTGGTTTGACCTAGTATGCTATCTAATTGGAAAGTTACCTAGGATAAGATGGGTTTGATTGGTAAATATCATGAACAAAATTAGTCAAGACCATGAGTTGAATAATAAAATATGGTTTGTAGCATGTGCAATCAAAAACATTTAGTTAAAACCATGTATGAATTAAAAACCATGTGAACGTGGGCTATCAATGCACAAAGTGTAAGATCAAAACCTATATCAAGAATTCAATTATTGAAAAAAATGAATATTTAGAGATTATTAGATTAAAGAGTACATAATGGAAAAATATTCAATCACTCCCTCACCCACACATCATTATATGTTACCTCTAATGGTAAATAACATTTGGCTTAAATGATTAGCTAGCTACTTATTGGAGTAGATGGGGTAGATTGAGTGGAATGTCATCATCTATAATTTGTGTGTTATGGTTTTTATTTGCTTTTGTATATCATGAATATTTTAATTTAGGTAGAGGTAGCATAAGTTCAAGATATCATAACCCCTTTTCTTAGGATTTAAAAATAAAGCAATTATTTTTAAATTCATTATTGTTTGTCATTTCATTTTCATTTCACTTCATTAAATCTAGTCACACTAAATACATGATGCATATAAGTGTAATTATCATAGAGTGGATCACATACAATGATATCATTGAACACTCTCTTATAATAAATTAATAATTATCTTCAAGATATAGATATAGTCTACCAAGGTCATATATCAAGTTATCACTCTAGCCTCTACATTGAACTCTAAAATATCCATCCATTTCTAGCCAAAGATCCATCACTTTTAATTTTATTAGATCTAGTGTTTATGTTTCTTATTGAAAGAGGGTTTACCCTTTCCTTCTTATCAACTCAAATTGATTACTTGTAAGATAATACTTTGATTTAGGAGAATCCAATGGTGTAAAAGTGATCTTGCATCACCCAAAAAATATTGTAATTGTTTAATTTTGTAAAAATTAGTAAAAAATAGTAAAACTAGTAAAACTAGTTTTTCTTGCAGGATATTTTTGAAGGTCTTAGAGGTCGAATTTGAGGATTTTTAGTTAGACATGAGCACGCCAATGTTTGCCCCACTTAGTTAGTCTGGTGCCCTTTTCAAAAACATGTTGTAATAGTCAATTGGGTCAATGAGCGCGAAGTTATGACCTCCACAAGTTGCCCCAAATTTCAAATTTGAAATTTCAAGTTTTAGGTGGGAAAAAGGGGAAAACAGGGTATAAGTGGGAATTTTCGAAATTGTAAAAGGGCTCTTATTTTGGGATACTCATTTTAGCATGAAATTAATTGAAATATTTGGCTCCTTTTAGCATTTTTGATTTTCAATGGATTGTATGTGTTTTTCTAATGCAACTCTGCTTCAAGTGGTATCAGAGCGAGAGTTCCTGAGTGTGTAAATAGAGCACCGAATGTGAGGTAGTTTACACCAGGATCTGTGGTTAGGGTTGTGGAAGAAGTGAGTAGAATGCCTCCATGAAGAAACCATGGTGGTGGGAGAAATATGGTGCTAGAAGAAGATTTCAGATCTTTGTAGAGGCAAGTTCAAGCTCTGCAAGAGGAGTTGCATAGAGGGTTTGATCCAAGGAGATAAGAAGAGAGTGAAGATGAATCTGAAGAAGAAGAGGCCCAATTCGAAGAAGAAGAAGAAGAGATAGTAGATCCTACACAAGTCATATTGTATAAGGCCATATCATAGATTGGAAATATACCAAAGTTTGATGTCTCCACGTATTCTAGAAATCTCAATGCAGAAGAGTTGATTGACTGGACCAATGACATGGAGGAATAATTTCAGTATGAGGAGGTAGAATATCCTGAGAGGGTCAAGTTTTCTAAGACCAAGCTGAAGGGTCATGCTAGCATATGGTGGAAGGGAGTGTAGCTAGACAAAAATAAAAGAGAAAATGAAAGGATAACAAAATGGGAGTGGATGGTGGAGAAGTTGAAGAGACAATTTATTCTAGTTGATTACGAGTTGGATCTACTCAAGAAAATGCAGGGTTTGAGACAATCAAGTAAGTCTGTCAAAGAATATACATAGGAGTTCTATAAGATCTTGATTAGAATAGACCATTTTGAGGCCAACAAGGAGAAGGTAGCCTGTTATATTAATGGGTTAAGAGCAAGTATTCAAGAGGAGTTGAGTCTGGTCAGGATGACCACCATTGAAGATGCTTACCAGTTTCCTTGAAGGTAGAAGAGAAGCTGAACAAGAGGTTTGAAAGCAAACAAAGAGGAAGAGGTCGTGGTGGAAGAACTAGTGGGAGAACAAATAGAGGATAGAATGAGAACCAAAAGAAAACTAGGGATACAAGCAATAGTCAAGACCAGAAAGGAGAAAATGCTTATCGCTCCCGTGAGTAGAATAATAACTACCAAAATAATGGTTACCAGAGAGGAAGAGGAAGGTTTGGACGAGGGTTTGGAAGAGGAGGATTTTGTGGAACCTATTTCCACTATGGAGAAGAAGGACATCGAGCATACGAGTGTCCACAACACCAAGGAGGAACAAATAGGAGGCCTGAAGGTAATTCCTGAGCTGTTGTTGTTGATGAAGGTGTTGAATCTAAGCACTCTGAAGAAGCAGAAAGAGAAGTATTGATAACAAGGAGAGCCTTTCTGAATGAGGAGAAAGATCCAGATCAGAGGAAGAGCTTATTTTGCACAAGGTGTAAATGTGCAGGTAAGGTCTATAATGTTATCATAGATAATGATAGCACGTATAACCTAGTTACAGAAGTAATGGTTACCAAAATGTAGTTAGAGAGGAAGAGACACCTGCATCCATATCAGATTGCGTGGTTGCAGAAGAACCATAGGGCTTTGGTCAGTGAGCAGTGCTTGGTAAAATTTAATATTGGGAATTACTGTGATGAGGTCCTATGTGAAATTATGCCTATGGATTCTTACCATTTGCTATTGGGAAGGTCGTGGCAGTTTGATCAGTGTGCAATGCATGATGGGCGTGCCAACACTTACTCCCTGACAAAGAATGGAGTGTGCCATAAGCTGAAGCCCCTAAAGGAGGTGGATGAAAAGGTATGTAGCAGTGCCAAAATCTATTTATTTGAAGGTAGAAGGTTTTTGGATGGTTTGAAACATGAGCATATGTGCTATGCATTAATTCCTAGAGTTATGGAAAAAGAATGCAAATATACCCTAATAGAAGTCTCAGGTATGTTAGAAGAATTTCCAAATATTATATCAGATAATGTACCAGAGGGTTTTCCACTAGTGAGGAAGATCAGTCACCATATAGATTTAGTACCAGGATCTAGTTTACCCAATAAGGCAACCCATAGAATGAATCCTATAGAAAGTGAGGAGCTAAACATACAAGTCCAAGAGTTTCTAAAAAAGGGACTGATTCGGGAGAGCCTGAGTCCATGCACAATACCTGCAGTACTAGCACCAAAGAAATATGGAGAGTGGAGAATGTGTACAGACTCTCGAGATATTAACAAGATCACCATAAAATATAGGTTCCCATTGCCAAGGATGGATGACATTATGGACTGTTTGAGTGGAGCCAAGTACTTCACAAATATTGACCTGAAGAGTGGGTACCATCAAATTTGTGTCAAAGAAGGGGATGAGTGGAAGACAACCTTCAAGACCAGAGAGGGTTTGTATGAGTGGTTGGTCATGCTATTTGGGATAACCAATGCACCAAGAACATTCATGCAGCTGATGAATGAGGTATTGAAGGAGTTTTTAGGAAAATTCATCATTGTCTATTTGGATGAAATTTTAATATTTAGCAAGACCCTGGAAGAGCACCTGATGCATATCAGAAGAGTTTTTGAGAATCTAAGGGAGGAGCAATTACTGATTAATTTGAAGAAGTGCAGTTTTGTGAAGAAGGATTTAGTGTATCTGGGATTTGTCATCTCAGTTGAAGGTCTAAAAATGGACCAAAAAAATGTGAGGGCTATCATTGAATGGCCTACTCCAAGGAGCATAACCGAGGTAAGATCATTTCATGGTCTAGCAAGTTTTTACAAAAAAATTATTAGAAATTTTAGCAGTATTTGTGCACCCCTAACAGAAAAAATGAGAGGGGATAAGAAATAATTTAAGTGGACCTTAGGAGCATATAAGAGCTTTGATATGTTGAAAAATAAGGTCACAGAACAACCTGTTTTAGCACTTCCAGATTTCAATAAGGTATTTCAGGCAGACTATGATGCTAGTGGTAGTGCCACAGGAGCTGTGTTGAGTCAAGAAAGTAAACCTATTACTTATTTTAGTGAGAAACTCAATGATGTTAGGAAGAAGTATTATGTATATTATTAGGAGTTTTATGCTATAGTTCAGGATCTAAAGAAGTGGAGGTATTATTTGTTGCCAAAAGAGTTTGTTCTATATACTGATCATCAGGCCTTACAATATATTAATAGCCAAGGGAAGCTAAATTAGAGGTACTTAAAGTGGGTTGAGTTTCTACAAATTTATACCTTTGTGTTGAAGCATAGGAGTGGGAAGTCAAACAGAGTTGTAGATACCTTAAGTAGAAGGCAGGGTTTGTTGACAGAAATGAAGGTGGAAGTTGTAGGGTTTGATGAACTTACGGGTTTGTACCTTGAAGATCCTAATTTTGTAGAGGCTTGGAGGGCTTGCTTAGCACCTGTTACTTTAGACATGACCAAGTGGTTGGATTTTCTAATCCAAGATGGGATGTTGTTCAGAGGAAATCAATTATGCATTCCAAGGAGTTCAATGAGGGAGAATATGGTCAAGGAGAAGCATAGTGGAGGGTTGGTTGGACACTTTGGTCGAGATAAGACCATTGTCCTCATTAGTGAGAACTACTATTGGCCACAGTTACAGCAAGATGTGAAGAATTTTGTATAGAGTTGTAGAGTATGCCAGATATGTTAGCGTATTTTAACGTATTTTGTTTGTATTACATTATTTAGATACTGTTACAACTCCTGTAACAGTTCTGTTTACGCCGGTGCTATTCCCGACATTGTAACCATTATTTAATCTGCACAATTCAATAAACATCTAGTTCGTTTTCTTACATGGCATCAGAGCCAGATTGCTACGGCAATTATTTTTTGCAGTGATCCAGTGGAATGAGAAATGAGGCTGGAGGAGGACGCAATTTTTTTTTTTACTGTGCTGGGGAGAGGACGCAAATTTTTTTTCTTCTGCTGTGCTGGGGAGAGGACGCATTCACAATTGTTTTTATTAAAAAAATGTTGCGCAATTTGTGCCTGCAGTGAATTTAAAAAAAAAAAAAAAAAATTATCGTGCGCAGACGCGCGACAGTCGTCGTGCATCCACGCGCGACAGAAGTGAGGGGAGGTCCCCTCCCATGCAGACGTCGCTGGAACATGTGTAGGCGCGTCCAGCCTGCCTCCCCCCCCCCCCTCCCCCCCGCTGGAACGCAATGCGTCCAGCGCGACGCAGCCCCCCCCGCGGCTAGAACGTAGAGCGTCCAGCGTTGACTGCGTGCCGCCCCCTCGGCTCGGAATGCGGCACGTCCGGCGTGATGCGCCCCCCCGCGGCTAGAATGCGGAGCGTCCGGCCAGCGACGCGCGGATTGCGCACTCCCCCCCCGCGTAGGCGTACGAATTTTTTATTAAAAAAAAAAAAAAGGTGCCGCATGACTGTGGACGGCAGCCACAGTGAGCTCGGGAAGCAGAGAGGAGGAGAGCACGAGAGGAGGATGGGAGAGCACGAGAGGAGGTTGTTGCGGCCAACTTGCAGAGGTCGGGCAGCAGACTGAGGACCCTCCTCAAATACGAGGGGGCCTCTTGATCCTTTCGGATCAGCCCGCTGGCTCACGTGGTCATGAGCCGTGCGGTAAGGCTCTGGGAGCCTGCAGGTCGGGGGTTCAAATCCCGCCCACTCCCCCCTTTCAAAGGTAATTTTTTTTTTTCAAAGGTTTTTTTAATTATTATTTTTTTAGTTAAAATATTTAATTTTAATTTATTTTTTTTATAGTTTTAAAACTTTATAAATTAAAATTTATTTTTTCATAAGTTTTAAAAACTATATAAATTAAAATTATTTATTTTAACTTTAAATACATAATAATTATTTAAAATGCTTTGTTAAAGAGAATTTTTTTAAGGGGGGATATTTTTTTCAAAAAATCAAAGGGGGAATGTGAGTAATTTTTTGAAAAAGCAATTTGGCGAATTGTAAAAGGTGCATTTTCGGCTGTGCCCGACACCTTGTGGGTTATTCTTGTGGGCATTTTTTTTGTTGTATGTTGCATATTTGTCTTTTGCACTATAACATTAAAAATTAAAATCAAATTCACTCCCTAAGTCCCCGGAATAATTAAAACCCATCCGTGCAATTTATTGCACTGCAGCGTTCGGTATTTGTGATACCTCTGGCCAGCACTTACAGGTAAAGCTATCGTGATTGGGCTACTGTATCCGCCGCCTAATATAGCTGCTACAACGACGTCTGAGCTTGTTCTCTATAAATCATCGGGGAGAGATAAGTTTGCCATTTTTTGCATTTTTTTACTCCATCCACTACCCTTAATCGCTCTTGTGTTTAGGCATAAATCCTGACGAAGTATTCTTCATAGTGTTTAGGGGAAGTTACGCCCCATGCATGAGAAGAATCTTCTATGGTAGGTGCCATCAACAAGGCGATTCCCTTTCGTACTGCTTATGTTCCACGTATCGTATGATCTCTAAAACTCACCTATAGTCTCCCTCACGTAAGGGCGGGTGATTTTTGTTGATATTTATAAATACCTATAGTTTCCCTCACCTAAGGGCGGGTATTTTGTACGGTATAACGGCCTAGCAAAAGGTATATCGAAAGGGGGACCAATTGGTGATATAAGGAACCTTCACTATGGCCGCTATTGCAAAGTTGATGACTGATCCTCATCAGTTATTGAAAGGTCCAAATTATACACCATGGAAACATAAGATGAAGGCAATTATCCAAATGGAATATTTATGGGATATTGTTACTGGAGTAACATATAGGCCTTCATCAGCATCAGGATCCACAACTCCTTCTGCTGATCAGATAACTTTTGACAAGAAATACAGTCGAGCAAAGGTGCTCATTTTGTTTGCTGTTTTAGATGAAGTGCAACCTCATATAGCTGACAAAGCAAGTGGTAAAGAGGCATGGGATGCCCTTCAAACCATCTATGAGGGAAATAATGATTCCACCATTCTTCATATTCAACAACAACTTCATAACCTGAGTTTGAGACAGGGTGAAACAGTTGAACTCTTTCTGTGCAGAGTGTCTGAATTGATAGAGAGATTGAATTCTTTTGGAGATTCTGTGGACGAAAAGCTTCTTGTTTCAATTGTGATGAGATCTTTACATTCTTCATTTGATATGTTGATCACCTCCATCCAGGTGTCTCAACGACAAATTACCTACATCGAGTTGGTCAATCTGCTTCAACAACAGGAGGCACGCCAACTTCACAAGGATGATTCTTCCAATACATCCCTATACACCAACAGGTAGGGTTCTAGGAAAAAAGGTAATGGGCAAAAAGGAGGCAACTTTCAGAAAGGAGGAAATTCTCAATAGGACATGCAAGGAAAAGGAAAACAACCTCAATAGAAGAAGAGGTGGTGCAAGATCTGTGAGAAAGACAACCATGACACCAACAGGTGTTGGCATAAGAACAAGCAGAAAGGCCAAAACAAACCACAACATAAAAACAAGCAACCCCAGGTGAATGTTGCTATTGAAGAATCTGACTCAGATTTTGAATGGGCACACAAGGTGCTCATGACTACCATAGATTCCACATAGAGGGATCTTGTTTGGTATGTCGATTCTAGAGCTAACAAACATATTATTGGCGACAGATCGTGGTTTGAATCATTCATGGCCAAAGAGGGCAAACCTGTCACCATTGCTGATGATAAAACCTACAGGGTTTAGGGAGAGGGTATAGTTTCAGTCACTCTTCCTGATGGCAAGTGTCAGATTGACAAAGTCCTCTATGTTCCAGGATTGGCTAACAATTTGTTGTCAGTCACACAAATCCTGGATAGAAATATGGTTGTCAAATTTCATGTTGAGAATGGAAAGAAGTGTTGTACTATTACCAGGAAGGGTAAGCAGATTGCAACAGCTTCATATAAGCACGGCTTATTTGCCCTAGATGCTATCTCTACTCCACATGTTTCCATGACTGTCTCTACCAAGGAGGCAACTTCCCTATGGCACAAGAGATATGGGCATCTTAGTTCTGGCTACTTACTTGAGCTCAGTAAGTATGAGATGGTAAAGGGTCTTCCTTCCATTTCTACCACATTGCCAGTGTGCTCTGACTGCTTGGCAGGAAAGCAGCATAGAGTACCATTTGAGAAGAGCTCAACAAGAGCACGAAAACCTCTTGAGTTAATTCACATCGATCTGTGCGGTCCTTTCACACCCAACAGTTGTGGAGGGAAGAGGTACTTTCAGTTATTCGTAGATGACTACTAACGAAAGATGTGGGTTTTATTTCTCCAACTGAAATTTGAAGCTTTCGCATTCTTCCAACAGTTCAAGAAATCCGTTGAGAAGGAGTCAGGAGCTTCTATTAAAACCCTCCGCTCAGATCGAGGGGGGGAGTTTACCTCTAATGAATTTTTTGTATTCTTAGATAAGCATGGAATCAAGAGACAGTTAACAATCGCCTATACTCCTCAGCAAAATGGAGTTGCTGAGAGAAGGAACCGTTCTATCATGCAAATGGTTCGTTGTATACTCACAGGAGCTACTCTTGGGCAACAATATTGGGCAGAAGCTGTCACCACTGCAGTATATTTATTGAATAGGGCACCCACCAAGGCCCTAAAAGGAATGACTCTACAGGAATCATGGAGTGGTCGAAAACCCTCCATATCTCATCTACGTATTTTTGGATGTCACGCTTTCATGCACATACCGAAAGAGAAAAGGAAGAAGCTAGATGAGAAAACACTGAGATGTATTTTTCTTGGTTATGATGAGCACTCTAAAGGATATCGTTTGATAGATACTTTGACCAAGAAAATTCATGTCAGCAGAGATGTTGTCTTTGATGAAGCTTTCACATCACAGAGCACATCTAAAGTACACCTAGATCTTGTGGAATCTAAGGAAGAGAAGATTCCTTCGTCAACACAGACAGGAGGTCCTTCTACATATTCTTCAACACCACCGAAGAAGAATCCAAAATGGTGTACAAATACAATCAGAGAAGCAAATTTATCCACTCCTCCCAATTTGAACTTGGATAGACCTCATACACGCAGTATGGCTCAAAAGGAAAAAGAAGCCAAAGAAACTGGTGAGGTTGATGATCTTTGTCAATATTTTGAGGAACTTTCTGTAACTCCACATACAAAAGTAGAGGATATGGATATTGATGATGACAGGGCGTTCATGTCTACCATAGATGATCTTGAACCTGCATCAGTGCAAGATGCTCTTAGTGAGCCTTAGTGGAAGGCTGCTATGGATACAGAGTATGAGTCTTTGATGAAAAATAAAACTTGGAAGCTTGTTGATTTTCCGCATGGAAAGAAACCCATTGGCTGCAAATGGGTATATAAAGTCAAGTACAAGGCAGATGGAACAATTGATAAGCATAAGGCTCGTCTTGTTGCAAAGGGCTATGCTCAAAAGGAAGGCATTGACTACGAGGAAACTTTTGCACCTACTGCTCGGATGACCACAATTCGAGTTATGTGTGCTATGGAAGCACAATATGGGTGGAAAGTTCACCATATGGATGTCAAAAGTGCCTTTCTAAATGGTGATCTCCAAGAAGAAGTCTACATGACTCAGCCAGAAGGATTTGAAGCAGAAGGCCAAGAGCAGAAGGTTTGCAAATTGGTCAAATCCTTATATGGTCTGAAATAAGCTCCTCGAGCTTGGTATATAAAAATGGAAAATCACCTTATGCAGCATGGATTTAAGAGATGTCCGTCAGATGCAAACCTCTATTTCAAGAAACAGGGTTCTGAGATAGTGTTGCTTGTACTCTATGTTGATGATCTGCTCATTACAAGGAGTTCAGAAACTATGATCTCTACTGTTAAAAGAAACTTGTGTAAATATTTTGAGATGACAGATCTTGGACTTCTCCATTATTGTCTTGGTCTGGAATTCAGCCAGAAGGAGCACTCCATGAAAGTGTCTCAAAAAAAATATGCCAAGACATTCTTTGGAAAAATATCGCATGACTGATTACAAGCCAATGGCAACTCCGATGGAGAATGGACTTCGGTTATCGCGATATGATGATTCACCTCAGGTATATGGTACTCTCTATCGACAGTTGATTGGGAGTCTCATATATCTGACCAATACTAGGCCAGATCTCATATTTGCTTGTCAACTATCTTTCGAGGTTCATGCAGGAGCCTAAGACCACTCATTGGAAAGCAGCAAAACGTGTTCTTCACTATGTCCATGGTACTATGGAATATGGCCTAGAATACAAGAGGAACAACAAATTCTTCTTGCAAGGATACACGGACTCCGACTATGCCGGATCATTTGATGATCACAAGTCAACTTCTGGATACATTTTTCATCTGGGATCCGGTCCTGTCTCTTGGCATAGCAAGAAGCAACATGTGGTTGCTATTTCATCAACAAAGGCAGAATATCGTGCTGCACGTGAAGCTGTGTGCGAAGTGATATGGTTGCGTCGCATTCTGACAAGTATGGGCCATCCATCAAAATCTCCAATACACTTGTTTTGCGATAATTAGGGTGTTCTGAACCTCGTCAAGAATCCAGTCCATCATGAAAGAACAAAGCACATTGACACACAATGTCATTTCATTCGAGATGAAGTTCCAAAGCACCGAATTCAGCTTCAGCACATTCCCACCGATGCTCAAGTTGCAGACATATTCACTAAGGCACTTGCACGTGTCAAATTTGAATTGTTTCACAACTCTCTTTGTATTGCAAAATGATGTAAGGGGATGTTAGTATAGCTATTAGTTATTACATTACCCAAATAATGTAATAAAGGGGGATGTTAGCATACTTTAATATTTAGCAACTAGTTATTTAGTTGCAGCGACATCCTGTTGAGATGCGCCCAAAGGGCTAATCCAGGAATGCAGTTTGTAATCTCTGCAGTATTTAACACCCTACTGAATAATACAATTTGGTTGTAATGTAATAAAGGGGGATGTTAGCGTATTTTAACGTATTTTGTTTGTATTACATTATTTAGGTACTATTACAACTCCTGTAACAGTTTTTTTTACGCCGATGCTATTCTCGGCATTGTAACCATTATTTAATCTGCATAATTCAATAAACATCTAGTTCGTTTTCTTACAGGACAAGGGTGTGAGACAAAACACTGGATTATATATGCCATTATTTGTACTAGAGAGGCCATGGGAGGACATCAACATGGATTTTGTTCTTGGCTTACTAAGGACATAGAGGAGGAATGACTCCATATTTGTGGTGGTTGACAGGTTTTTGAAGATGACACATTTTATTCCCTGCCAGATAACTAATTATGCAGTTCATGTTGTAGGGTTGTTTTTCAAAGAGGTGGTACGACTACATGGTCTACCAAAGAGTATTTTTTTTGACAGGGATACCAAGTTTGTTGGGTATTTCTGGAGGACCCTATGGAAGAAATTGAAGACAAACCTAAAATTTAGTTACGCATACCACCCATGACTGATAGACAAACAGAGGTGGTGAACATAAGTTTGGGTAATATACTGAGATGCTTGGTAGGAGATAAGCCCAAGGGATGGGATTTGGTTTTTCCACCGACAAAATTTACATACAATAATTCTGTCAATAGGAGTACCAACAAATCCCCATTCCAGATTGTATATGGGAGCAGCCCAAGGAATTCTTCTGAGTTGAGAAATATGGACAAAGGGGAAAAGAGCAGTACTGAGGCTGAGGAATTTGCAAAGCACATGAAGAGCTTGCATGACGAAGTGAAGCAGCATATCAACAAGATGAACACTCAGTAAAAGACAAGAGCAGACTAGAAGTGATGAATTAAGGAGTTCCAAGTGGGAGATCAAGTTATGGTTCACTTGAGAAAGGAAACATTTCCTGCTAAAACCTACAACAAGTTAAAAATGAAGAAGTTTGGACCATGCAGGGTCATAGGGAAACAAGATTCTGTGAATCCCTATGAGGTAGAATTGCCAAGTGGGCTGAATATATCACTTGTGTTCAACATTTCAGATTTGGTAGAGTATCATGAAGGTGACAATAATGGTGGACTTGTCATAATATTGTGGAGTATTCCTGCATATACTCTAGAGATAGAAGATATAGAAGAGATCCTAGATACCCGTGTAGAAAAAAGCACAAGAAACATGCAGTATGTAGAATATCTGGTTAAGTGGAAGGGCAGGCCTATTGAAGATTCATCTTGGTTGTCAAAGGCTGAGGTTGAACGCCTTGGTTTTCTTCCAACAACAAATAAGTGAAGGTCACTTCTCAATTTACCCTGGATGTCTGATGCAGGAGCATCCAATGGTGTAAAAGTGATCTTGCATCACCCAAAAAATATTGTAATTGTTTAATTTTGTAAAAACTAGTAAAACTAGTTTTTCTTGCAGGAGATTTTTAAAGGTCTTAGAGGTCGAATTTGAGGATTTTTAGTTAAATGTAAATATTTCAATATTTACCCCACTTAGTTCTTCTCGTGCCCTTTCTGAAAACATGCTGTAATAGTCAATAAGGTCAACTAGCGCGAAGTTATGACCTCCGCAAGTTGCCCCAAATTTCAAATTTGAAATTTCAAGTTTTAGGTGGGAAAAAGGGGAAAACAGGGCATAAGTGGGAATTTTTGAAATTGTAAAAGGGCTCTTCTTTTGGGATCCTCATTTTAGCATGAAAGTAATGGAAATATTTGGCTCCTTTTAGCATTTCTGGTTTTCAGTGGATTGTATGTGTTTTTTTAATGCAACTCTGCTTCATACTTTATTATACCTCCCAAAATTTTATATCAAGTGAATAAATGATGTATCATATTTGTAACAACCCAATTCTAACCAAACCAAGAGAGAAATGTTTTCCACAAGTAAGGTTCACCAAAGACGCTTTTTATACATTCAACAAAAGCTTCTAACCACATTTTGAGTTTTAGATGCTACATCGCTTGGGTGGATAGGAGTTGCCAAACTCCCACATAAAATTTGGGGTTCACCTTGTACATTGCCCATACAGCTTAAAGGATGCCTTCATATGGTCTATCCATTTTATTACCTTCCTTTGAAGGACATTTTGAACATCCCCCTACTAGTCTTATTCAATTTCCACTAGTACCTAGGCATGAATCTTCTTATAGTTTTACCCACTACACCATGTGTAAAACTATCATGCTCAATTAAACCATCCCCTTGATAGTTTAATTGAGGTGACCATCACCTGTGTGACATCCCTCACCTGGAATCCCAATAATAATTTAGAGATTCCAGAGACTATCACACCAAACAATATCTCTCATAGGTTTTCCCAATAGTCTATTAGGGTTCCTATAATTATCATTCGCATGACATGTCTCACATGGATACCTCACAGTTCGTTGGGGTTCCATCACCCAAATCTATTTATAATGGGATCTAGGCCTTCACAGTTGGAAGAGATGATTCGAGTTTCATTATCCAAACCTTTTCGAAGGATTGTCATCATCCTTGGGTCCACTTCGATGGTTCATTATTGAAATACCCATTAAAATCCCAAGGGATTGCTACACCACAATTATCTTAATTTTGGTACTATCCTTTAGGGTCTAACTAGGCTAGCTTCCTATGGATGAACCTTTGTAAGGAAATCCGTATACCTTAAAGTAAGAAAAGTACTAGCTTTTTTTTTTTTCTCTCTCTCTCTCTCCCTTATTTACTATATTTACATAGTCCTTACTCTATTACAAGTAATAAGGAAATACTTAACATTCATCTTACTCTACAAAAGCACAAGTAATTTTGACTATAAGCATAACAATATTAAGTATACAAATCCATGCTAAAGGCTACATCATTCATCTTCTCTTCATATATGATTCATAAAAAATCAAGTAATCAGATAGATAATTACATGTTTTACAAATTGATTACAATTCATTAATACATTGTTCATCTCAAATCATAAATAATGAGCCTTTTCTTTACATAGAGTTTATACACTCTACAAGTTATATGTATAATATTAAGTCTAACTTCAACTACTTAGAATAATATACATGATCCATAAATAAGCATGCCATATTGAGAGTGATACTTTATAAAACAAAGCATCAATACTAATAAATATCATTTTCTAATCATCTAAGATTCAAGATATAAAATGCATTTATTGATTCCAAAGCAAGATCAATAGATGAAGATAATCGATACACACATGACACATCATATATCCTGGGAAACCCTTACGAGAAAAACCTAGCCTTGAAACATCCACTTTTATTGCATAAGACTAGCAGTCATTGATACATCTATATTAAGGAATCCCTTATTTCTTTTTCCAACATATCACATTACATAAGAACCCCATAATTATTATGCCCTTTAAACATGAATAACATTAATTCACTTTACAAAAACAATAAGGTAACCCTACAATTCCCTCAAATGAATTCCACATTCATTCTTCTAATCATAAATACTTAAGAACCCCTTCTTAAGAATTTTCCCAAGTATATTGGAACCCCCATAAGTTCCAATCTCACTATTGGACATTACGCCTAATCACCTAAACATACATTTCATATTTTAAAAAATATTAGCATAATCCTATAACAGGATTAGTAATTCACCAATCAATTGCAAGGCACAAAACTATAAAGCATGTCCCATTATCTTGGAATAATAAATTGACATCCATCAAATCATAAAAAATATAACTCAAGAACTTTAATAATCTATTTTAAGCCACAAGAAAATATATCACAATTTGGTCATTTCATCTCCATCCTATTAAATGAGTAAAAAATATCAATGCTCATTCTATTCTTTTAAAGGTAGACCAATATTTAGATATATTATTTTCTTAAGTACACATATACAAAATAGGAAATATTGAATATTAGTACAAAATCCTTTTAGGTAAAAGCATACCTATCTTTCATTTCATTTTCCCTATTTTAAGCCACAAGAAATATATTACAATTTGGTCATTTCATCTCCATCCTATTAAATGGGTATAAAATATCAATGCTCATTCTATTCTTTTAAAGGTAGACCAATATTCGGTTATATTATTTCTTTAAGTACACATATACAAAATAGAAAATATTGAATATTAGTACAAAATCCTTTTTGGTAAAAGAATACCTATCTTTCATTTCATTTTCCCTATAAATATATTTTGATCATAATATTAATAATTCATCCTATCCTTTAAAACAAAGGTTCAATAATAGTCTATTGAATTCTTTCATTGTTCAAATAGTAATGTTTCCACAATTCAGAAGAATGAACATACATTATGAAATAATCCTTAAAAATCATAATATAAATTTGTTTTAAAAGAAAAATTCCTAAATTCTTACCCATAGGCCTTTTAACCCATCCTTATAATACGAAAAACAACATATAAAATCATGATTCAAATTCGAACGTCCTTTATTCAAATAATCAAAAGGTATAGGTCAACTTTATAATCTATATCTAACACAAATTTCCCTTGTTCATATGCAAAGCAACATTACAATCACTCAAAAGGTCTATCGTAAAGTTCCATAATACAATATTTTATCCTTAATAGTTTTTTCATCAACACAAATGCTTTCATCATATGCAAACATAAATAATAATTTAATACATTTATCAAATCATAAAAAAGACAAATACTTCAATTCAAGCTAAAGTTTTTGACCCTATTTAAAATATAACTCCATACTCGCCATGTGTTATAGCCCTAATGTGATTGCGTAGAACATAGTGTCTAGCCTAATGTGGACTAAAACTTGGGTAAAAAGCTACAATGGATAAAAAAAAAAAAAAAACTTACTCCTTAAACATAATGACATATTTTTGTTTAGGGCAGATAAGAGTTATATAGAAGGGCAATGGAAAATATGTCATCATTGTCTACCCTCACGTAAGTAGTTGTGCACACTTCAAGAAGAAAATCATGAGGAGACAATGTAGGAAAAAAGGTACATGTAATAGCTTCTGGTTAAACACATAAGACACACTGGATTATGTATGGGTATTCTCTTATTCAAATTTCCAAATTGATTGGTGACATACAAGGTGTACATTACAGTATCCTCCAGGGGTAAGTAAGCAATCCATAACAAAACTCATCAAATTAACTAGACACCATTTATGAATACACAAACAAAAATTCAAAGAAAATTCATTTAATTTATCTTCTCTATGGCTTCCACAATGAAGATCTTCCATGTTCTTCATATACAATCAAATATGTTCTTCTTTTGAAACAAAATAATCCAACCCTACTGAATGTTTTTCTTACATACTAAAACATCTACTCCAAGAAAAATAATACACACAGAGTACCTTTGATAATTTGAAGATACTTTGTTATAGAAGAACAAAGTACATGCATAGGGTAAAATCCTTTGTTTCTTTCGTCCTTCTAAATCCCCAAACCCTATCTGTTCAACATATACTTCCTTGAAGTACAAACTTCCTAATCCTATTTTTATGCTCCCTTCATGGGTTGATGATAGTTAGGGAGAAATTCTCTCTATTTCCCAAATAGATTTGGCTAACCACCTATACAACCATATTGAACATTCTTTTGATCAAGTGCTTATTACCATTATCTTTGGATGATAATTATCTAATTCTTATTCTCTAATGTTTTTAACAATTAACTATTATTTCATGTTTCTAATATCAAAACATTGGTATTAATATTTTGTATTAATATATCTTTTAAAATAAAGCATAATTCTCTTTTTAAAATTCAAATACAAGGGACATTAATAGGTGAGACCTATTCATAAGCAAATTAATGTTGCAAGAAAGGCTAATAGTATAAAATATTAATAATTCTTTCCTACTAACCAATATTTATAAGCAACCATCAAACATTCTATGTTACTTTATATCTATCTAAAGTAATTCAAACCGCAAGAAGATTCAGGAATGATAACAAACACTCAAATGTAGGAATGATAAATGCAAAATGTAAAGGTATGAACTAGATCAAAATACAACCATAATGAGTCAAATAGTTTTGACTATTATAGCCATTCTCTCTTTTTCGGAACACCTCATTTTTTGTGGTCAGTTCTTTGCCCACCCATGCGATTACCTATTCTTGAAACATGCAAATATATTAGCAACATCATATTATTCAATAAAACAAACAACTAATAATTGTATAGCCATTTATTCTATCATTAAAAACAACATATAAATTCATAAGTCCATCATATGAAAAAGTGTGCCAAGGGAGGGTCATGATACTATTGGGTTAATACCAACCAAAATTTAATTATATACCTAAAGAGTAACTCCAAATGCATGATCTAAATGGTATATCACCATATTATTTTGTTTTGGTACCAATAAGATGGTTCAAATGTATACCGAATCCTAAGTAACTATTGGATGTCTTAACTCACTCAAAATTAGTTTTAAATAAATGAATCTTCCTTGCTCAGAGGAGGTGACTATTTTATTCTTGTATACTATCTCCTCACCATAACTTAATCTTCCCTACAGGTGATAACCATAAAAAAAACATGGTCATGGTTTATCCCCTTTAGAAAAATATTTTCTAAACACCAAGTTAATAGAATAAGTATCTTGTTCAACTAGTATACATTAAGCATGAAGGTCCAACCATTCCTCATACATGAAAATCAATAAAATCATAAACACATCACTAACACTAATATATGAACTATATTAAATATAAATTTTGTGCTATAACATTGATATTACACATCCAACCATGATGTAATTATAATATATTCCACATGACTATCCAAATGGACCATGTCTTATCTACACTATCCCCTGATATCCCTAGAGGATAGATGCACTGGTCCAATATTTCCATATCTATTATCTTTATAATAAAGAACTTGTAAATAAGTATTAACACCAAATTATTACACTACAACATAAAATATTTGCATTATGCAAATATGTGTTTACAACTATAAATCAATACCTATATCTAGAGTAATATGCAAGCATGGAAGATTTATAAGAGTAACTTTGAATGAATTGAATAAAAAAATATAATTTTTTGTACTACAAATAAATTTAGACACGAAATTAAAAAATAATTTTACCATTCATTAATATGAAGCTTTATAGTCATGTTTATCAGTTCAATAGTCACTATGTCCATCATCAATAAACACAAATCAAATAATTTGATTATAGAACAATACTATAGTTATACTTTCTTATGTTGTTTACAAGGCATGCAATACATTGTCATGTTTATTGTCAATTGTTAATGTTGCTATAATATTTTTAAACCTCTTGATATAGTTGGAAATCCATCCCCTACTTCATAATAAAAATAATATTATTGCATCAAATCAACCAAAATACATAACACTTTAAAGACCATCTCAAATGATATAACCAATTTAAGTTTGCACAACAGTCATTTTATTTACATATAAGCTAGTGGTCGTGTTGTTCTTACAAAATACATAAAATTTTCAATTTCATAAAACAATTAGCCTAACATCATATTGTTACAATCTATATAGTAAAGTACCAAGAAGGTTTCAATCATACCATAGATAATTTATAATAAACCCAAGTTCCCAATCTAACTAGATTTAAATTTATCAACAATCAATATTGGCTTAAACCATCTCTTAGCGATTTCAACTAGGTTGACATTAAATAGACATAAATTAGGTGTATATGACCCATCAAATTTCAAATGAATCTATTGATGTTTACTTATAAATATGAGAGGAGGGAGAACAACATTGGGGTGAGTCATGACCTAGCCAAGGAATTCTCACCTAGAATTCCTCCTTTGTTATTTTTCCCACCTAAGATAACCAAATATCCAATGAGAAGATTATATATAGATCATCTACATGTTAAAAAATGAACTCTAGACATGTTAATTCATCTACATCCTATCATAACAAATCATGTATCTTAATGCATGGAGAATATATTCTAATATCATAAAGTGTAGACATGAATCAAGCAATTATCTCAATGCATTCTATCTACATGAAATAATTAATTCATGTATTTTATGAACATAATGATTACTTTAATTATATTTTGAAAAATAAATCTTGAAATAATTCATCTGATATGTTCCTTGGGGTATAGTTTACTATAAATTATTCTATTACTTATCAATACTCATCATCAAACATACCACCTCTATGTTCACACACACTAAGATTTGTTCAAAAGTATATCTTATTCATCTCATATATCTAGGTTTTATTTCTATGGATAACTTAAGATCTAAGGTTTTATCCCATACATCTTGGCAAGATATAACTTAGACAGTATTTTAAGATTCACACAGACACACACAGACACACACACACACATTTGTATACTTTATTTAGAACAAAAAAAATAAGACATGAGTTTATATTTTTATGATATACAACTGAGATAGCCCATTGTTATAATGCTATACAAAAGTAGAGTGAAATCCCTTGGATAACACTACCTTAGAAATATTGATTAAAATCACTAAAAGAAATCTTTAACACTAGAACTTGAGTAACTACCCATCATGGTCACCATCACTATCTAATAAAAATTCATAATTTCATAAGTTTTAACCATTTTGTGTATCTTATGTAACAAGGAAATTGTCATAGTGTTTAGTACATAAATGAGGGTATAGTATAGATCATTAGATATTTACATTATAAAAGCAACATAACAATCCTTTTGATTAAACAATCACACATAACCTCCTATCCATGTTAATAGTTGTGATGTTTGACAATACATGTAGGATATAATAAAATCAACATACAATAAATTGGCTACATCAATTTATGATTAAGTTGAGGCATAGTAGTATGTAGAGGTTCATATATTAGTTCAAAAAATTAAGACAATACAAGTATAGGTCCGTAGTTCATTTAGTTAAGACACTATAGCTAGTCAAAGTTTATAATTCAGTTTAGTAAATTAAGGCATTGTAATTATTCAAGGTTCATAGTTTAGTTAAGCAAATTAAGACACTAAAGTAACTCAAGGTTCATATTTCATAAAATTAAGAATCATAGTCAGTCAAGGTTCATGCTTTAGTTTAGCAAATTAAGGCACTCCTAGTCAACTAAGGTTCATAGTTCATCAAATTAAGACATAATATCTAGTCAAGATTCACCAATTATAAGAACCTTGTAACTTGAGGGTAAACCTTATAAATCAATAAATAATGATAAATATACATGCTATAAATTACAACCTTATGATATCTCAAAAAGTCAAACCATAATCATGCCATACTTTATATGTCAAGCAAGATGGGTATGGAAATCATGAATCACTACTCCACCCAAGATATCTAGCAAGTACAAGCACAATCACATGAGGTTATATAGAGTCAAAATATAGTAAGCATAAGTATTACCTCAATAGAAAATATCAAATGTGATAAAGTACAACAATCCTAGACAATACCTCAACTCAAAGTGTGAAGTGTAGCAAAAAACAAGAAGCATGGGTTATATCTAAACTCAAAGAGTAAAGTGTAACACAATACAACACTCATGGGTGGTATCTAGAATTAAAGTATCAAAATAAGCATGAGTAATACCTTAAGTGTACTAAAGTGTAGAAAGCAATAATTATACCTCACATAAGATAGGTCGTGGAGGATCACTTATGGGCAAACATGGAAAGATGTCTTGGCTCCTATGTCCCTATATCATATTAGGTCCACTTCATCTTACTCTAAATACATGGAAAGATTTCTACTATATATGTTTTATGTTTTAATTCATAAACACTTACATTGTTTGAAGATTTTATTTTAATTTACTTTTCCTAGAAATAATCTAGAAATAAATTGAACTTGAACTAAAGACTATTTTAGGCTACCAATGTGACAAAAAAAATATAAACAGATAGATTATAATATTATGTATTTTTTTATTTGATGATGTGAATGGAAAGAAAAAAATTTGTTTTTGTTTTACTTCAAGACAAAGGTACAAGGGATTTTCAATGCAATAGACCAAATTTTATTCCTACTGAAACTTATCATTCCTTGCATATGTAAGATCCTAATCTAAAGGATAACTTTAAATGATAATGTGGTAATATATAATTTCACTAAGATCTTGTGTACTTTTTCATTTTAAAGGAGAGGAAAAGACAAATAGATACAAGAAAACAAAATAGAAAGCTTAAAATTTAAATTAAACTAAAAGAAAAAAATGAATACAAAAAATCTAAATTTACTCTTGTTGGTAGAAGCACCACAAAAGTAGAAGCACTAGCAATGTTATCAATGTATTGGTGTTTTCATTTGCAATTATGGATGATTGCCTTGTTTATCTATCTCTTATTTATTGGGGCACTTAAACACAAACAAACTCCACATAGTTAGATTTTTAAGGGGTATGCCTAAGTTAGAATCCTATTCCAAAAAGAAACATAAAATAAAAAAGTAAAAAAGGATGAATGATTGATAGACAATAAACTTGTACTCTAGCAAAAGTGCTAGTAGTGCTATCAAATATAGGTAGTGCTTTTAATTGCTGACACAAATTGATAGAGTGCAATATTTATAGTCTCCATGAAATAAAACTAGAGCACAATAGAACCGCTAGTACTATAATATAGCAATGCTTTTTCTTATCGATGTAGTAAAATGGATTTTAGGACTTGGAAGCCTACAACAAATGACTAGAATATGGGATATTAACCAATAAAGTGTAGGAATCAAAAAAAAGATTCACTTATTGATTTGATAATATGAAAATAAGATAATTTAGATAAAATATTAAATACCTAATGATTAAGACAAATATATGATGAGTAAAATCCAAGAAAAATATGATTAATAGTCAAAGAAAAAGTTAAGAAACAAATTCATTAGCTTTAAATGAAGATCCTCCCGCAATGCCCTTGTAGATGGTAGCCATGGGAAATAATTAAAAGTAAGTTTTTTGAATCTCACAAAATCCCACAAACTTCATGTAAGATCATACAAGTTTATAATTAAAAGGACCTTGATGATATTCATACAAAGATATCAAAAGATAAATGAGAAGCAATTATCTATTATTCACTAGAAAAATTTGTTGCACTTTGTAATGCAAGGTTGAGTGTAAAATTGAGCAAAGTTTTATTAGAAATAATGGGAATTGTTTGGGATGGCCCAAGGGCTATATTTACATAAGCCTTAGCTCCCTTGGAGTATCCATTACATAATATAATGGAATTAACAAGATTTAGAGGTGGCAAGTTGCATAGGAAGGATTGGCATGATTGAAGGATAATTTATGGATGAAGGGCATGCACGGAGGGTTGGAGGAATTGGTGAATGAAAGGATTGGAAAGGTTGAGGAGATTTAGGAGGTTTAATTTCCAATCATATTAGGTGATGGGTTCTAGGGAATTTCAAATGAGGCTGGCAAGCTAAGTTTTGAGGTGGCTATTCAGGAGAAAATCCTTACTATTGATAACTTATTGAAAAGAGGGTTACCTATTCCCAATAGATGTTTTTTATGTTGCTCTGATTGGGAATCACCTCATCACATTTTCATTGGTTGTCCTTATGCTACCTTCATCCTTAATAGCCTTTTTTCTTGCTTCCACATTTCTTGGGTTAGACCTTGCTCTATATATGATATTTTTACTCAATGGTCCAACCCTTTTAGGAATCCTCATATCAAGACGTTATGGTAGTTCTATCTTCATCACTTATTATGGTATATTTGGTTGGAGAGAAACCAAAGAGTGTTTTCCAATATTAGTCAAAAAATTGATTCTGTATTCAATAAGATCCTCTCATGTGCTATTGAAAATGTTGCCCTTTACCCTTTACCTTCATAGCCTGCTTCCAATTTTGAAGACTCTTTAGGGCAGGTTTTGAAGTTCCCTATTGTAAACAATTCTGGTCCACATCCCACTTCCAATAGAGCTCAGTATTCTTGGATCCCTCCTCCACCAGGATGGATTAAATTGAATTTTGATGGTGCTGCAAAGGGTAACCCTGGTCGGTTAGGAGTGGGTGGTATCCTTAGAGACAATAAAGGTAAGGTGATCCTTTCTTTTGCTAAGTTTTTAGGAATCCAGTAAAACCAAAATGCTAAATCCCCAACTCTATGGCATGGTCTGGTGTTTTCCAAAGATAAAATTTTGATAGGATTCTTGTAGAGGATGATTCTCTTTACATCATTAATCGCTTAAAAAATTCTAAAATTCCTTCGTTGAAAATAAGGAACTGTATCGAAGAAGCCAAACATCTTAGCAAAAATTTTCAAGAAATCATTTTCTAGAACACATTCAGAGAGAATAACAAAGTTACTAATGCTTTAGAAAATTTTGGAACCTGAATCACTGACTTGATGAGTTGGACCACTGACAGTCCTTAGTTTTTAGCCCAAGTCATTGATCAAGAAAATTTGACTTCAAGCAATATTCCTGCTGACGTGGAGCAAGTCGGCCATCCTCCTCATGATCCTCATGCTAGCATGTCCTAATTTTCTTACCAATAAACCTCTTACCTTTTTGGGATATGGGCTTCACGTGATTTTTAGTCTTGTCAACCTGGGAAGTCAATTTTACAATTTTGAAAGAAAAGTTTTTGGTGTCCTCCCTCGTCTCGAAAAGGGATATTGTTTCTCCTTCCTCCAAAGCATTACCCTTTCTTTTCTTACCTGTTTCAATTGTCACCAATCCATAGCTATTATCCCTATCCATCCTCCCACCTTGTCCTTCCACGTCATCATAATTTTGTGTGTCTATCCTCATTTTTTGATGTACCTCTTTGATATTACCCATTTGTGGGATTTTTTTTATGATTCTCACATGATATCCTATAGCAATAAAAATTATAGCGTATACCGAGAGGGATTTGAAGTGTGCAATTTTTCTTTTCAACACCCTAGGTGGCACTTGTACTGAGATTGTCGTCGATCCATTTTTGTTCTATCTATCTTGGTTGTTTCCTTTTATATTACCCAAATTTTCCTTTTTTGATCTGTCATTTAGTTTTTCATCCAGAAACCTTCCTGTCTCTGCAAGGTCATCATGGATTTTATTGAACCTTCAAAGCTTTGTCTGGATTCCATTGTTGAGGGAATCCTTGTTGGTAAAGGGTTTCTCTTGTTCTTCCACAAGTTCAAAGGTGACGAACTTAAAGTTACGCTGGCATTCATGGAGACTTGGGACAATGGTAAGGTTACCATCCGAGATAAGACCTATGTCCTGGATATTAAAATGCTTGTCAAATAGACTAGATAAAAACCAAAAGGAAGATCAATTAAAAGAGAGAAGCACAATTGGGATATTGAATTGAAGGACATCAGGGATAAGGAGCTCTGCAGAAGGGCTCATATTGGCATGCGACATGATGAGTTACATTTTTCGTGGGGGAGTGTTCTCAAACCGATCATGGAGTATGTGATTGTGGATGACCCTAACAAGCCTCTGTGTAGTTTTCACTTCTCCTTTTACAACCATTTCCATGATGTAAGTGCAGTCAATATACCTCAATTTATTTTTAATTCTGTCAATTACACCATTGAACATTGTAGGGAGCAAAATGGGTCAGAACTTCCTACCCACCGTGGCCTTTTCAATGTTCTATTCAAACATTGGCTACTTCATTGTCTTGAGGGTATTGTTGTTACTCCTCCCCCCAAACCCAAACAGAGTCCTCTAAAACCTAGTTCATCCTAAACCACACCTCAATCTTCTTGTACTCCAAGGTTATCCACAAAAAAACAAAAAATTGTTGAAAGTGTCCAATAATTAAGAAAGAGACCAAGAAGTGCTTCACCTAAACTTGAGAGTGAGCCTGAGCCTGAACAAAAACCCCTACGCTCCTCTTCTTGACTGAAGAACAAAGCTAAGCAGAAAGAGTCACTAGTCATTGAGTCTGATGATGAAGACAAGGACAACCTTGATCATTGCATGTAAATGTTCATAATCTAGTTTGTAACAAACTGCATTATCAATTTGGTTGATATGCGTAATGCTCTTAAATTATGGTTTTTTAAGAAGTATTTTAACTAAATCGTGGAAGAAGTTCCTACTGAAAATCCAAGGAAGATGACTATTAAAATTGAGGACATCCCTACCAAGGACAACATTGCTGATATGGACACCCTAAATATCAAAATCCAAGATGCTGAGGTCAATCTTGATCTTGAAGGTTAAGGGCACCCACTCTAGTTTGGAGGGTTGTTGTTCAAAGTTTGTTGCTTTTTGTTCCATGTATCAATTTTGCCTAAATTTTTGGTTTCTGGTGTTGGCTGAGGATAGCCTTTTTGCTTGTTCTTCTTTGGTTATTTTCTTTTGCTCTTCTCTATTTCTCTGGTCATGGTTGGATTTTTGTATAACAAGTTTTGGGGCCCTGTCAAAACCTGCTTGATATATAAATTTTAATCTATTTAACCGATCAATTTTTTTTTTTGAATTTGGTAGGTAGATGACACTAGTTAGCATCATGTCTATCCTTTTTTTGAATTATGTCAATCAATAAAACTAGTGTTAGAAGTGTTGATGGAACTAATGATATTTATGCTAGTGCCAAAATGATTTTTGTTAGGATAAATAGGTAGGAAAAGGTAAATTTTGAAAATTTGGAAAAAACACTACCCCTTAGCTAGAAGCATTGTTGATGCTATTGCTTTGGGTACAATGCTTTTGATTTGGGGTATTAAATGTCCCTTAATATAACTTTAACTTGTTTGGTTGATTAAAATATTTGATTTGTTTGATGAGGTAGATTATGTTATGTTTGTAATATTTAATTACATGTTCAAAATTAGATGTCTACATTTGCCTTTTTTTATGTAATTATTAAATGATGAATGTGTTAAAAACTAGTTTGTGTATCCTAATTTTAAGACAAATAGATTTTATATTGATTTACATTCAAGATTCAAGATGATTTATTCTCGTGATAAGTTGATTACTGATGATAACATTTTTTGTATGTATGTAGCATAAAATTTTATCATGTCCCTATGTGCACCCTCAAGTTTTAGAGATAAATTAATTTTGACCAAGAAAACTCAACTTAACCATGATACACATAGGTGAATTGATGAGAATTTAGGATAAAACAACACAATTATCCTAAGGTGGGATAGGGGTAAAATGAATAAGGGTTAAAAGAAAATTATTTTTGCCACTAATCATCATAAAAAATATCTCTAAACATGCTCATATGATTTTTAATTTCTATGGATTAGTAGGTGAGACCCATACATTGTAGCAACCATGTGAGGCCACCGAGGAGGGGGGGGATCATCCATAGGTATGAATATCAAATATTGGGTCATATTTTCTATTTTTAGTCAAACTTGGGCCCCAAAGGAGAGATCAGTGCTACTACATAGCATTGGTGCTACCATACAATGATTCCACTATCATGCCAAAATAATGCTTTTGCCAAATTATGGTACTTTTGCACTTTTAGATTTTAGGTTAAATTTTAAAGTTTTAAGATAAAAATTTAAATGATAATTTAATGATTATTTTATGGATTAAATAGAGGTTATAGACACTAAACTATTTGGAGTATAGGACACACACATTAAATATGATCTATCAATGGTAGGGCTATATCATGTTGTTCTTATATCATAGATAGATTTTTATTGGGCTTACTAATGGTTTTGTAGAGAGGTGGCATTTAGAAGTGAATACCTTCTAGATTCCATGTGGAGAGGTTACTATCACACTAGAGAATATATGGAGGATTTTATGTGTGCCCATTAGGGGTGCCCTTGTTTACCTCAATAAATCACTATAGAGAATCCTAGAGAAATTGATAGGTAACCTAATATTTCCTCTAGTAAGGTCAATCATTGATATTAATGTATGTTATGTTGGAGTATATTTGGATTGATAGGTAACACTATTGGATAGACTAGTGTCATAGGTATTACTGGGTAACACTAGAAGGAGGGTGATACACTAGGGGATAGTAGAGGTGGTAGTCAACATACTAGAGTACCAAATAATCATTTCCTAGAGGTTGATCATCTTAGATCATTTGTACTACTTCCTACATTGGGTTGTATATGGAGGTGGCAAGGAATTATTATATTGCACACTTCTCTAGGTGTAGGTATGATAGCATATAGCTATGGTATGGCCTCCAAGATTTATAGGATAGGCCGATGATAGGGAGTCACCATTAGAATGCTGGTGGGCACACCATTTTGAGGGGAGATAAATTTTTCCACATAGGGATGTTTTGGTAAGGGTATAGAATGTAGTAGATGACTTATGTTGCAAGTATATTACATATCAACCATATAAATGCCACTTAGACTAGCAAAGTATGTGTATCAATTAGCTAGGATGAGACAACAATGGTAATTTTTGGGACTTCAGGGAGTGAGATATTTTCTAGTATGAGAGGGTGGTCCACTAGTTTAGACTGTAACAATATATCTTGTTGGGATTGTTTTGGTACCTATAATCTATATAAGAGCAAGGTTTTGATGCTACACTTGGTCTATATTTTTACCTAGAGCCATTTTTAGATGATATTATCATCTTATATCCTAGTATAGGTGAACTTGGAGTGAGTAATTGCTACTTGGGTTAGTACTAGATCGTGTCACTATAGAGGGTGATTATGGTTGGGTTATAGAATGACAAGTAGATGTGGTCAAGGATAAGGAAATAGGGAGCACAACAAGTAGTCCTACCACTAGTTTAATAGTAGTATATTATCAACAATTGTAGTAGAGGATGGGCACAATAGTAGTCAAAGCAGTGATGATGATCATGATGGATGAGGCTAGACCAAGTAGGTCTCCTCAATTGTTAGTGGAGGTGGAGGAGAATATGCTAGCTAGGCAGGTGGCTATCCTACTTGAAATATTGGTAGTGATCATAGCTAAGTGTGATACAATGAGGGCAAAGGTAGGTACACAAACTTAGAAACAAGATCATTTGATATAGTATACCTCAATGATGTAGTCTACCATTATTAGCTTGATTGTGGAGAGGGATATAGCATTGATAAAGGATACAACAATAACTAGTGGGAGTAATAACTAACAGGTCCAAAACCTCCTAGATTAGTTGGATTCTAAAAAAAATAGGCATGCAACAAAGCTAACTTGAGTTAAGACAAAGATGATGGTAGATATTGAGTGATAACCACACTATCGAATAACCTACCACATGGTCATAGTAGTTTATTGTCACATTTCTTTACTAAGATAGATGTGGAATATGGCATAGTACATTCATAGATTATTATGTGATAATATTAGTATTCGATGAGGATTTCATCATCATAAGGAGGATGATCCCTATATACTAGATCATAAACTTGATCTCTAGCCACCCTTGATGGTTGATATTGTCATATCATAAATGATGAAATGATTTTATATTATAATGACAATGATGTACAAACACACACATACACATATTAGTTATTTATGATCTATGATTATGTGTTTGAAATTGATGAATGGATGATGTATTTATGTGTATTTAGTTTTAATTTTGATTATGTTTGTGATTGATGATTAGTTATGGTACATGGAAGTGATGATAATTAGATGATGTTATTAGTGCTTGATTAAGATATGATGTTTATAAGATGTTGCTTTGATTTTTTGAATAGTTTTGTAAAGACATGTTTATAACATAGATTTAGGTATTGTCATAATGACATAACTTAAGATACAAGTATGTATAACTATTTATAAAAAGAGATATACCATAGGGAACTCTAGATATATTGTAAGGCATTGGTATTATACAAGGTATAATAAAAATAGACATACCTACGAGGTACTTTAGATATGCCATAAGGAATTGCTATGATGCAACATATGATACAAATATAGACATGCCCAAGAGGACTTTATATATGTTTAAGGTATCATTACGATAGAAAATAAATATTTTTTTACCCTTAGAAAAATTTTGAAAAATTCTTTTTATTTATTTTAAAGTTTTAAATAGTTTTCCTAAGAAAATATTCTTAAGGACTTTGTGGTTGCACCAAATGACAATAAACTTGTCTATAGACAGATATCATAAAATACTTCTGATGTGCCAAATGGAAATAGATTTTCCTCTTGACAAATGTCATAGATGAATTTTGGTATGCCAAGTGATGATAAATGGTAGTGGAATGATCATTAGGGGTCTCTTCATATTATTTTACCCTAAGAACCCATCCATAAAGGACAACATTCCATACCCTAGTTTGAAATTGAAAATCATGTCAATATTGGGAAGAAATAAGTCATATTTGGGCAGGCCTTATTAATGTCCCAAAATTTGATGCACACTCTAACACTTATTATTTCCTATAAATTGGGATGTTAGAGAACCAATCAAAATAGTTTATGGATTTAATGAAAAATAAATTCAGGAGCACTCCTAGGTCTTTCAAGTCAGTAGATAACACTAACCTTTAGGTCCTCTATTACTATCATTTCTACCACCTTGGTATTCTTGAGTCCTCTTGAACTGGCTTTGCTATTGAGGAGGCTTTTTGTAACAACCCAATTCTGACCAACCTAGGACATTAATTTTAATTTTTATTTTAATCACAAGTAAGGTTCACCAAAGATGTACCAAATAGATTCAACAAAATATTTGAACCACATTCTAATTTCTAGATGCTAGAACATCCCTTGGGTGGACAGGAGTGGCTAAAATCATACATAGACTCTAGGGATTCACCTTGTATACTACCCATACAACTTAAAGGATGCTTTCACATGGTCTCCCCATTTTATTACCTTTATTTGAAGGACATTTTGACCATGGTGTAGGGATTAACCCTATCCCATTTATTTGAGAAGGGATGCCAATTCCATTACTAGTTTATTTTGATATCCACTAGTACCTACGCATAATATTCTTATAGTTCTACCCACTACACCATGTGTAAAACTATTGTGCTCTATTAAACTACCCCCTCGATAGTTTAATTGAGGTGACTATCACCCATGTGACATCACTCACCTGGATTCCCAAATAGTCAATCGAGGTTTCTAGTGACTATCACACCAAATGACATCCCTCATAGGTTTTTCCCATAGTCAATCGAGTACCTATGACTATCATTCACATGACATCTCTCACATGGATACCTTACAGTCCATTAGGGTTTCATCACACAAACCTAGTTACAATGGGATCTAGGTTTATCTTACCTTTAGGTCTCACTTCGATGGTCCATCATTGATGTGCCCATTATAACCCCAAGGGATTGCTACACCACAACTCCCTTAGTTTTGGTACCATCCTTTAGGGTCTAGCTAAGCTGGTTTCCTATGGATAATCCCTCCTAAAGAAAAACCCCAAACCCCAAAGTAAATTAAGTTCTAGCTTCTCTTTCTCTTCCTCTATTTCTTTATTTTATTTATTACATTTACATAGACCTTACTCTATTGCAAGTATAAAAGAAATTCTTAACATTAATCTACTCTAAAAAAGCACAATTACTTTAGACTGTAAGCATAACAAGGTTAAGTATACAAATATATTATCTCTTCATATGCAATTCAAGTAAACAACTAGATACTTACATGCATATAATAATTCCAAAGTAAAATCCATAGATGATACATATATAACATATCATATATCCTAGGAAACCCTTACAGGAAAATCCCAGCCTCAAAACATCCAATCTTTATTGTGTAAGTCTAATAGTCATTTACAACCATGTAAAGGAATCCCTTATTATTTTTTTCAACATATCAAAACCATCACATAATAACCCCATAATTATTATGTCCCTGATACATGAACACTATTAATTCACTTTACAAAACAATAAGGGAACCCCATAGTTCCCTCGAATGAATTCCACATTCATTCTTCAATTCATAAATACTTAAGAACCCCTCCTTAAGCATATTCCCAGGTAATAATATTGGAATACCCCCATAAGTTCTAATATTACACCCCCATAAGTTCTAATCTCACTATTGGGCTTCATGCCCAATCACCAAAACATACGTTTCATATTTTCAAAGGTAATTTTTAAGAACTCATAAAGGAAATAAATAAACCACCAATTGATTTCAAAATATAAAAGAATTACTTAATACAAATAGGAATATATATATATACAACAATAACTTGATTTATTTTTTATTCCAATAACTAAACAATAAAATAAACAAAACTACGAATAATACCAATAATGGTTTAGTTTTCCAAAAATATACTTTCATAATCCATTAAAACATTAACCATTACATCCCTTTCTTTTTTAAACAGTTTCAAGGACTATAAAATGAGGATATACTTAGTCAAAAATTCCTCATTGTCTTTATAACAATCATTCAATAACTAAGAAATGTAATTCTAAGCTACATTGGGATGCTCATTTCAAATTATTAGTTAACCCAATCCTAAAAAGAAAGGTTTATTCCCTAGAAATAAAAGAACCCCATACATTAAGAACTAACATAAGAAACCATAATATTAATTGATTTCTAAAAGAACTCTCAAATTCCTATCCATATGTCATTTTCTTATCTTCTCTAATGCATCTATTACCCCAAATAGAATTTCATAAAGCCCAGAATATACTGAATAACCAAAAGTTACAATGATAATATAACTCATTGCATTATACTATCCATTGAATCTTCCACATGCTTATAATATGAGCACTATAACAAAATTCCATTTCATATCTTTTTTGTTATAAAGTAGAGGTCCATTAGTCTCCCTTAGATTCACAACAAAGACCTATCAATATATTGTATGTCATCATAACATTGGTTGTTTCTAAAGAACTCCTAAAGGCTTATAAGTTATTTTATTTCCTTACTAATACAAAAAATAACTTTAATACAAGCGTGCTATGTGAACGTTTCTTTTCCTTTTCTTAAAAACATACCTCACTGAATTGAAATCGCTCCCCGAAGGAATATGTGGGTCCCTATTTCATAAATCGTGCAAGGTCTAATTTATTTTAATCTTATTTAACTTTGCACCTTGCTAAGATCACAAATTGGCAATATAAAACCAAAATAGACATGCAAATTTATTTTCTCTTGATGTCAGTTCCTAGTCAAACTAGGGTCAACCAAATTGTGGTCTCCAACATTGATTCAAAATAAAAGGTACATTTTCTAAGGTTAAGAAAAATTAAAATGATTTTCAGCCATGATACTAGGTTATATTTGTCCTGTGCAACATAATGTTTGCGTGCATCAAGTCTGGCCAATGCAGCACGATAGCTATAGATCACCTCTTCACAATCCAAACCTATAATTACCAGGTGCTAGAAGGAGAAAACATAGTAGATCTCTTTCATATTAAAATGATAAAGGACAACATTTTCACTAAGTGCATTCTAAAGAATTCATTCACTAAAACTAGATAAAACAATTTGAATAATTCTTCTAGGGTCTTTGCTCACTATGGTTTATATACACATTGAAACCCTATACCAAATATAAATAAAGCATCATAGAAATCAAACAGAGATCCTAAATTCATTGCACAAGGAATTCCTCTGAATGTTTAGAAGTAGAAAATGCTACGATAATGATAGTCTTGTTGTTGTCCAATGTGTTGCTCCAATTGATCCTTCGTTCTTCATTCTTTTCTTTCCAAAATACAAGATCCCCCTTCACATTTTCATAAGGGTTTTTAAAAGAGGCCAGTAGAGGTTTCATTCAAGGAACGAACTCATCAACTACCTTCTCCATCTCATTTTATTTTTTTTGAACTTAAACAATACAAATTTATTTAATATTGCTACTATTCTCATTTATTTCTAATGTTTCAAAAATATTAATGTTATTATTTATTATTAATAGCTCTTTTTATTAATAATATATTGGAAAATCCTTCTAAAATCCAAACACAAAGTTTATTAATAAGTGAGACTTATTAATATAATTCTCATAGCAAATTGATATTGCAAAAGGAAGACTAATAACATAACATATTAATCATTCCTTCCTACTACCATTCCTTGAAGGCAAACATCAAATATACTATGTTACTTTATATCTATCTAAAGTAACCCAAACCACAAAAATATTCAAGAATGACAACAAACACTCAAATGCAAAAATGATAAATACAAAATGTAAAGGCATGAACTAAGTCTAAAAGTGGATATCATGTGTCAGATCATTTTGACCACTTTAGCCATCAGTCCTCTACCCTCTCTCAAGGACATCTATTCCTGCAATCACATAAATCCATTAGTAGCATCATATTCCTCAATAAAATAAACAACTAATCATTATATAGCCATTTAATCTATCATTAAAACAATATATAAATTCATAAGTCCATCATATGAAAAAGTGTGCCAAGGGAGGGTCATGACATACTACCCCCTTGGACTAAACATAGTCCTCTATGTTTCATCAGTATCCTGCATAGAAAATAAAAATTACATTTCATTTTCAAATAAATATGGAAAGTATCTTTGCATATCAACCACTTTCTCCCAAGTGGCATTCTTCTTAGAATATCGGTCCCATTGGACCTTACATTGCTCTAGAGTCTAGTTCCTCATCATTTTGGAATGAAACTCTAGAATCTTCATAGGCTTCACTTCAATTGCTGAAGGGTTGACTATCTACAGATTAGAAACATTCCATACATGGTCAGGATCAACAACATATCTCCTAAGCAGGGATACATGGAAAGTATCATGGATCTTGGATAGGTTGGGTGGCAAGGCGAGATGATAGGCTACTGGACTTATCTTCTCGGTGATCTCAAAGGGCCCAACATATCTGGGATCCAACTTGGTAGATTTGATGGTGCTTTTCATGGGATTTACTCTTAAGAATACTCTATCCCCCATAGAGAATTCTCTAGGTGATCTCTTTCTATCAACATAACTCTTTTGATGATCAGAGGCTTCCTTAAGCCTCTACCTGATCATCTTAAGTTGTTCCTCCATCTCTTGAAACCACATCTAGTCTGATGGTAATCTGGTCCTCTAGATTATCCCATGATAGAGGTGTTCTACATATTTTTCCATACAGTGCTTCGAAAGGAGCCATTCCCAAAGAAGCATGATGACCATTATTGTAAGAAAACTCAACCAGGTGTAAAAAGTCTTCCCACTTAGACTTTTGATCCATGCAGTACATGCGAAGCATGTCTTCCAAAACTTGGTTGACTCTTTTGGTTTGACCATTGGTCTCTAGATGGTAAGAAAAACTAATATTCAACTTTGTACCTATTGCATGATGTAGAGCTTGCCAAAATGCAAAAGTGAATCTAGAATCTCTATCTGAGATAATTACTTCAAGAAACCCATGTAACCTAAATATCTCTTTGGCAAATCTGTTAGCCACCACAACTACATCATCCTTTGTACTCCCTGGTATGAAGTGTGCAACCTTGGTCAATTTATCAACCACAACAAGGATTGCATCATGTTGAAACCTATTCTTAGGTAGTCCCACAATGAAATCCATAGATATTACCTACCACTTTTGTATAGGTATATCATGTGGGTATAGATATCCTACTAGATGCCTATGTTCAACTTTCACCTTTTGGCACTCCATGCATCTAGCAATAAAATCATTGATGTCCTTCTTCATTCCTAACCAATAGAAAGTCTTCTTCATATTCTCCCTCATCTTGGCCCCTCTAGGATGAGTGGAGTAAGGAGATCTATGCACCTCCTGCATGATCAATCTCCTTAAATTACCAATTTTTGGTATGACAACCCTATCCTTAAAGCATAAGAGTCCATCCTTAATGCTAAAATCTCTATTATCTTCAAGATTTCTTGCCATATTTACTTGAATATCATTGCAAAACTGATCCTAGGCTTGCTTCTCTCTCACTTGATTCAACAAGTCCACATGACTATAGGTTATAGTAGCTATATGCCTTCACCTACTCAAGGTATCCATGACTTTATTTTCCTTACCTTTGATATATTCAATACCAAAGTCATATTCGGCTAGGAACTCAATCCACCTTCTCTATCTAGCATTAAGCATAGGTTGAGTGAAGATGTACTTCAAACTCTGATGATCGGTCCTAAGCTCAAATGGTTTCCCTAGCAGGTAGTGTCACCACATCTTGAGAGCATGTACAACTACTGCAAGTTCCAAGTCATGTGTGGCATAATTCACTTCATGTTTCTTGAGTTTTCTTGACTCATACACCACAACTAATTCATCTTGGGATAGGACCCCACCTAACCCTTCTAATGATGCATCAGTACATACTAAGAAGTTCCCTTATGGATCTAGAATTTTTAGGATAGGTGCTATAGTGAGTTTCTATTTAAGTAACTCAAAAGTTACCTTACACTTATCTATCCATTTAAATTCCTTTTCCTTCCTTTGTATATTGGTTATTGGGTAGGTAATATTAGAGTAGTCCTTCACAAATCATCTATAATAACCTATGATGCCCATAAAAATTTGTACTTCATACATGTTGGTGGGTTGTGGCCAACTCAAAATGGCCTCAATCTTCCTAGGGTCTACTACAATTCCATCTATAGATATGATATGTCCAAGATATTGTACCTCAGGGACATAAAAGTCATATTTTGATAAGTTACCATAAAGCTGATTTTCCCTTAACAACTCAAGCACTATCCTCAAATGCTTGTCATGCTCTTCCTTATTCTTAGAATATATCAGAATATCATCTAGAAATATTAATACGAATTGATCTAACTACTTCCTGAATACATTGTTCATCAAGTTCATGAATATCGTTGGCACATTGGTCAACCCAAATGGTAGCACTATGAACTCATAGTGCCCATACCAAGTCTTGAAGGTAGTTTTGTGAGTATCTTCCTCATGGATCCTTAATTGGTGATATCCTAATTTCAAGTCAATTTTAGAAAATATGGTTGCCCCCTTTAATTGATCAAAAAAATCCTCAATTCTAGGCAAGGGGTATATGTTCTTGATGGTCACTTTATTCAACATTCTATAATCAATACATAATCTAAGTGATCCATATTTATTTTTAACAAAGAGGATGGGTGCACCCCATGGAGACACACTAGGTTTTATCAACCCCTTCTCTAACAATCCTTGAAGTTGTACTTTCAACTCTTGCATTTCTATAGGATTCATCCTATAGGGAGTTCTATGTATAGGTTCAATTCCTGGCATCAATTCGATGGTGAAATCAAATTCTCATTTTGGTGGAAGACCAAGAAGATATTTAGGGAACACATCCCTAAATTCTTGCAATATTGGGTATTTTCCAAACACCTCTTCCTTTTTATCCTTCTCAACCTCATTTAGCTTAACCATGAAAATCATTCCTCCTTTTCTCATGGTCTTCTTCAATTGCATAGCTGAAAGTAACTGAGGTTGAAAGGATCCTTGCTCATTAATAATTCACCATCTTTGTTTATCTTTATCAGTGTAATCAATCCATCTATCATGGAAATTGATCATAGCCTCATGGGCCTTCAACCAGTCCATCCCTAAAATAATATCAAAGGTATGGAGGGGAGCTACATACAAGTGCCATTCTATGGAGCCATTGGGTAGGGTGATTTGAATGTCAGGAAAACATTGATCCATGAAGTAGGTTTATCTAGAACCATACTCTACTTTCCACCCTTCTACCAAGAATCTTGATCTTTTTGGTATATCCCTGACTATACTAGATGATATAAAATTATATTTTGCTCCACTATCTATCAAAATTTTAACATCTTTATTAAAAATCATACCTTTCAAGAGTAGTGGAGTAGCCTATCCATCCAGATTTTGGTTACCCGTGATTGCATAAATCTTGTGATTGGGCTCTTCTAGTCATTTGTTGGGTCCTACTCTATGTGGATATTTGTTGGTATAATGAGGACCTCCACAGTCGAAACAACCAGTCTTGGGTCTAGGGTGTTTGTTCTGGTCTTGCTCCTTGGGTTTATCTATTAGAACTACTTCAGGTTACCTTTGTGGGTGAGGATTATTATTATTATTATTCCTTTTTTGGAATTTATTTTTATAATCCCCTTGTTTCCTATCATTCTTATTTTCGTAACATGGATTTCTCTTAATTTTCTTATTTTGATCCTTTTCCCTTGGCATGAAACCAATACTATTCCTCTTTCTCCAAGCTTGATGATCTTCTTTAGTTAAATCAATGTAATTGAAGTAAGATCTACTTATATGTAGGTTTGACTCAACTTGTTGAGCCATATCACAAGCCTTTTGTATTATTTCTAGCTTAAATATATTTATAGTTGATATTATATTAGGATCTAATCCTAAGATAAACTTGTGCACTTTCATATTTTCCTCTAACTCATATGCAGGCACATATTTGAGCAATTTGACAAATTTTTGATAATAGGTTTCTACTATCTTTGTCCCTTGGATGAGTGTGGTAAACTCTTCAAATCATTCCACATAAAATTGCTCCATAAGAAACCTCTTTTGAAAGGCTACCACAAATCCTTCCCAAGTCAGATTCACTACCTCAATATGATGACCTTTCCTATATGTTTCCCACTAGTCTAGTCCTATTTCCTAGAGGTGGAGAATTACCAAACTAGTTCTAGTCACCAATAAATAGTTCTTCATGGTGAAATATATCTCTAACTCACTCAACCAGGCTTCAACTACTTCACCACCTTATTACCTATTGAATTTGGACACTTTCACATTCTTGAGGTCTTTAGCCAACTCTACTTCAATACAAGCTCTAGCTTCTTGTTCTACTATTGCTGGGTTCCTCTCTTGTCTAACTTTAAAATTTTTATTTTGAGAGTTATGACTAACTAAAGTCTCCAAAATTTATCTTTGTTGTTCTATTTACTCTTGCAAAAGAGATAAAACTACTATGAGGTTTGCCACTTCTAGGTTTGGGTTTTCCATATTCCCTCCTTGGGGTCCTAACGGTGTATTATTTGGTTTGGTTAGTGGTGATTGTTGAGAGGATCTTCCTCTTCCCCTACCTCTTCCTCTTTATAGTGTTGATGCCATTCTCCCTAGCCACACAAGTGACTTAGGTTAGGTACCATTCCATGTACCTCCATCTACTTAGTTTTATCCTTCAAATAAACTAACAACCAGTATTAGTAGTCATTCAAGAGTATCACTGATCACACTTACTTCATGTAAGGTGCCCTACTAAGAGTATTATCAGTCTATCAATTGATGACAGGTTTACTCCATGTAAACTACCATCCCCATGGGAAGATTCCTTTCTTCCTATGACGTACATCCAACTTGGTCATAACTAGGTTCTCTCTATAGAAGCTTCTAGTCCTACGACCATGCTCTAATACCAACTATAACAACCCAATTCTAACCAACCCAAGAGAGGAATTTTTTTATTCACAAGTAAGGTTCACCAAAGATGTTCCAAATAGATTCAATAGAAGCTTTCAACCACATTCTGAGTTCCAGATGCTATAGCATCCCTCAAGTGGATAGGAGTGGCCAAACTCCTGCATCGACTCTAGGGATTCACCTTGTACACTACCCATATAACTTAAAGGATGCCTTCACATGGTCTCCCCATTTCCTTACCTTCCTTTGAAGGACATTTTGACCATGGCACAAGATTAACTCTATCCCGTTCAGTTGAGAAGGGAACGCCAATTCCACTATTAGTCTTATTCAATTTCTACTAGTACCTAGGCACAAAGCTTCTTATAGTTTTACCCACTACACCATGTGTAAAACTATTATGCTCAATTAAACCATCCCCTTGATAGTTTAATTGAGGTGACTATCACCCATGTGACATATCTCACCTAGATGCCCAATAGTCAATCAGGGTTTCCAATGACTATCACACCAAATGACATCCCTCATAGGTTTTCCCACAGTCAATCGAGTACCTATGACTATCATTCACATGACATCTCTCACATGGATACCTCATAGTCCATTGGGGTTCCATCACACAAATCTAGTTACAATGGGATCCAGGCTTATCCCACCTTTAGGTCTCACTTCGGTGGTCCATTATCGAAGTACCCATTGTAACCCTAAGGGATTGCTACACCACAATTCCCTTAGTCCTGGTACTATCCTTTAGGGTCTAGCTAGGCTAGTTTTCTATGGATAATCCCTCCTAAGGAAAAACTCCAAACCCCAAAGTAAACTAAGTACTAGCTTCTCTTTCTCTCACTCTCTCTTTATTTTTTTTATTACATTTACATAGACCTTACTCTATTTCAAGTGTAAAAGAAATACTTAGCATTTATATTACTCTACAAAAGCACAAATACTTTAGATTATAAGCATAACAAGATTAAGTATACAAATCCATTTTCTCTTCATATACAATTCATAGTAAACAAATAATCTAGATACTTACATGCATATAATAATTCTAAAGCAAGATCCATAGATGATACACATATAACACATCATATATCCTAGGAAACCCTTACGGGAAAAACCTAGCCTTGAAACATCCATTTTTATTGCATAAGTCTAGCAATCATTGATACAACTATATAAAGGAATCCCTTATTCCTTTTTCCAACATATCAAAGCCATTACATAAGAACCCCATAATTCTTATGTCCTTGATACATGAATAACATTAATTCACTTTACAAAATAATAAGGGAACCCCATAATTCCCTCGAATGAATTCCTCATTCATTCTTCTAATCATAAATACTTAAGAACTCCTCCTTAAGCATATTCCCAAGTAATAATATTGGAACGCCCCATAAGTTCCAATCTCACTATTGGACTTCATGCCCAATCACCTAAAAATACCTTTCATATTTTCAAAGGTAATTTTTATGAACTCATACAGGAAACAAAAAAACCACCAATTGATTTCATAATACAAAATACTTAATCCAACTAGGAAAATATATATATACAACAATAAATTGATTTATTTTTTATTCCAATAACTAAACAATAAATTAAACAAAAGTATGTATAATTCCAATAATGGTTTAGTTTTCCAAAAAGATACTTTTATAATCCATTAAAGAATTTAACCATTACATCCCTTTCTTTGTTAAAAAGTTTCAAGAACTATAAAATGAGAATATACTTAGTCATACAATTCTTCATTAAATTTATAACAATCATTCAATAACACTAAGCAATGCATTTCTAAGCTACATTGGAATGCTCATTTCAAATTATTAGTTTACCTAGTCCTAAAAAGAAAGGTTCATTCCCTAGAAATAAAAGAACCCCATACCTTAAGAATTAACATAAGAAACCATAATATTAATTTATTTCTAAAAGGATTCTCAAATTACTATCCATATGTCTTTTCTTTTCTTCTTTAATGCATCTATTATCCCAAATAACATTTCATTAAATCCAAAATATACTGAATAACCAAAAGTTACAATGACAATATAACTCACTGCATTATACTATCCATTGAATCTTTCACATACTTATAAGATGAAAACTATAGCAAAATTCTATTTCATCTATTTTTTTATAAAGTAGAGGTACATTAGTCTCCTGTCGATTCACAACAATGACCTATCATAATATTGTATGTCATCATAATATCGGTTATTTCTAAAGAACTCCCAAAGGCTTATAAATTATTTTTATTTCCTTGCTAATACAAAAAATAACTTTAACACAAGCGTGCTATGTAGACATTTCTTTCCTTTTCTTAAAAATATACCTCACTAAATTAAAAATACTTCCTGAAGGAAGACATGGGTCCTGTTGTATTAGTAAAAAATTTCCCCAAAATTCCCCTCCCCTTTAAGTTTTCAGAGTGCGCCCCACCTCCTGTGGAGCACACAAAGTTTGCAAGGGGTGGACTAGTCCGCATGCCCTTTTTTTGAGTTGTGCATCCCACCTCCCATGGAGCGCATGAGTTTTTCAAATGGGCACACTAGTACACATACCCATATTTTGAGTCATGAGCCCCACCTCCCGTGGAGTGCATAATTTTTCAAAGGGGTACGCTAGTCCACGTGCCCCTCTTTTGAGTTGTGCACCCTACCTCCCATGGAGCACGAGTTTTTCAAATGGGCACGCTAGTTAACACACCCCCCTTTTGAGTCATGCATCCCACCTCCCATGGAGTGCATGAGTTTTTCAATGGGGTGCACTAGTCCACGTGCCCCTCTTTTGAGTCGTGCACCCCACATCCCCTGTAGTGCACAAGTTTTTCAAATAGGCATGCTAGTTTGCACGTCCTATTTATTTTTGTGCACTCCACTTCCTTTGAAGTGCACAAAAATTTAAAAGGTGCATGAACTCCAAAATGACTTACTCTAAGTCGCACGACTACTTATGAGGAACACAGATAAAATAAAGGTGTACAAATTTCATGCACCCCTTTCTTAAGTCACGCACCTTACAAAAGTACGCCCTGCTTGAGCCAATAAGAAGCAAACACATGGGTGGCCTTGATTCCACCTGATTATTATCCAACCAAAAAAGTCCAAGAAGTTTTCGATCAGCACGTTGCAAAGAATTAATTCATGCACCCATACCTCATGGTATAGCTAATAAGGTTCTTCCTACCAATAAGGAAATAATGCTCCACCTAACAAAATTAATGCAGTATCTTTTAAAAGGAAGGTGGCGGATCATCCTCACAATGCCGATGCAAGAGGATTCAATATGTGCATGCAAAGTGCATTACAGATATTAGTCCAGAGGGCTAAATTGAAAGAACTAAGCATCAAAACATAGAAGTATCACCAGTACACTAATTACCTCCACAAGTGCAGATGAAATAGGAGAAATGGATGTAAAGGCTTGAATTAGAAAATTGATAGGGGCCTGGCTGATGAATAGAAAGACAGGAAGGGCCAAATATCCAAAGGTGCTTACTAAACCATTCAACACAAGCAAAGATATCACACCAAATTAGTAGTAGGTGGAAAACATAATGATATATAGCTTTGATCCAATAGAAGAGGATAATCAGTGGTATCCTACTCTGTTGAGGGGTATGTTTATGAGGGCATAGTGAGACAGTAGAGAGCCAAGCCATGTATGTAATAAATGGAATACCAACCTTGGTAGGTTAAATTACCTTAGGATATATCACTCCTTAGACCTCCTAGAATGGTTGGTGGTAGCTTATGATCTTAAAAATAGGACTATTCAAGATCGTGCAAATTAGGTAGTATTCAGGTTGACAGTTGACAGAATTAAATGGGTATTCAAGCTCTCCACAAACTCACAAATTTTGGAATTCCACACTCTGGATATTCAGTACAATTTCATGCTCAACACCTCCTTCTTGGGTATGCTCTTGAAAATAAATAAGTGCATGCCTCACAGTTTCCCCATTTGCAAGTTCATTCTCTACCCTTGGGTGCAGGATTATGCCGATATGATCAACCTGGTGCTGGGCACAAAATATTTGGAACACATTACAAAGGAGGTCCTATTCCTGATAATCCAATGCAACAAAATAGATAAGGTGCCCATGTATTGATGGGAAGATGTCATCAATGACAACATGGACAAAGAGCTGACAAAATTACAGGAAGCCATACTAGCAGATAGGGAAGAACTCCCACCTTTATCTTATTATTCATTTCTAATTCACTTAGTTATAGGCCAATTGGATCAATCCTTGATCACTTAGATAGGAGGAGTTTGTGCTGCCACAGTCCAAGATAGATTGTTGTATATACAAGAGGGGTGCTCGAGCTATGCAACCCTCTTCGATAATTTCCTCCTAGTAATTCATACTTGCCTATGTGGAGAGAAACCTAATAGATTTGGGGTCGGGGTAAGGATGTTCCTACATGAAGCTAAAACAGGTGATTTCTTCTATATAGAAGATTATTATTATATCAAGCTCTATGAATCCAAATTACCACCAAAATTATTGCTGATACAATGCCCAATGTCCATAACCATCCTGGAGATATCCCGATAGATAGCAAAAGAAGTAAAAATCCGATCCATAAGGAAAAAGAGAGGTATTCCATGGTTACCGATACCCTACAAAATGGGCCCTTACACATATTTGGGCCACTTCTTGCTGCGAGCTATATGGAACATGGACACATATTATTTCTAGGAAGTAACTTGGGAACCCTATGACCCTCATGGTTATCATAGACACACTGTCTTGTCAAAAATTTCCCTCACACATGGAGGACAATTTTGAGGATGAAATATAGAAGGCACTCAGGTAGGAATTGTCATTAGATTTGGTGTGGAAAATGGAAAATAGGCTGCATAGAAAATTATAAGTGGTAGGAGATTATGGCTCTAACTTGAGGCTTCATAGAGGGTTGTTGGTTAATAAGGTTGTTCCTTTGGTCCTAGTTGCTTCCCTAGAAGAATTCTAGGACCCCACCTTTCAGGTTGTTCACTAGAATACAAATTTATTTGAAGTTGTGATGAGGATAGTAGATGAAGCTCAACAAGAGTAGGAAAAGCTCCCCCCATCCTCTAACTCTTCAATTGCTACATCGAAAGGAAATGAGTTAGTCACTTACTCCCCATAGCAAGCGCAAAGCTTCACATCATCGACTCAAGCATTAATATCTCCATCTGACCAGAATGATCTAGCAGTCGGCCAATCCATGTTGTTCTCCACCACCATGGTAATCAACCAAAAGGAACATCCAATCCCTATGAAATATCTAAAGAAAATACAAGAAGTAGGAGGACTATCGAGCATACTCAGAGAACATGAAGTTCAGTAAGGAAGTCCCTCACAATCCCCCACCAAAAAAGGATTAGGACTGAGTTAGCTGAATTAGACACAGAGAACTTCACATTGTTTAGAACGAAGGACTCACTCTAGTTCACAATCGATGAAAAATATTAGATACAAGACATGTAGGAGCAAATATATCCTAGTAAAGGAGTAAGTAAGGGTAGGGGGACAACAAGACATGATACATGTGACATGTCCACTACCACATATACTATCCCTCTACCACCAAGCATAAAGGAAGCCACAATTAACCTCGATAAGGGAGTAATGATGGCTGAAGTAGGTCCATTGGATATGATGAAATCACATGTAGCATCTCAATTACAGGTGGCAAAAGCAGTGGAGAAGGAGGTTGTAGTTTTAAAGACCAAAGTCGTAGAGGCTAAACAGTTACAACATAAGGTACAACAATTATAGGCAGAAATCAATAAATTGAAGCAAATGCCAGCTCCCTCTTAGGCTATCACCACACAAGCCAATGATCACTTTGGGTCCTGTTAGTCTAAAAATACTACCTCCAATAGATGGCAGATTTTTGGCGTAAAGAGACCAACATTTCATTTTTGAGACAAAAGGAAAAGAATTAGCTAAGGCATAAAGGATGTCGCGATTTCGCGACATGTCAGTTTTTCATTGAGATATGGCTCAAAGATGTTAAAAAGTGCGAAGGTGTCATGATTTCATGACTTGATGGGTTTTCACCAATGAAACTGATCAAAAGAGCAAAGAAAGGAGTGTCGTGATTTCATGACTGAACAAATTTTTGCTAGCATTTTGCTCACAAAATATATACAAGGGGATGTTGCGATTTCGTGATATGGTGAGACATGGTGGATTTTCGCCCGTCATATAGCCCGAAGGAGCCCAAAAGAAGAAAATATCGTGATTTCATGACATAACTTGGTTTTTGCCAACAAAGAGATATTTTAGTAGGGAATAAGATGCCTTCAAAAAACTTGTGTCAGTAACTGGAAGTAGATAGTGGAATAGATTAATTCCTAGATTTCTGCTATTAGTGGTTGTTTGTTGGAAGCCATGCAAAGAATATAGAAACATGATTATGTCCTAATTTGCTTGTAATTAATTTTATATCAAAATGTACTAAATATAGAGGTTCCCACATAGGGTATATATAAGGGTAAACGTACTCTGAAAAGGGGTCGGCTCTTGGACGTTTACAAGATTGAATGGATGTACTTTGAATATAAGCAATAAATATTATGCTTCTATTGGCTTTTGGTTCACATTGTTCAAGTGTATGTATTAACATTTCTCACTTCTATTTCACATTATTGAAATATAAATTGTGTTAGTTCTAAAAATGATCTAGACTTATACAAAATATAAATCGTATTGCTGGAGTTGAAATATGATATATACATGTGTTAGATATACCTCTAAATCACATTGAGAAATCCATGATTTCTATGGGAAGATATATTGAATGCTTTGACAAGTATAGTATATGTGTTCATATTAGTTGTTGTTTAATTTGTACCACATACAAGTTTTAGCTTCGACTATATTTCCCCCTTTTTTTTGTTTTCTCTTTTCCTACAAGAACCACTAAGGAACCAACCTCTTCTAGAGATTAGATGAGAAATCTGATAATTATCCTCGTTTATTCAATGTTGACAAAATCAAGGTGCAAATAACAACCAAAAGACAGATTTTGTTCCAACATTTTTTGGCACGCCTGGTGGGACCCAAAATCCCACAATATTATATAAGATTTGGTGTTTATCTTCGTTATTTAAAAAAAATCCAAATCAAACCACCTGGTGAATCTTTCTGAAGGTATATACCCAATAAATACCTTATCTATTTATCTGGTTAAAAACTTATGATTGCTTTCTTATATGATAACCAGATATAATTTAAGAAACTCGGAAGAACCCATTGAGTTCTTCGAGTTCAATCTTGGTAGCCTAAGAGTATATCCCGTTTTATCTGCTAGATCAAACCCACCCGCTACCAATATTACCACCCTTGTACTATCTATTTTTCCTATTTCTAGTATTAATCCATCTTTACCAATTACCAACAAATCTATAGTATAGAAACATATAGTTGTTACGATGGCTGCTCCACCACCACCAGCTTATATTACGTGGAACCACATGGGTCCACCAAATATAGCAGCTTAGAATCCGATCCCTACAACAACATTGTTAGTATTACCTTCATATGATGGGACAAGTAAGACAACATATGAACATTACCTAGATGTTGCAGCTTTGGCTGCAAATTATAACATCACTCAAGAGGACGTGATGATCAAATTGCTAGTTATTTTATTGAAAGGAAAAATGTTATATTGGTACAAAACACTTCCTCCGTAGTCAATCGCAACATGGGTAGAACTCGCTGGTAAACTTATGGATGAATTCAATCAACATGCAGATCCGTTTTCACTACTTAGTCAGTTCTCTATTATAAGGAAGCATCCTCAAGAGGAAATTGTTGATTTTAATATTCTATTTAATCACACTTGGGAGAGAGTACCCACTGGATTGAAGCCAACAACTAAGCAAGCAATATATTATTATTTGAGAGCTTTTGATACAAATATCAGTATGATAATATGGAAATTCATGGATACTCACTTTTCCTACCATTTATTAAGAAGCTTCCATAGCAAAAAGAGATCTCATTGCCACGAGGAGATATCTGTCTAAAGAAATAATGCCAATTTTTCTTGATATTCCCAAGCTCCCAATGCTATTTCTCCTAGTTCTTCTCAAGTTCCAAATAAAGGGTTACCAAGATGGAATAGACCATCTTCCATCCCTACTATACAGATGCCTCAAAATCCTCTAGCATTACCTCCTACTCCTACCATGCCTACACTACCTACACCACCTTCTCAGTCAGTTCCTGAAAGTCAGCTCACTATTATACTGGATACTATAAAAAATATGGCAAATGATATGACTTCAATGAAGAAAAGGGAAGCTAAAAGAAATTTTCAACCAAGAAGGTTCCCTCAAATAACAAGGGATGCAACACAGTCAAGTAACAGAGGACAAGAATGATCAAATGTTGTTTATGCAAATGAAACAGAAGATTTTGTAGAGCCTTCTACAAATTCTGATTACTAGTGCACTACGTGTAATGATCCACATGGAGAGAGTTCATGTATGATCCATCAACATTATGTACAAAGTATAGCCATTGAGAAAATAGAAAAGAATATGAAAGGGCATGTAAATATGATTAGGGAAACATATCATAATTTAATGATGTTGACTGTAGAACAGGTTACAGTCCTAACCAGATCTGGTAAAAAGCCTTTGCAGGTAGATCCTAAAGAGCTTCAATCTTTAAGTTTTCCTCCAGATCCGCAAGCATCTCCTAAAGGAGATTTACCCTATCTCATGTTCTAGCACAAAATCGAAGGCAAGAGATACGTAAAGAGTTCACTCCATGAAAGGAAACTAAAACTCAAGATCAAGCTAAAGAGAGATTGAGATTTCCTTCACTTACTAAAAGACAAAGAACTGAAGCTACCCAAGGATATAGAAACAGATAAGATACTTTCACCAAGGAAAGGGAAAAAATTGTTGAAACATCTACTTTCAATATAGTTGAGGAGATAAAAAAGACTCCTTCAAAGGCAATTATGTATGACACTCTTTAGTTTCCAGGTCAAATTGACCTATTGCAGGAATATTTAAAGACAATGAAAGATAAAGGTAAAATTGTATCAGCTTCAAATATAGTCCAGACAAATCTAACATCAACCACTGGAAAGAATAGACCTCCATCTTTTATTTATCTCTTTAGATGGAAGGGTGGGTTGTTCATAATTGTATGATAGATTCAGGTGTTGCTACTACAGTGATACCCAAAGCAATATGTGATATTATGGGAATGGAATATAATAGGAGTAATCTAGGCATCCTACAGTTGGACGGTACTCCTATAAAAATTGTAGGAGTGATTAAAGACATTCACATACAACTCCACAAGATGCCTCAAGTAGTGGTTATACAAGAAGTAATAGTGGTAGATTTGGCACCATATTTTGGTATGTGCTTATCAAGAGAATTTACTACAAAAATAGGAGGATATTTATCCTTGGATTACTATCATTTAGAAATACCTTTCAAAGGTATAAGGATTAAAATATTTAATGAGAAAACATCTACTTTTCATGTGGAAAAGATAGGGGAAGCTGAAACCGTGAATATGATGACTGAAGAAATTGGAAAAGTAGATCTAATGGAAGAGACCTTAGAATATCTTCAAGAAAAATATTAGTTTTCTATGCAAGATTTCAATGCCATGATAGAAACAAAAATAGAAAGTTATTCTATTGAAAAACCAAAATAGCAATTGACACCTCCTCTCGAAAAAATAACTCTTCTAATCAACCGTGGAAACTTTTATTTGATGGAGCTAGATGCAATAATGGAGCTGGTGCAGGGATAGTTCTGATTTACCCTACAGGAAAGAAAAGATTTTTCTCTTACATATTGACATGGGGTTGCACTAATAATGCAGCGGAATATGAAGCACTTTGTCTAGGATTGAGGAAAGCTGATAAATTAGGAGTGAAACAACTACTAATTTTTGGATATTCAGAACTTATTGTTAATCAATTCACAAGAAAATGTATCAGTAAACAACACTACTTAAAGGCTTATAGAAATAAAGTATGGGATCTTTTGGAAGCCTTTGAAGCTCTAAACATGAAGTCTATTCTGAGAGAACAAAATACCCATGCAAATTTATTGACATAAGTGGGAGCTAATTTCTATCCAGTCAATAATGTTATTCAGAAATAAAAAATGGTTAGACTCATATATAGGCCTTCAGTGCTAGACAATGACATATTCTAGCAAGTTTTTGAAAATGATGAGCAAATACTAGATTTTTTAATCCATGAAATGAACTTTTCAAGTAACAAATATTTACAAGACCAACAGGAAGAAGATGTGATTCAGTTGAAAAATAATCATATCCCTAAGGGACTTATCCCCATTGAAAGTCTATTTGATAATAATGATAGAGATATGGATCATAAAATAAAGGTTGATAAGTGCCAGTATAAAGAGGTATATTTAGAACTAGGAAAACTGATTAAAGTTGGGGTAGGTTGTACAAAGGAAGAATTGAACCAAATCAGAGAATTATGCAAAAAATTCCTTGATATCATAGCTTGGGTGTATAGTGATCTAAAAGTATATAGAAAAGAGATTATCCAGCATACCATTGAGTTAGAAGAAGGAGCTAAGCCTTTTAGGCAAAAACAAAGAATGGTAAATCCAAAGATAAAAGCTTTGATGAAGCAGGAATTGCTAAAACTTCTTCAAGCTAAAATAGTGTATCCTATTAAGCATTCTACCTAGGTGGCAAACTTGGTACCGGTCAGAAAGAAAAATGGAGATATTATATTGTGTGTAGACTTTAGGAATCTGAACAAAGCATCACTCAAAGACCATTATCCTCTTCCCAAAATTGATCAAATTTTACACACAGTTGCAGGATCAGAAAGATTCTCTTTACTAGATGGATTTTCAGGGTATAATCATGTATGGGTCAGGGATGAAGATCAATTCAAGACAACTTTCACGACAAAGTGGGGAACATTTGCCTACGAGAGGATGCCTTTCAGTTTATCTAATGCTGGAGAAACTTTCCAAAGAACAATGGATGTAGCTTTTGGTGAACTTGCTAGTAAGATTATAGTCATCTATTTGGATGACATGATTGTATTTTCTCATCATAAGAATGATCATATTATGCACCTTGAACAAGTATTTGAAATATGCAGGGAATTCAGGATATCTTTGAATCCAAAGAAATCTATATTTGCTTTAGAAGAAGGTATTCTACTTGGTCATGTTATATCAAAATTTGGATTAGCTATTGATCCTGATAGAGTAAAGGTACTTTTGAAACTATATCTACTGGTTAATAAGAAATATTTGCAATCATTCTTTGGGAAAATAAATTTTGTGTGGAAGTTTGTTGCAGATTTCGCACAGATTATCAAACCAATGACTGAATTATTGAAAAAGGATGCAACCTTCAAATGGACTGATGTAAGAAAAAATATTTTCAAGAAGATCTTGGAGGAGATAGCCGAAGCACCTGTACTGATTAATCCTGATTACTCACGAGATTTTATTTTATATGTTGTTGGTGAATCAGAAAGTTATGCCTAAGTCCTTACACAGAAGGGGGCAAACAATGAGGAAAGACCCATAGCTTTGATGAGTTCCACTATGCATGAACATGAAGAAAAATATAACTTTATTGAAAAGTAAGTTTATGCTGTCATGAAATCCTTGAAGAAATTTAAGCACTTTCTATCACAAAGCAAAATCATTGTTTATGTGATCCATCCTGATGTCAGAAACTTTATAATACAAGGAGAACTTGGCGAAAAGAGAGCTGGTTGGGTGACTAAGATACAGGAATATGATGTAGAAATACATATGAAAAAGATAGTAAGAGGTAGATCCTTGTGTCAAGAGTTGGCCAAGCAAGCCACAGATAAGTAGATAGAACCCCAAGGTATAATGGCTAATACAAAATCATATCCAAATCCAAGAAACACTGATTGGATTGATAATTTTGTGGAATACTTTCAAACTGGAATGTGTCCTAAGAATTTGAATGCTTTACAAAGAAGAATATTTAGAACACAGGATTTGAAGTACACCCTTCAATCAGAAGGGTTGTATAGGAAAAATATTGATGGTGTACTTTTGAGATGTATAAGAGAATATGAGAAACAAAAGGTGTTAAAATAATTCCATGGAGGTATCTCTGGAGGACATTATTTGGGAGGATCTACTGCTTTAAAAATACTTTGAGCAGGTTGTTACTAGCCTTCAATTTTTTTAGATACTTACCAGGTTACCAGAAGCTACGAGCAATGTCAAAGATATGTAGGGAGGAATAGGAATAATCCTATGCCCTAGAAACCTGTCCAAGTTTAAGAACCTTTCCAATAGTGGGGGTTAGACTTTGTTGGGATAATAGAACCCAACTCATCAGCTGGCCATAAGTATATACTTACTACCATAGATTATTTCACTAAGTGGGCTGAAGCTATCCCTACTAAAAAATTTGATCAAGAGGTGGTGATTGAGTTTGTGGAAAGCTTTATTACAAGGTTTGGTGTACCAGATTCTCTAATTATAGATAATGGACCAACTTTTATTGGAGCAAAAATGATTGAGTTTACTAGTAGGTATGGTATATATTTAAAAAATTATTCCAATTATTACCCATAGGGTAATGGTTTAGCTGAGTCTACAAATAAAAATATTCTCAGAATATTGAAAATAAAATTAGAATATAATAAGAAGAACTAGCATTCCTTGATCAATCAAGCATTATGGGCTGACATGATCTCAATAAAAAATCCATCAATACATCGCCTTATTCTTTAATCTATGGTAAAGAGGCTATTTTGCCTATACATATGGAAGTACCAGCACTGAAATTGTTGAATCAGATAAATGAAGAATGATATCAACCTATGGATGTCTGACTAATGCAACTCCTACAATTAGAAGAACAAAGGGAAGAGGCTTATAATCATCACCAGAAACATATGGTTGACACAGAAGGATGGTTTAATAAAAAGACAACCTGCAAAAAATTTAAAATGGGAGATCTAGTTTTAAAATGGAATGTGAAGAAAGCAAAGCCAGGAAATCATGACAAATTTGACGCTTTTTGGGAAGGTCCTTTTGAGATAATTTATGAGAAGCAATTTAATTCTTTCCAATTACAGGATCAGCAGGGTATTGTCCTACCTATTACAGTGAATGCTTTTCATTTAAAGCTTTATTTTAAATAAGAAAGTGGGAAAAAAATTATGTATATAATGTATATTATAGTAAGTGTGTAAATATTTCTGAAATTATTTATAGTTCAAAAATCTTTGTCAGTATCCTATGACCAATCAGAAATCACCAGTAAAGAACAAAATTAGAAGGTGTCACAATGTCAGATTCAGCAGTTTGAATTCAAAATTGCCACATGGTTTTCTAATGGTTTGTAGGAGAAAATTATTTAAAAAAAAAAAAAACTTTGATATACATTCCATTTATTGAATACAACAAAGGATCAATTGTCGGCATGAATTTGAAATTTGCCACATAGCTATTCAATGATTGCATTAAAAGAACCACTTTTGCAAATAAGAAGAGTTTTGGTAAGTGTGATTTTAAATGATGTGGTGGATAATTATTAGTTGAGGTTTAGAAATGTGGCAAAAACAAATCATGAGGAGATCCGAGCAACTCCAATTCACCAACCATAATTAATGCACATTATGCATATATTTTTGATTTATGAAAAACCCTAATTTTACTCCTGAGTAAAATCCACTATGTCACTTTCTATTCCTGCTTTTCGAGTTTCAAGCTCAGTTCAGAAAAGGAAGTTCAGTGTGCTAGAAAAGAAAGCTCGATACAGAAAGAAAGCTAAAAAAACAACAATGGAGGGTCCATCTGCTTATCACACAACGACAAGAAAATGAGAAGAAGTAAACGAAATATTTATTGATCGAGATACTAGGATTGGAGATACAGTAATGACATGGAAGGATCCAGTAAGAATTCGAAAAGATATCGAAGATAGAATGGTGACTAGGATTTCTACGTCTTCACCTACAAATTTTGTCTTTCATTTATTACTATACTGGTATGTATATCCCTATGCACCCTTACCCTGAACTAGTTAAAGCAATGCAAATTTTTATGATGAAAAGAAGAGAGTAGTTACAAACAAGAGTGGAAGAGTGTTTTTTTCCCTAAACCCAGATGCTTTCATTTTTGCTTTTGTTGCTGGGTATGTACCTGCTCTTGCACCCAAAACTTTTGACCCTGCAGACCAGGCAAAATATTTCGTTCCTTCTAAAAAAATTAAGAAATTTTTTTATACTCAGTTGAAAAATCCACCTAATGGAGGAAAGATGCCAGAAACTCCTATTCCCATAGCTGAATTCAAAAACCCTGAATTATTTTCTATATTAGCTATTATAGCAGGGTTAAAAACTGATGAAAAGGTTCATGGATGGAAAATTACGTTAGTCAATTGCATGTCTAACCCAAAAAATTATGATTCTACAATTATGGATAAGAGTATTCGACCTATTTTTTTGACTGGCCAGGATGTTTATTCAAAGAAATACATGAAGGGTTATCTGCTATGAAGAGAGGTTCTCAACACTCTTTTCGTTTTTCTTCCTATTTAGTATGGTTGTTCTTTTTATTTATGGCTAAAAAACTAACATTCATCTCTGTTAATGATAAAGATAATAAAGGAAGGATTTTACCAGTATATGACTGGACCAATTTATTATACAGAACAGAGTCATATTATGATTTCAATAGGGAATTCCTAGGTCCTGCTATGAAAATAATGCATGGGGAAGTTAGAAGGTTAACCTCCAGAGTTGAAATTTTTTACAAAATAAATATGCTGAAGAGGGTGATTGGTTTATACTCATTCAGGGGGTTGTGATTAGATTATATGGTTTTACAGGGAAACCATTCTTACTCCCACATTATGTTACAGATATATTATTTGCATTGGAATATGTAAGACAGACTGAATATATCAATTTGAAATATGGCACGGGTATAGGTAAAAATGATACATGTACCATACCTTTTCAATTGGAAGGTATCGTGGTGTCAAAAAAGGGTCAAAATGAGCAAATTGCTCAAGCCCTGAGAAATTTGGGGTTAATAGAAATTCCTCAAAGATGGAAATATGATCCTCTGGACCGATTTGTAGAGAGACAGTCTAGTCTGAATAAAATTATGTTGAAGGTATACCATGCTTCTGTTAGACTAGATACTGAAGCCTGTAGAAATAACGATGAAGATGCTACATTTGAATGGCATGTGGAAAAAATGCAGCTATTACCACCATGACATAAATTTTATGAACACGTGTTGCATTTTGACCCAGGAAATAATAATGGGCATATTTTAACTGAATGAACTATTGCTAGAATGCAGAAAAATGACATAGATTGGACAATAGGAAATATTCATGAATGGTGGACTATGCAAGTGCAAAAAAACATGATTGAATCAAGGTATCCCATAAAAAATGACCTTGAATTCTCAGTAAAATATGACCATTATCATAAATATTGGTTAGGATTTTTCCTTGTGAAAATACCTTGTAGTGTTGGTGGTAGCAAAGGGACAAGTCCTGAAGCTCTGAAGAAATTACTCAGCTACACATGTCATAAGAATGAAGTAAAGCTCAGGCTCATTTTGGAACTATTTATTTACATGGGGAATTTTTTAGAGATAATTGTTTCAAGGAACAAGAAACCAAGAAAGAGTTAGAGTCCATCCTACAAGAACAAAAATTGACGAAAAAGGCCTTGAAGCTAGAGGTAAAGAGGTGGGAAGATAGGTTTGGTGAGGCTGGCAATAAGGCAGCCAAATTTAAAGAGAAATTGAAAGAAGCTAATGCACAAATTCATTTCCTAAGTCTACAAGTTCAACAACTCCAACAAAAACTAGTTGAAAAATAGAACATTTCATCTGGTTTTTCAAAAGAGAAGGCCAAGGCGATGAGAAAAGAAATGCTTGAATATGTATTGGCATTAAGTCTTAAAGCAAGACCCTTATTATTATACCTGGCCAAAGTAAAGGAGGTAATTGAAGTAATCAACAAGGAGTTAAGGGCTTCAGTGAAATTTTTACAGGAAAGGTCAAATGCGGCCACAAAAATTCAGGTTTTATCAAAAAATATACCTGAAAGTGTTGCTGCTAAGATCCGTAGCAAAGCCTGGTCTCAGGCCAAAATTGCAGCTAAGAGTTTCTTTAGGAGACTGAAACTGGTAACACAGGGTGATAAACTCCTTCAAGAGTTAGAATATGAAGCCCAGGGGTTAGTGAAACATTTGAATTTGGCTAATAAATGTGGGCTTCCCTATTTATGGGATGATAATTTAGAAGTGTTGAGTGAAGATGCTATGACACTGTCTCTTCAAGCTTTCATAGAAGATGAGTCAAAAATAGAAAATTGGGAAGATCCTGTAGAGGAAATGTTGATATTTACCATGGAACAGAACCTTACATAGATTAAGTCTTGCTTGAAAGAATTGGTTTTGAGAAATAAAATAGTGTCTCATGATAAAGTAGAAGAATTGCAGTATATATATCAGCTATTTATGGATTCTTTAGATCTTGAAGGTGAAGACTAAAAGCAGGTTTGCCTCACGTACAATGAAGCGATTAATAAGATAGAAAAAATGAAGAAATCTAAAAATGATAATCTTCAGCATCTAACGGAAGGAGGAACTAGCAGCCCACCTTGAAACTTGTTTCAAATTACCTTCAGTTGTTAATGTATTTTTAGTGCAAAATCCATAAGTCACAAAAAATATCTTGTAAAGGTAATGCGTTATTTTTGCATTTCTTCTTGAATATTCTTTTCCATAAAAATCTCCTCTCCTGTATTATTTTTTTAACTCCGTTTCCCAATGGATGAAGGTCCTGGATTCTAATATTTTTTGCCAGTAAAATTTCCCCAGAAGGTGCCAAGAATGTTAGTCTAAAAAGACTACCTCCAGCAGATGGCATATTTTTGGTGTAAAGAGACCAGCATTTCATTTTTGATACAAAATAAAAAGAATCAGCTAAGGCATGAAGGATATCATGATTTCATGACTTGTCAAATTTTCATTGAGATATGGCTCAAATATGTTAAAAAGTGGGAAGGTGTCGCGATTTCACGACTTGACGGGTTTTCACCCATGAAACTGATCGAAAGAGCAAAGAAAGGAGTGTCACGATTTTGCAACTGAAAAGATTTTTGCTAGCATTTTGCTCACAAAATATATACAAGGGGATGTCGTGATTTCGTGATATGGTGAGACATGGTGGGTTTTCACCCGTAATACAACCCGAAGGATCCCAAAAGAAGAAGATGTCACGATTTTGCGACATAACTTGGTTTTTTTCGACAAAGAGATATTTTAGTAGGGAATAAGGTGCCTTCAAAAAACTCGTGTCAGTAACTGGAAGTAGATAGTGGAATAGATTAATTTCTAGATTTTTCCTATTAGTGGTTGTTTGTTGGAAGCCATGCAAAGAATATAGAAACATGATTATGTCCTAATTTGCTTGTAATTAATTTTATATCAAAATGTACTAAATATAGAGGTTCCCACATAGGGTATATATAAGGGTAAACGTACTCTAAAAAGGGCTCTTGGACGTTTACAATATTGAATGGATGTACTTTGAATATAAGCAATAAAGATTATGCTTCTATTGGCTTTTGGTTCACATTGTGCAAGTGTATGTATTAACATTTTTCACTTCTATTTCACATTATTGAAATATAAATTGTGTTAGTTCTAAAAAATATCTGGACTTATACAAAATATAAATCGTATTGTTGGAGTTGAAATTTGATATATACATGTGTTAGATATACCTCTAAATCACATTGAGAAATCCATGATTTCTGCGGGAAGATATATTGAATGCTTTGACAAGTATAGTATATGTGTTCATCTTAGTTGTTTAATCTGTACCACATACAAGTTTTAGCTTCGGCTATATTTCCCCTTTCTTTCTATTTTCTCTTTTCCTACAAGAAACCATTAAGGAACCAGCCTCTTCTGGATATTAGATGAGAAATATCATAATTATCCTCGTCTATTCAATGTTGACAAAATTAAGGTACAAATAACAACCAAAAGGTAGATTTTGTTCCAACAGGTCCATTGAAGAATTCAAGCAGGAGATGAAGGATAAGGTACAAGAAAAAATGGATGATCTCTCATAAATATTTTATAATATCTATGCTACCGGGCATACTATCGGTATTCTAAAAGATCTTTTGTAGCAATCTAATCAAAGAATTAATTTGATATACCCCGTATTCTAAAAATTCAAAGAAAACTATGTGGAGATTAGTGCAGGGGAAGCTACCTTGAGGGATGGTTCCATTTTTTCTTTGCAAAATAATATGCGAAGGTTTTTATTTATTTGTAGAACAAACCAAATTGGCTTCACTGGGACCAAGATATCACCAACTTTGAAGGGGAAGTAGAGGATGAGCTAAATGACTGTGGGTTTTCGCTAGATGAATTTATCCAAACCCCTGATATCAAGGATTTTGTGTTCAATAAAATACAAGACTTCGACTTCGATAAAAATACAATGTTGACAAAATATTTCACCTCTTTAGTGGAAATGGTGGATTGCCTATGTGTCTTCACTGAGAACACCATGAAGTGGTCTAAGGAACAGGTGAATAAGGTCACATAGGATGCCAACCTACTAACATTTTCCTTGACATTTTATGACGAGGCATGGGTTTATATTGATTAAAGTTTGTAGAATCTTGGAGGAGATGGAGTGGGACCCAACTTGCCAAAGAAAGCTCCAGATCAAAGCATGACAGGGCCACCCATTTAGGATAATGGAAAATATGGCAAGTAACAACCACAAAAACCATAGGGAGAAGATGTGGGCCACATGTCCAATTTTGCTCCTACCACATTTTGTATGAGAGAGAAGATCCGGCCAGGTGGAGGGTCGATGAAAAATAGTTACGATCCAGCTCGAGCATCTGGTCCTATATATAGAAGACCATTGCAACATCAAATTTTTTATCAAACCTTAGAGAAAACTTGAGTCCAGGTATAGCTGTATCAAAAATTTAGTCGTATTTTCCCTTGTGCATGCTTTTTTCTGTCTTTCTTACCTTACCCTTTTCTTCTGCAATTTTTTAGGGACTGTCCAGGAAGCGTTGTTCACTAAGATTATTTTCTATGAACACCCTAGAGTTGGAGACTCTCACATCACTGCATTTAGGATGGAGAGAAATAGCCCCTTGTTACAATATTCTAATGGGGGAGCCATTGTAATTATTATCATATAGGACCTGAGCACTCTTTTAGTATTTTCATATGTAAATATTTTTATATAAATACAAAATCCAACTCTATTCTTAGCATTTTCAGTGTTCTTGGTCTATGTTTGGCTTATTTACATATAATAGTGATATGAATGTGTGTTTGGCTTATTTGAGTACATCATTTGAATGAATATGGATGAACTAGTTCTTCTTTATCATTTCTTTCTGAGTTCATGAGAAATATAAATCTGCTATGACTACCCAATGGGCACAACACGGGTCTGGTATTGATGGTTTTAATATTGCTTGTTTTGGTAAAAAAATAATAAAAAAATAATTTAATATCATCAAATATGGTAATACATGGGTGATTGTATTGTAATGATAAACATCCGAACCCATTGTCTAGGGTTTTCTTACTCGACCTGGTCTATCTAGAGTCACTTAGATAATCTATTCCCGGGTCAAAGAGGTAGATCCATTAGAGTCTACAAACTAGTTGTGATTATTGAGATTCCTACGACGTGAAATATGATAAAAAGGGTAAGCAGGAAATCTCCACAATAAGTCCCAATTTTATTAATCATGCAAAGTCTATTTTATTTTAATCTTATTTAACTTTACACCTTTCTAAGATCATAAATTGATAATATTAAACCAAAATAGACAAGCAAATTGATTTTATCTTGACGTCGGCACCTAGTCAAACTAGGGTCAACCAAATTTTGACCTCTAACATTGATTCAAAATAAAAGGTCAATTTTCTAAGGTTAAGAAAAATTAAAATATTTTTAGCCATGATGCTAGGTTATCTTTGTCCTACACAATGCTACATTTACATGCATCGAATCTGGACAACGAATGTAGCTCGATAGCTACCAATCACCTCTTCACAGGCCAAATCCATAATAACAAGATGTTGGAAGAAGAAAACATTGTAGATCTATTTCATTTTAAAATGATAAAGGATAATGTTTTCACCGAGTGCATTTTAGAGCATTCATTCACCAAAAATAGGTAAAACAATTTAAATAATTCTTCTAGGGTTTTTTTGCTCACTATAGTTTATATACACACTAAAACTCTATACCAAATAGAAAGAAAGCATCATAGAAATCAAGTAGAGATCCTAACTTCATTGCACAAGGAATACCTCTTAATGTTTGGAAGTAGAAAAAACTGTGATGATTCTAGTCTTGTTATTGTTCAATGTGTTGCTCCAATCTATCCTTCGTTCTTGATTCTTTTCTTTCCAAAAGATAAGATCCCTCTTCACATTTTCATTAGGGTTTTTAAAAGAGACTAGTAGAGGTTTCGTTCAAGGAATGAACTCATCAACTACCCGCTCCATCTCATTTTATTTTATTCAAATTTAAACAATGTAAAGTTATTTAATATTGCTATTGTTATCGTTTGTTTCTAATGTTTCAAAAATATTAATGTCATTATTTATTAATTAATAGCTCCTTTTATTAATAATATATTGGAAACTCCTAAATTCCAAACACAAAGTTTATTAATATTAATATAATGTTCATATAAAATTGATATTGCAAAAGAAAGACTAATAACATAACATATTAATCATTCCTTCCTACTACCATTCCTTCAAGGTAAACATCAAACATACTATGTTACATTATGTCTATCTAAAGTAACCCAAACTACAAAAATATTTAGGAATGAAAACGAATACTCAAAAGCAAAAATGATAAATGCAAAATATATAAGCATGAACTAAGTCTAAAAGTGGATATCATGTGTCAGATCATTTTGATTACTTTAGCCATCAATCCTCCACCCTATCTTAAGGACATATATATATATTTTTTGATGAAAGGCCATTTTAATTATAAAAATAAAAGTCCTTTACAACAAAAAAAAATGTGGGTGGAGAAAAAATCACACCTCGGAAGCCACTAACTTATCCTAATAGCGGATAAAGAAAAACAAACTGCACCACACAGGCACCACGACCATCAACATCAAACTAGAAACATTCTACAACCAGAAAGGCCTTAAGGAAGGGGCCCGTGGCAGACAGAGCCTTATCCATTTGAAGTGGGTGGTTCCCCCCACCCATCACAACGCTCCTCACCCCAGCCTGAAGCATGAGTAATTGGAGAAGAAGGATGGGACCAACCATAAATATACCCGTAGCTGCTCGAAGCCCCCCAACCATCATTAGGCACAGGCATAGATTGTGGTGTGATCACAAGCATAGAATGTTGGGAGGTATACAAATTCGGTTGCTACAGCGGCCCTCCACAGTCATAGGATCTGCTCCAAGTATATTGACACTGTGAATGGGATCTGGCTGGGTGAGGAGGCGAATGATCAGGGGCCTCCCTACTGATAGCACAAGGGGTGTCACCCCAATATTTTAGCAAAGCCTGCAAATGGTCCAGCTCCATAGCCACATTTTTAGCCTGGTCACAGATCTGAAACCACACATCATGAAAAACTTTGAGCTTGTTAGCAAATGAAAAATCCTGAGATGGATCAACCTGCTTGAAAATAATTTTGTTTCTAGATTTCCAAATGTGAAATAGGAGGCTGACTCTAAATATTTGCCACACTTCCCTCAGTGGGAGAGAAAATTGAATGGGATCACCCAGAAGGACATGATGCCATGAAAGCTGCAGGGACATAAATGGAGCAAAGAAAGAACCCACCCAACTCCAAGCGAGACTGGCCCATCTACAGGCCCAAAAAAGATGCATACAAGACTCTGGTTCTTGAAAAAATGGGCATCGGGGCTCAGGCACCCCCATATAAGAAAGTCTACGACCAAGGGGTAAACCCTGACACAATAAGCTCCAGGAAAAAAAGCTTTCTTTGGCTCCAGATAAGACGCCCAAGCTGAATGAAATCTGGTTTTCCACCTAGAGGGTGGTGAGAGAAGGTCCCATTTGACATTGAGTTTGGGCACCGTGGGGGCAGTTGGCGTAAGCCAATCATATCCCTGCCTGGCTCTGTAGTTGAGCAAGGAAGTGCTCTTATACCAGGCCCAATATTTCCACCAGGGTTTTTGGGATCTGACACCTAATTTCTGCCATAAGGAGAAAGGTGTATGGTCCAGAACAACATCATACGTAGCCTTGTCAGCGTTGGACAAGCGGAACATCCTTTTAAAATCATTCCAAGGAATCCAATCTCTATTTTCCCTAGAGTAGAAATCTGCAATGGTGGCAATGCCTCGCTTAAAAATTTTTGGGCATGGACCCAGGGAACTTGGCCCAATGGCTTACCCTGAAGCTTGAAGATAGGGGACCACCAAACATTAAGAAGATTAATGGAAAGGCCTTTATGTGAATGGACCCCCTTCCAAACAATCCAAGGGTTTAATTGTTGCCAAGCCTTCCATATGCTTTTGATGACAAAGGAGCCAGGGATTTTAATGAAAACTGGGGCCAACACCAGAGAGGGCAAATCCATTCCTGCCTAGGCTCGACGGTTGAGGGGAAGCCCAACCGAGATGCAATGTCTGATAAGAACTTTCCATGCTTCAGGTCCTTTGAGAGCCCGCACAATCCATTTAGCACATAGGGCTAACCCTTGATGCTTACAGTCCAACAAACCCATACCCCCTGCTTGTCATGGGAGACAACAAATATCCCAAGCCACTCTGTGAAAGCCCTTCCGCTCAGACCCACTAGACCACAAAAAATCCCATAGTAATTTTTCAAGCCGTTTGTAACAAGCCTGGGAAGGGACCCAACAAGAAGAGTAATAAACATGCATGGAAGCCAACACTTTCGAGCAAATTTGAAATTTTCTAGCAAGAGACAACTTCTTAGCATTCCAATATTCTAGCTTGCTTTCCACTTTGTTGATGACATAAGACCATAATTGGGATGGAGAGCCTTGAAAGGCAAAAGGAATGCCCAAGAATTTGAAGACTTCTCCAGGCTGAATCCAACTCCACTGCACATGCTGAAGCCAGTGGGGAAGAGGTTGTAGGGATTGCCTGTAACAGGAGGTTTTCCTCCATTGGATATTAGACCCAGAGGCTTTGCAAAAAATATCAAGACAAGATAGAGCTTCAGAAAGGGATTGCTCATCCTCATTCAGAGTAAGGAAGGAATCATCAACAAAGTGGTCGTTAATGAGTTGACCAACATTCCCAAGAAGGGAAATACCCCGAAGCATCCCAAGAGAAGCACGATGAGCCAAAAGATAACCAAAGGCTTCTGCTGCTAAAATGAATAGCGAGGGGGCCAAAGGACATCCCTGCCTTACTGACCTATGCAAGCCAATAGCATCAGTTTGAAACTTGTTGAGAGAAAGCACAATTGACGCATCCTAAAAAAGTATTTTAATAGAGGAAATAAATTGAGGACCAAAGCCAAGAGCTTCCAACATGGAAAGAATGAAAACCCACTCAATTCGATCATAAGCCTTTTCAAAGTCAAGCTTGAGGAAGAGGGCCTGTTGATTGGACCTGCGAGCCCACTCCATCCCTTCCCAAACAATGAGAACATTGTCCAAAATATAATGATTCTGGATAAAGCCAGTTTGCTCAGACCTCACAATAGAGGGAAGCAAGGGCCTAATCCATAAAGCAAGTACTTTGGCAATGATCTTGTAGCTGACATTAAGCAAAGTTATTGGCCTCCAATTTGTGATGATTTTTGGATCCTCGAACTTTGGGATAAACTTGATATTTCCCTTATTGATAATAGCACCTAAGGAGCCAATCTATAGGGCTTCCAAATATACTTTATGCAAGTCAGGACCAACAAACTCCCAACAAGTTTTGTAAAATTTGTAGGGGAAGCCATCAAGCCCTGGGGCCTTAGCATCTACCATTTGAAATAGGGCATCCGCAAGATCCTGCTCTGATAAGGGTCATTCACAATCATTCTGTTATGTTGGGGAGAGGCAAGTTGGGATAACCTCTTTGCAACATTGAAGGGCTAATTCTCTTTCAGGGGTGTACGATTGAGCAACAAAAACATGAGAATAATGTCATGTAAATTCAGTTGCTATTTCAGGAAAAGAGGTGGTGTGAACCCCATTAACCAATAAAGCTTTGAATTGAGTGGAGTGACGTGGAGGCCGGAGCCTCTGGAAAAACTCTTTAGAAATGTGGTCACCCACTTTGAGCCAATGCAACCTGGCTTTAATCTGAGCCCCTCTAGCCTCATACACTTCAACCACTTTGAGCTCATGCTAGAGCTGAGCGACATGGGCTTGAATGGTGGAGTCAAATGGGGAGGCCTCAAGTCGGAAGGAGGCCTATGCAAGCTCATTACGCAGAGCAGTATTAGAGCGATGATGCAACTGTGCCACCTTCTTCCCTAGGCTTCTGAGTAGAGCAATGGTACAAAAAATGGCATCATTCCACCACTCAATCCATCCTGAATCTCCATTGGGTCTAGGTACAATGTTCCAGATCCTTTGGATGTGACAAACAATGGTATCATGTTGCAAGAAAGAAGTGTTAAGAAAAAACTGAGCATGAGTAGGCCATTGATGGGTGGAGGAAACATGAACAAAGAACATTATGGGGGAATGATCGGACGAGACCATACCAAGAATGGTTTCAACAAAAGGGACTGAAGGGAGCCAATGAGAAAAAGAAAACTCATGTTGGTCTGACAACATAGCCCTGTCCAACCTTTTTAAAACTCTTGTGGGGCCTGACTAAAAATTAGACCACGTGAACCACAAATGCTCGAGAAACTGACCCGTAGAGAAACAAACATTGGGATCGAAGACCCCCAATTTATTTTTCATAAAATACCATGCATGTCGCTCTCTCGAGGCCCACCTATTGGGGATCTGGCCCATTTTATCATAAGGCTTCTCGACCATATTGAAATCACCACACATCAACCAGACCACAGTAGGTAAGGACAAAGCACACCATCTCCATAGGGCACATCTATCTTGGACCTCATTAGAGGCATAAATATTAATAATCCCGAAGGAAAGACCACCAACTTCGAGCAGAATCCAAACCATGTGGTGAGAGGGGTCAGAACCCCATGTGACAAAATTGCTCACCCACCTATTATTAAGCAAAATGATAGCACCTCCGCTATTGTGATTGTGGTTGGTAGTATACATATGACTACCAAGCCATAACATAGAACAAGCAGATTGTAAATTGAAACCTACCACTTTGACTTCTTGTAAACACACAAAATCTGGATGACCATAGAGACTGGAACAGGTAGAGAGTTCATCCCGAACCATGTAACGATGAACAAGGTCCATCAACCCATGCACATTCCAAGAGAGAAACAACATTAAAAAGAGTCGAGTTGCATACCCCCACTGGCCTCAGTCACATTATCCATCAACAAGTGATAGGGGTTATTCCTGAAGGTGTCCATGGTGGCGGAGGAGAAAGAAGTTTATCATCGCTTGTCCAAATGAGCAAGTCGCTCACCTCGTAGGGGGCTACGAGACCACCATCCTAAGTTCTGAGAGAAACTTCCTTCAGCCCCTGCCTCATCTGGAGAACCCAAGGGCACAGTGGACCGAATCCCTTCATCATGGTCTACAGACTCGATGACCAGAGGAGGAGAGTGGATAGGGGCTGACTCCATAACCGATGGTTGCATGGGAGGCTTAGGTGCTAGGGCCTGAGCATACGTGGCCACTATGTGCCCCACTTGAGTGGGCTTGCCACCTTTCCATTTCTTGCATGAAACCTCAGTCCACTCACCATATTTTGATGGAGGGTGCGGGGTAGTGGGAGATAATACAACACCAGCTATCGGGGTAGACGTCTTGGCCTTAAATTTTTTAGCCATCAAGGGGTAATCCTTAATGCGGTGGGAGGTTGACTAGCAATGGTAACATGTATTAGGGAGGTTGATATACACCACCCACTGATGAATACGGGTAGAACCAACCTGAATGTCAATATACTCCTTCAAGGTTTTAGCTAGGTCAACCTTGATACACATTCTCCTGCTAGGGCGGACCGACATGAACCGAGAGGGTTCATCACAGATAAATTCACCAAGGGTGGACACCAAATTTTTTAGAAAGGGCCAACATGCAGTGGGGAGGTCCGAGAGTTCTACCCAAATAGGCACGACCAGGGAAACAAAATTAGAAACCATGAAATCCCAGCTCCACGGCTGAAAGATGAGTAATGAACTATTAATGTAACTAGGACCCTTATTGAGGACCTTTTGGGCTTGGTCGGGACTACCAAAATGGAAATGAAAAAAACCCTTAGAGAGATTTTGGACATGGTCGACTTGAATCCCATACGGACGCCAATACTGCTCAATCCAGTTTCTAAGGACATGCTCAGGGGGAATTCGACCCAAAAAATACCCTATAAGAGTATTGTTTTCAAACCAAGAACATGCCTGATTGAATTCATGCAGAGGAATCACAAAATCAGGTTCAGAATTACCTCGTGGTACACCTTGGGAATGAATTTCTTGGGTCGTTTGTTCACCTCTAGAGCCATTCCTCTCATCGCCAGCTTCAGACGAAGTCGGGGAGGAGAAGCCGACATAATAACACCCACGGAGCAAGCGCAACATGAAGGCCGACACAAGCTCCCAAAGAATGAATGAAAACTTCCAAAAACCCTAGGACAACACGCAGACCGACATGCATGTAGACACCCTAGCTCCCTTAGACCTTAGGAAATCTATTTTAGCAATCACATAAATCCATTAGTAGCATCATATTCCTCAATAAAACAAACTAATAATTGTATAGCCATTTATTCTATCATTAAAGCAACATATAAATTCACAAGTCCATCATATGAAAAAGTGTGCCAAGGGAGAGTCACGACACTTTTAATTTTGAAATTTCCTATTATCCACCTTTTTGTTATTTTAATTAAATGGTTTTTCTTTCAAAAAATTTATCTTGAATGATGAGATTCATTGCTGCTAGAGTACCTTTTGATTCTCTTTTTATTTCTTGCAATAAGCATAAATAAATTGTATCTTCTATTCTTACTTGATGGCCTTCTCAAAGACTTATTCCATATTTAATGGGATATGTAAATCCACATTAGCTCCACTAATTATTAACTTCTTATCCTGTTAATAAAACAACATATATTTCAAGAGTTTGATGAAGGTTTCCCAATATTAATTCCATAAAATTCCCTTGACTCAAGGCTTGAAAATTTGTTATTCTTTATAAAATTATTAACTAGGTAACCACATCTATTTGTATAAAGTGGTAAATTGAGTCCAAGTTGTGCTTTAAACCATTAAGTACTTTTTAACCTTTAGGTTGTCCCACTAAGAAAATGCTTCACATAACAATTGATAAGTTGCTTATTCTATCTTGGTCTCTTCAATGATATTTTACAATTCAAAATACTTGATCATCTTGATGAGTGATGCTTCTACTTCATATTTGATGGTACTTTTGTCATACTTTAAAGGAGTATTTTTTTGAGGCATTTGAATAATTTCATTTCAAATTAGGTCCTCTTGGGCACTTGATTTTCATTCTAATCCTCCTCTACTTGAGTAGATACCTAATTGTCTTTTCGCCCACTTCAATATTTAGAAGATCTTATGTTCTCAAAATGAGAATCTTCTTCCTTCTTGGTTTTGATGTATTGGTTAAACATAGCCATTTTTCTTAGAAACATGGATGAACCCATTAAGCCCTAGTTTCTTAATATTGGTCTCTAATATCATTAGTAATATTAATTCTTATTTTAGTTTAAAAAAAATTAAACTATTCTAATTTCAAAAATAGTTATATTTTTTTTGAGCTACTCATCACACAAATCATCCCAATTAAATTCAAAATAGTTTAGTTCTTTTATAATTATGATCACATTAAGACTTTAAATTACTATTAAAAATAGATTTTAAGGAATCTCTACCTTCACCAGTCCTAGAGATACACTAGCAACCATACTTGACCCTCTAAGTTTTAAATAAAATCATCTTAATATCTTATAATTTCATATTATATAACTATCCAAAACATGTTGTTTGTCATTTTGTTTTCATTACTAAAACCTTCATGATACATGTCACTAAAAACAATACATTTTTTGAATGTAAAACAACCACATAGAAGGATAGGTTGACTAGATTTTAGTCTTTTTCTTGGTTTTATCATGAAATGATAAACATGTTTAAGTAATTATAGCTATTCCAGTAAGCACATTCATCCATAATTATCTCATGTGTTCAAATATGCATGATATAAAATGAAAATAACACTAGTCCCAACATTGAAGAGTTAATGATATTAATGTAGAAAACTTGATTTCATGTAACTTAATAGCATGACTCTTCTTCTAGTTCTTTAAACTTAGTGCATATAGCTAGAGTGGTAATCTAGGCATGATATATTTGGGGTATGGTTTTATGCCTAAAAATAGATAAAACTATTGTTTGATCCTAACCTTGTTAGCCGCATAATTTTGTGCTTGGGACTCTATTTTGATGCATTCATGGAGTGTTGGAAATATTAGAGGAAAAATAATAATATCTACAAGCAACTTTGTTGTAGATAGATTGCTAGCAATTGCATGGAAAAACACTCTAAAGGTCCTAAAAAATGTAAAACAAAATAGTTATTAAGAATAGTAATTTTATATTTTTAGATTTTGTTAACCAAAATGCATATCTAGCCATGTTGACACATCAATAGAAGACAACACAAAAGGATAATCCATATGTATATAATTTTCATTTTACATACACTTTGTAACTCATGGAAGGTGAATCACCATTATTCCATATAGGTTACCTTCTAACTCATGGAAGATGAACCGCCACATTTCCATCTAGATGACCTTCCATATTCAATATTATGGATCTCTATCACATCAAAAAATATTGTCTAAAGAGAGATGCATCATTGACTATAAAAATCATGAGCAATGGATGTATTCTTGTAGCCTGCTATCTCTCCTTAGATATTGCTTACATTGTATGCTATTTTATAAGCAATTAAATCATCCTATTTTTTTGCTTATGTATTCATATTTTTTAGTTGAAGGAAATGTATAATGGGTGGCACAACAATGGGCTTCCCTACCTATGATTAAAACTAAGATAACCAAGATGAAATACCAATGATATACTATTAGGGTGTTTGGACTTATGTATTCATATTTTGATTTATTATATTTTATTATTGTTGAATTACATTCTTTCTTGATCTTAATTAACTTAAAATTCTAAGTTTTAGATTAGTGGTATTAGAGTAGTTTGTATTTTGAATGTACCAATAAATACAAGATCAGGATATAAAAAACTTATCTATAAGATGCAAGATCCCTAGTCTCCCTTGTCATTTTTAATAATATTATATTTTTTTATTTGATAAAGAATGATACTGGGCAGTACAGGAGGAGCGAATAATGGACCCTAGAATTAACTTGAGACCCATGAGGGAAAATAGCCAATGGAAACCACACATGGGGAAAACTCCACACTCACCACCATTGAGCGATGCTCCCATGGAAGAGGATGGAGCATATTGTTGGGCCATGATTCACTCGTTTGAGGGGTTGGGTCATGGTTCGCGTGCATCCACTTGGGAATTTAACCCAAAAGTCTGCTTCTCGATTTGCAAAGCTCTATGTGGGTGTTGTGCTTTATATACCACCATGAGGGTCATTGTGTAATAAATGTGGGATAAAGTCTCAAGACTCTCGTAGATAGTCAATCCTTTCAAGGATATGTTGAGGTAAATACTAGTCTATTGAATATTATATTGATGCTTTGCATTCCATGGTAGTTAAACTAGGTAATCAAGATGTCAAAAAGTATCACATCCTCAAGTACCACAATGGGATACAATGGTACATTTGATATGACATAGACCTATCCAAATTAATATACATACTTGTAAAATTGGAGCAAAAACACAAAAATAAAAATAGAAAATGAGGAGCAAATATCAATAACCATAACACTAAGTACTAGCCAAAGAAAGGTAAGAGTGACACTCCAAATAATCAAGACAAATGGGATTATCCCTAAAGTACAAGACTAGAAAATAGTATGATTATCATAAAAGCAACCAAAATTCAAGGGAGAAGTGTCAAACAATTACATCATTGTTTATTGAGTTGCAACTCTCTACATCTATTGAACCACTGTCTCCACATCCATAGGCAGATAGATGGAAGTGAATCATGGAAGTTAAACCAGATGTAACCATTTCAATTACACATCCTACACCAAAGAGGTAACAAGAAGAGTCACTAGAGGAGTAATTTCTATTTTACTCATAAATGTGGATCAAGGGTAAACCATTACCTTTTATACATGATAGATGAGTTCAAAGAATCTAAATTTTGCTTGAATTATAAAGGATTTGAATTTTTCTACCACACCACACCCACAAACATATAATATTCAATGGATATAACGAGGGAGATATATTCTTATCACTTGATAATGTCTCCTCTCTTATGCTATCAAATCCTTTAAAGATGAAGTTTTGAGTGGTGTCGTGTCATTGGATTTTTATGATGTGATTTTGAGCCAACCATTCATATGGAAGAGGTATGGTGTGTATAATTCTAGGCCCCAAAGTGTCATCATCACTGTAATAGGTTAGTACTTTAGGATACTAGAGGCATCTCCTCCTACCTTGAGTATCTTGTGTTTCCTTAATTAGTGTTAAATAATGTAGGAAGATGATATCCAAAATAATAAAATTTAATATATTGATGATCAATCTACAAAGTAGGAGGACTATTACTATATATATTGTAGTATCTATACAAAATAAGTAGGTGGATTTAATTTTACCAAAATAAAATATCTTGTTCAAGTCACCAACAATATCTTCACTTCATTGCAAGGTAAAACATTCCATTAATTTAGTTCCTAGTTAACCTTTGCCTAATGTAATTGGTTTTCATAGATCAATCCTTGAATATGATGAAATGAGGAGGAAAATCCAAGAATTAATTTAAAAAGAGCACATAAGACAAGTGATTCACCATGTGGCAGTCCATTTTTTTGGCCCCAAAGAAATATGGAATATAAAGACTCTATATTGGCTAGAGATATTTGAATAAAACCACTCTAAATAATCATTGTCCACTTCCTCAGATAGATGACTTGTTGGACCATCTCCATGGTGTAAATTTCACCAAATTTATCTCAAATATAGCTATTATAAAATACCTGTTGATCCCACTGATGTATGAAAGAATGCATTCAAATTCAAGGAGGATTTATTTTAATGTTTAGTTATACTTTTTGACTTGACCAATATAATTGTCACATTAATGAGGATGATGGATAACATATTGCATCCATATATAAACTCATTTATGCTATTCTACATAGTTGATATTTTCATCTATAGTAAGATATGGTAAGAGCAACTAAAACATGTTTGCTAAAAACTTTATACTCTTCAAAGACACAAGCTATATACTATTTTAGAGAAGTGTTCATTTAACATGAAAATGATTCAATACCTTGAGTACATTATTGATGAAGAATTCCATGTCAATTATAAGAAGATTCAAATAATTAGAGATTGGACTACCCCAAAGTCTCTAATAGAGCTTCACATCCTTTTGAGTCTTGCCAATTTCTATTGAATATTGTATTAGGATTCTCACACATTACTTGGCCATTTCACCATGTGACCAAAGGAGGTGTCAAATCTAAGTTCCATTGGGAATATACATAACATAAATTATCTAATAAGTTGAAGGATAAATTATGTTCATTTTATATGTTTTCCCTACTTGATTTGTAGTAGCCTTTTAAGGTCACTATTAATACATTGGTTTATATCCTCATACAACATGAAAATATATTTTTCTATCATAATGAAACATTTAATGAAGTAAATTAAAAATAATATATATAAAAAAGAGCTCTATGCCCTTTTCCAAGCATGTAAATAGTGGAAGCATTGTATCTTAGCAAAGGAAACCATCATCCATATAGATTATATGCCTTTAGATTATATTCAAATGTAAAGTAAGTTAAGAAATAAAAGACATCATAAGTGGGACACATATTTGTACCAATTTTATCTGATCATTAAGCACAAGAAAGGATGTGTCAATTATGAAATATATTTTTTGAGTTGACCTCCAATCATATCACTCTCCATCATATTTTACTTATGGATGCATAAGAATTCTAATTGGTCTACCTTGTATGAAGTAGATATTGATTTTGTAGATACATACCAATCTCTTTGTATGGGTAAGCATGTTCTTGATTTTTATTTTCAAGATAACCTCCTTTCTTATATGGGATATATTTGTGTATCAATTAATGATCACTCAAATATAATTTGGGAAACACATTACAACAAAGTAGCAAGTCATTTTAGAGTGGAGAAGATACTAGTAGTTCTTCAAAAGAACTTGTATTGGCCTAAAATGATGAATCTCATCAAGAGGCACATCATATTATACCCCCTACATTGTTTCCATACTAACAAACAATAAACAAGGGTTATATGTATCATTATCAATGCCATCAAGCCTTGGAATCTATTTTTATGGATTTCCTATCAAATTTACCCATATTTGAGTAGGATAATAATTGTATTTTTGTAGTGGTTGATCATTTTTTGAAAATAGCTATTATGATTCCTTCTTAGCTGAGGATACTACTAAGATCTATGTTATTCATGTATGGCTTAGATTTGGCTTACTCCATTATCTCTTACAGGGATAACTAGATTTTTAAAACTTTTTGGTTCACCCTATGGAGCATGATGGACACCAAGTTGACCATATCTAGGGCCTTTCATCCTTAGAAAAATGGCCAAGTAGAAGTTTTGGATTTATTGATTGTACATATTATTTAAATATATAATTCTAAGCATCCACACACATAATAAAATCCTCCCCTACATTTAGCATGGGTATAATTAATCTCTACACAATTCTTCTAAACACAACCCATTTAATGTATGTTTTAGGTTCCAACCTTTGGCACCCATAGACATAGCTCTCCCTATGCAACTCATGAAGTACTTACCTTATGGATAAAAATATGTAGAAAAGGTGGTATAGTTCTTGGAAAATATTTAACATATCCAACAATAAATCCATGATATCTTAAAGAATACAAATAAAAATCACAATTAGTGCCATATCCAACATTGGGTCCCACAATTCAAGGTTGAAGATAATGTATGATTACGTATTTAGAAAGGATGAATTACAAGACCCCATAGGAATATCATATCTCTTTGATATGGGCTATACACCATCACTAAAAATATGGAATAGATGCTTTTGAATTGGATCTTCCATCTTATCTTGGTTTGCATCCAAACTTCAATGTTAAACTTCTTAGGCCCCATCATCCACCTCTATTGACACTTTTATAGTGGAAAAGTAGTTGGACAATGAATAAATCAATACAGATAGTTTAGCATCAATGGAGGAGAATTATATTTTTTATGTATGGACTAATACCACAAGAAGTCATTCCATTTAGATGTAAAAAGTGGTAAAAGTAAAACAACTTGGTTGCCAAATGGAATGACTCAAAAATTTAGATAAATATATAACTTCTACACCTAATGACAAAGGTTGATGCAACAAAGACCATTTATTTTTAATGAGGATAAATGGTCTAGGCATATAAACTTTTTGGGGTATGGATTTATTCCCAAAATACTCAAAAACCTATTTTTTGATACTAACCAAACTATTAGTGCTTGGGACTATATTTTGATCCACTCAAGAAGAATTTAAAATCTTAGAAAAACAACAAAAATCTTAGAAAGAAACCCTATTGTAGATAGGTTTCTATCAGCTTCATGTAAAATACTCTAGGGGTACTAAAAATTCAAAACAAAATATTTACTAAGAATAGTAATTTTCTATTTTTTTGATATTTGCAGCCAAAATACATCTCCAGTCATGTAGGCACATCAATGTGATAAAAACACAAAAGTAAAAGTCAAATATATGCAATTTTCATTTAATATGGACTTTGTAACTCATGGAAGGTGAATCACCACATTTCCATATGGGTGACCTTCTAACTCATAGAAGGTGAACTACCACATTTCCATGTGGGTAACCTTATATATTAAATATGGTGGATTTTCAACACATCAAAACATATTTTATAAAGAGAGATGCACCCCTAGCTATAAAAAACATGATAAATGGATCCAATATCATAGCATCATATTATCTTAGATATAATTTGCACTGTACTCTATTTTATAACAAATAAAATAATTCTATTATTTTATTTATGTATTTGTGTTTTGAATTGTTATACTATGTTAGATTACACTATTTATTGATCTTCTTAACTCAAAATTATGATTTTTAGATCAAGTGGACAAATTTGAACTTCCAAATTGAATAATGGAAGACTATTTACAATGCTAGTAGAACTAGCTTTGGTTCAACTCTATTTATATACCAATCGTGACTTTCTAAGAGAGTATGGTAGTCATATTTCTATACAAATTCTTTATAATGAAACTAGTGCATCTAAAACATGTAAACTTTTATTTAAATATATATACATTATTTTACAAACAACATTGAATGGGTGGTCTAAATAATTAAATATTTAATTTCAAATTGATCAAACATGTATACAATATTGTTCACAGTATTTAAATTTTTACAATTTCATATATGTTGTAGTCATAGCTATCACAAGGTTTACAAAGTTTTTCCTTTCACAAGAATTACAATAAAATATTTGGTCTCATCATAAGCACTACAACCATGGTACATATATTCATATTTTTCATTATATTTCTTCTTCCTAGTTTTGAACTAATATTCAAAGGAGAGAAGGCATCGTATAAGCATTTTACCACCCAACTAAATGGCATTCCTTAAATTTCCTTGTCTCAACTTCATAATTGAGGCTCCAAATATTCACAAAGGGAAATATATATAGAACCTACAAGATAGAGATATCAATATGTGCAATGCATCCATCCATAATTCCACGAATACTAATGATTATATACTCATACTACATCTAAATTTAATGAAATAATCAACTTGCACTATAGGTATGCATAAACTATGCATTTATATAATAACCTTACATTTTTAAGTAATCTAACATATTATATCTATTTATTGTGCACTGGTTTATTTTTCCAAACTACTTCTCTCTATCCATCTAGGTGTTTTATAATGTATAACATGATGTTTTCTAACTTATCCATGCAATGCAATTTCTCACATTTATGACAATGCATATGTTATCTTTTAAAGATGTTATTCTAATTTAAATATATAGATATGCTTTTTAGCAAGTAATTTTATTATTATTTTGGAATCAAACTCTAGTTTTAACAAATTTAATTGTTTTCAACTCATCCATCTACCATCTAATGAATGCAAATATAAAATTCAGCCAAGGATAATACCTCAAGTGTAAAATTCTATAGATAGTTTAAGGGATTGATAAATCTCAACAAAATGAGAATTATATATCTAACTATCAACTTTTGATAATGAGAGTCAGCAATTTTCTATACCCAAAATTAACAATTTTATATATTATGACTCAGATTATAAGTTCATTATTTATATTCCATGTAATTACATTGAATCAACCTATGAAAGGGATAACTACTAGTGTACAATAATGGGTAAGTTACAAATCTAATAATTTATCACCATATTATAATTAATAGATATGAGAAACATCCAAATCAAGACTGTTTAATGCAAGAAAGAGTTACTATTTAGCCATTTGCATTTTCCACCATCACAACTCCTATTAAGGTATGTATTTAAAACTAAATAATAACAACATAACTATATTATTCAAACAATTATAGGGCACAATCATTAAATTATAGCAAACGATATTTATCTCCTTGAAGATTTATCTAAAGCAAATAAGGGAGAACCCAACTAGTTTCACTAACTCTCTTTCTTACATGAAAGTAGAGTCACATTTTTGTTTATATCACCATTCTAATATAAAATAGAGATAAAAATTATCCTTCCATTCCAATAAAAATTATGGTTTAGTCAAGAAGTAACAATAATCCTTTTGGTTTAATTTTTATTAGGTCTGCAACCTATGATATTTTATTTAGGGTTGGTTGAACATAATTCACACATTGCAAGCGAAATTCAATCACTCATAAAGTAAGGTAATAGTCATGTAAGGAACTATTATAATAGGATATTTGTTGTCCATAAAGATAAAATAAAAAAAGGATGTAGATAGTTTTTCCATATGTTACTTCCTAGAGTAGGGTAGTAATTCCACATCATGCAAAATAGATAATACATAATTGCATAAAACATATTTGTATAATTTATCAAATTTTAGAAGAATGGAGTAAAGGATAAATATTATAGATCAATGTAGGGTTCCATGATCTATTCTATAGATCTAAGTTAGATTTAGGTATTTACTTTACAAACCCTAAATTCCGAGCCTTATTACTAGAAGGAAATATTAGAACCAAAAGGAAGCCTACCAATATTACAATGCACTCTTTCTAGGCTATAATGAATGTTAAATTGCATGAATGTAATTTAAAAAAATAAATCCATACATGCATTCAAATGAAGAACAAGTTTGCTCACTCTTCATTTTGTTTTCAAAACCCAAAACCTTTTTTATGTTCACCATAAAACCCATTTTTTTAGAGATAAATTTCTACATAATAAAATTTAACTTAGAAAACAATAGCATAACTTACCTATAAAATCAAAAACCTCTATTGTTTTTTCTATTCCAATATATTTGTATCTCCTCTAATTTTTGTCCTTTGCTTCCCAAAACCAAGTTCTTATACATCATATAAAGCCCTCCATCCACAAAAAAGACTAGTATATGATATCAAAGCACTTACATAGAAAAAGGACCCAATATCAACAATAATGTGATCTCTCTCAAGCTGACAAGATCAATAAATAAAATAGTAATTTTACTCCCTTCAAGGTTTTAGTTTCCTTTCTATACATTTTTCCAAATGATACTTGCACATCTTGTCAAAACAAGAGGTTCCGTCTTCTTGGCACTCATTCAAAACTACTAGCAACATAATTCTTTTTCATACAATGCATTATGTGGTGGGTTTAACAAAATATTTCCTTTCCTCTAATGAGTTGAACACTATTCTATTTCTCCTAGTTAACAAGGTCAAGGTATGCAATTGCCATCATACTAAAAATAGGTCTATTCTAAACAAGGATGCCAAATTATTTAAAAAATATAACTTGTTTGAATAAAAAAATGCTATTCTAAAAATGAACTAGTACTATAATATTCTAGATTATGCATTATGTTTAAATTTAAAACACTCTGACCATTTATATGCTCTTTTTCATTCCACAAGAAACATTTAAGTGCATAAACAAATGCTAATGCAATTTATGCATTCATATTCATTGAACAAGCAACATTATATGCACAAAGAAACAATTATGCATCAAATAAAAACTTATTATTTTAATTCATGTGTGAACATGGTGTGAGATCTATTTAGGTTTATTGCTTCTCCTATATCTATTGCTTTCTACTAGATTATACCTTTCCTCTTCTATTATCTGGAGTGTGACTTGTACACAACTTAATTATATTATACAAGTTAGCCAATTCAAATATAAATTCCATAATAATTCATTTTAAAAATAAAGTAATCTCTAATTATTAATTATGTGATAATTTTGTAAAATCTAGAAAATTATGAGATGTGACAAATGTCGAAGACTTTGACAAGCTCTTTCCTCATCTTTTTGCATAATGGATAGCATTTCAACATTCTGACATTATTATTAATATTGTATATAATCTAAAATTTAAACTTCTAATTACAATTGTGATAATATGTATAACATATATGTATTTTTTATTTTAAATTTTAATAGCAAATATAGGTTGTATTTCATGGTCTAATCATATTATTGATACTAAGCATAAACTAGTATCTACTATAATATTATATTTTCAGTATGAAATATGTTGGATTATAACAATTATTAGGATGATAACTCCTTTTGGAGAGGAAGTGTGTTATATCTCAAATTTTGTAGATCCAATTATACTATTCATTTCTTAATTTAAATATATTAATGGATGACATGTCACTAGTGATTTAGCATATTATGCTTTGTAGGAAAATATAATAAATATGTTGATTTATATATGATTATTTACTCTAAAGATATTTTGTATTAATAATTATTTTAATAATCACAAGATAGTGGTTTGTAAAATAAACTATTATTTATGGTTTGAGTTTATGATAGGGTTTCCATCTATGATACTAAGCAAGGGAGGTATCATTGGCTAGAGGGTTGTAGATGCATAATAAGAACATGGACAAAAAAAAAATTCAGAGCAACATACCACGCAAACGGTGGTACCTAGTGGTAGGGCTTCACATATGGTTGCTATTATACCACCAACTAGTGCTTCCTTTACCAAAATTATTACTTCTTATGCTCCTACTCAATCTTCATATTCTCCAGTTCTATATATCAATGTGTAGTCTTCATCAAGCTTCATGAAATCTGAATGAGCTTTTGTTAATGGTCAAAGATCTCGTAGCCCACCATGTGGAGAATCCTTGGTTCACAAGGACAAAAGGCATCAAACAGAGTTTTGGAAAGCAGGTCAGGAGCATTTTATCAGTAATATTCATGATTCTCTTTCAAACCTCGGAGACGTTGAAGATGTAGTCAGACATATGAGTCTTGATCGATTTCCATGATTTTTTTATCATGGAATGTTAGAGGGTTGATGGATCTAGTCCGTAAATACTTGGTTTGAGATGAGATTGCTTTATGATCCAGGATTTATGGTAATCTTGACTTTCTTTGTCTTCAAGATATTAAGATTTATGACTTTATTCTAAAATGTACTTGCCCTTTTCTTTGGCCAGGTTGCTTTTTTTATGCCACTAGTCATTCCCCTGGCAAAGGGGGAGCTATCATTCTTTTGGCAGCTAGGTGGAAAGATATTTTTGTCTCGTGGGATGTGGACCCCTCCAATCACACTGTTTGGGTTTTATTTGAGGTTGGTGGGCTATCTTTTGGTATTATTAATGTCTATGCTTCCAATGACGCTCAAGAGTGCTGTAACCTTTGGTGGTGGTGTGCTTTTTCTTTACCACCTACTGTTTGGATTATGTGCATAGATTTTAATATAACTGAAAATCCTACAAACAAGATAGGACAATTTCCCATGTGGTGGACTACTAGGAAAAGAGAGGCCTGGTACTTCATAAAAAACAAATTGTGTTTGTCAGACCCCAATTCTTGTTTTTCTTCTCAAGATTTTTCTAAAAATTTGTGGTATACGTGGTCCAATTTCTAGGTTGGCCATGCAAGAATTTTGAGAAGGTTGGACAGAGCCATGCTTTTAGATCATGTGTATTTTTTATTTCATAGGAGAAATGCTTCATCTTCATTTGTGGAAACCATTCCTGGTACCACTACTTCTAACCAGTCACCCATCATGTTTAATGTGTTGATGAAATCCCTATCTCAAAGAGACTACAAGTCACAATTTTTTTTAATGCTTCCTTTCTTCAACATCCTTCCATGGTTTGTCATATCCACAGAGTCTGGAATCTAGTTTCCTGACCTACTGGAGAGTTATGTTTGATAGAATAGTGGAATGATACCATTTTTTGTACAACTATTTTGCTCCATACTTTGGGAAAAAATGTGGCATAGTTTAGAAGATATTCCAATGCTATCCTTCATGATGAGCTTGCCAAAGCTTCTCTCAGGCTTGAGGCCTATCCGGTTAATCCTAAACTTCAGTCTCATGTTACCTAGTTGAGGCATGAAATTAAACTTGCTAAAATTTATGAGACTCGGGGAGCTCGAATTTAAGCCCATCTTCATTGGCTTAAAATTGGTGATAGGGTCACCAAAGAATTTTTCAAAGGCTTCGCCCTCCCAGGCAAGCTACTCAATTCAAGGCCATTCAAGACAATGGAATAAGGTTTTCCTATCTTCCTGAGATGATTTATGATTTTGTCAAGAAATATACTAATATTTTTTTCGCTCAAGATTATTCCTCTAAGTGGGAGCAAGAACTGGCATCTTGTATAGTAGTTGTACCAGTTAAGATTTCAGAGTCTCAAAGAGTAGGGTGTGATAAACTACTCTCCCTTACAGATCTAGAGGATGCATTGTCTCAAATGGAAAATGACAAAGTACCAAGTCTGGATGGCTTTCCCTGTGAGTTCTACAAGGGTCTTTGGGACTTAGTTGGTCTTGATATGCATAAAGTTTATCTGGAGGCTCTTCGAGTAAGATCTTTGGGAGCAATTATTAATAGGGGTAGTATCAAATTCATACCCAAGCAAGGGGACCCAAAGCTGATCACTAACTAGAGGCCTATTACTTTATTGAATGTTAGTTACAAGATAATTTCCAAAGCTTTAGCTCTTGACATGAGGCCTCTTCTTCCTTTGATAGTCAAATCAGAACAAAATAGCTTTATTCAATGAAGGTACATCCTCGACAAATTTTTGAATGTCTACGAGGGCATGGAATGGGCCTAGATGTCAAACTAGAACATGATTTTTATTAAGATTGATTTTGAGAAAGCTTATGACCGCATTGAATGAATATTCATTCTTGCTATGCTCAAAGCTTTAGGATTTGGTCCAGTTTTCATTCAGACTATTGCTATGCTATTCAGATATGCTTCGACTATTCTCAATATAAACAATTTATAGTCTGAAGCAATGGGTATTTTTAGGTCTATTCAGAAAGGGTATCTTATTGATCCCTCTTTATATGTGCTTGTTGTTTAAACCTTCAACTATATTTTAGTTTCTCAAGCGTCTACGGGTCTTATTAAAGGAATTGCTCTTCTGAATGATCAGGGACAACTTATTAATGGTAACTTTGTTGATGACTCATTTTTTACTCTAAGGAAAGAGGAGCAATTTGTTTCCAATGCTCTATTTTTTCTGAACACCTTTTGCACAACCTCTAGTTCTAGCATACAATGGAGGAATACCTCCTACTTTAGATAGTCTCCCTTGCCTATGACATATTGGATTCAAGGGTATCATTGGAATTGGATCCCTTCTAGAGAATGTTTTAATTTTCTTGGTATTTCTTTGCCTTTCAAGGCTCCCCTGATCAGCTTTGGAATTATGTGCTTCAAAGAGTTGAAAAGAAACTTGATTTTTGGCTTACTAAGAAGCTATCATTAGTAGGTAAATTTTAGATTTGCTCTAAATTTTTAGCTGCCACTCATGTATACTATTCCTCTTGCTAGGTTCCTTCACAGGCTTGCTATAAGAAGCCTGAGAAACTCCTTCGAGATTTTCTTTGGAATAATTCTTCTGAAACAAAGGGATTTTATAGATTTGCCTGGGATATTTGTTGTCTTGTTAAAGAATCTAGTGGAATGGGTCTGCTAGACTGTAGACATCAAGGTATTGCTCTGTATGCTAAGTGGGTGGTCAGGGCTCTAAGGGGAGCTGAAGCTTGGAATTTTTTGGTTTAACATTTAATTTCCTCTAGCCTTCCCTTAAACCGTAGAGCATGGAGAAGGTTTGATTTTCCCTCTCTCATTGTTGCTCCTATTTGTGTTAAGATTTCTAGCTCCTTTGTTATTAAAATTATATGGAAATCCTGACAACAACTCACTCCTTGGATCTATTGGAGAGGAGATGGCTTTCGCAAAGTATTATCCATAAATTATATGAATATTTGGTGGTCCCCTATGTTTCTTCATCAAGGTTCTCCCTTAGCTCGGGTGCAATGGATTCATGCTCAGTGGTTTTTCAAAAAGGGTATTGTTACAATAGTTGATTTCTTTTCTCACCAGACTAGGGATTGGATCCCATGGAATGAGTTCAAATGCACCTTTAGGTTGAATGGTGTGGATAACGATATGTATGATGCTATTATTGCTCTCACCCCTTTTTCTATGTTGCATAATATTGATGTGCGCTCGTAGCGTCCTTGATGATCAAACTGGAGATGGCATGTTGACACTCCTTTGCTTAATTATAAGGCTCATTTGAGATATAAATGGTTATCTCCTCATATTCCTTTGGTGCCTAAGATCAATCTAGGACTTATTTTCTATAAGGAATAGATGGAATTCTAGATTTTAGAATGTTTGGGCTACTTATTTTGAGCTCAAGTAATATTTTATTTGTGTGGAGCTTGTTGTGTCAAGGCCTTCCCTTGGGGGAACGTTTGAAGCACATTAGAATTCCTGATACTAAATATCCTTTTTGTGGTATTCTCGAGTCTTGTATTCACCTCTTTTAGAATTGTAAAAGATCAAGGTAAGCTTGGGAATGAATTTTTTCCTTTTTTTTCTATTTATAGTTGCAAGAGTTTCTTGGCCCCAAGCTCTTCTTGGGGAATATTTTACTTTGTTTCTCCCTCTTTTTGAAGTATGGTATATTTTTAGGATTAGCTCGCTCTTTCATATTTGGAAGGCCCATAATAGAATTGTTTTTAAAAAGTATACACCTTATGTCACATTTATTCATGCTGACAAATTAGAATTTTTTAATGATATGTGGCTACACGTATGTACTGAAGCCAACAAAGTTGCTATGGAGTTGGATCATCTACAAGTTATTCTAGTGCACTGGGTCAATGATCCATGTACAATCAATTAGATCTACCCAAAGCGCTCTTCTCAAGAGCATTTTTTATCGCACTCTCATCGTCGGCCTTTTTCATATGCAATAAGTGATCTCACAGACATGCACTGGTTCCAATCCTCACTAGTCAAGAAGTATCCTAATGTTGATATTGCTTGTTCATCCCTCAAGGATGGGGGGTGGGATGATGTTCAATCAGTTTCACCTAGGCCAATTATTGGTTGGAGCGACATGGGTATTGAAGGCCTTAATCGTGATGTAGAAGGGTGGATTCTCATCCCATAATCACTAGAATTTTATGTAAGATAACACACCAGGGCACATTACTCCATATGATATGCTTTATTTGATGTAGTGATCATCAATGATCATGATTGTGTTTTGTTGGCAGCTTTGTTTACTAACCCTTGTCAATGAGGGTTAATTTTGTTCCCCATGGGGTGTGTTAACCCACCCATTTTTTTATTGTAAAGGCTTTTATCTTAATTTAATCTAAATTTGCTTTTTTCATGGAAAAAAAAAAGAAATTATGTACACATAATAGTTGCTTTTTGAATTTAATCATATGCATGATTGAATATTGCATATAAAATTAATGGCTTGCTATGATGTTTGAACAATTCCTTGAAATTACATATGGTTAATGGTAATTCCTTAATGCTATATAACTTGATTTTGTAAATTTTAGACTTTACACTATTATATTTACTGCATACTTACATTAGATTTTTACCTAAATGAAACAAACCTTTGTTAAATTCAATATTCCTTGTAAGTATTTAATGAATTCATGTATAGTGGCTTACTTTGTTTGGATTTCCATCTTGTAATTCATTTTTCTAAGTGGCATTATATTGGGGAGGACCTTCTTGTGGCATGAGTTTCAAATGGTAGCATCTAAGTCATCAAAATTCCACCTTGGTCTAGTGTTGATAGGTATCATTTATGTCATAGAAATTCCACCTTGGCCTAGTGTTGAGAGGGCAAAGACACCATGTGGTAATACACTTATCTTGCTTCATTATTGAAATGCTTAATTTGACCTTGGAAAAGAGGTTGATTTTAGTGAGGGAAAAAAGTAGGGTTTATTTTCTCTTGGAACTCATATTATATTAAAATATCATACTTTTACAATATCCTATTTTTTTCTAAGTGTTAAGATTTTTGATGATAAATATTTAGGAGTATTCAGTGGGAGCCATGCATGAAACTTTCATTATAACCCCTACATTCTATAAAAACATCTTTAGTCTTAAACTCATTAGGAAAAGTGGATAATACATTTGGTTTGGTGCCATGGGCTCTATTACGGAGGAAATGGCTACATGAACACATGATTTTATGAAGGAGAGAATATTTCTCAAATAAGAAAGATATTTTTGAGGGTTTTCTATAGTGAATATCTAGGTTATGCCCTGATTTTTCTATTTTTTTATTTTTGGTAATTATATGAAAATATAAGATGGTAGAAGTAAAATATTTCTTCTTTATTGAGTAAATATAGAAAACCCTTTATGGTTATAATTGAAAGTCTCCATTTTACTTTACTATATTTGAATTATAAAAACACCCTCTTTAAAAATATTGCATGCATAGTCTTTGATGAAAGGAAAATAAATCATTTTTAATTTATTCAAAATTATTTTATGATTAGTTATTTTTATTTTAAATTTTGAAAAGAAAAGGGGGTTAAGGGATTTTGAAGTTAAAATTATTAGAGAGTTTTTTTTTATCAGTTGAAAAAATAGAAATACTATTAAACTCATGACAATTTTTTTTAAAATGAATTATGAATCTTTAAATTGAAGCATGAAATGAAATCTAAGCCCAACAATTTATAAGAAATAGTAGAACTAAATAGAATGGACTAAGATATTTTTGTGTAAGAAAAACATTTATTTATTTATTGTAATGTATTACAAACGATAAACACATGTTGGAATCAAAAATATATGGAGAGATGACTTAAGGAAGGAGATAGAAATATCAAATTTATTCATGATGTACCCATAGTAGATGTATATTTTCACTAAATAAAAAATATATTAATTCTATAAAGAAGAATTGAAAAATAAAAAGATAATAGGAAGGAAGGAATTCATTATTCATAACATATTCTATCAAAAGTTGCAAAAGATAATGAGACTGAGGGTAAAATATTACATCAATTATTATACAATGATAGAATGAAATCTTGATGAGGAAAATATTTATGAAGGAGTTATAGGAGGCAACACTTGGCCCTAATGGAATTCTTGTAATTTTGCTTCAAATTTTTTAGAATTTGTTCAAGATTAATATCTTAGCTATGGTTGATGAATCTAGGAAATAAAAAGCTACAATAAGTGAGATCAATTTCATATTCATTACATTGGTTCCCAAGGAATACAAGAATTTTTTTTTATATTTTTTGTCCAAGCCTTTTTAATATGGTTTGTAAGATAAATAAAAAAATTATGACAAATATATTGAAAAACATTTAGATTGTATTATCTTATAGGAGCAAGTTGGTTTGGCTTATGGTAAAAAAATCTTAATAGTATAATAATTGCACAAAATCCCATAGATTCTATTTGAAAAATAAGGTATGCTTACAAAATTAGATATAAACAAAGCATATGATAGTATTTATAATATTTTTCATATTACATTAAATAAAAATTGGTTTTGGTCAATGTTGGCTTAAATGGATTAAATGTTATTATATAACACCAAAATATTTTATTTTGATCAATGTATTCCTATTGGATACTTTGAATTATCATGTTCACTCCACCAAGGTGACCCACCATCTACTTATGTTTTTATTATTCTTGTTAAGGCATTGGGAATAAATTTCTCAAAGACAATATTGGAAGAAAATATAAAAAGATATTTATATTACAAAAAGGATGGCCCATTTAATCAAATGGTAGGATCTCAACTGGTTAAATATATTTATTTTCAAGGTATAGAGCAGGTTCAAATCTTCTTGAGTAATATATGCATAATTGCCAAAATATTATTGTAATATTATGATAATGTAGTCATGGTGTAATACAACTAGGGCCCATTTCATTCCCATATAACCAATTAAAAAGTAAATGTCCCTTCAAATCTCATCTCTAATTTTTTGACAATATTTTTCTTTTAGGGCGGATATATTTATGCATTTATCTAATAAAGGAAATAAGAAGGATATATGTGAGTTAATAATGGATAGAATAAAATCTTGTTTTTAAGGTAGGAAAGGTATGTTCCTAGCCATATATGGAAGGGTACAACTCCTAAATACTACATTCTAATCTATATCTCTCCATATGATATTAATTTGAATATTGATAGTAGGTATAACACTCGACATTGATAAAATTTATTGAAATATTCTTTAAAAATGCATGAGAAAAAATTCAAGTTTATGCTTTATAAGTGGGATAGGATTTGCAAATGAAAGAATATTATAGATATAGGGTTGTTGATAGGGCTTATAAATTTTGGCATTAGGGAAAATATATGGTTGAATATTATTTAAAGATCAATGAAAGAGTTGGACAAAAATGTTGCTATAAAATATATAGATTGTATTGATGCAATATAAAATTTAAGATAGAATCCCTATGTAGGTGCTTGGAAAAATGGAACTTAATATAAAAGACTTTACAATTAATCAAAAAACATATTATATGGTCATCCAATTAGCATTTTAGAATGCAAAAGGTGAATTCCAACATTATATTAATGTAAGAAAAAATTATAGATCATGGCTTTCTACTAGCAACCTAGTTGGAGAGGACCTCAAACAAATAGTAAATAGGACTTAAATTATGCTTCAAGAATTCTAGTTGCCTATATTTACATGGAAGGATGAGTTGGTTTGAAATCTATCGTGATATGGTGGATACTTAGTCAAGTTGGATCTATATAAGGCTTTTGTCCATTATAATTTTCTAAATCTAAATTTTTTTCCTTAAAAGAGCATTTGGTCACTAGATGCCTTACCTAAGTCCTTATCATTTCTTTGGTTTGCATTTTGAAGCAAAATTCTTACATGTGATAGTCTACAAAGAAGAGGATATCATGGACCCTTTAGGTGTGCCTTGTGTAAGAAGGATCTTAGAACATCAAACAATTTACTTGTTTTTCCCTTTGCTTACACCATTTGGGGTTGCTTTTCATAAAAAAAAAAAATATCAAACAAATCCATTAATATTGAAAAAGTTATAAAATGTTGGATTAATTATCTCAAAGATAAATGATTATGCATTCTATGGAGGATTGGTCTTGTCATCGTTTATTTGAATCTATAGATTGAAGAGAATAATATTATTTAAAAAACAAATCCTATAATCATGTCCAAGTTTAGAATCATATTGTTGTCTCTTTTACATAATGTTTATTGATATGCTAGTAATGAGAAATATTATGCATGAAAAATATGCCCATTTAAATCATAGCTCTCTCCAAGGGATTTTTTCTTGTTAAGATTAAGAAAAAGATGCCCATTTAAATGAACATCATTTAAATGGGGATTTTTTCTTGTTAAGTTTAAGAAAAAGATGCCCATTTAAATGAGCATCATTTAAATGGGCTTTGAAAAGGTTAGGAGGAAGATTTTATGTGGATCATGGGTGGAGGTCCTTGGTTTTTTGGATGAAGAAGCCTATTCCTCAGACGATGGGGTGTGGATTTTGATCCAGATTCTCAAAATATCAACTCGACTCTTCTCTAGGTTAGACTCCCTAGTCTCCCCTTCCAATTCTAGCATGAAGATATTTAATGAGGCACAATTAAAATCTTAGGAGACTTTGTTTAATTGATTCAGCCAATAGATCTTAATCCAAAATGGTGTATGCCAGAATGTGTGTTAATATGGACCTCTCAATCAATTTGCCTAATTCAATATGTCTTATCTCATATTTTGGTACCAAAAAACAACTTGTGGAGTATGAAAACAGAATTTTTATCTGTTCAACTTGTAAAAGGAGTGGTCATTTGACCAACTGATGTCTTAATAGAACAACCCAATTAGAAATTCAAGTTTGGGAAAAAATAAGAATAGAAGTCCTCAAGATTCTAAGACTCTAATAGGAAATTCTTTGAAGGCACCTGAAGAACCTCCTGGGATAGAAACTCCTAGATTTGAAAGAGTCCCTTTAGCTAAAGAACTTGAAGCTCTGATTGATTCAGTGGTTTAGGTATATGTTTCATACCCAGGCCCTGGTTCTCATTTGGCTAACCCATTGTAAGGCAACCCCTTTGAGTGCCTTGTGATTGAACCATAAACTAATGTTGAGGCGGATGCCACTCCATATATAGTTGCTAAGGCTTCTCCTTCCTTTTTGGCTAAAGCAAACCATAAAATGGACTCTGAAAATATTTGAAATGAAGACTTTATAATTTACCAAGGATCTCCTTCCAAAGGGAATAGTCTTGATTTTTTAGTTCAAGGAAATCTGTAGATTCAAATATAATCCTAGATTCCTCTTCAAAAGGGAAGAATCTTATTTTAATGATATACCTGAGAAATTCTTCAGGCTCTCCTTTTGGAATGCTAAATGGTTCACCATCTAAATGAGAGAATTTGTGCAAGATGGTTGTTTGTCAAAGTGTTGTAGGCTCATCATCCAAAGGGAAGAACATTTACTGTCTCGGCTTGGGACCCCTGGCCCTGTAACAAGAACCCAAAATAAAGGAGCTACGGATGTAGGCATTGAGAAAAAGTGGGCAAACCCTCAAACAAAGAGATCAAGAAAAGATCCATTGAGATTGACATTGCCAATGGGTCCCAAGTGATCCTAAAGCTTGAAGCTAATAGTGAGCAGGTGAATTTTTTAGAGAATTATCAAAGCACCAAATCCCAACCTTCGTTCATGCAATTGGGGGGAAGAAAAATAATTCCAAGAATCGTAAATGAAAATTTTATCTTAGAATGTGAGAGGCCTCAATGATCATTCCAAGAAAATACTTTTAGCCTCAATGAGAAAGGATTTAGCTCCTCAAATTTTACTTTTGCAAGAAATAAAATTGGATGAAGATAATTTATTTAAAATCAAGAATGCATTATGGAAGGAGGTAAATTTTACTGCAAGTCATGCCCAAGGGTCCTTAGGAGGTTTGTTGTGTTTATGACATCCACAAAGAGTGGATGGTTTTTTATCTCCTCTTCCAATAGAATTATAAATATTTTATTTTCTTTTAAGTAGTCCAATAGAAGACGGGTCTTATCCAATATTTATGCCCCTAAATCAATGGTCGATAGAAACAGATTATGGTCTATTTCTAGTCATATGAGAGGTTAATTTTTAATGAATATTGGATGTTAGCGAGAGATTTCAACTCTCTACTTTACCCCTCAGATAAAAAATGGGGAAACTCATCCCTATCCAAAGGTATGGAGGATTTCTCCAATTTTGTCAACCATTTTGAACTGTTGGACCTAGATTTAAGAGGTAGTAAGTATACATGGAGCAATAGGAGGGCATGAAACCTTCTAATTCAAATAAGTCTTGATAGATTTTTTATTTCCAAATATGGATTGGATTTTTGGAGGACACTTCTATAAATTCCATTTCTAAGATAGGATCCAATCATAATCCTCTTATGTTGGAAGTATTCCCTGATGGCAAAAAATTCAAGAAACCTTTCAGATTCGAATCTATGTGGATTCAACACTAGGACCTAGAAGCTAATTTAGTGGAATGGTGGTCAAAAATATTTTCTAGACCCTTAATATCTCAGATAGCTAAAAATCTTAGATTTATCAAACTCAATCTAAAAAGCTAGAACAAGATGGTGTTTTATCACATTTTCCAAAAAAAAGATCTAAACAAGTAGTTATTTTGAGATTGAAGCCTCTTTGGAGTTAGGTATTGGGTAGGAAGATCTTAGATATAAGGAGAAGTCAGTTCTTGCTAAATTTCATAACACCCTTTCCAAAGAAGAGATTTTTTGGAGACAAAGGTCTACAACCCTATGGCTGAGGAATGGGGACCAGAACACTATATTATTTCATATCACTGATCTCAAGCACAAGAGCTTTAACTGAATCAAGGAAGTTATCAAAGATGATGGATCTAAATTGTTTGACCCCAAGGAAATTAGAGATGAATCTATTGGTTTTTTTGAAAAGCTCTTAGGCACCAAAAATCAAGGGGATTTATAGGCAAAAAGGATATTGTTATCCAACATTCCCTCCTTAATAAATTATGAAATGAATTCTATGATGCTTAGACCCTTTGAGGAGGAGGAGATCAAGGATGTTGTCTTTTCCATGGTAGGGGAAAATGTGCTTGGTCCTAATGGATTACCGACCATCTTCTTCCAAATGTTTTGGTATAGAGTTGAGAGAGATGTTGTAGAGACCATTTTTGAAGTCCAAAGAACTAGATTCATACCAAGAGATGTGAATTCCACATTTCTTGTCCTTATTCCTAAGAGTGTAGGAGCCAAGGACTTTAAAGAATTTAGACCAATCAGCATTTGCAACACCATTTATAAAATTCTATCCAAAGTGTTGGCCAACAAAATGAAATTGGTACTTCTAGTTATCATTGATCACAACTAGGGAGGTTTTTTTCCAAGAAGAAAAATCTTAGATGGAATTATCAAAGTCCACAAATTGATCCATTCAGTAGAGAAGAGTGATAAAGCTGAAATGTTCCTTAAGCTTAACATGAGCAAAGCTTATGATAGAGTATCCTAGGATTTCCTAGAAAAAGTCTTGGTTCACTTTGTCTTTCACTCCATATGGATATCCCTCATTAAGGAATGCTTCTCAACTCCTTATTTATTAGTCATTGTTAATGGAGAGGTCTCAGGGTATTTTAAAAGTGTCAGAGGATTGAGTCAGGGTGATCCTCTTTCACCTTTCCTCTTCATTATCCTAACGAAAGCTCTAGGAAGATCCATTAAAGCTTCTATTGGAATTGAAGGTATTTAATCTACTCTCGCTATTGATCCTATCTCCCACTAATAGTTTGTCACTGACACTATTATATCTACCCTCTTATCTATTCCCCATGCTAAATAAATTAGAAGAATCCTTCTAAAATATGAGAGTGTTGCTGGTCAATACATTAATTTTCTCAAGATCAAACTTTTTTTCCTCAATACTCCCCTTCTCAGGCAAAGGGTCATTGCCAGGATTCTTGGGTGCACTATTGTTGAGCTACCTTCTACCTATTTAAGTTTGAATTTGTTTAAGGGTAGAATTAAAGAGGAGCTTTGGAATCTAGTTTTAGAAATAATACATAAGAAATTGGTAGGTGGAAGGGCTCTCTTCTTAGCCAAGCCAAAAAAGCGCAACTGGAAAAAGCCACCCAACAAAGTTTGCTAGTGTATTTTTTATCCCTACTTAAAATTCCTACAAAAGCTACTCGAAAAATAGAACAGTTCCAAAAGACCTTTCATTGATTAGGATGAGAAAATAAAAAGAGGTTTCATCTTGTTTCTTTGGAACAAGTGTGTGCAAAAAAAAATGCAAGGGGGCTAGGGATGAAAAGTGATTCTGATGAACAAAGCTCTTTCGGCCAAGCACTGTTGGACTATCACTAAGCAATATAACAATGGGTGGACTCATTTTTAATGCTAAGTATCTAAACAGGGGAGTTAGCTTCTTGAATGAGCAGGTGCTACTTTATGTATCTACCTTATGGAACAATATTGTTAAATAAAAAAGCCTTGTCTTGAGAGGTAGCAAGTGGAGTTTAGGCAATGGTGAAAAGATTGATTTTTGGGATGAATCATGGTTGGAAGATGCTCCCCTCTCACAGAACCCCTCATATGCCCTTTTGAGACCTAGATTCTCATAGTTGTATGGAACCAAAGTAGCAAATTTTATTGAAGAGATAGGAGGAAAGAAAAGATGGAAGAATTTGCATGTTTTTTATTGTTTCCAAGGGGAAGAATATTGTCTGAAAGAGTTGGCCCTCAAATTGAGAAAGTAAGTGATAAGGAATTCTAGGTGTGAAGACTCCCTAATATAGAAATATGAGAAAAATGATACCTTTTCTGTGAAGTATGCATATCACATTGTGGTTGATGATAATCTTAATTGGTTTCGAGGGAAGCAAATCTGGTTCAAAGAGCTTATACCCAAGATTAATTTCTTCTACTGGTTAGCCCTTCAAAATAAAATTCTCTCCATAGAAAATCTCAAAATTAGAGGTATGATCCTTCCCAACCATTGTTACCTCTATGGAATGAGTGAGGAGATGACTCAACACCTTTTCATAGATTATGGTTTCTCTTTGGAAATTTCAAATCATATCCTAAATGTTTTGAGGGTTTGCTAAGTTCCCCTAAGAACATTTATGGAAATGGTTGATCAATGGTCTTCCTCCCCCTTCTCTAGCCCTAGATGGCAACACCTCTAGAAATTTGACCTCCCGTACTTCTTGTAGGGAGTTTGTAAGGAGAGGAATAATAGGGCATTCAAAAATTGCTCTAGGGACCCAACATCAGTAGGAGCCAGAAATTTGAATTCTCTATCTGAAAACATATCCAACATATATTTTTCTCCTGGTATTTGATACTTCTGAAGAAGCTCAGCTAGCTGTCAAGTTGGGTCTTACCAATCTTGAGCAAGGTTCTACTTAGGTTGATTCTAGAAGATTGCATGCCAAGTGGTTTCCTCCTCCTGATGGGTGGATAAAATTAAATTTTGATGGAGTCTCAAAAGGAAATTCAGGACTGGTAGATGCGAAAGGAATTATTAGAGATAATAAATAGGATATTATTTTGGCCTATGCTAAGAACCTTGGAACCCAGTCCAACTACTTTGTTGAGGCCAAGGCCCTCTTCCAAGGTCTTGTTTTGCTAGAATATTTGAATTTTGAGAAGGTAATTATTGAGGGAGACTCCCTTAACTTAATCAACATTCTCAATGACATCCATAATCCTAGCTGGAACATTACAAATTTAATGGTTGAGTCAAATCGAATCCTAAGAACTTTTGAGAATGTCCAATGCCAACACATTTTTAGAGAAGCAAACATGGCAGCTAATTTCATGGCCAATTTAGGAGTTCATCAAGAAAATTTTATTACTTGGAGGGAAAATTTCCCTCAATATCAATGTTATCATCAGAAAGACTTTACAAGCATGGATGGCTCTTGATATTATGTGCATATATGGATGGAATCTCTTGGGTTATGAACTGCTTTAAAAATAACCAGGCAGATCAAAGGAAGATATGATGTAGCTTGCTCTGACTTGGTTCAGTTTTGCTTGGGAAGTCCTTGGATGCCCTTCTCTGCTACTTTTCTCTCTGATGGTTGCAGACTAATTCCTTACTGGCATGCTTTCATTTTCTTGTCCTCTTCCGGTTAAGGCTTGGTTTTCTGCCTTATTTTGTTCCTCTTTCTCTGGTTTCGATTAAGGGTTACTTTGCAGTTCTCTTTGCATATATGTAAAAGGTTCGAGGACCCTTTCAAAATCCCCTCTTTTTATCTAATAAAAAAAAAAATAGAACATAGTATTTTTTTCAATAAGTTTACCACGGGGTTAAAATGAGGGATCCCGGTCCTTCATACTGAGTGTGGACAAAGGAATATATGATGTAACTTGCAGTTGAAAAGAAGATGTGATGTAGCTTGCTATGACTTGGTTCAATTTTGCTTAGGAAGCCCTTGGATGCCTTTCTCTGTTGTTTTTCTCTCTAATGGTTGTGGACTAATTCAAGCTTGGTTTTCTGCCTTATTATGTTCCTCTTTCTTTGGTTTCGATTGAGACTTACTTTGCAATTCTCTTTACATATATTAGTTTTTTGCCTTATTATGTTCCTCTTTCTTTGGTTTCCATTAAAACCTACTTTGCAGTTCTCTTTGCATATATATAAAAAGGTCCCATGAAACTTTCAAAATCTCCTCTTTTTATCTAATAAAAAAGAAAACAAAACATAGTATTTTTTCCAATAAGTTTACCAAGGGTTTGTATGAGGGATACTGGTCCTTCATACTGAGTGTGGTTTGAACCTTAAATCTCTTAAACATAAGTCAAAGCCCTTAACACTGCAGTAAACTTACAGTTAGAACACATTATTTATTTATTTTTTGATTGGTAGAAAGGGTTTTGAAAGGTCCCTGAACCTTGTACAAGAGAGATTACAATAAATCCAAATCGACCGAGGTGGTCCAAGAAGAGAGGAATAGAAAGTTGGCAAACCTCCACCCTAGGGAAGGTGTCGCGAAATCGCGACCAAAATGGTGATGTCGCGAAATCGCGACAAGAAGCGCCATAGAAGCCGAAGGAAGAAAAGAAGTCACGAAAACGCGACAAGAATCGCCATCGGAGCCGAAGAAGGAAAGAAGTCGCGATATCGCGACATGTTGCAAAGTGTCGCGATATCGCGACAAGTTGCAGGGTTGGAGCCGGTCGAGAAGAAGAGTCACGAAATCGCGACAAGAAAAAGAAGTCGCGAAATCGCTACAAGAATTGAAAACGCTGCCGAAGAGAAAAGGTGTCACGAAATCGCGACAAGAATGCAGACCGCAGCCGAAATAGAAAATGAGCCCCGAAATCGCGACGAAAGTGGAAGCCTGCTGCCAAGAATAAAAGGTGTCGCGAAATCGCGACAAAAAGGAAGACCTCCGTTGGAGAGAAAAACGGTCGCGATATCGCGACAAGGATGAGAGTCCGCCGTTGGAGAGAAAAAAGGTCGCGATATCGCGACAACCTGGAAGCCCGCCGTTGGAGAGAAAAAAGGTCGCGATATCGCGACAACCTGGAAGCCCGCCGTTGGAGAGAGAAAAAACGTCGCGAAATCGCGACAAAAATGAAGACCGCCTTGGAGAGAAAAAAATGTCGCGATATCGCGACAAGTTTGCGCAAAGGCGCCCGGAGAGAAAAAGTGTCGCGATATCGCGACAAGTTTGCGCAAAGGCACCCGGAGAGAAAAAGTGTCGCGATATCGCGACAGAATGGAAGACCGCCGTTGGAGAGAAAACCCGTCGCGATATCGCGACCGAATGGAAGACCGCCGTTGGAGAGAGAAAAGGTGTCGCGATATCGCGACAAAAATCAAGACCACGCCTGAAGGCCAAAAGTGTCGCGATATCGCGACAAGTTTGCGAAAAAGCACCCGAAGGGAAAAGGTGTCGCGATATCGCGACAAGTTTGCGAAAAAGAACCCGAAGGGAAAAGGTGTCGCGATATCGCGACAAGTTTGCAAAAAAGCACCCGGAGAGAAAAGGTGTCGCGATATCGCGACAAGTTGGAAGACCGCGCTAGAGGGAGAGAAAAGTGTCGCGATATCGCGACAAAAAGCAACCTCGCGGCCTGAGCAAAAAGGATAACGCAGCAAGCTGAGATTTTGCAACCAACTTAGAAAAATGACGCGAAAGCGCCCCAAAGATGCCAAAACACCGTCGAAAAACCCGAAGACCAGTAACCCACTCACATTGTGCAAACATTGGAACTTGAAGAAACGTCCCTTAGACCGATTGGAAAGGAATCTCTCCAGACTTGAATGTCTGTTGCGTCAACTCCCTTATTAGCAAGCCAGTCCACAACTTTGTTTCCTTCCCGATATTGATGTTGAATGATTAATTCTGGATAGACACCAATTAGTGTCTTGCATTCGTCGAAGATGGAAACAAGGGCCCAGGGAGGCACAGAGGTTCCTTTGAGCCAGTTGATGCAATGCAATGAGTCTCCTTCTATGATGAGTTTATTGATAGACAAGCCTTCCAAGAGAATCAAGCTTTGGAACAAGGCCCGAGCCTCGGCCATATTGTTGGACTGAATTCCTAAGTTCTGAGCAAAGGCCAAAATTATTTCTCCTCTGTGATTTCTGAGAATTCCACCTCCGCCCGCCGCTCCAGGGTTGCCTTTGGCTGCGCCATCGAAATTGAGCTTGTGCCACCCAGAAGGAGGAAAGACCCACTTGATAATAGACCTGTCAACAGAAGTGCGGGGTGTTGCAGAAAAATTGAGAAGATTGAAATGATTTGCTAGATCCAATTCAAGTCCAGGAGGGGGAGGTTTGGACGATGAGACGAGAGAGGCATTCTCCGCAGCAAGGGCCAAGATTTTGGCAACAACAATCTTCTTATCCTTGGCAAGGTTTTGAAAAATTCTAGCATTTCTCTCAAGCCAAATCTGCCACAGGAAAATGTGAAGGCACGCTTGCCACATGAATTTGAGTTGACTGCTTTTGAAGGGCCGGGGCCACTGTTGAAAAAGGAGGGGAATGGAATGAGGGAGGGCTACGGAGATGGCAAAAGTGTTGAAAACCTGGTTGAGCACTGCAAGGGAGAAGGGACATTCTAGAAAAACATGCACAGTAGACTCACAGGCATTTTTACACAGGATGCACCAATTGGGGATGAGAAGCCCTCTGTTTATCAGATTGTCAGTGGTGAGGATTCTATTTTGGATGGCCAACCAGTAGAAGAATTTAACCTTGGGAATGATCTTGGGAACCCAGACCAGATTAGTGGAGTCACGGCCATCACTGGGAGCTTCTTGGCTGTAGTAGGCAGATTTAACAATGAACTGCCCAGAATCTTCAAGGTTCCAAACCATGGAGTCTTCTTTGTGAGAGCTGGGGATTATGCAGCTCCTCAGTAAGTTTTGAAGCCGTCTAAGCGCCTCGGTGATAAGTCTAGGCCCATTCAAAGCCAATTGTTTCCATTCGGGTCTTGTAGTACCTGGGTTGATGAAATGGCACACCTTATCTCCAAAGGTAGCTTCGGTCACCGTCTTGAGCATAGCAAGATGAGGATCTTGACTGAGAGGTTTGTCACGGATCCAAGGATCGTCCCAGAAATGAATGGCCACTCCATTTCCAAGACACCACCTTAAACCTTCCATGATGATCTTCCTTGATTTAGTGACACCATTCCAGAAATGAGATCCACCAGGAAGGTAGTGCTCTCCAAGAAAGGGAACTCGATGAAGGTACTTAGCTTTGATGATGTCAATCCAGGTGGCTTTTTCATTGATGGTAAGTCTCCAGGATTGTTTGGCAATGAGAGCCATGTTCATCCGCTTGATGTCCCTGAAGCCGAGACCTCCATCCTTTTTCTTGGAACAAACCTTGTCCCAGGCAACAAGGGAAAATTTGTTCTTGTTTTCGTTTCCCACCCAAAGGAATCTACGTTGAATTTGCTCAATTCTTTGGCAGATGGAAGCTGGAGCTTTGAAGATAGATAGAAAAAAAATAGGAATACTTTGCAGGCAAGCCTGGACCAGAGTGGCTTTGGCTGCCTGACTGAGCATTGAACTTTTCCAACCTGCAAGTTTCTTGTTGAGACGATCTAGAACAGGGTTCCACATAGCCGAGACCGATTTGCCATGGAAAAGCGGTAATCCGAGATAAGTAGTTGGAAGGTTCCCAATGATACACCCAAGGATCTCAGCAATCCTGTTTTGCCTGTGGATGGGAGTATTGAGGAAGTATAGCTTGCTTTTGCGGTAATTGACTTTCTGGCCCGCCGCCTCTTCATAAGAGTCAAGGATGTTCTTAATGATTTTTGCTTCGGGGACAGAAGCCAGAGAGGAAAGAATAGTATCATCTACAAACTGCTGATGGGAAATGGCCTTGGTAGTTGAGGCAGGTTTGATCCCAGAGACAAGTCCACTGATTGCAGCAGTAAGGGTTCTTCCGAGAGTTTCAGCCAAAATGATGAAGAGGAAGGGTGACAGGGGGTCCCCTTGACGAATGCCTTTAAAACTTGGAAAAAAGCCGACAGGTGAACCATTGATAAGAACAGAGAACCAAGCAGTAGAAATACATTCTCGAACCATCTTAACCCATTCTTTGTGAAATCCAAACTTCTCAAGGACCTCAAACAGGAATTTCCATGAAACCCGATCAAAGGCCTTGTTCATGTCAAGCTTAAGGAACATACTGGGTTTTTTGTTTTTATAAGCCGAATGAGCCAACTCATGGACGGTTATCACTCCATCAGCAATGAATCTGCCTTTGACCGAGCTGCCTTGGCACTGGTCAATGATGGATGGAAGGATGTCTTTCAGCCTGTTTGCCATGACTTTGGTGATAAGTTTGTAGATGACACTACAGAGACTTATAGGTCTGAAGTCGGAGAGGGAAGCACGCTCATTAGACTTGGGAATTAAAACAATGAAGGTGGAATTGGCTTCTCTCGGCATCTTTTTGGCTCTCTGGAAGAATTTAACCGCAGCAACCACATCAGGGCCCACGACATCCCAAAAGTGTTGAAAAAACCAGGGTGGAAAGCCATCAGGACCAGGAGCCTTGTCAGGTTCCATTGCAAACAGAGCATCTTTGATCTCCTCTTCGATGTAGGATTGGAGCAGTTTCTCATTATCATCGTTAGACACCAACATTGGAATGTTCTAAAGCAGAGAACTTGCTGTGCGGGGGTGGCAGTCAACACTTGGACCTAAGATTTCCTGGAAGTGGTGCACAGCTTCCTGTCTGATGGCATGGATATCAGAGACAATGGTACCATCAGCCTTGGTCAACTCTGAGATTTTATTAGAACACATTATTGCTTCTTAAAAATATTTAGAATTTACATGCTACGCTAAAGCATCAAATATTATTCTATCTCTACGAAGCAACCGCATTAAAGGAAATTGTGCCGTCTGGCCGTTGAAAGCCTTCGATTGCAGCATCCATGGATTCCCAGAGGGCAATGTTTTCAGAACGAGTTAAATCTCCCAGCTGACTGTAATCCAATGCGCCAATCATTTGATCACAATACAGCCCGTACTGAATTTGATCACTGACAGGAGCCGAAGGGTCTCCAATCGCTGATGATTTTTTGCAAATATTGACGGACTGGTAGTAATTCGTATCCTCCAATTGCACGCTTGGATGTCTATTTCCAGTCGTGGCAAGGGACGGGTTTGAAGATCTTTCCTTGCCGGTTAATTTTTGCACAACTTCTTTAAAATCAGTTATACTCGTTTTGATAACTGGTGGACTTCGGATGTGAATCACTCTGACCCCAAATCTTTGTGAATTACACTCCTCTAACCTCTTTAAGGTTTTCGTAACTGATTTATCAAAAGTGTTAGTCTTTCCCATTCTCAAGATCTCTAAGCTCTACCAATCATGAAACACACAGAAGCCTTAATTTACCCAATGCAAAATTGGCCTATACTATACTTCCTGAATATCTAAATAAACAAGATTTCCTTCAGTAGCTACAATTAACTGAACGAGATTTAGCCCTACGCCACTTGTTGGAAATAGGGAAGGGATCCTCTATCACAGTTTATTTGTATAATGGAAGTAGCATGAACATATACACAGCCATGGTCCAAATTTTGCTAGTCTCTGCGTCCAGAAAGTCAAGTCAATAGTTCAAGCGCACAAATTTCCACAAACTTTTAAAGATATTTTTGGTAATTTCATGTGACAACGGTCAGAGTCCAAGATAGCAGCTTCCACTCCCCCATAAAATGGCACAAAAGCGTTAGATGGTGAAGGCCACGATGGTTCATTCAGATTAATTAATAGAAGAAATTAAGAAAGAGGTAATGGATTAGAAATTATTACATGCAAGTTTAAATTTAAAAGAAATTAAAGAGGTTATATATGAATATATAAATAAATTTTAAAACAAATAAAATTGAAGAGGTTAATTTTAATTAAGATAAATTATTTTTATTTTTCTGAAGTAAATAACAAATAACAATGAGTGTACTATATAATTTATTTTTTAAACTCTAGGGTTTGAAGATAAACATAACAAATAAAGAAGTACGAGGGATATTCATAGAAACTTAAGGTGTTTAAGGCAAATAAAATAAGTACAATGAAGGATGTCCTCACACATTAGGGTCACTAGGGAAACTTAAAAAAGAAAGGGTATTTGAGGTTATTTTTTGTATTTTAGGTTTTTTATGGTAGCATAAGTGTGAAGATTATAAGTCTCGTTATAAAAAGTTTATAAAATAGAAAGATATTGAGGATGAAAGAATTGATGGGAGTTGAAAAAGAAGGGTAAAATCTTTGTTTACCAAGAAAAAAAAAGGAAAGTAAACATTTAGAGAGATATTGATTTTGTTATAAATGTTAACAAGAAGTGGAACTAAGCTTACTCCAATGGTAAGGACTTCGGTATTTCTCATTGAGAGGTCAAGGTTCAAACCCCACTCAGTATGAGGGGACCATGATCCCTCGTAAAAACATGTGTAAACTCATTGAAAAAATAAGAAGTGGAACAAAGTGTAGGAATAAAAAATTAAAAAGTGATAATGGAGATGGTATCTTGGAATATTAGGGGTATGAATAAGACCCCTTAAAAAAGAGCCATAAGGAAATTAATAGGTTGTTATAGTCCTAAGTTTATTTTAAAACAAGAAATAAAAATAAGTAGTGAGAAATATAAGGATGCCTTTAAAAGGAGGATTGTCAAATAGTTTTTACTATAGAAATTTCAGAGGTATTATAACAATATAGCACAAAAAGCAAATGGAAAATGGGATAAAAATTTGTTAGGAGTATAAAATAATTGGGTTGGTAAGCTTTTTTATTGTCTAATAAGTAGAAAAAAAAAAGAAAATATCAAAGTTATAAGTTTATATTCTCCGTAATAGATTTTGGAAGGAACCTAGTTTATTTATGTAAAAGTCAAGGATGATTCATAACTATGATCTTTGGATTCTTAGGGGACTTCAATACAATTTGATCTCCTTTGATAAATAAGGATGATTCTCTTGAATGGTCTATAGCAATGGAGTATTTTGCTTTTTATGTCAATTTAAATGGTTATTGGGATGTTATCATTTAATATTTTGATAAACACAAAAAAATAGATGTCTTAGGAAAACTTATATAGAAGAAAGAATAAACAATTTTTTGTTATGTAATACATGGTTGTAAAAAAGTACCCAGTCTCTTAAAATATTTTATTTCAAGTAGGGTCGTATCATAAGACCATTCTTTTGATATGTTATGTACTTATTAATGTCCATTCAAATCCTTTTATTGTATAATATGGAGCTCTAATACCATGATTCTTTCCAAATGATTAAGTTATGATGGGATGAAACAAGGTTTGAATGATTATGTATATATATGTTTATTCAAAATATGCAATTGAACATTTGGAGTGTTAATTTTTTTGGCAACATATTTAGATTAAAATTGGAAATATAATCCAAGCCCAACAATTTACAAGAAATAGTAAAAATGAATAGAATGGACCAAGATATTTTTGTGTAATAATTTTTTTATTTTAGTTATTATAATGTACTACAAAAGACATACTCATATTGAGATCAAAAATCTTGGAGAAATGACTTAAAGAGATAGAAATACCAAATTTATTCATGATGCACCTATAGTAGATTTATCTTTTCACTAAATAAAAAATATTTCAACTCTATAAAGAAGAAGAATTGAGAAAGAAAAAGATAATAGGAACAAAGTAATTCATTATTAAAACATATTCTATCAAAATTTGTGAAATATGAAGAGAGCAAGGGCAATATTGTATAATATATTACATCAATTATTATACAATGATAAAATGAAATCAATATGAGAAAAATATTTATAGAGGAGTTGTAGGAGGCAATCGTCTCTTTGTACACTTATAAGTCACTTGGCACTAATAGATTTATTGTAATTTTGTTTCAAAATTTTTAGAATTTATTCAAGATTAATATCTTGGGCATGGTTGATGAAGCTAGGAAATAAAAGGGTACAATAAGTGAGATCAATTTCATATTTATTGCATTGGTTGCTAAAAGGTAATACATAATATTTTAATAATTTTTGTCCAAGAAGCTTTTTTAATATGATTTATAAGATAACTTCAAAAATCATGGTAAATAGATTAAAAATGTTCTAGATTATGTTATCTTGTAGGAACAAGTTGGTTTGGCTCATGGTAAACAAATTTTTGATAGTATAATAATTGCACAAGAATCCCTCGATTCTCTTTGAAAAACAAGGTATGGTTACAAAATTAGATATGAACATAATACATGATAGTATTTATGAGAGTCCTTCACATAATATTTTAAAAAATAATATTTTTGGTCAATGTTAGCATAAATGGATTTGATGTAATTATATGGAGCTCCAAAATATTTTATTTTGATCAATGGATTCCTATTGGATACTTTGAATTATCTTGTCGAATCCACCAAGGTGACCCACAATCTACTTATATTTTTATTATTCTTGTTAAGGCATTAGGGATAACTTTCTCAAAGGTAAGATTTGAAAGAAAAATAAAAGGTATTTACATTGCAAAAGAATGGTCCCTTTAATCAAATGGTCGAAGCTCAACTACTTAAATACAACATGTTGAAGGCATAGAGTAGGATCATTTCTTATCGAGCAATATATGTATAATTACCAAAATATTGTTGTAATATGCTATGGTACCTAGGAATAGGTATGGGGGATATGATATTATATTGTATAAGGGTATTATGGATAGTTGACATAGGCCACACATAACCTAATACTGATTATATTATTATATCTTATTATAATAATGGATGAGATGAGGGTATGGTATTTGACTCCCTATAGTAGAAATAAAAGATAGGTATATAAATAAGGGGAATTGGTATTATAATCATCATTCATCAGAAGTATTGCTTGTAATCATCTTTACCCATAAAGTGGCCTATAAGAAATTTCCCCCTCTAAGTGATACTCTCATATTATGAGGTCTTGTGGAGTTATTCCTTCCTTAAGGAGTACTATTGGTGTTGCCCTACCCTAAGGGTGTTATCTATCTCCATCTCATTGTGTGGATTATTATTATGGATAATTATTTGTGGATGAATGATTTGATAGTTTTACATATTGTTGAATGATTTATGTTTGTAACAATGAAGTTACATAACAAGTGATATCATAGCAACAATTATGATAAAGTGGGATTATTTGGTGGATTGCAAAAATTTGGCAATATTTTTCTAGAAAATATCTCATTTTTTAAATTCATATCATAGTGTAAAGGTATTTGATTCATATTATTCTTGTGCCATTATGAGTGGTCAATGAAGGAATCTGAGCATTATTGAGGAAAATACAATCCTATGAAGTTAGTCATATGGAACAAATGTAGTGGCAATTTTTCAAATCGTATTTTTCCAAAAAATAAAATTTGATATATCTATCACTTGGGTAAGCAATTATTTTTGTTGGTTTAATTGTTTATGTAGAATTTTAGCTTCAAAATCTATCAGGATATATATAGTTTTGTAAAACCCTAGTTTGCATTATCATTTTTTTGGAAGTGATCTCAAGGAACTTCAAAATTTTTCTAGAGTAGATGATATTGATGCTAGAAAATGGTGGACATATTTTAAATCTATATATTTTGTTGATCCTTACTTGAAATTCCACCATAATACATTTTAAGAAAAGGAAGCTAAAATATGATGAATAATTTGTATGACCGAAAATAATAATAACTACACATGGGGACAATTGGAGCATGCATTCTTAAGTCATTAGGACCCATATAAAAATATAGCTAGTTTGAAGAATACACTCAAAAGCTATGTAGAATAAAATTGCATGATTTAGAAATAATAAAATAAATTAAAATGAGAATTAGCAAATTTCAAAGAAGTGGTAGAAGGGAACAAATTTGTCAATGTGCAGACTAAGGGAATTATACCTTTGGTGACATATAGGTTAAAAAGTGGACAAAGGGATTTGTTTGAATCTAGAAATTCTATTTTGTAGGTTCATGGTTGCATTCAGAAAGAAAAGGTTATTATTTCCATTAATCCTAGTAGCAAATATAATTTTATTAATATCATCTTAGCTAAGAGTTTGCAGGTTCAAGCAAAAAAAAATAAGGACATAGAAATTGAGAGTGAAATTGTTTAGATTTTTAAATACTTGAAGATCACAATAGATAAATGTGTTTTACATTTAGGTTTTTATGCTATTTAGATGGATGATATGGATATTATTTTGGGTTATCTTTGGTTGGATTTTTTGGATAACGTTAACAATAATGTGAAAAGGAAGTTTATGATGTTATGGTATAGGAAAATGAAGATAATGCTACAAGATATTTCTCAACTTAAGAAGAAATGATCCAAGAAGCAAGAAGTAGTTATGGTAGGAAAACAAGTTATAAAACCAACAAAAGAATTAAAATTTGAATCTACAATAGCAATAACAATAGAGTCCATGAAAGAAGTAACAAAAAATTCTAAGGAAGCTTTGATAGAAGCACATAAGGATACATCAAAATAAGGGAATAAGAGAGATGAGCATGAGGAAAATTTTAAATTAGAGAAACAAAATGCCAGAGAATAAAAGGAAATAAAATATCGGGCTAAGGTTGCAGCATATTGTCACTGACACCACCATGCGTAGTAACAATCTTGGAAGTATGGATTAGAGCATCAATATTATTATGAATCTACATGAAGTAAGAAAGACATAAAGTATGGTAGTGTTTGGTAGAAAAGTATAGTGATTCTTGATTCAAAGTGGTATGGTAGAAACAAGAAATAATAGGACCAATCATTTGAAACATCAGAGTAGAGTAGTAGAAGCAATGATCCAATAGAGCAGCTATGGATATTCAAGTGGCACAATGGTATATTGATATCATGGAAGACTACCACCAATCAATATTTTAATTGGATGGATGGATGATCAATATTGGTACCAGTTGTTAGCATGGCTTAGAAGATCTCATGATTTAGTTTTTGCTCATATTTCAAGGATGAAATATTTATAATGAGGGTGGAATGCTATGGTACCTAGGAATATGTATAAGGGAATATGATTGTATAAGGATATTATGGATAGTTGTCATGGACCACACATAATCCAAGGTTGATTATATCATTATATTATATTACAATATTGAGTGGGATGAGGGGTTAGCAGTTAGCTTCCCAAATTAGAATTAAAAGATAGGTATATAAAGAAGGGATATTGTCATTGTAATCATCATTGATATGAAGTATTACTTGTAATTGTCTTTGCCCATGAAGTGTCTTATGAAAATTTTCTGTCTCTAAGTGGTACTCTCATATTTGGAGATATTGTAGAGTTATTCTTTCCTTAAGGAGTGCTATTGGTGTTACCCTATGCTAAGGGTATTATTATCTTCATCTCATTCTGTGGATTGTTATTATGGATAAATATTTATGGATGAGCGATTTGATATTTTTGCATATTATTGAATGATTTATGTTTGTGATAATAAAGTTACATAACATAATACTGTGATAACACATTCATGATGTAATACAAGTGGGACCCATTTCATTCCTATAAAATCAATTAAAAAATAAATGGTTCCTTCAAATCTCATATTTTATTTTTTTATAACATTTTTCTTTTGGGGCATCCCTTAGTCAACAAGCCAATGAAGTTTAAATCAATATTTTCATGATATGAGAATATCGCTAGATTGTTGGCTTATAACAATATTTTTTTTATAGTCAAGACTTCTCTTAATTTAAAATAGATTAGTATAAAATTTTAGGATTTAACATTTGAAAATTACCATCAATGAAAATATGTTTGTCTTTATCTAATAAAGAAAATAAGTATATATGGGACTTAATAATGAATATAATAAAATCTTGTTTGGAACTTGGCAAAGGTAAGTTCCTAACCATAGATTAAAGGATACAAATCCTAAATATTATAGTATTAATCATCTCTCTATATGATATTGATTTGAATATTGATAGTAGGTATAACGAATTTGATAAACTTTAAATAAATTTTTTGAAAAGAGTGAAAAAATCAAGTTTTTGCTTTATAAGTGGGATAATATTTACAAATGAAAGAATATTAGAGATGTAGGATTGTTTATAGGAATTATAAATTTTTGCATTTGGAGAAAGACATGGTTAAATATTATATAAAGATCAAGAAAATAGTTGGGCAAAAGTGCTACTATAAATATAAGTTCTACTGACGCAATAAAAAATTCAAGATACAAACCCTATGTAAGTGCTTGACAACATGGAACTTCATATAAAAGACTTTATAATTAATCAAGAAACATATTAGATGTTCATCCAATTAGGGAATTCTATAATCTTTTGGTTTGATGCTTGGTTTAAGCCTTATCCTTTTATCTCTAATCCAAAATAGAAACCCTTGCATGGGCATTTTAGATTGTAAGAGGTGAAGAGCAACATTATATTAATGTAAGAAATAATTATAAATTATATATTTCTATCAACAATCTAGTTGGAGAGGCCCTCGAACAAATAGTGAATAAGACTTAAATTACGCTTCAAGAATTCTATTTGCCTATTTTTACATGAAAGGATGAGTTGGTATAAAATCTATCATAAGATGGTGGATATTCAGTCAAGTTGGATATATATAAGACTTTAGACTAATTAGAATTTTCTACTCTTAAATATTTTTCTTAAAATATTATTTAGTCATTGGATACTTGACCTAAGGCCTCATCATTTCTTTGGTTTGCATTTTGAAATAAAATTCTTATATGTGATAGTATACAAAGAAGATGATATCATGTATGCTTTAGGCATGCCTTGTGTAGGAATCACATTATTTTTAAAAAACAAATTCTACAATCATGTCCAAGTTGAGAATCATATTATTATCTCTTATAATATTTATGGGCATGCTCATTATGGAAAGTCTTTTGTATGAAAAAATATGTTCTAAACACTTTTTTTTATAGAATTTTAACATACACAAATGATCTATAACAATAAATTTAACATAAATACTATACATAGATATATGATGAAATCAAAATATCCAAAATTTAATTTCATCAAAATTAATTTTAATGTTACTTACCAAAGCTAACCTAACCTTTGGATGGTAGCCTAGCAAGATGCATTTCAACAAGGCACCCAAAACATCATCATGTACTCTTTAAAAAATATTGCTTAGGCCAAGAGAAAGTTATTAAAATGCGTTAAAGCCATTTCCAATAAGAAATAATTTAAAAATTAAATCCCACATTTTTAAGTTTTTTGAAAATGGTATTTTATTTACTATGGTTATTATCCACCATGTAATTAAGAGGTAAAAATATAAATCCTCAATTTACCTCAATAGTAGAGAGTTGTTTAGAATATGACAACCTTAAATATTTCCAAATATAGACTTTATTGCTTCTCCAACTGGAGATCTTAAACAAGTTATTTATTTATTAGATAACAACTAAGACATTCATGAATACAATAATTTGACTCCTCAGATAACAACTATCGTATTGCACTAGACGATGCTATCAATTGATGATCACCTTGGTTGAGCATGAATTAGAGTGAAAAATATAACTATGAGATATTATGACACATTGTAGCTTCCTTGAGTAAAGGGTATTGTTTGTCATGTCTAACCATTGTAACAAGATACAATGCAATGAGCCTATATGAATGTTTCTCTATATGCATGTGAATGGGGAAGCAGAGTAGTTAATGGAGGTTAGGGTAGACTATAGTCAAGTTTCTTCTACACTTTTTAAAAATCAATGGAAGTGTGCTTTGAGTAATTTAGATGCTATTAAATTTTCCATTGGGAGGTCTAAGCCTTGCTTACTAAGGCCCACCTATGTTGAGCAAGTGCTAGTGATTTCATCCTGTTCATTTTCTTTCATGCTGATTTGTTCGATATTTTTTCCTTGAACAAATGTGTGTATGGTTATTTCTCTTTTATACAAATCTATGATTTATTTGCTTTCTTGAAGTTTTATTCTTCATATTTCTATACATCTAATTTTTATCCTTTTTAAAGCATTGTATTTTATAATTCAACATAGTGTTAATTTCAACAATTCAATTTAATATTGTTAATAGCCTTTGATTTGGTTTAGTTTTTAAACTTAAAAATTTCATTCATGTTTTGTTCTATTCAACAATTTAGCTTAATATTTTTCTATATTTCAATTATAGTTAGAGCAATTTGCTTTATTCTAAAGTGTGTATGTCTCATAAGTTGACTTGGTTTTCTTTTATTCTTGTAGTTATAACTTAGATTCCTTTGTACAAGTATATATTTAGCTTTCTATTCTAAAAAATTTTAATTATGCAAATGTAATTACTTTTTTTTCACAATATAGCTAATCCCTATTTTAGATCAACAACAAGCTTAGATAGTTTCAATCCTTGTTATTTATTTACAAAGTATGACTTAGGATTCCATTTTAGTTTATTTTAATTTTGCAAACATAATTTATATTTAAATTCAGTATTATTTTATTTTGAAACATAAAATATTTCTACATCAATAGAATCACATGTCAAGCATTCAATTTTCGTAGTAAATCACTTTGGACAAAGTAGTGAGTTTTCATTTCAAACAATTTTAATTCCTACATCTTACATCAATTTTCCTTTGAATACAATTGTACATCTTTATAGCACAAATTAATTTATCAAACCTTGTATACAATACCTGAATACTCAAAGCATAATAGATCACCCTTGGGAAAATATGCATATACCTTGCCAACACTATGTAAAAGCCTATGATCTTGAATAGATTAAAAAAATGAACCATAATGATACATGCATAATAACTAAGTTATAACACCACTATGTGGTGACAATGTAATATAGTTGAGGCCTACTTCAATAATATCATCAATCTAAAGAAGTTTGAATGTAAGTTAGGTTTGTGGCAAGTAGTGAGGAATAAGAAATTTCATACTCTAGATCACGGTCCCAATCTTATGCATGAACTTTAGCATTTTAAAAAGCAAGGAGTGAGCCTCATATTTTCATATTCTAGCTCTTTGATTAATTAAAAAAATAAAATATTCTAATGATGAAAATCTAGGTGGAATACAGAGAAATTAATTAGGAATTCTCAAATAAAGGTAAGGATCCCTAGCTAGAAGTATTGATACCTTAGTTAGAAACAAAACAAAGAGAAATATGATAATACCTATTTAGGTATCATATAAGTTATTATAAATGATGAGATGATCGAGCATTGACATAATAATTCCAAAAGATAGGGTTAATATATAAGATCCACAAATACTAGATAGGTTTTTCAAATATGAGAAATGGATTAGATAGAAGACGATTATATCCAAATTACTTCAAGGTTTATTTTTAAAAGTAATTTTCCTTATTTTATTATTTTATAAATCAAGGATAAAATAATGAGAAGTAATGGTGTATCATGGTTTAAGGGAAGAGATGGCCTATATATAAGACTACAAAGTGAGAAACACTTATGGAGACAAAAAATATATAAAGGCTTCTAGTTTGGTTTAGGATTTATGGAATTACATATCGACTTATTAATAAGCAATCTTTAAATAATATTGGTAATACTCTAGTGGAGTTCATCCAAGAAGGACCACTTACTAATGAGAGAAAACATGTTATGTATGCTTTGACATGTGTTTCCATTGATATTTTGAAAACTTTTCCAAAATCCATTAAAATTAAATTTGTCAATAGAATAGGTCCAATAACTGGATTATAAATATTGCATTATGATGCTACAAAAATTAAAATATTGGATACAAGAAAATATATTACAAAGTGAAAACATTTGGAAAAGACATGAGATTTTTTTTCCATGAGATAAACTATAAGTTGAAGTATGGAGATCACTTATAATAGAAGCTATCTTAGATTAAGGATTTTTCACTCCCCACAAGATGGCACAAAAGCTACTTTATGTCATTGGATGGTGAAGGTCATCATGGTTCATTCAAATTAATTAGTAGAAGAAACTAGGAAGGATGCAATGGATAAGGAATTACTATATGCAAGTTCAAATTTAGAAGGAATAAAAAATGTCATAATTAAATATATATAGACAATAAAAAAATATCGAAGACATCAATTTTAATTTAGGTAAATCATCTTCATTTTTCTCAAGTAGTAAAAATTCATCTTCTTGCAATAACAACAAATATAGTATAAAGTTTATTCCTTACACTTTAGGGTTTTAAGAGAAGCATAACAAATAAATAAGTATGTAGGATATCATGTAACTTTAAGGTATTTAAGGAAAATAAAATAAGTACCATGAAGGATGTCCTCACACTTTAGGACCCCTAAGGCAAATTAAAAAAACAAAGGGCTTTTAAGGCTATTTCTTGCATTTTAGGTTCTCCATGGTAGTATAAATGTATAGATGATAAGTCTCATTATGAAAAATTTATAAAATAGCAATATATTGAAGAGGATGGAAGTGTTTATGGGAATACAAAAAGAAGAATAAGATATCTATTTATGAAGAAAATAGTAAAAGTAAACACACAAAAATATTGATCTTGTAAACAGAAATAAAAAAATAAAAAGTGATGATGGAGATGGTATCTTGGAATATTAGGGGTATGAATAAGACCCTTAAAAAAATAACTATAAGGAAATTAATAGGTTTTTTATATACCTATTTTTGTAATACAATAAATAAAAATAAGTAGCAAGGAATATAAGGATGCATTTTAACGATTTCAAATATGGAGAATTGTCTAGCAATTTCTACTATAGGAATTTTATGAGGCATTATAATAGTATGAAATGAAAAGCAAATGGGATGAAAAATTGTTAGGAGTAGAAAATAATTGGGTTGGTAGGATTCTTTTTTATCGTAACAAGCAGGATAAAAATATTGAAGTGATAATTTTATACTCTCCATAATAGATTTTGAAAGGACCCTAGTTTATTTATGTAAAAGTCAAGGATGATTCATAAGTACGATCTATGGATTCATTGGGGGAATCCAACACAATTTTATCTTCATTGAAAATAAGGATGATACTATTGAAAGGTCTAAAAAAATAAACTATTTACTTTTTCCATCAATTTAAATGGTAATTGGGTTGTTATACTTTAATATTTCAATAGACGCGAGATAATAAATGTCACAGTCCACCCCTAGTAGGAATTTTAAAAAAAGTTATTAATTGATCTGAGGGAGAAATTAATACCTAACTAAAAGGTTGTAGACCCTAATCCTTCCTACAAAACCCTTAATTAAACTAATTGCACTCTACAAAACTGATTTGGAGAGTTTTGGAGGGCAATTAGGGGATTTTGAGTAGTGTGAAGAAGCTAAATAGGGCTTTTGAGAAGGATTAATTTGAAGATTTTTATTTTGCAAAAAGAAATTAAATTTAACATATTCACTTAGTCCAACTACAACTAATTAAAAAGGTAGTTAGGTGCATATGCCCTTATCACACCTATCCAATTTTAATTGGACCCAAAAGAGCAATATCATTATTTAATAATAATAAAAAATATTATTTTATTAGTGGATGAACTATTCTTCCTTCCACATGGTTGCTCCATGATGGTTAAAATTGGGAAGAGATTCTCTTCCTTATCTTAAATAGCTCTAGTTTTGTATTCACCATAATTCCTAATAGTGCAAAGTTTGGAAGGTTTTGAGACAAGGGAAACACCAAACAGGAAAGGGTCATCCACCTTATCCCCTCTTGTCATTTTTCTAATTTTTAAATAATAAAAGGATTCCCCTTCACATGGGTTGACTTCAAAAACACATATTTTAATAATTTAATAATAATCCCACCTTCTTGCTCATGAAGAAAAAGGAAGCTAGGAAGAATTATTAAAAAGGGAGGGAAAACATGTCTAGGAGGAAGAGGTAGGAAGAAATGAAGGAGGAGATTAGGGAAATCTAGCTTGAGAGGAGCATGAAGGAAGGAGTACTAGGAGGTAGAAGGAGGAAGTCAATTGTTGCATAGGGGAAATATTTAGAAATATGGTCACAAATTCACAGGTTGGACATTACTTGCTTTCTCTATGATGTTGTTTGATATTCCTATTATATGACTAAAATTAGGCTTGGGTTAGGTTATTTGGTTTAGCATCTAAAAAATTATATTTAGGAATTATGCATATGAGTACCTTATATTGAGGAATTGAAAGAATTTATATTTCACTTGATCCTTTAAATAGTCATATTAATATCAATTTTATGCTACCTAGTTACAAATTAGTCTTGATAATTGTTACTATTTTTGACCTTAATTAATGTTACTATCATCAACCTTGATTATTGTTAAGATATTTGGTCTTATTACTTCCGAGATATACTTTTCATATTTTAGATGTCTTGTAACAAACTATAATCATATTTTAAATGATATTTTTATTAATATTTTCTATGGAATTATATTGGGTTTTCACTTGTAAGAGAATCGACCCTTGAGACCTTGTTATTATCGATTAAATCATGTCAAAACTTATGCATAAATTAGCTCTTGAGGCATTTTTTTGATGATTAAATCATATTAGACTTATGATTTTGTAGAATACAAAAATATTTATAATTATTACCCTAAAAATACTTGCTGAAATCATTGTAATAGAATCCAGTTTTGATCTATGCAAAGAGATGAATATTCAATTTATGCGAGTGCTAGGTTAAAGGTTTTCTTAGTTTTAGGCAGGAAAGACCCTATGATGTTGGAAACACCCTGATACGACCTTCATTAAAGAGACTTAGATCTATATTGAATTGATCCAACCCTAGGTGCTCATTAATTATTTTCTTTTGATATAAACCCCCTATGGAAAAATTTAATCTCTGCCTAGAGCAACAGAACCTCACGATCATCACTCTAACATGCCTTAATATGAAGGCTTGATCCATCTATAGCATATCTATAAGATCCTTGTTATCATAAACTTGGTAGAGGCCCATGTATTGTGAGTAGGTAGTAGTTTTAGTTTGTTAGAACTTAGACCAGATAAAAATGGAGTTCGAGGGTTTGTAAGTCAAATTTGAGAGCCATCTCAAGGATATTAGGCCTCTATTATAGCCCTTGAGTGCTTCAATCACCATTTTGAGTGTTGAGTTCCACTCAGGTAGAAGCCATAAAAGGGCTTCCACAAGCATTGTCCCACATGGGACATGCTCAAGCCCATTTTGGTCGATAAAGGGAGTAAGGCTCCATAGATTTCTCAACCACCATGCGATGGTTAGGTTTGACTGCATGCAAGGTCTACTTGGTGTGCGCCCTTGCTAGATAAAGGATATTTAGCCTCTACCACTTGACATTGCATTGCTCTTACGTTATCGTAGGGTTGACCTTTTTGGGTATGTATAGTTTTTTTAATCTAATCATAAGAGAACCATAGGCCTTCATGGCCAAATATAATAATTTTTCATTTTGAATAAATAAAGAAGAAATTTAAATTAGAAAAGAGCCTTGAAAAAGACAAAACCTATTTAAAAAAAAATGATATAGTAAAGAAGAATCTATATATCTATATGCATTTTGGAGAAACAATATAGACCCAATTTGATTGAGGTCAAATTGAGGGAGAAACTCATGTCATTTTGGAAAATAAAGGATAATTCTCTTGAGAAAATAAATTATATAAATATTGGATAAAATCTATAACAATTTTGGAAAGATAAAAATGCTTCCTAAAAGAAAAATTTTAGATGTAAAGTGATTAATATTTGGGATTAACTTTTGGTAGGAAAAGTTGATGGTAAACTAGATTACAAATTAGTAGTAAAGTAGGATAATTTGATAGAAAATTCCATTGTAAACCCTTGTATCAATCCTATGAAAAGAATGAGTAAAGTAGGTCTACATATAATGGAAATTTAGGAACACTCTTTCATAGAAAAGGGCGTAGCCAAGGGAATAATGAGTGTGGGACTTATTCCTTGAGGAAATTATGGGGTTTCCTCATTATGGGTCTATCATATGATTAAATATCCTATGGGTGGGTGAAATTAGTATGATCTTGACTTTATAAGAATAGTTTAAATGATATATTCCAAAGAGGATTTTGGGGAACTTCTCAATTCTATGTGATTTTAGGATGAAGTTTAAGGAGAAAATGGATAGAATTATATTATTGGTTCAAAAGTATGTGTATAGATTATATGGAGGAGTTATTGCCACATTTAGAATCAGCTTCTCAATATTGACATATATTAATATAAGAATGAATTAAAGATCTAATCTTGAGGATTATTTTTCCTTTATATACTTTACATATATAATGTAGATATAAACATGAATACCTAATGATTTATTTAATATAGTTTGAATAATTCATCTTATTGAGGGTTGAGTGGTTATCAACCTTGAAAAATGAATGTGGAATTCATTCTCGAGGGAATTATGGGGTTCCCTCTTTGATAATTGATGAGATTTCTCCTTAATATGAACTGATGATCATTTCATAAATATGTGGGTATAAGAATTTGTGAGATTCTTATGTATTGTATTGATGGTTTAGAGAAAGGAAATGTGGAATTTTCTTATTTACATCATGATTTGAAAAAGGAACAATTTGATTCCTTTAATTTTATAACTAATCTAGATAAAGGATTCGTGGGATGCCTTTATGTACTTGTAATTATGATAATTTTGATTTAAGAAATGAGAGGAGAAACATATTTTGGAGAAAGATATTTATGAACAACAAGAGTTACTATAATAACATATGGATTTGCCATTGTGAAAATACCTTACGATGAGGCAAGTATGTGGATAGAATCAAGAAATCAACAAAATAATATATATTTTTATTTATATTATTGATCAATGTTACAATACAGTCATGGCCTTTGGCTAGAGCAAGGAGCTGAATATCCCAATGATGGTGAAAGAAGGCAAGAAAAAAGCCAATGAAAGACCACTAGGATGGATATAGGATCACCATACCGGCCCCACTTGAGGCACTTTTTGAAATGATATTTTGGTGGAGAATTACACCAGAGATGCCACAAAACAGTTATGTAGTATACCATTCGACCACCCGGATGGTGGTCGAGTTTAATAGAGCATAATGCACTATTTAAATATGGTATGAAACCACTACATGATGCATGTGTTATTAATACCTACATACGAGTATTCAGTGTTATTTCTAAAACATTAATAGTAATTTTTTTTTTAAGAAAACCTAAGTTAGGAGAATCCCAAAACACAATTTCCAAAAGTGACAGGTGTAAAGAGGGGATGGTGCTTGAGTCAAGGACAAAATCATTGTCAATAAATAAGTAATGGTTGGAATTGGAAATTATACCTAAGATTGTGGTGAATCATCGAAAAAGGTGCTGACAAGACACTAAGTGAAATGAGGGTGGGGGTGGGGAGTAAGTACAACAAGTCTCAGACGCATGAAGAAATAAGAGGATTTCAAGTATAAAAAGGTACAATAAATTCCTAAATGATTATGACAAGATTGATTTAAGAGTCAACCAAAATAAGATACATGGAATATGATTGTTTAAACTCAAAAAAAAAAGAGTTATGATCAATTATATGGTTGAGCAAACTAGTTGTTGAGCACATCATAAATTTTCAAAAAAAAAGTGAGCTTGGATGAATTTTACAGTAAGAAGAATCCACATAGATATAATAGTCTTAGGGTTTACACTATTTCTAGTAATCATGCTCGGGGTAAACCTCATCGTGTGCTTCTTGATTCTACTATGTTTACTCGTTGATCTATTATTATACACCCTGTAATAAGATGTCATCTAGCAATACCAAAATGAGTCATGAAGTTGGGTCAGTAGAGATAGAACCATTGAAGGTTATTATATCGCATGTTGCCCTTAGGCCAATATTTCAAGGAGCTAGGAGTGTGTTGGACACTAATGAATAGCAATGGTTAGGTGAGATAGGTTTAGTAGGAGTTTCCTGCTTAGAATCAGTGCATATTGATAGAGGATATCTATCAACATTGATTGAAAGATGGAATCATGATCGGGAACTTTCTAGTTACCTACTAGAGAAATGACTATTACCCTAAAGGATATGTATCAGATCTATTGATTTTTGGTTGAAGGGTGTATAGTAATAGCCACAAATGAAGTAGAAAAATGATTGGTTATAGAGAGAGTGTTCAAATATAAGTGTAGAGATGTTAATACAATAATACTCGTATATTGTATGAGTTGCTTTTCACATTCGATAAATTTTCACCTAGAAAAGCTTTGGTAATGGTGCTCATAGTGAACATCATTCTACCTAACTCACTAGGTGCACGATTCCCTTGGAACATGCTAGGGGTTGTGCATGACCTAGTGGAGTACTCAATTGTGTTTGCTTGGGCACCAGCCTTGTTGGCTCAGACCTATAGAGAGTTATTCGAGTTTTGAACAACAAAGTGATCAAGGATGAGTTGTGGCATTTTGTTGCAGGTATGGGCCTGGGAGCATGTGGCTATAAGGATAACTCAAGGGTTGACCTATTATGCACACAACTTGGTAGATACAGAAGTACCTTATACATTAATATGGAAAAATGAGAAAGAGTCATGGTTAAGAAGGTCATGAGAGGGTAATTTGAAGCTCTATCAATCTATATAGAAAAATTTTAAGCCCTAAGATTTGATCTGGAGACCGTGGAAGATAGGTCCAATATGGTTGAAATATAGATATCATCTAGCCCATGTGCAAAGAGCAAGTTAGATGATTGGGTGAGTAAGCATGCATTATGAGTATTTCCAATATACTCGAGTATTGCGATAGTTCGATATTAGGAAAGGAATATCGACCCCCCTATGATTTATACAAGGAAAAGGAGGAAAGAAGTTGTACCACCACAAATGGAACCATTAACCTTAGAAATAGATGAGGTCATATGGGTTCCAAATATGTATTATGCAGATACAACCCTAGAATATGATCGATGGTGGTCTACCCAACAAGGGTAAGATGAGGAAAGTTCAAGGGGAAGCAGGTCCTTCCAACTTTCAAGAAAATAACAGTGAGCACTCCAAGATAGGTGAACCACTTGAGGTAGAGTCCTTGAGGTAACAAATCCAACATTTGGAGGTAGAAAGAGATATTTATAGAGCTGAACGAGATGTACTCCAACAGAAGCTAATTCATAGGAATTGTGAAGAGTCAATGATAGCCATCCAGATAACATTTTCATTGTGAGAAAATTTATTGAGAATACATGACTAAAGGCACTCTAGACGTTTTTCGTAGGACTGCCCAAAATTCCAAACTTGTTTTGGCCATATCTCACTCATTCGAACTTGTATTGAGCTAAAATTTTGAGGGTGGATGCTTGAAAAACCCTAGAATGTCTCCACCAATTTTCATATAATTTAGAGAAATACAGATCCTAGAGCATCCCTATGTGTGAACGATATATTTGGCAAGTGGCTATGCGAGGGTTTCATCTGGGTTGAGTGCAAGCAGCTCCAGAGGTTGGTTTTTAGGGCCTTTGGGCCCTAGCGGCCAATATTTTTGTGGTTTATGCTCAATATTTTAGCAGGAAATGTTGCAGGGGATACAATATGGGTTAGAAATTTGTCTTTCAATAGATCATACTGTGAACTTGAGTGACAACGGCTTCCAATTTATTGCACAAAATAAAAGTGAAAACCATACCTTTCCACGGTGTCTAGGGCAAGGATTAAAGAGACCACGAAATAAGTTTCAAGCAGTTGATCAAAAAATGGCTCATATCTCAAGTGAATTTGGTGCTAAGGTGCACCCACAAAATAATTCTACTGTGAAAACCCCTGTCAAGGGTAATAATTTCGAAGACTCAGTCCCAAAAATGAATTTTAGGGATTCCCTTTGTGGTGTACAGCCTCAACCCAATGCTAATATCAATATTAGGGCTTCTCATAAACCTCTAAGAATGCCTAAGATTGATCCCAAGAAAATGGAGTCAGGATGTCTTAAAGCAACTGATGGAACTCCTATTGTTAAGCTTGATATGGGTAACATTCAGACTGGCATTGAAGATTTGGAAAAAAGAGGACTAATTTTTCGGTTCATGGGTTTTTCGTATGAGTCTATCTGCTTTCAAAGTTTGGGTTGCAAAAAGCTAGAAAACTAAAGGTGAGTTACAAATATCTATTTATCCAAATGGTTATTTTCTTGTTTTATTTGCTAATAATGAAGATAGAGAGAAAACTTTTCAAGGGGGTCCTTGGTTTTTTGGAAGGGCAGGGCTTTTCATGAAGCCCTGGCATACTAAATTTAAAGCGAAAGAAGAGATGCCTTCTATAGCTCCCATGTGGGTTAGAATCTTTGGCCTTCCTATTGAATTTTGGAATCCTACTATTTTTTCTTCAATTGGAAACTCTTTAGGAACTTTTATGATGACTGCTGATTGTACTCAAAATTTTGAACATATTATTTATGCTTGAATTTGTGTTTTAATGGATTTTGACAAACCCCTACCTAAAAAGATCACATTACAATTTGGGGAAGACACTTGGGAGCAAGTAGTGGACTATGAGAACATTCCTTTTCGTTGTAGAATTTGCCATGAATATGGTCATTTGGCCAGTGCTTGCCCAAATAAAATTCCTGATCAAAAGAAAGAAGATATAAACTCAAGCAGGTTTCCAAATACCTAAGAAGAAGAACACTAAAAAAAAACCAATAATGAAGGATCAATCAAAGTCATTTTCTAATATGTTTGAAATCCTTTCCACAAATGATGTCCCAAGTGAGGAAGAGGAAATAATGGAAACTGAAATCTTAGAAACACAATTTAAATATGAAGGAAAGAACTCAGAGACAAACCAAAAAATCAAAGGTTTTCAACAGAAAAAAAAGGAGAAAATTTACACAAGAAAAACAATATTTCAAATGTCAAAACTTCAAATAATGCAGGTCCCAATATAGACTCCATTGAACCATCTAGTAAAATTTTGGTTGTGTATGAGCATTCTTCAAGGTTAGAAGCCATCTCAGATTCAATTGGAATAAGTCAAGAAACAAGGAAAAAAAATTGAAGATGGATTCTAATCAAAAAGTAGGTCGCAAGACCAATCAATATCATATGGTAAAAGAAGGTGAAAAGCTTGTAGAGGAAGGTAAGATTAATGCCCTTCCCAAAATTTTTAGCCCTGGTATTAATGAAGATCATCACTTGGAATATTAGAGGACTCAAAGGGAGTCTTTCAAAACAAAATGAAATTAGAAGAATGATTCGAAATAAATCATCCACATCTTGTTTTCCTTCAAGAAACAAAGATGTCAATGGAGGATATGGACTTAATTGCCAGTAAAATTTGGCCACTGGAAAAGTGGTTTCCCTCGGCTCCCAAGGGACTTCGGGTGGCATTGCTTGTCTTTGGGACCCAAAAGAGGTAGTTATTCACCATATGGTTGGCAGTTGGGGTTTATTGGCTATAGCTATTCAAAGTAGACATTCCAACTAGATTATGCTCTGCATTATTGTTTATGCCCCGAATTCTTTGGAGGAAAAAAGAAGACAGTGGAAGGATATTACTCATATTATCTCTCATTTTCCTAAATCTTGGATCTTGATCGGAGGATATTTCAATACCATCCTCTCCCTGGATGAGAAAAGGGTGGGGAAATATAAATTTGGACAAAAGTACTGACCTCATGAGCGAATATATTGCAAACCTCCATCTTGTGGATATCCACCCACATAATGGCATTATGACTTGGTCTAACATAAGGCAAGGCTTAGCTTGTATAATGGAGAGATTGGATAGGTTTTTGCTCTCTGAAAATTTCTTAATCCATGGTCACATTCCTAAAGTGAAGACTCTTAATAATGCTATTTCGGATCATTGGCCAGTCATGGTGGAAATGTGGAAAACCAATGTGAGTTTCTCTCCTTTTCGTTTAATGTGGCTTAGAGACATTTCCTTCAGACCTCGTGTGCAACAATGGTGGAAGTAAGGTAAACCTAGGCATGGGACTAAGATGTTCTGTTTTGCCAAAAGACTGCAATACATTAAATCCAAAATCAAGACTTGGACTTGGAAAGAGTTTGGGGATGTTCATAAAAAAAAACATGAATTTATTGCTCATCTTGAAAATTTGAATAAGAAAATCCGTTTAGATGGCCTCATAGAGAAGAGAAGTGCAAATGAAATTAAACTCACAACTCAGTTAGAGGAATGGGAAAAAAGAGAAGAAATCTTATGGAAGCAAAAATCTAGAATTCAATGGCTCAAAGAAGGAGATCAAAACACAAATTTCTTCCACAAATCTCTTCTAGCTCGAAGATCTCACAACTTTATTTCTTCCTTAAAATCAGATTCTGGAGATGTTGTTTATACTTGGGATGGCATGAAATCTATTGTTGTTGATTACTTTTCCAATCTTTTTGTCGCTACTCCTCTTGACTCAGCTTCACAACAAAATTTTCTTCAAGCAATCCCTTCTCTTATCACTTTTGAGGAGAACTCTATTTTGACTGCTCCTGTTACTATCAATGAGCTTCAACAAGTAGTTTTTAAAATGCAAAAAGGGAAAACCCCAGGTCCTGATGGTTTTCCTATTGAGTTCTACCAAGAGTTCTGGGATATCCTTCATGTTGATTTATTAGAGGTGGTGGAAGAAGCCAGGAAATCCAAAGAAATTTTGAAGGTTATCAATAAAACTTATATTACTCTTGTTCCAAAAGCTCAAGAGGTTGATCATATCTCAGCTTTTAGACCTATTGCTTTATGTAATGTTCTTCTCAAAATTATTACTAAAATCATGGCAGAAAGGTTGAAGCCTCTTTTGCATAAGATTATTTCCCCAGAGCAAGGGGGATATGTGGAAGGACATCAAATAGTATATGAGATAGTTCTTGCTCAGGAAGCCATCCATTCCATGGATATGCAAAATTCTCCTTCTATGTTCATCCTGTTAGACTTATCCAAAGCTTATGACAAAGTGGATTGGCACTTCCTTATCAAAGTTTTGAGGCAATTTGGTTTCTCTAAGGATTGGATGGATTGGATTATGGGATGTATCTCTTCAGTTTCCTACTTAGTTCTTATCAATGGTAGGCCTTCTCAGTATTTCCTAGCTTCCAGAGGTATTAGGCAAGGTGACCCGCTATCCCCTTATTTATTCATCATTCTTGTTGAATGCTTGGGTAGGACTATAACCAAAAAGAGGGAAAACAAAACCCTTGAGGGAGTTACCATTGCTCATGGAGCTAGACCTATATCTCATCTTCAATTTGTGGATGACTCTACCCTTTTAGGTAAAGCTACAGTTAAGGAAGCTTCTAATATTAAGCAAATCATTAGCTATTTTTCTAAGGCTATCGGGCAGTTGATCAATGAAGATAAATCTAAAGTTATTTTCTTTCACCGCTCTGCTAGACAGGAATCCATGGTCTTGGATAAATTAAGATATAAGAAGACCTCTCTTCCAATCACTTATTTAGGTATTCCCATAAATATTCAAAGGCAAAAAAATAAATATTGGAATTGGTTGTTGGACAAAGTCAAGAAGAAAATTGGAAAGTGGACCAACAAGTGGCTTTCTTCTGGGGGTAGAATCACCTTGGTAAAATCAATCCTTCAAGCTATTCCTATTTATGTTTCTTCCGTTTTGAATATCCCAAAGGTTGTTCTTCAAGAATTGGATCAAATCAGTCATCGTTTCCTTTGGAGTGGTACTAAGGAGAAAAGAAAATGGGCCTTGGTGAAATGGGATACTTTTATGTCTTCCTAAGAGTGAAGGGGGTTAGGATTATGGTCTTCAATTAATAACAACAAATCTTTAGCTGCTAAATTATATTGGAGGATGTTGCATAACCTCAATGCTCTTTGGGCCAATAATCTCCGTGCTAAATATGCTGAGAACAAAAGTCTTGAAGACCTTGTTCGCTATCAACTTCCTACCAAAGGTTCTCCCATTTTAGCAGCTCTTAAGACTGGTGAGGATTTGATAAAGAAAAAATTATTTTGGATCATTCATAATGGTCAACATGCAAATTTTTGGACAGATTCTTGGGATGGTCACAAGCCTTTGATAACTCAGTTTCCCGATTGGAGGCCTTGGATGGAGGAGCTTCACCGAGCTAATTGGATAAAGGTGGCTAATTATTGTCTGGTACCATACTAGTAATTCAAAGGTTGGTAGATATTGGATCCCTATTGAGGACTGGCCTATTCAAATCCTAGAAAGGCAAAGACAAGATATCCAAGGCATCCTTCATATGAGATCCCTCTCTTGGTCCCATGAAAAAGATTGTTTTGGATGGAACAACACTACTAAGGGTGAGTATTCAGTTGCTCAAGGTTATTTGACCTTATGCCATAATAATCCCAACCATTCTTCTAACATATTTTCTCAATTGTGGGCTCAAAAGCTTTGGCCTAAGGTGAGGTTCTTTAATTGGCTTTTATTGCATCGTAGGGTGCTTACTGGTGAGCAACTTATGAAGTGTGGTTTTCATGGCCCTTTTAGATGTGAAATGTGTGAAGAGAATGTAGAAAATATCAACCATATTTTTATTGAGTGTACTTTAGCCTCTGAGCTATGGAGGAGAATGGCAACTTTACTTGGCTTACAATGGTCCAATTTTTTTCACTTTTGAACAACTTTGGAGGGATTGGCCTAATCAAGAGGGTGTTGATCATTTTATTAGGTAGTTAGTTTGGATGGGTTCTACCATTCTTCTTTGGAATATTTGGAATGAAAGGAACAACCGAATTTTTAATCAAGATAGGAAGGATATTCACTATATTTGGCAAAAGACCATAGCCAACTTAGTTGAATCAATCCATCAACTCCTTAATCACCCCCAAAACTCCCACCAAAGATGGGATCAAGTGATGCAAATATTGAAGATTAAACCTTCTAAGGGCAACCAACTTAAAGGGAATGTGAGTATTAGTAAGATGGATAGGACTAGAAATTGGCAACCTCCTCCTAAGGATTTTGGAAAATTCAATACTGATGGAGCCTCTAGAGGGAACCCTGGAAAAGCCAGTGTGGGAGGAATTGGTAGACTTTCATATGGCTCCCTGGTTTTTACTTTTGCTGAGAATTTGGGTATTCTTTCCAATAACCTTGCTGAGGGGTATGGTATCCTTAGAGGCCTTCAGGAGGCTACTAAGGTTGGATGGGAAAAGGTGTTAGTTGAGTCTGACTCTCAACTTATGATTAATCTCTTGAAGACTCCTAAGAATCATAAGGTGGATTGGAGAATAAAAAGAATTATTGAGAAGATTCATTTAATCCAGATGGGATTTTTGAAAGTTGATTACAATCATGTGGTCAGAGATCAAAACAAGAGTGTTGATGCTTTAGCTAATTGGGATTTGGACAAAGGTGATCTTACTTGTTATGGCCACCCTCCTATATGGTGGGCTTCTCAAATTAGGGAAGCTCTTCTTTCTATCATTTCTTTGGATGGCTCCAGTTCTGAAGGTACCTAGTTTCTTCTTGTTTTTTTTTTTTTTCTCTTTGGTTCATTTAGTTTTTTTAGTTCCCTAGCTCATTCTATTCTTTATTTTGTTTCCTCTGTTGATTCTTGCATTAATAGTCTTCTGGTCTAGATAGGTCATTGTTTTGTTCTTTTTTCTTTCTTTCTTTTGTATTCTTTGTTTTTTTGTTTAGTTTTTTAAGGTGGGTGGGTTCTTTTGTTTTGTTTTGTTTTTGTGTTCTTTGTGTTGTTTTTTGTTGTTCTTGTGTTTTTGTTGTTTTGTTTTTTTTTTTTATGTTTTTTGTTATTGTTCTTGTGTTTTTTTCGTTCTTGTTCTTGGGTTTCTCTTTGTTTGTGTTATTTCATTTTTTTATGTGTGAGTGTTTTCTATGTTTTTTGTTTTTGTTTATTGTCTGTTGTTGGTTGTTTTTTATTTTTATTTTATTTATTTTATTTTTTAGGTTTTGGTTGTGTTTATTTTTCATGTTTTTTTGGGTTATGTCTTTGTAGTGTTCTGTTGTTTTTGTCTTGTTTGTGTTTTGTTATGTGGTTCTTGTGTTTTTCTATGTGGTTTGTGTTGTGGTTTCTTTTATATTATTGTGCGTGTTTGGTTGTGCTTTTGGTTTTGACACACTCAAGGAGCATGTTTTTTATTTTATTTTATTATTTTTGTTGTTATTTACTTATTTTTAATTTGGTTTTGTGTGTTTGTTTGGTCCTTGAGTATGTCAAAGGTGGTAGGCCAGGTCCGAGTCCTGGGCATTTTTTGTGAAATGGATACCCCTGCCTCCTTGGGTCTTATCCGAAAGTGGCATCCCTTTTGGGATGTTTTCCACAAATTAAAAAAAAAATGATAGCCATCCAGGATGAAAATTCATAACTTTGATAGACGAGGTATGAGTAAAGATCTGCCTATTTAGCATCATGTCTCAACACATCAGTAAGCCATGGACTGCTCACATTTAATATTCCACATGGGCGTAGGAGTATTTCTAGGTAAGTTAGACCTTGAACTGCTTCTTTACGAGAATTGGATCTAACCCAAAATGGTGAAAGGACCAAAAGATAACAACTATGAAGCATGTCATATTGTGTGGTTGAAAAGCTAATTTTTGTATTATAAGGATACAAGTTGTCTAATCTAGCAGACTACACTCATATAACCCATACACATGTATTTTTATGTGTAATATAAAGCAATGTGTAAACAATGAGTGAGTATAGACTAATCGATTTGGTGTGCAACATTGAAGAAAATTAATATATAGGGTAAATTAGAAAATAATATTTTTATTTTATTAATTCTATATAAATCTTGCTTTTGGCTAGAGTAAACAGTTGACATCTTAGCAACGATGAAACCCTCATCCTTGTTTGTTACATCTTGGAACATTATCATTAGAAATAACAACAACCAAGATTTTTACCATGATTGAAACATAACTTTTCATCACCATATTTTAGTATGCATGTGTTGCGCTATTTAAACACTAAATTATATCATAAAGCGATACATGTGATACTAAAAACTTGTAAAATAAATAGTAGCATCAATAGTGAAACACTTCATAAAATTAAAGGCAATTAAGCAGTACATATGTATATCATATGAATTATTATATGTGCATAATAAAAATGATAAATGAACTCAAGTAATTAGAGAAAATGAATGTAAATATTCTAAATCTGGAATAATGGATGCATAGTTCATTCTTGGAGAAGGTATGGAACTCCTCCATGGTTTTATACCAAGGGACATCGAGGATGATGCACTGGTAATGGCAAATAGGTTTTCCAAAGAGAACTTTAGGATATATGAATATCCTAAAGAGAGATTTATGAGATTATGTTTTTGTCTTTGATGACACCTATTAATATCAGGTTAACTCGTAAAAAATACTATCAAGGCATAGTGTGATACTCCTTTGTGAGATTTTTGATGAATCTAATTAGATAGATTGTGTCTAACTTATTATGAAAACATAATTTCATGTCATATCTATGAAAATATTATGTAATTCTATTATTGTAGTACTCTATTATCATTGACTATGCAGTGATAGATGTTTCGATGCTTTGATTTTATGATGAAAATTATGTATTGATGATGTTTTCAATACTTATTGTTGATGCAATATGGATGTTTTATTGCTTTAAGGACATGGTACTGCTGATATTTTATGTATTTGTAGGTTTAGGTAGTATCGTAGATGGAATATCTTGCTTACTATTAGGAATGAGACATTGGAAATAAGAAAAAGGATGATGGTTCTAACTTTTTTGTAAATAACTAAGACTAGTTTTATTAACTTTCTCCATTAACTAAGCTAGGAACTGACGATAAACACAAAGGATTGTGTTTAATCCAAGGGGGGTAGTATGTCACAGTATGCCCCTGGAAGGACTTTTAAAAAGGGTTATTAATGGATATGAAGAGCAATTAATACCTAACTAAAAGGTTGTAGACCCTAATCCTTCCTAAAAAACCCTTAATTAAACTAACTGCACTCTACAAAACTAATTTGGAGAATTTTGGAGGGCAATTAGGGGATTTTGAGTAGTATGAAGAAGCTAAATAGGGTTTTTGAGAAATATTAATTTGAATTTTTTTATTTTACAAAAAAGAAATTAAATTTAGCATATTCACTTAGTCCAACTATAACTAATTAAGAAGGTAATTAGGTGCATATGCCCTTATCACACATGTCTAATTTTAATTGGACCTAAAAGAGCAATATCATTATTTAATAATAAAAAAAGATTATTTTATTAGTGGATGAACTATTCTTCCTTCCACATGGTTGCTCCATGATGGTTAAAATTGGGAAGAGATTCTCTTCCTTATATTAAATAACTCTAGTTCAATATTCACTATAATTCCTAATAGTGCAAAGTTTGGAAGGTTTTAAGACAAGGGAAACACCAAACAATAAAAGGGTCATCCACATTATCCTCTCTTTTCCTTTTTCTAATTTTTAAATAATAAAAGGATTCCCCTTCACATGGGTTGAATTCAAAAAGGCACCTTTTAATAATTTAATAATAAGCCCACCTTCTTGCTCATGAAGAAAAAAGAATTTGGGAAGAATTATAAAAAAGGGGGGAAAATATTACTGGGATGAAGAGGTAGGAAGAAATGAAGGAGGAGATTAGGGAAATCTAGACTGAGAGGATCATGAAGGAAGGAGGACTAGGAGGTAGAAGGAGGGATTCAGTTGTTGCATAGAGGAAATATTTGGAAATATGGTCGTAAATTCACAAGTTGGACCTTACTTGCTTTCTCTATGATGTTGTTTGATATTCCTATTATATGACTAAAATTAGGCTTGGGTGTATTAGTTTATTCAATTTAGTACCTAAAAAATTCTATTGAGGAATTATGCATTTGAGTACCTCCTATTGAGGAATTGAATGCATTTGTATTTCACTTGATCCTTTAGGTAGTTATATTAATATCATTTTTTTGCTACTTGGTTACAAATCAACCTTTATAATTGTTACTATTTTTGACCTTAATTAATGTTACTATCATCGACCTTGATTATTATTAATCAAAGCTATTTGACCTTATTTATTTTGAGGTACACTTTTCATAATATAGACCCCTTGTAAAAAACTATAATCATAGTTTAAATGACCTTTTTGTTAATATTTTCCATGACATTTTATTGGGTTTTGACTTGCAAGAGAATCGACCCTTGAGGCCTTGTTATTACCAATTAAATCATGTCAAACCTTATACATGAATTGGCTCTCGAGGTCTTGTTTTGATGATTAACTAGTATTAGACCTTATGCTTTCATAGAATACTAAAATATTTATAATTATTACCTTGAAAATACTTGTTGAAACCATTGTAATAGAATCTAGTTTTGATTTATGCAAAGAGATGAGGATTTGGTTTCTACGAGTTCTAGGTTAAAGGTTTTATTTAGTTTTAAGTAGGAAATACCCTATGACATTGGAAACACCCCGAGATGACCTTCATTAAATAGACTCATATCTATACTAAATTGATCCAGTCCTAGGTGCTCATTAATTGTTTTATTTTGATATAAACCTCCTGTGGATAAATTCAATATTTTCCCTGAGCAACAAATCCTCATGATCATCACTATAACATGCCTTAATATAAAGGCTTGATCCATCTATAGAATACCTATAAGATCCCTATTATCATCAATCTGATAGATGCCCCTGTACTACGAGTAGGTAGTAGTTTTAGTTTGTTAGGCCTTAGATCAGATGAAAATGGAGTTCAAGGGTTTGTAAGTCATATTTGAGAGCCCTCTCAAGGAGCTTAGTCCTCTATGATGGCCCTTGAAAACCTGAATTGCCATGGTGAATATTGATTTCCACTCAAGTAGAATCCATTGAAGGGCTTCCACGAGCATTGTCCCACATAGGACATGCTCGAGCCCATTGTGGTTGATAAAGAGAGCAAGGCTCCATAGATTTCTCAACCACCATGTGGTTAGGTTTGACCCCATGTGGTGTCTACTTGGTGCATGTCCTTGCTAGACAAAGGAGATTTAGCCTCTACCACTTGACATTGCATTGCTCTTTCGTTATCGTAGCGTTGATCTTTTTGAGTATGTATATTTTTTTAATCTAATCAAAAGAGAACCTTAGGCCTTCATGGCAAAATCTAATAATTTTTCATTTTGAATAAATAAAGAATATTTTTAAATTAGAAAAGAGCCTCAAAAAATAGAAAACCTACTTTAAAAAACGATATAGTAAAGAAGAATCTATATATCTATATGCCTTTTGGAGAAATAATATAGACCTAATTTGATTGAGGTCAAATCAAGGGAGAACCTCATCTCATTTTGGAAAATAAAGGATAATTATCTTGAGAAAAGAAATTATATCAACTTGGAGAAAATCCATAACAATTTTGGAAAGATAAAGATGCTTCCTAAAAGAAAATTTTTGGATGTAAATTGATTAATATTTGGGATTAAATTTTGGTAGGAAAATTTGATGGTAAACTAGATTACAAATTAGTAGTAAAGTAGGATAAATTGGTAGAAAATGTCATTGTAAACCCTTTTATCAATCCTATGAAAATAATGAGTAAAGTAGGTCTACATATAATGGAAATTTAGGAACACTCTTTCATAGAAATGGGTGTAGCCAAGGTAATAAGGAGTGTGGGACTTATTCCTTGAGGAAATTATGGGGTTTCCTCATTATGGGATGATCATATGATTAATGATCCTATGGGTGGGTGAAATTAGTATGATCTTGAATTTATAAGAATAGTTTAAATGATCTATTCCGAAGAGGATTTTAGGGAACTTATCAATTCTATGTGATTCTAGGATGAAGTTTAAGGAGAGAATGAATAGAATTATATTACTGGTTCAAAAGTATGTGTATAAATTACATGGAGGAATTATTGACACATTTGGAATAAGCTTATCAATATTGATATATATTACTATAAGAATGGATTAAAGATCTAATCTTGAGGAATATTTTTCCTTTCTATATACTTTACACATATAATGTAGATATAAACATGATTACCTAATGAATTCCTCTAATATAGTTAGGAAAATTCACCTTAATGAAGTTTGAGTGGTTATCAACCGTGGAGAATGAATGTGGAATTCATTCTTGAGGGAATGATGGGGTTTCCTCTTTGATAATTGATGATATTTCTCCTTAATATGAATCGATGATCATTTCATAAATATGTGGGTATAAGAATTTGTGAGATTATTATGTATTGTATTGATGGTTTACAGAAAGAAAATGTGGAATTTTATTATTTGCATCATGATTTGAAAAAGGAACAATTTGATTCCTTTAATTGTATAACTAATTCAGATAAAGGATCCATGGGATGCCTTTATGTACTTGTAATTATGACAATTTTTATTTATGAAATGAGAGGAGAAACATATTTTGGAAGCTGGGTTTATACCTCGTGAGGATTCCCAGGATATATGTTGTGTATCTATATTTTGTGGTTTGTAATTGATGTTTTATATGAATGTTACTTTTACATTTCAATATGATGTTAATTAGATATTATTTTGGATGTTGTATTTAAATTACCATGTGATAATATTTAAACATTATTTACCTTCCAAAGAGATGATGTTTTAATAAACAATAGATATGTGTTCTCAAATATTTTTGATGCAATGGTTTATATTATTTGTTTTAATAAGGATGCATAGTCTTTCATTAAGGTGGAAGTGTGAATTGAATATATTGTGTTGATTATTTTACAAACACTTGTGGATGCTTTAACCTAAAAATACTATAGTAATGAACTTTAAAATGGTAAATCAGTTTAGTACATTCTATATTGAAGCTAGGGATTGCAACCCATGTTTGAGTTGGAATTCAAAAAAAGTTCTTACGTTTTAAGGTTTAGCTTGAATGTATATATGGAATAGAGGCCCACATGTTAATTTAAAGTACTGCATGTTGATGTAACTTATATAATGAAGGGGAACATCTTAGAATAGGAATGTGTTCTATAGATAACAAAACCCAATAAATATTATGAATGAGAGGGGAAGATAATTATGCTTAAGATGGTTATTCCAAGGCCTATGTAAGTTTATCATGTGGAGTGATAATTATCTTAGTTACCTCATCATGGAGATGAGGGTAACTAAGTATTTAATATTAGATGATCCACCATGGAGGTGCGATATCTAATCTTCAAGGCATTCGCTTATATACTAGTCTTCATGGATAGTATGGAGAAGGGTGATTCCCCTATGTGTGGGATAAAATCCTAATGCTATGGTAGAGACCATTTGAGCATTCTCATACCATGGTGGTGGTATGAGGGTTTTGTAGAAGTTGATCACTTCTCCTTCTAAAAAAATCTTAATATCTCTTGATTATGCCTTGGTAACTTACATTTTATTTGGAATATCTTCATCTTAGATAATGATTATGTCCCTAACTCATTGAAAGATAACTAAATAAATAAATAAAAAATCTAGACGGTTGAATAGTAACAAGTTGTTACAATAAATATCGTAGACAAGCTTATATAGAGGAAATAATAAACATTTTTTTTGCTATATAATACATGAGTGCAAATAACCTATGAGGGATATCATAGTGGTAATCCCTTGGGTTTTCATGTAGGGGACCCAAGTTCAAACCCTAGTATGAGTGGATCGAGAACCCTCATAAAAAGTTGTGTAAACCTTATGGTAGATCAGTTGATAGAGAATGTAGCACTACATCATATACTAAATCCTAGATCAAAATATTGTGTATGTGAAAAGACATATTGTGTATCTCTTCTATTTGAATACCATAACATAAATCCTTTTTTACCAAAAAATAATATATGATTGCAAATAAGTACCCAATCTCTTAAAATATTTTATTTCAAGTAGGATCATATCATAAACCCTTTCTCTTGATATGTTTACTTAGTAATGGTCATTCAAATCCTTTTTATTTTTAGTATATGTGGCTTTAAGACCATGAATTATTTCCAAATGATTAAGTTGTGGTGGGGTGTAACATGGTTTGAATGATTATGTATATATATGTTTATTCAAAATATGAAATATCTAATGTGCAAATGAAAATTTGGAATGTTCATTTTTTTGGTAACATAGCTAAAGTAAAACAAAAAATTAAACCCAAGCCCAACAATTTATAAGAAATAGTAGAAATAAATAGAATGGACCAAGATTTTTTTGTGTAAGAAAAACATGTTTGTAGTTATTGTAATATACTACAAAATATAGACTCATGTTGGGCTTGAGAAATGACTTAAGGAAGGAGATAGAAATACCAAATTTATTCATAATGCACCCATAGTAGATTCATATTTTCACTTAATAAAAAATATTTCAATTCTATAAAATAGAAGATTGGGGAAGAAAAATATAATAGGAATGAAGTAATTCATTATTTAAAACATATTCTATCAAAAGTTGCAAATGATAATGAGATTGAGAATAAAGTTTTATAATATATTACATCAATTATTACACAATGGTAAAACAAAAATTTTGATGAGGAAAATATTTATGAAGGTGTTGTTGGGGGTAATTGTATCTTTCCATCATTATAAGGCACTTGGCCCTAATGGATTTATTGTAATTTTGTTTCAAAATTTTTAGAAATTTTTAAGATTAATATCTTGGCTATGGTTGATGAAGATAGGAAATAAAAGGTTATAATAAGTGAGATGAATTTCATATTTATTGCATTGATTCCTAATAGAGGCAAGACATGATATTTTGATAATTTTTATCCAAGAAGCCTTTTTAATATGATTTATAAGATAACTTAAAATAATTATGGAAAATAGATGGAAAAACATTCTAGATTGTGTTATCTTGTAGGAGCAATTTGGTTTAACTCATGGTAAACAAATACTTGATAGTATAGTAATTGCACAAGATCCCATAGATTCTCTTTGAAAAATAATCTATGCTTACAAAATTAGATATACATATTTGTTTTGATAGGATGGACAAAGGAGTTTTGAAAGGACCTCCAAACCCTCTACAAAGGACAGGAAGGTGACAAAAAGCATAAACACCCAAAAACTTACAAATGAAGGGAAATAACCAATCCGGGAACTAGAGAACCCAAAAAAAATAGAACTAACTACCCAACATCCTAAGAAAAACAAAGGCCCATGCAGGGGTAAATTCAACAACAAACAGGCTCATAGGCCAACAAACACAAAATAAACCTAAACTAAAGAACACATAGGAGCAAGAGGCAAGATACCTAGAATCTATGATGAACTAATTAGAAATTGGAGTCGTTGGGTCTCACACAATTATCTTCCTTAAACTCATTCACTTCCAAAGCTTGCCAACCCATGAGAGCCAAAATATCCTCAGTACATGAGATCATAGCCTGCATGGAGTCAATCAAGGATCTCTAAAGCTTCATCATCATAACTTTAAGAGATTTTGTATTCAAAGTCCCAACATGGATTTAAGAGTTTCAAGCCTTTCTATTACTACCCACTTCAAGAGTAAGTTATGGCTTCTTGGGAGGTGGCAAGTACTCCTCAGAGTCCGAATCATCAATATGCATTGGAGCTTTCTTATTATTTTCCAACTTAGTAACCAATATTTTAGACCTTCTCATTCTTTCCTCACTACCTCCTGACATTTTAGGAGGAGAATCAACCCTCCCACCGTAGGATCCACCATGGGAGTAGTATTAATATCACCTTGACTACAGGTATTAGACTCTCCTAAATTAGAAGATATCAGGTAGTCAATGATTGGAGCAGGAGCCCTGTTAAGGGTTTTTGGGTTGCTATCACTGTCTAGGCATCTAGATTTGACCACAAAGTCAAAGAGCAATTTTTATAGGCCTTGGTGAATTGGGTTAAGAGCCACAAATTTTTCACCTTATTGATTATCTTGGACAGAGATTGAAACAAAAAATATAGTATATTCATTGTCCTCTTGTGATGAAGGTGGTTTAGGAACATAAACTGGTAACTTCATAGAATTTTTTGATTCTTATCAAGGGTAAAGTACTACATGATAATCAATACCACGCAATCCCATGAAGCTCTCAATGAATTCTACTTGAAGTTATTTTGAATTTTTACTAATTCCTCATCTTCTCCCAGAAAAATCTGAGCCTCCTTTTCCAGGGAGTGTTTCTCTCAGTTGTGCACCAAACCATCCACTGCCAATCCGATCACTTCAGATATTAGAGTAATATTAATTTCAAAATCCATGTTTCTAGCCTTGACTATCCCATGTCTCTAAGAATACACCATGTATTTGGCCGTCTCCCTATGGTGACCAAAACATTTCAAAATAAATTGGAGATTGTTCCCCTTATTTAATATTATCCTAACACACCCATGTGATGTAGGTTAGTTGGAGAGGATAGGGAAATTATCCAAGGGAGGTCCCTGGTTTGAATCTCCATCCTTCCAAATGCACATTGGGTACCCAAAATCCAATTGATTATGTTGGTGCGGTCAGGGTCGAGTGTGACTCTTGGGTGATTTTGATGGTGTAGAACCCCTTGGTCATGGTTTCTTAGACCAAGGTGGCCTTGCAAGGTATTTTTCACTAAATTCAAAATAATATCCTCCTAACATCCTCATTAACAATAAGGGAGTGTAGCTCCAATATCAAAGAGACCATTCTAACAACAACTCAAAAATTACACAAAGAAACCCACTTAACTATAAAACTCCCTCTGTCACTTGAGGAGACGCCATGAACCATGAGGATGTTAAGAAAAATATAAATAACCTTGTAGATAATAATAGGAAAAGCTGACCTACCAACCACTCATATTGGAGACTCGTGAATCACCATGACCAACAAGGGAATCAAGATTTTTGAGGCACTAATCCAAAGGAAATTGTAGGGACCAGTAAGATGACTAAGGATATCAATACATCTGCCACCTTTGCATAAGCTCATATAGTGAGACTCACACCAAAGAAAAACCACCTCAATTGATTTACTGATAAGCTTTGGAAAGATACTAAATTGGAAGCCAATGGTACTAGAGCACAATTATATTAAATTGAGCCAATGGGTTATGATACCCATGATAAGCCACAATATGATATTGCACATGATATTTTTCCTCCCAAATAAAATAAAAATTAAAATCACTTTCCTCTTCCAGCTCAACTTCTGGGTGTCTGATGAGGGGACAAGCCAAATATTTGGGCCAATGAAGTTATGCCAAAAAAATAAGGAATCCACCTATCCCTCCACCTTGAGAAAACCTTATGATAAGGAGCACCATGCCAAACCTACTCTGATATCTTTTTCCAAAGTCTCATTAGGACCTAGATCATGTTATATCTATTATCACAAGTACAATCCTCCCTCCACAATTTAAGAGGCCTTATGGCAGAACCCCTTCCTAGGAAATTATGGCTAGTAATTAAGATGAAGGAATAATCCATTGAGCACAAAATGCTATTGGGGAGGTTATTAAAAAATATGTTAGATTACCATCTTGAACTCTTCCAACTTCACCTTGAAAAGAGCTTATTTGGCAACCAAAATTGCCATCCAGGATGTTGAACTTCCTCTTGCCACTTGTGCATCTACATTTTGCAATAATTATTGGTGCTAGAATTTGGTGGATCAAAAATTCAAATTTTGGTGGATCAAAGAAAACAAATTACTGACTACTAGTTTCCAAAAGAAGAATGCCCAGAGGTGGATCTTGTTAAATTTTGGAAGGGGCCTACCTTTATCTGAACTCATTATCCAGGGAACTTAGAACCATTGGAAAATTATCTTGCCAAATAAATAAATATTTTTTGGGATAGACCCTAGTTATCCAAAAGATCTGTCACTTTATTTCCTTCTTTGAAGAGATGTTTGAACTGCACGACTTCCAAATTTTAGGTTATTATTTGGACTTCCAATAAAATAATTGAGATAGTCTAGGATGAATTCTAGATTCCTTTGATCATATTTATAATGTTGAGTGAATCCCCCTCTATGATTAATCTCCTACATTCCATAGATTCTAATTGAGAGACTCCTTGAAATAGGGTCCTTACTTTCACAAAATGGTTGGTCTAATGGCCCAAATTTTTTGCAAATGCTAGAATAATCTCCCCATTCGAGTTCCTAAATAACCCCCTACCCTGGTAGGCCCAATGTTATCTTTTTATGCTCCATCAAATTTCAACTTTAGCTAGCTAGGTGGGGGAGGCTCCCATATGGTTTTGGATCTATCCAGAGTAACTTGGTCAATCACGACCTATTTTTAGGTTGTGAAACCTAGGTATATTTCCAAACCAATCTCGTTTTCAATAGTTATTCTATCCAAATTGAGAGGGTTACATTTTACACTGTTTCCATGATGGTTTGCAAGGACATTAATCCCACCAGGTGAGATATTTTTAAAGACCCTGATATTTCTTTCCTTCTATACTCACCACCACAAATGAGGTAAGCCAAATATCCAAAAGCAAAGAAGAGGAGAAGAAAATGGAGAGGACCACTACTCTACCAGATCATTCAAATTATTTGAAAAAATCCAAGAAACACCAAGATCCTTGTAGAAAAAACAAAGAACTTCTTGAGTGAAGGGGTAAAGGGACGACAGGTGAATCAGGGTTTCTTCCACATATCCACATAAAAAATATCTATTAGGAATAGACATTTCCATATTCTAGAGATTGTCAAGGGTGATAAATTTTCCTTGGATAGCTAACCAGAAGAAGGCATTAAAATTGAGAGTGAGCCCCTTTAACCAAATATTGCTCATTGAGAACTAGGGATCGATAGAAGAATCAAGGCAACGTTAGGTTGACTTAACTAAGAATAAATCATCCTTCACTGGTCCCAATATTAGTCTATCTAGGTAGCATATACTTGGGGTGAGGTGTCATCTAATAATATATGATAGGGATTTAAAAGTTTATTTCTCTATCTATGACAACCCTAGAAAATCAAAGGATTTCCAATAGAGACGGTCATTAACTTTTTCAATAAAGTTACAAACTTTGGGGCCAAGAAACTAGTCAGTGATTGGTTTTAGAAAAATTAGGCTTGGAAAGGATTCCAATGAGGATTCAACAACCCACGGGTCCCTCTAGAAGTCTATATATTGACCATCATCCAATTTCCATCTACTTCCCTTCTGGGTATCCAATTGGTTTTTGACTAAACTAGACTAAAAAGTAGAACCCTGACAAGGGATTGGATCATTTAGAAACTGGTAATCATTTCATAAATATTTGGCTTTTAAGATCTTCACCAATTAACGTTATCATATTAGACCAAACTCCATGCTTGTTTGGCAATCAATGCCCTATTCATAACTTTTAATATTTTAAGGCCTAAACCCCCTTCGTATTTTCTACTGCAAACTTGATCCCAGACTAGTAAATGAAATCTTTTCTTATCATTTACTTCGAACCAATTTATTTACAAAATTAGATATCAATATAACATATGATAGTATTTATGGGAGTTCTTCACATTATATTAAAAAAAAAAAATTATGGTCAATGTTACCATGAATAGATTAGATGTTATTATATAGGACTCCAAAATATTTTGTTTTGATCAATGGATTCTTGTTGGACACTTTGAATTATCCTTCTTACTCCACCAAGGTGACCCACCATCTACTTATATTTTTATTATTCTTGTTAATGCATTGGGAATAAATTTTTCAAATGAAATATTGGAAGAAAAAATAAAAATGCATTTATATTGCAAAAGAATGGCCCCTTTAATCAAATGTTAGGAGCTCAACTAGTAAAATACACAAATTTTAAGGTATAGAATAGGATCAAATTGTATCAAGCATATATGTATAATTGGAAAAATATTATTGTAATATGATATGGTACCTAGGAATAGGTATCAGGAGATGTGATGGTATACTGTATAAGGGTATTATGGATAGTTGGCATGGGCCACATATAACCCAAAGTTGATTATATTATTGTATTATATTATTATAATGAATGGGATGAGGGTTTAGTATTTGATTCTCTAAAGTAGAATTAAGAGATAGGTATATAAAAAAGGGGCATTGTCGTTACATGTAATCATCTTTAACCATGAAGTGGCTTATAAGACTTTGTCCTCTCTAAGATGAAATCTTATCTTGTGAGGTCTTTTTGGAGTCATTCCTTCCATAAATGTACTATTGTGTTGCCCTACCCTAAGGGTATAATCTATCTTCATATCATTGTGTGGATTGTTATTGTGGATGAATGATTTTAAATTTCTACATAGTGGTGAATAATTTATGTTTATGAGAATAAATTTACACAAAAAGTGGTATCAAAGCAATGATCCTAGTGAAGTGGGATTATTTGGTGGATTGCATAATTTTGACAATTTTTTAGAAAACATTATATCTTTTGGAAACCATATCTTTTTGTAAATCTATATGATTTAGGAGATTCTTATGCCATTTTGTTCTAAATTTTAAGAGCTTCAAATTGAGTGGTCATATGAAGCAATATAAGCATTATTTATGGAGATACAACTCTATGAAGTTAGTCATCTAGAACAAAGGTAATGACAAATTTTCAAATTGCATATTTTCCAACAAACAAAATTTGAGATATCTGTCAATTGGGTAAGAAAATTAACTATTGTTTTTTAGGCCTAATTGTTAATGTAGAATTTTATCTTCAAAATATATTAGGAGATATATATTTTTGTAAAACCCTAGTTTGCATTATTATTTTTGTGGAAGTGATCTCAAGGCAAAAATTCTCTAGAGTAGATGATGTTGATGTTAGAAAATGGTGGACATATTTTTAAAATTCCTTAATCAAAATTCTACTTTAGTACATTTTTAGAAAACAAAGCAAGAATATGGTGGTTAAGTTTTATGACTAAAATAAATAATAACTACACTTCGGGAGAATTGGAGCATGTATTTTTAAGTTATTGTGACCCATATAAAAATATGGCTAGTTTGAAGAATACACTCAAAGGCTATGCAAAAGAAATATACATTCTTTAGAAAGAACAAAAGGAATTAAAATGAGAACTAGTGAATTTCAAAGAAGTGGTAGAAGGGAAAAAATATGTCATTGTGACGACTGAGGGAACCACACCTTTGGTAGCATATAACCTATAAAGTGGACAAAAGGAGTTGTTTGGATTTAAAAAATCTATTTTTAGGTTCATGGTTGTATTAAAAAATAAAATGTTATTATTTCCATTAAACATAATAATAAATATAATTTTATTAATATTGCCTTGGCTAAGAGGTTACGGGTTCAAGTAAAAACATTAAGGACATAGAAATTGAGAGTGATAATATTTTGATTTTTAAATATTTGAAGATCACCATGGATAAGTTTGCAATGACAAGATGGGGGTAATTGGTTTTAATAACAAGGTGGACAACAATACCTAACGACAAGTTTTAGATAGTTATAGCAATTTTCAAATGATAGTTTCTCTAGATAGTGATGTCACCAGTCATGATGATGCCCAACCAGTCGACCAACTCCTCGATAATGATGACCAACTTTCAATGTCCAAATTTTGATGATAGGATATTTCTCCTCTTAGATGATGATTGACTTTATCAATGTTGGTAATAATCTTAACGACATCTTCTAGATATATGTCACCTCTTTCCTTCATATTTGGCAACTTTTCTAAGACAACGTTTTCTTGTCAATAGACTTTTAAACAACCATTTCTATCAACAATCTCCCAGACAGTGATGCAAGCTTTTGATGGTGGAATATGTGAGTTTAGATGATAATTTATCCATGATGGTAAGGTTTATGGATAGAGTATTTGCATTTGATGACTCCACTCCACTTCATATTAGGAAACAAATGTGATGGTAATGATATAACTATTATACGTTGATGGTGCACATCCAATGGGAACCTTCTTGTGGTAAACTCTCATTCAAACCCCTACACTAATTAACCATGTCAATTGATAATATCCTTGGGGCTCACTAACATGCATGTACACACAAAATAATACATATATCTAATATTTCTAAGTCACAAGAATACACACAAGCTCCAAAATATGTGATGGAACAAGAAGAAAATTACAATTACATTAATAATGTGCTTCATAGCTATTTTGAGTTACAAATCTAATAGTTTTCTTGAACTCCTACTCTTCTTAGAAAACTCTACTAATTTTCTTTGCCATCCCTTTTCTTTCACAAATACTTTCCAATTTATAAATGTGGGAAGTCAGCTACTTTTCAACTTCCACCAAATGGTTCAAATTATAGATGGTTGGCCTTCCAATTCTAACACTCTAGCTATTTACACATAGATGATCATATATCATATTCACTAGGTAACAAAAAATGTTTCATGAACATTACAAAGATCCTCAATGGACACTCCATATTTGGTAATCTCAGAAGCTTTCATCCATATTGCTATGTCAATCCCGGTTCTTCCATTTAACTAGATACTCTAAATATGTCTTACCTCTTGTATCTCTCACCACTCTAGAATCTATGATCGCTTCTATTTCATCGTATTCCTTATCTAGTAGTTGCACTATCCCCTTCTTGGATTAAATATCAACTGTAGGATCTCCATCATCATTTCTAGGTTGATCATAGTATGGATACAATTTGAACACATTATAAACCAATGAAATGTTGATGCCCTCTAGAAGCTCAATTTCATATGCATTGGCAACAAACTTGTTCAAGACCGTACAAGGTCCAATCGTTTTCTAGTTGATCTTGTTATAAGTACCTTTAGGAAATATTTCCTCCTAGAAATGTGCCAAAACCAAATCTCCAACATGGAAATCCTGTGTTCAATGCTTAAGGTCAATACGTTTCTCGCATTTCATGACATTCTTTTCCAAATCAGCCTCCACTTCATGATGTAAATCATGCATATACTTAGAAAAATCCTTTACCAATGAACTAGTATTTTACAATTCGATTGTGCGCTACAACTCATATAATCCTTGAGGATGAGTTTCATACACAATTTGGAATGGAATTTTGGTTGTACTTCTTTTTACTGAATTGTTATATATAAATTTTGCTTGTGCCAACACAATATCTCACAACTTTGGCTTCTTGCCAACTAGGCCTTGTAGCAAATTTCCAAGGCTCATGTTTACTACTTTGGTTTATCCATCATTTTGTAGGTGATAAGTTGAATCAAAGATCAATTTAGTACCCATATATTTCCACAAGGTACACCAAAATTGACCAAACTTTGCATCACTATCTAACATAATGCTCTTTGGCAAATCATGCAATCTTACAACTTCTTAAAAGAATAGATCTAAAATATGGGTAACATTGTTTATTTTCATGCAAGGTATGAAATATGCCATCTTTGAGAATATGTCAACAAAAACAAAAAAAGAATCATTACCCTTTTGTGGACTCAACAACCCAATAACGTAATCCATGCTCACATCCTACCATGGTCTCTCTGGTATTGGTAATGGTTAATACAACCTGATATTTTGACTCCTCCCCTATGCATATTGACAAACTTGAAAATACTGCACAAACCTTCCGATACCTAGCCAATAGTAACTTGTATAAAGTTATGCCATTATTTTTTCTACTCCAAAATGTCCAACTAGTCCTCTACTATGTTTCTCTCTTTTTACTTTCTCCCTTGTTGAACTCTATGGTATGCACAATTGTTATCCCTTGAACAATAATCCCTCTTCGATGAAGTAATCCAACCATGGCATCTTGTCCCCTATAGTAGGATTACAGCATGTTTTCCAAGCTTCCTTGAAGTCTACATCATCAACATAAAGCTCCTTCATAGCATCAAAACCTATGACTTCAATTTACATCATGTTCAACAATAGATTTCTTCTACTAAAGGTATCAACTACTTGATTTAAATGACCATTTATGTGCTTCAAGACAAATGAATATCCCTACAAAAATTCCACCCACTTCATATGCCTTTGATTCAACTTACTTTGGTTGTTGATAAACTATAAAGCATGATTATATGTGAACAAGACAAACTCTTTTGGTAGCAAATAATATCTCCATTTCTTTAGGGATTGAATAATGGCATAAAAATCTTGTTGTAGACTAAATATTTCCTCTTTTCCTCATTTAGCTTCTCACTAAAATAGGCAATGGGCTTGCCCTCTTGGCTCAAGACTCCTCCTATCACCTTCCCACTTGCATCACAATCCATCTGAAAGACTTTGTTGAAATCCAACAAAGCTAGAATGGGTTGTTCCATTATCTTCTCCTTCAAGATTCAAAAACTTCTTTTTGCTATAGTCATCCACTTAAACTCATGCTTTCCTCCTTTCATCATTTCTATGATTGGATCACAAATTCCATTAAATATTCTAATAAAATTCCTATAAAAACTTGCTAGACCATGGAAACTCCTAGCCTCAAACATACTTCTAGGTGACAGCCAATTTACAATGGCCTTGACCTTCTTAGGGTCCATCTATAACCCTTCTTGGGAAATCACAAAACCCAAGTATATTAATTCTTCCTTCATAAAACTACATTTCTTCAAGTTATATATACTTTTTTTCCTTTGTCTTTGTAAGACCAATATCGGATGTGCAAAATGATCTTACTTTCTCTTAGTAAATATTAAATTGTCATCCAAATAGACAACCATAAAATTTTGCAAGAAATGGCTTCAACACTTTGTTCATCAAACGTATAATGGTACTAGATGCATTTGTTAATCCAAATGGCATAACCAACCATTCATACAATTTATCATTTATCTTGAACATGATATTCCCCTCATCTCCTTCTCTAATCTAGATTTTATGATAACCACTCTTCAAATCTATCTTCATGAAGTACTTTGCTTCACTTAAGCAATCCATCAAATTGTCCATGTAAGGCAATAGAAATCTATACTTTATGGTTATCTTATTAATAGCCCTTGAATCTATGCACATGCAACATTCTCCATCCTTATTTGGTGCAAGCATGATTGGTACTACACATGGGATCAAGCTTTTCTAGATCAACCTCTTGTACAAAATCTCTTGAATTTATCTTTTATTTCTTCATTCTCCATTGGAATCAATTTATATGCTTCCTTATTGGGTAAAATTGATCCAAGAATGAAATCTATGTGATGGCTAATACTCCTTATCAATGATAATTCATTTGAGAATTCTTCTAATAAAATTTTTGCATACTCCTATAACAAGTTCTTTACCTCCCTTGAAATCTCCTCCTTGTCTTCCAATTCCCCCTTTGTGGGTTTGGCAATCAAGGCAAAACTTACCTTCTTATTCATCACCTCCAAAAATTATTTTCTTGAAATCAAACATATTTTAGAACCATTGTCATCCTTGTACTTCAATGGACTTAGTATATGCTTCTTATCATCCTTCACAATGGTGTAGGTGTTTTCCCTACCATCATATACTACCCTCATATAAAGTTTCCAAGGTCTTCCCAACAACATATGGGAAGCGTTCATAGGCATAATATCATGTAAGACATCATCCTTGTAAAATCCAATTTGAAAATTCACCTTGCATTATTTTCTTACTAAGATTTGGTGTCCATTTTATGGCCAAAAAGTTTTGTATGGATTGGGGTGTTCTATCATATTCAAAAAGAATTCTCTACCATCTTGGTAGATACTAAATTATCTGTACTCCCACTATCTACAATGACCTTGCCACATTTGCCTCCAATTTTGCATATTATTCTAAAAATATTTCTCCTTTGAATAGGTTCACATTACCTCTTATCTAGATTCAAAAATATTCTTTTCATTATGAAATATTATCCTTGCTTAGAATATTATAAATTATTCAAGGAATCAACACTTCTTCTGCTTGCACAATATGCTTCCTGACCTCCTTTCCTTATTGCTACTCTATTGTGTATTTGCACATTTAAGTTATCAATGACCATCTTCTTTGCATCTATAACATATTTCAAAGAATCCTCTACCCCTTCCCCTACCAAAATCATATCTTCCTTATGAGTAATCTTCACCTACTCTAGTGTTCTGGATGAAACCACTATGAGAAGTACTAGCATCTCCTTCTATTTTTCTCTTTCACTACTTGTTTGTCCTCGTCCTCATGAGAACTATCCTATTTATCTCTGATTATTTTTTTTCCTCCATGACAACTTCTTCTCTACCTTTATGGCATATTGGTAGGCTTCTTCTACCATCCTAATCCTTATCATATCAACTTCATACTATATGGACAATCACAATCTATTAATGTACTTTGACACTTTCTCTTCAATATATTTTGCATGATCGACCCAAATGGTGAGCCTACAAAATTCCTCTGTGTAATCCTTCACATTCACATCCTTTTATCTTAGGTTCTATAATTTCTTTAATAGACCCAATTGGTAGTCCAACAACAAGAATTTGGTCTTCATCTTGGTGACCATTTTCTCCCATGTTTTGATCCTTTCTTTTATTTTCTTTCTATTTCAATTTTAACATGGTCCCACCATAAGAACACATGCTATTTCAAATTTGTGTAGGCAAATTTTACCCTTTTGAGTTCTTCTATCAGTTCAAAATCAAAAAAAATCTCTATTTTATGATGAGGTTTCTATTTTTGGCTTCTAACCCATGTTGTAAATTATCTAAATCAATCGATCTTCTAGATCTTTCCCTTGCTCTTCATCTCAAGTTTATGTGTGAACAAACTCCTCTTCTTCATTGTTACTAATATCCTCAAGATAAATGCATCTCCTTTGGGTGGTTTTGATCACATCATATTGGGAAGTAATTTCCATTAGCATCTCAATTATATCTATAGGTTGGAGTATTCATGGTATCTCTCCTCCACATTGTGTCATCATTTCTTTGAATTGTATCAATCCCCAACAATATTCTAGATTTGATACCAAAATGATGTAGCGACAAGATGAGAGTGATTGATTTCAATAGCAAGGTGGAAAATAATACTTCTAATGATGAGTTTTAGATGGTCATAACCTTTTTTGGATGGTGGTTTCTTTAGATACTAATGGCATAAGTCATGACAATACCCAACCAATCGATCAACTCCTCGGTAATGATGTAAAATTTCAATATCTAGATCTTAACAATAGCATATTTCTCCTCTCAAAAGGTGACTTACTTCATCAATATCGGTAGTAATCTTGAAGAAAATCTCTTCCAACTAGACATCATCTCTTACCTTCATTTTTTATGGCTCCCTCAAGACAATGTTATTCTTGTTAGTAGACTTCTAAATTACTAGTTCTATTAGCAATCTCTTGGATGATGATTCAAGCTTTTGATAGTGGAAAATGTGAATATAGACAATAATTTCTCTATGAAAGCATGGTTTCTGGATAGAGTCTTTGTATTCAATGAAACCACTCCACTTCTTATCAAGTAGCAAATATGATGGCAGTGCTTTAACTATTAGTGGCATACCTCCAATGGTAACCTCTTGGTGGTAAAATCTTAGTCGGACCTCTATGTTCATCAATCATGTCAATTGGTAGTAGCCTTTGCACCCACTAACCTACAATTACACAGAATAATATATAAAACTAATATTTATAAGTCACAACAACACACACAAGCTCTAAAATATGTTAATGGAACATGAAGAGAATTGTAATTGCATTAACAACGTGCTTCATAGTTGTTATGGTTTACAAATCTAAAATTTTGCTTGAGTTCTTGCTCTTCTCAAAAAACTCTACTAATTTTATTTGTCGTCCCTTTTCTCTCACAAATCCTTTCCAATTTATAAATACAAGAAATCAACTACTTTTCAACTTCCACCAAATGGTTAAAATTATGGATGATTGGCCTTCCTATTCTAATGCTCCATATATTTACATGTGGAAGCTCTTCTATTAGATAAATATATTTTACATTCAAATTTTTTTGTTATTGATATGGATGATATGGATATTATTTTGGGTTATCCTTGGTTGGATTTTTTGGGTATTGTTAACATTAATGTGCAAAGGAAGTTCATGAAGTTATGGTATAAGAAAAAGAAGATAACACTACAAGAAATGACTTAGATTAATTAGAAAGGATCCAAGAAGCAAGAAGAAATTATTGGAGGGGAACAAGTTAAAGAACCAACAAACAAATTAAAAATTGAATCTACAGTACCAATAACAACCGATAGAAGAAGCAATAGAAAAGTCCAAGGAAGCTTTGTTAGAAACACCTAAGGATGCAACAAAAGAATGACACAATTTAGATGAGCATGAGTAAGAGCTTAAAATAAAGAAACAAAAGTAAATAAATAAAAGGAAATAGAACATCAGGTTAAGGTTGTAGCATATTTTCATTGACACTACCATGAGCAATAACAATCTTGGAGGTACGGCTTAGGGAATTAATATTATTAGGTATCTACATAAAGTCAAAATAATATTAATTTTAGCAGTGTTTGGTAGAAAAAATATAGTGATTATTGATTTTAAAGTGGTGTAGTAGTAACAAGGAACAATAGGACCAATAATTTGAAATACCAAAGTAGAGTAGTAGAAGCATGGATCCAATAGATCAATGCTCTTTATTCAAGTTGCACAATGATAGATTGACATCATAAAATACCATCACCAATCAAAATTTTACTTGGATGTATGGATGATTAAAATTTGTACTAGTTGTTAGCATGGCTTAGAAGACCATATGATTTAGTTTCCTCTCATGTTTCAAGGAAAAAACATTTGTAAGGAGGGTGGAATGCTATGGTACGTAGGAATAAGTATAGGGGAATATGCTATTATATTGTATAAGGGTATTATGGATAGTTGGTATGGGCCACACATAACCCAAGGTTGATTATATTATTATATTATATTATAATAATGAGTAAGATGAGGGGCTAGTAGTCGGCTTCCCAAAGTAGAATTAAAATATAGGTATATAAAGAAGGGATATTATCATTGTAATCATCATTCATGTGATGTACTACTTGTAATTGTCTTTGTCAATGAAGTGGCTTATTAAACTTTTCCCTCTCTAAATGGTGCATCTTCGGAGAACTTGTGGATTCATTCCTTAAGTAGTATTATTGGTGTCACCCTACACTAAGGATATTATTATCTCCATATCATATGTGGATTGTTAATGTGGATGATTATTTATGGACGAATGATTTGATATTTTTGCATATTGGTGAATGATTTATGTTTGTGAGAATAAAGTTGCATAACATAATATTTCGATAATGTAGTCATGATGTAATACAAGTGGGACCCATTTCATTCCTATATAATCAATTAAAAACAAATGGTCCCTTCAAATCTCATCTCTAATTTGTTGATAACATTTTTCTTTTCGGGCATCCGTTAGTCAACATCCAATGAAGTTTAAATCAATATTGTCATGATATGAGAATATTTCTAGATTGTTGGCTTATAACAAGATTCAAAATATTTTTAAATTAAGACTACCCTAAATTTAGGATAGATTATTGTAAATATTTTAGGATATAATTTTTGAAAAATACCATCAATGAAAATATGTATGCTTTTATCTAAAAAAGAATAAAAAAAGGATATATGGGAGTTAATAATGGATAGAATAAGCCCCCAAGGGCTAGGTGGATTGGTAGTTGTCTATTGGGCCAAGCACTTAACAAGAAGAGACCTAGGTTCAAACATTTGAGGTATGCTTGTTGCAAAGGTAGTAGTCTGTTTTGAATTCTTTGAGTGTGCGCCAGACCGACAATGATGGTATGAATCCCAAGCAATTGGTGGTCCACATCACATTGGATCAGTAATAATCAGGTGGTATAAGCTTGTTTGGAGCAATCCCTATGATTTGAATCCTACACTTGGTAGTGACTAAAAAAAGTGTGGATGTAACCAAATCCCCTATGTATCCAAAAAAAAAAAATGGATAAAATAAGATCTTATTTGGAAGGTGGGAAAGGTAAGTTCCTAACCATAGATGAAAGGATACAACTCCTAAATACTACAATGTAATCTCTCTATTTATATATGATATTATTTTGAATATTGATAGTAGGTATAACACCTAATTCGATAAACTTTAAAATTAATTCTTGGAAAAGGATAGAAGAAAAAAATCAAGTTTCTACTTTATAAGTGGGATAACATTTGCAAATAAAATAATATTAGAGATACAGAAGGGAAGAGTTGGGAAAATATGTTGCTATAAAACATATAGATTTTATTGATTCAATAAAAAACTCAAGATACAAACCCTAAGTAAATGTTTCGCAACATGAAACTTTATATGAAAGACTTTATAATTAATAGAGAAACATATTATATGATCATCCAATTAAGGAATTCTATAATTTTTTGGTATGATGCTTGGTTTAAGCCTTATCCACTTATATCTAGTCCAAAATAGAAACCCTTATAATCATGAATCATATTATTATGTCTTTTATATAATATTTATGAACATGTCCATTATAAAAAGTTGTGTATAAAAAAAATATATAATTTTTTGTTTATAAAATTTAATTTAACATAAATAATATAAAAATATATATGATAAAAGAAAGACATTCATAAATTAAATTCATCAATAATTTTTTTTTTCTTTTTTAAGCGAAAAACTCCTTGTGGGACTGCTAATGTTTCGCAACATGAAACTTTATATGAAAGACTTTATAATTAATAAAGAAACATATTAGATGATCATCCAATTAAGGAATTCTATAATTTTTTGGTATGATGCTTGGTTTAAGCCTTATCCACTTATATCTAGTCCAAAATAGAAACCCTTATAATCATGAATCATATTATTATGTCTTTTATATAATATTTATGAACATGTCCATTATAAAAAGTTTTGTGTATAAAAAAAATGTTATAATTTTTTGTTTATAAAATTTAATTTAACATAAATAATATAAAAATATAAATGATAAAAGAAAGACATTCATAAATTAAATTCATCAATAATTTTTTTTTCTTTTTTAAGCGAAAAACTCCTTGTGGGATTGCTAATGTTTCGCAACATGAAACTTTATATGAAAGACTTTATAATTAATAAAGAAACATATTAGATGATCATCCAATTAAGGAATTCTATAATTTTTTGGTATGATGCTTGGTTTAAGCCTTATCCACTTATATCTAGTCCAAAATAGAAACCCTTACAATCATGAATCATATTATTATGTCTTTTATATAATATTTATGAACATGTCCATTATAAAAAGTTTTGTGTATAAAAAAAATGTTATAATTTTTTGTTTATAAAATTTAATTTAACATAAATAATATAAATGATAAAAGAAAGACATTCATAAATTAAATTCATCAATAATTTTTTTTTTCTTTTTTAAGCGAAAAACTCCTTGTGGGACTGCTTTGGTCTGAGAGACCACAAACAAGGGTTTACACCGTCAAACTCACCCGAGAATCGCACCAACATTATCAATTGGATTTTGGATACCCAATTCAACTTTTTGATAGGGTGGAGATTTGAACCTAGGACCTCCTTTGGAGGATTGCCCTCTCCTCTCCAACTCACCTACAACACTTGGGTTTCATCAATATTTTTTTAATGTTACTTTAAAAGCTAACTTAAACTTTAGATTGTGGTATAAAAAGATGTATTTCAACAAGGCACCCAAAACATTATCATGTACTCTTTACACGGAAAAGTTTTTTTTTTTTCCATCCCCCAAGTGGAAGTTTTTTTTTTTAAATCATTTGGGGTTTTATAGGGTCAAAATTGTATATTAACTAGATTTTAGATATGTATTTTTTAAGATTTTGGATGCTCAATTTATATTTGATAGGGTGGAGATTTGAACCAGAAACCTTCTTCGAAAGATTAACTTACCCTCTCCAACTCACCTGCAGTAAGTAATTCAAGCTACCCAGAAGTTATTAAAATGAGTTAAAACTATTATCCATAAAAAATAATTTAAAAATTAAATCCATATTTTTTAAGTTTTTAAAAACATTATTTTATTTTCTGTGATTACTATCACCACGCACTTAAAGAGTTAAAAGACCATTCCTCTATCTTCTCTGTGCTCGAAATTTCTTACCATAGCCTGAGAGTTGCAGACCATTTTTTTTTTTTTTCTCAAACAAAAACGTACTAGGAGAAAGCTTATTTTTCATCGTATCGAATGTGAACTATTCTTAGTGCTAGCTTATGGCTTGAAATGGATTTTCATTAAGGACCAATGGATTTTCATTGAGTATCAATAATAATAACATGGATATCATCCTCTTAAAATAGGTATTTCATTATTCTTGCATCTCAAATGGTAGGTTAAACCAAATATTTTGAAGTTGGATTGTAATTGAGGTAACATTATTCATAAAACCTTGGTATATGGGTTTTGATCCAATGGATGAAATTTCATCCAAAGTTTGATGTGGATATACATGTTTTATCTTTCAATAAAATTTAGTATCTTAAATATTTTTTTTTTGTATTTATATGGTGGAATCGAAAGCCGCCACGAATTCGGGCAGGCTGTCCAGCTTTTATGGCCGCCACAGTATTCTGCGCTGTCCGCCCCGGAAGCCGCCACACAGATCTTTGTGTAGTCTGCCCCTATAACCACCATGCCACAATCATTTTAAACCTTTTACGCCGCTAAAAGCACCAGGAAAGGGACAAGCGTTCAGTCTGACGAGGCCCGAGATTTGAACCTTGGACATCCGCCCCCTTATGGGGTTTGGATGAACCAATTGGTCTACACCCCGGACCTCGTATCTTAGATATTTAGATTAGATATATTTTTATTTTTAGAGGATTTGATGCTCTAAGAATTTGGTTTAAAATTTAAAATTTTAATTAAAAAATAACTAGATAAATGAACTATAATTCATTTTTCTTATATGCTAGAAATGTCGTTGTTTCCTTTATTTAGATATAAATTGATTATTGACAACCTCCACCAAAGAATGTTTATATTATTTTTTGGATGAAAAGGCCATTATATTAATAAAATAATTTCTAATCATATGAAAAAGGGTGGGTGGGATTAGCACACCTCGTAAACTAACACACTAACCACCGTGGTTAGGAGTACACAAGAGTGTCAGAAACAGTCCATGAAAAGCCAGATAACAATTGCTAAAACAATGTCAAATATGCATTCAAAAAGAAAGGAGCCGAGAAATCACTATCAGGTGGAAGGCTTGAAGTTTTCCTCCATATGGTCATAAGTCCATCCAACAGTTGAAGAAGTCAGAGCCCCCTAGCCATCAGTAGTAGTACCACTAACAGTACGAGTTTGTGCATTTGGTACAATTTCACCCCAACTAGAGGTATCATCTTGCTTAGGAGATCGAACATCCCCACTAGAGGCTGGGTGAGAGGGACCTCCAGCTCCTGGTTCTCCACATTTGCACTACGGGGGGGTTGGGACCAGTGTCTGGTAGCAGAGGGTTGCGATCGATGACGAATCCCCTGGTGAGTCAACAATTGGGACTTGGATTCTCCCCTAGAAGGGGAAGGAAGAGACACACGACTCATAACACAGGGCCCATTCCCCCAATGATCCATGAGGCTATGTAAGTACTATAGCTCCACATGTACTTTTTCAAGTTGTACTTGAATCTATAACCAACAATCAAAGAATATATCATATTTATTAGCAATAGAGAAGATACGACCAACATATTGCTAAGAAAAAATAGCTCTATTTTGAGACTTTCATAGATAAAACACGGTACCAATTTTAAAAATATTAAAAAAAAAACCCAATTTGAAGGAAAAAGCAATAGGATCACCCAAAATAGCATGCACCCAGGTAAAATCCTCCTGCAAAAAAGGTTTGAAAATTCAAGAAGCCACCCCCAAGCCGACTGAGCCCAATCACAACCAAAAAATATGCAATAAATATTCTGCCTATCCATAAACTAGGCAAATGGGATTATGAAAACCCAGATGTTTGAGCCTATTGCCAATAGGAAACCCCTGGTGCAAGAGAATGCAAGCAAAAAACTCTATTAGGTTCAATATAAGTAGTCCAAGCAATAAAAAACCTCTTATTCCATCGGGAAGGAAGAGAGACTAAGTCCCATCTCAGAGTGAGATTATCAACCATTGTAACTTGCGGGGTGAGCTATTTGTAACCAAGGTGAGCTTTATATTGTAAAACAGGAAGTTCCCCAGGCCAACACCAATCTGACCACCAGGGTTTTTAAAAATGCTTATGTAGTTTACTCCAAATAGAAAATGGAATACTATCAATAACCACCTCATAAGTATCTCTATCACCAGGGTTTAAATTGTGAATTTGACAAAAAATTTCCCATGGTATCCAACTCTTGGCATGTCAGGATAATAAATAAAAAATGGAAGCAATACCACAATTATAGAACCTTTGTGCTCTGACCCACTGCACTAGAGCCAGAGGAGAGCCCTAACAAGTGATAACTAGAGATCACCATATATTCATGGAAGGCAAAGAGGCACCTCCTTTGCAAAAACTACCTTTCCAACTAAGCTAGGGTTTGAAGGCCTCCCAAGACTTCCAAATACTCTGAATGACAAAAGAACCTTTAATTTTAATAGGAACAAGGTTAGTAAGAATGAATTGCAATCCCACCCCTTTCCAAATTTTCTTCCCTTGAAGCAAACTAGAAGAAATGCAATTCCTAACCAACACTTTCTAATATTCATACCCAATTAAAGATCGAGTGATCCTTTTAGGACAAATGGAAAAACCTTGTCAGTGACAATCAAACAAACCTATGCCTCCACAGTCCTTGGGCAAAGAACTAATTTCCCAGGCTACCCGATGGAAACCTCATTTGACAGTATTTGGCCCATAAGAAGTCTCTCATAAGCTTATACAACTTTTTATAACAAGATTTGGATGGAACCTAACAACATGAATAATAGACATGGGTAGTGGCTAAAACCTTAGAACATGTTAGGAGTGAAACTGAAGGGATTTATATTATTGATAAAAATGTTACAATATATAGGCATAAGCCTATATTCAACACATGACACTTGTCAAGAGAAACTGACAAGTGTCAAGGAAGGCATAGTGCACTTTAATTTAACTCTAACATTCCCCCTTAAAGTGCACTATCCTAACTAAAGAAGAAACAAAGCAAGTCAACATTAGGTAACATTCCCCCTTAATGTTGACTTCTCTAAAACAACCTATCATCCTCTCTGATTGCTGATTTGGTCTAGGCTCGTGCTCTTTGCGCTTGGCTCTCCAACTGTGAATAATGCTAGATTCACTGTGTATACATCTTGGTCTGTTGCCTCAGGGTCGACCACTTCCACGGGTCTGTTGCCACTGGGTCAGCCATCTAAGTGCCTCGGGGTCATCATGGGTGCCTCAGGGTCAGCCACTTCTGGGTCTGTTGCCTCTGCAGGTCATCCTCAGAGGATGTTGCCTCTCGTAGGTCACTGACTAGATTCACCATGAGTATGAAATCCCTCCTCATGGTGAACTCAATCTAGAAGGTGTCGGTCTCTGCCGAAAATGCACCTAATGAAAGGAAAAACGAGCCATATAAGAGTGTCGGTCTCTGTCGAAAATGCACTCAATACATTAAAATGAGCCATAGATCAAAATAGGAGGAGAGAAGAAGAAAAGAAGAGAATCTTCTGAAGTGTCTTCATCTGTAGTCTTCAGAAGTAGATCCGAAAAAAACCTCGGATAGAGTCTAGGGTGTCTATGTCTGTAGTCCCTAGAATAAGTGTCCTTATGGTGACCATGTCATCCCACCGAAATGCATGGGTAACCAGCCGCTGCATTCGCCAAGTGTATAGAGAAGGTCACTAGGTACAAGGATCACATATAAAATTACCTTGGGAGTGTCGGGTACAATCGAGAGTGCACTCCAAGGTATAAGAACTTTGAGGCTAAAAAACTCAACTGAAACAGCCTCAAAATTACAATTTGACACCACCATTGTGTCCGTCGTGGAAAAACGTTTCCAACGACTATAAATACCCCTATATTCCATTATCAAAGGGGCCTTCATCATAATGAAAAACAACAACATGATTCTGTAAGCAGCAAAACATCGCTCACTGGCGGAATAAAAAAAATCAATTTCCCTCGCAGGAGAATTACATGGGCCATCTGGCCTTCCACATGAGGCCTTCAGCTCCCACTTCCACTCTCCATGTGGAAAAGAATTAAAAAATGGCCATGTGACCCTCTACTTCCATGTGGATATACATTAAAAATGGTCAATAAGACCATCTTGTCGGCCGATGAAACATATCACATAAAAATGTTCCACATTATATCATGCAGCCATACATGTTAATAAAATACCCTCACATTTAAAAGAAATGCCCCCACTCACTATATTTCAAAATATTCCCCCATCATTTTTGAAATAAAAACTTTATTTTAAATTTGAAATGCCCCACGCGGGCACAGTCCACTACGATTTCCTCCACCAGAAAGACACGTCATGCATCTGTGCCTCTCCGATGATCATCTTCGGCATTCTAGATGTCACCAGCCTGGGCGGCAACACGTCCAACTCGAGAGTTTCCCCGGCCTTCATCTTCTCTGAGAGGGGGTGGTTTCGAACCCTAAGGCTGTCGTCCCCGAGTTCTTGGTGTGAATCCACCAGGACCCGTTGCATTGCATTCTTATGTTGAAACTCACCATGTGGACGGTGCACCTAGGGGGGTACGAGTCCTCCAGGGTTATCTCGCCCTCCAGCAGTTCAACCCACAGATTGGTGACGTTCTTGGTCCTGGGTTCGATGACGCGTATGCTGCACGAATGCATTGCCTATCAGAGTGGCATTGATGCAGAATTGGAAACTCTGTTATCATAGCGCCATGTGCTGGAGAAGAAACTCAGTGGACTCCACAAATCTGCGGTGGTGGCCCAAGCTCGAGACCATAACGGAAAGCTTCGCGATTTGATGCAGTCGAACGAGCAGTTCTGTTAATCTACGAGGAAAAATAAAAGTCGGGGGGAGGGGGGGAACACCACCAAAATTACTGCTAGCCACATCAATCACTGCAAAACTTGTGAACAGCCAGTCTACCTCGCGTTCTGCATTCCAACACCTAGTCTACCTCGCGTTCTGCATTCCAACACCCATATTCACAGAATCGCATCCAGACGCAGAAGGACTCACAACAACAGGTGTCATAACATGTTTTAAAAAATCATCAAAACAGGGAAGGACGGCATGAGACGTGCTAAGGGGAACTCCTCGGCCCTGTCGGTGTGCATCCTGAGATCGTCTGATCTATCGCCTTCCACAACTAATACTCCCATTTTTTAGGCATTGTCAGCCACAACAGTATGCGCTGACGTAATTTGCGTCGTCTCCATTGCCACGCCTCAGAGATTCTGTAGGAATTACGAGCAGGCACCTACAATTTTCGTCGCCTGTTTCACCAATAGCACCACCCAGGTCGAGAGGATATGCACGCCATCAATTTACCGCCAGCAAACTGCTCTTCCATATGTGGGTCAAGTTGTCGACCAATAAATGGCAGCGTTGTTGAGACAGGCGAGACCTGTTCTGGGTAGGTTCTCATGGGCACCCAGTAGGGTTTTGCGGCCTTCGTAGGTACCGACATTGTGAAGGAAGCCCCCGATGCGAGCCTTCAGAAAGCCAGAACATGGGACGAGGGCGTCTCCTGGTAGTTCTCCACAACTCCAATGTTGGAACTCTTTGGGGGCAAGAAAGTGGTCATATTCGGTCTACCTGGAGCATTCACGGGAGTTTGCTCGGCTCAGCATGTTCTGAGCTACTTGAAGAATGCTCAAAAATTCAAGGAACATGTTCAGAGAATTTCATAGCATGCGTTCACAGAATTTCATAGGACACATTCGGATGAGATTGTTAACAGAAGAGTGCAGGGCGATGCTGCTGTTGTTTCTTCTGGTGCTTCTACGGCAAATACAAAAAAAAAATTATAGAAAACCCATTCGAATACACAAAAAAATCTGAGCATTAACAAGCTCTTCCAGCGTTTTATTTCTGCCTGTTCCGCTCACAATTCCAATTCCAGTTCCACTGGACTCCTCCTTCTGGCTATTCTGGACTGCTCTTCAAGCTGGACTCCACATAGATTTGCTACCAGCACTCTCCTTGCCACTACTATGATCGCAAACACCCATTTGGAAGCCATGAAAACTTCTGGCAGCCACCACTAAAAAAAACGACGAATGCTACATTTTCAAAAGAACTAAAAAAAAATAATTGAAAATATTTCCCAAATTTTTAAAAAATTCTTACCATCTGGTTTCTGATCCATCAAATGATGGAGAGCATACTCCCTCGATAAAATTTAAAAAAAAATAGAAAAAAAAAAAAAAATAGGGGAGGGAGGAAATCCTCCCCTCAAGGGTTTCACAGGGCAGGGAAAGCCTGCTCTGATACCAAATATTAGGTGTGGCATCTAGAGCACCGAAAGCAATCTTATTTTCAGAGCGGTTACATGACACTGAGATAACAGAGAATGTTGAAGATATACAGTACACCTTGTTGACATGGCCAGTATATGTTTTCATTAACTTCCCTGTTGAGTAGTTCCAGAGCTTGAGGGTGTCGTCGAAGGTAGCGGCGAGGATGAACTTGTCGTTGGGGGCAAACTTGACGAAGGAGACGACGGTCGTGAAGGCCGCAGAGCTGGCGGACGCCACGGTGTGCACAAGAGGCGAGTTCTGGCGGCTGCTGTGAGTGGGACACAATTTTCAAGATGAAGCCATGGGTCCGAGAAGAGGGACTTTCCACGCCAGAAGTAGGGATCACTCACCGCGTCGTCCCATCCCGGCGTCAAATACTATGGCCATGAACGAGATAGTGAAGAAGATGACACTTATCTTTAGTGGTGACGTCAAAATGTCCCTGATGTGCGAAATTATAGCAGCGCAATGTGGAGACGAAAGTGCCAATGCTGCAGTTGGACGTCCGTGTTGGAGGTGGTGATTAATTTTTCCGGTGACAGTTGATTATTGTTTTATTTGAAGATGCTTGCTGAAAGGGCATATACATAAATGGGGCATATTATATTTTTTGGCCACGAGGATGGCCATTAATTGAAAGCATGGGGGCATAAATATTTTAATTTGAAAAGGGGGCATGGTTTATTAAGTGTTTATTATTTCAGTGTTTATGGCCAACAATAAGGCCACTTTTTTATATGTCTACATGAAGTGATAGGCTCTGTATTATTTTTCAAGGATGGTCTAAGTGGGCCCATGTAATTTCCTCATGAAAGGAAAATTGTGATGATGTTTTTTTATTCCGCCAAAGAGCGATGCCGCCACAGTGCGAGGTTTTAGTTGTTGTCTTGGAGAGGCATGTTGTTTTTCATTATGATGAAGGCCCCTTTGATGGTGAAATATAGGGGTATTTATAGTCGTTGGAAACGTTTTTCCACGACGGACACAATGGTGGTGTCATATTGTAATTTTGAGGCTATTTCACTTCACTTTTTTAGCCTCAAAGTTTTTTTACCTTGGAGTGCACTCTCGGTTGTACCCGACACTCCCAAGGTAATTTTATATGTGATCCTTGTACCTAGTGATATTTTCTATACACTTGGCGAATGCAGTGGCTGGTTACCCATGCATTTCGGTGGGATGACATGGTCACCATAAGGACACTTATACTAGGGACTACAGACAAAGACACCCTAGACTCTATCCGAGGTTTTTTCGGATCTACTTGAAGACTACAGACGAAGACACTTCAGAAGATTCTCTTCTTTTCTTCTTCTCTCCTCCTATTTGGATCTATGGCTCATTTTATTGTATTGAGTGCATTTTCGGCGAGACCGACACTCTTATATGGCTCGTTTTCCTTTGTATTAGGTGCATTTTCGATAGAGATCGACACCTTCTAGATTGAGTTCACCATGAGGAGGGATTTCATACTCATGGTGAATCTAGTCAGTGACCTACGAGAGGCAACATCCTCTGAGGATGACTTGCAGAGGCAACAAACCCAGAAGTGGCTGACCCTGAGGCACCCATGATGACCCCGAGGCACTTAGACGGTTGACCCAGTGGCAACAGACCCATGGAAGTGGCTGACCTAAGGCAACAGACCGAGATGTATACACAGTGAATCTAGCATTATTCATAGTTGGAGAGCCAAGCGCAAAGAGCACGAGCCTAGACCAAATCAGCAATAAGCGAGGATGATAGGTTGTTTTAGAGAAGTCAACATTAAGGGGGAATGTTACCTAATGTTGACTTGTTTTTTTTCTTTAGTTAGGATAGTGCACATTAAGGGGGAATGTTAGAGTTAATGTAATGTGCACTATGCTAGTTTGACACTTGTCAATTTCATTGACAAGTGTCATGTTTATGATATAGGACTTCTGCCTATATATGTAACCTATTTTTATCAATATGTAATGTGCACTATGCTAGTTTGACACTTGTTAGTTTCATTGACAAGTGTCATGTTTATTATGCCTATATGATGAACATGACACTTGTCAAGTGAAACTGACAAGTGTCAAGGAAGGCATAGTGCACTTTAACTCTAACATTCCCCCTTAAAGTGCACTATCCTAACTAAAGAAGAAACAAAACAAGTCAACATTAGGTAACATTTCCCCTTAATGTTGACTTCTCTAAAAAATAACCTATCATCCTCTCTTTTTTTTTTTGGTCTAGGCTCGTGCTCTTTGCGCTTGGCTCTCCAACTATGAATAACGCTAGATCCACTATGTATACATCTCGGTCTGTTGCCTCAGGGTTAGCCACTTCAACGGGTCTGTTGCCACTGGGTCAGCCGTCTAAGTGCCTCAGGGTCATCATGGGTGCCTCAGGGTCCGCCACATCTGGGTCTGTTGCCTTTGCAGGTCATCCTCAGAGGATGTTGCCACTCGTAGGTCACTAACTAGATTCACCATGAGTATGAAATCCCTCCTCACGGTGAACTCAATCTAGAAGGTGTCGGTCTCTGTCAAAAATGCACCTAATGAAAGGAAAAACGAGCCATATAAGAGTGTCGGTCTCTGCCGAAAATGCACTCAATACAATAAAATGAGCCATAGATCCAAATAGGAGGAGAGAAGAAGAAAAGAAGAGAATCTTCTGAAGTGTCTTCGTCTATAGTCTTCAGAAGTAGATCCGGAAAAACCTCGGATAGAGTCTAGGGTGTCTTTGTCTGTAGTCCCTAGTATAAGTGTCCTTATGGTGACCATGTCATCCCACCGAAATGCATGGGTAACTAGCCGCTGCATTCGCCAAGTGTATAGAAAAGATCACTAGGTACAAGGATCACATATAAAATTACCTTGGGAGTGTCAAATACAACTGAGAGTGCACTCCAAGGTAAAAAAAAACTTTGAGGCTAAAAAAGTGAAGTGAAATAACCTCAAAATTACAATATGGCACCACCATTGTGTCCGTCGTGGAAAAACGTTTCCATGGGGCCTTCAACTTGCTGAAAAATCAATAGCATGCCTCTCTAAGCAACAAAATAAACCTTAGGAATAAAAAATTCTTGACATCGCACTCTGGCGGCATAAAAACAGGCTCAGTTTTCCTCGCAGGGGAATTACATCCACTTTCCATGTGGAATAAAAAAAACAGGGCCCTATCATCTCTGAAAAATACAATAAATTGGCCAGAAAGAAGGGCCTTTGACTTGCATGTGGAAAATATATTTAAAAAATTGGCCAACGATGTCTACCGCATTATCACGGACACTTAAATTTAGTGGGGGCAAGATAACATTTCAAACTGTGGGTGTCTTCATACATGTGAGAATTAAAGTTCTTCCCTCCCAATAAAATGTGCATGTGAATAAACATTTAAAATATCTAGAATTGAAATGAACACTATTTTTTTCCCCCCATCTCGCAGCAAAAAAAATATCCCCAATGTCTCGCCGGCATACCAAATGCCAAAGTCGTCTTCGCCGCTCGAGCGCCGGTGCCGGGAACCGCACAGTTTTTCCCAACACAAAAAACCTCGTCGTTGCCGTTGTCGTTCTGGATGTCCTCCTCGATGACGCGTAGCCCAAATTCCCTCGTCGCCACGCAAATCCGGCCCAATCTCCTCTAGCTACCAATCTATCGAACTCAAACTCGTGCGAACCAGCGGAAGACATATAGCAACTCCATGCAAAGCTATGTGATTTCTTCAGTGCTCACGTAAACCCATCATGGTAGGAGTGTTCGACTGAGAGACGTCGACCGATTTTTTTTTCTCATCGATGATGGCTGTTAGCTAAACGCCCTGATTTATTGGGTGTATAGTAGAGTTCGTAGACCACGGCCGCTACAACAGCGGATACGAAGGGCACTCTTTCTTGGTGCGTCTTCGACCAACTATTAATAATTTCAAACCTAGGCCTCCTGCCATATTTTGAGCAAGCTATATAGGCTTCTCCTACAAACTTTCACATTGCTGCTTTGATCAAAGCATTGGTGGTTAAATTTGGTGAGGAGTGGTGTCATGTTCTTCTCAGACTGAACGAACAGTTGTGACAATGCCAGTGCTACAAGAGCGAGCTTTTCGAAAAAACACAGGCAGCGTTCCATGCTCCAACGAAACAAATTTCCATGCTTCAAAGCGTTCTTCAGGCAAAACCCACCCTCATTTCAATTCATAGGAGCATTAATCTGAATGCCGACCTACAGCTAGAAAACACAAGCAACGTCACAAGAAGCTTTGGATCTGCTATTGTTCTAGACGAGCCGTGAACCACAGGGTGGTGGAGGCGACCGTGGAGATCTCCAAGGTGGCGAACGTGGCCAGGGTGCACACAACCTCCGACGAAATAGACGTTGATAACAGGAAACCGGCAGCAGCTGCGTCGGCCTCCGCTTTATCGAATCCGGCTAAGGGCACCGCTTAGGGGGCGGTGCTGGTGGAGCTGTTCATATCGTAGGGCTGCAACGTCTGCCCCACCACTCAAATTTTTGATGCCCCGGTCAATCATCAGACCACCTATAACTGTCGTGCACGCTGTGATGATGGAGTCAGGGTTTGTGGGATTCGAACTCGATGCCTCCTCGGCTCTGGTAGAGTTAGGGTTTGGTCTTCCCGAGGGCTAGACAATTGGAGATCCGGCCAGCGTGAGGAAGAACACCCACATTCCTCATTATAAGAACTGTTTGAATTGGGTCTAGGCGGAATATTTTTGCGAAAGATTAAAAAAATAGAATTTTCGGCTAAAAAATATCGCAGCGACGGATCTCCGGGGCTGGCATGCCGGCCTTTTAGATCTTCCATCAAAATAACCATTTTTCTACATGTCAACAACGAGCGCCTCTCCACACTGGCAAAAGTGCCATTAAAACTGTGATAGAACGGATGATTTGTAGCCTCCATTAATTAGGTCAAATTTCACACAACACCACACGTCTGAAGACCATGACCCCGTAGAGTCGCAGCCACCATTAATATTTTTTCAAGCTTCTAGTTTCTGATCCATCAAGGATGGAGAGCATACTCCCTCGCATGAAGAAACAAATGGGGAAAAAAATAGGGGGAGGGAGGATTTCCATGAGGGAAATCCCCCTCAGGGGGTTTCACAGGGCAGGGAAAGCTTGCTCTGATACCAAATGTTAGGAGTGAAACTGAAGGGATCTATATTATTGATAAAAATGTTACAATATATAGGCATAAGCCTATATTCAACACATGAAACTTGTCAAGAGAAACTGACAAGTGTCAAGGAAGGCATAGTGCACTTTACTTTAACTCTAACAGAACAAATATAAAATTTTCCTGCTAGAGAAAGTTTCTTACTACTCTAGTAAGAAATATTCTTGTCCACTTTATCAATAACATACTTTCATAATTTAGCAGAGGAACCATGAAACACAAAAGGAATTCCAAGAAATTTAAACACCTCACCCGGCTGAATCCAAGTCCATTGGAAATGATGCAGCCAACATGGCAGCTGGAATTGAGATTACCGAAAATAGGAGGTTTTTTCTATTGTATATAATAACCAGAGGCTAAGCAACTAATAGTCGAGTAAAGGGATTGCTTATCTTCTCAAAGTGTTAATAAATAATCATAAAAAAAATGACCATTGACCAATTGAAGGTCATAATTGGGGAGAGCAATATCCCTGATTAATCCTTGATCCACATTATGGGTCAAAAAATTAGCCAAAAGCCTCTACAACAAGAATGAAAAGAGATGGAGCAAGAGGGCACCCCTATATTATAGAGTGACCAAGAGAAATTGACTGGGATTGACTATTATTCAAAGTAAGAACAATTGAAGCATCTTGAAATAACATAAGAATGATGCTCACAAACACTGGCCCAAAACCCAGATCCTAAAGTATGGCAATGATGAAGTACCACTCCATCTTATCATAGGATTTCTCAAAGTCAATATTAATGAATAAAGCATATTGTTCATAATTTATTGCCCACTCCATACCTTCCAAAACATCAAGAACATTATCAAGAATGTATCTTCCCCGAACAAAGCCAATTTACTCAGGTCTGACAATCAAAGGCAGGAGAGATTTAAGATTAAGCGCAAGGGCTTTGGAAATAATATTATAGCTCACATTAAGCAGGGTTATAGACCTCCAATTAGTGATGAACTCAGGGTCTCCAGACTTAGGAATAAATTTAACATTACCTTTGTTAATAATGGAACCCAATGAACCGTATTATAGGGCTTCAAGCTACACTTTTTGAAGATCAAAACCAAGCATATCCCAGAATTGTTTGTAGAATTCACATGGGAAGCCATAAAGACTAGGTGCCTTATCATTGGCCATGAGTGACAAGACATTTTTTAGATTTTCAAGAGAAAGAGGAGTGTCACAGAATATTATTTGCTTAGGAGAAATATTGTTGGGAAAAATAGCGATACAATCAACAAGAGCTTGCCTTCTAGCATCATCAAGGGGTTGAGAAGTAAAAATACCTTGATAATGTGAAACAAAGGCTTTGAAAATATTCAAAAGGTTTGTGAATCTCTACCCATCAAATTGAATGGATTGAAATTGGGAATACTGGGCAGGAGGTCTGAGGCGTTGAAAAAATATTTGGTCACTCTGTCCCTCACTTTGAGCCAATGCATTCGAGCACGTAATTGAGCACCCTTGGATTCATACAAATCAGATTTTTTTAGCTCATACCGAATGGAAGAAACTTGGGATTGAGCAAAAGAGTTGAAAGGAGAGGCTTCAATCCTAAGATAGACTTTGGATAGCTCAGTCTACAAGGTAGACTTAGCCTGTTTCTGTTGTTTTGCAACTTCAACACCTATATTCTACTGCACCTTAGTGGTTTGTTGAATGTCAACATTCCACCAATCAATACTTCCAAAAAGACCATCAGGTCTACGAATAAAATTCCAAATGTGGTATATATTATGCAAAAAAAAACATTCAGGTAAAATTGTGAAGAATGCACTCTGGGTTGAAAGTTTAACATTTCCACCAAGAATTAAATAGGTGAATGATCAGACAGTGTAGTACCATGCAAAGTCAGCATATATGGCAAAGAAGGCAAAATATGGGAGAACTGAAAGTTATCACACTCAGAAATCATGGCTTTGTCCAATATTTCCAAAACCTTGGTAGAAGCAGCCTAGAAATTGGACCAGGTGTATCAAAGAGCCTAAGGGAAGTCATAAGGTGAGAAGTGGAAATTAGGGTCATAAAGGTGAAGTTTATTTTTCATAAAAAACCAATCTTCTCTTTCACCTAAGCACCACCACATCAGGGTATGACTGACCTTGTCAGAAGCTTTCTCCACCATATTAAAATATTCATAGAGGACGTAAGTGGTAAATGGTAGATTCATGGCAAGACATCTCCACATCTCACATCCATAAGAAGTGATGTTTGAGGTATACACGTTAACCACCCCAAAATGTTTTTTGTAGATCTTAAGCAAAATCCAAACAAATTGATTGGATGGGTCGACACCCTAGGTCACAACATTCTTCTGTAATCAAGGTACAATGAAAGTGATGACTCCCCATTTTCTCTGGAAATACTTCATGGTAAAAGAGGTACTTACTGGCCAAAAAAAGTCACATGCACACCGTAGATTGAAATAAAAAATCTTAAATTCTTGCAGACATAAAAAATCTAGGCTTCCATGCACTCGAGAAACATTTGACATCTCATTTTGGACCAAATATTTTATGATCGGGTCTATTAGTCCTCAAACATTGCACGAGAAGAAAATAATTAGGATTTTTCAATATGAATGATCTCCATGACATACTCTGCATTACCCAAACATTTAGGTGAGCCAAAAGAGTTGGAGACCACATGGTAAGCATCACTATTTAGTTGCTGATGTTTTTCATTCCAAATAGGGTTATGAGAGCGATGGACCTTCAATGCTCGAGCCTCCTCCACCGAAGAATTATCTAGAGTTGCCACCACTAAGGCCAAAGAAGGGACCGACCAAAGAGATTGAGATATCGACAAAAATGGGGGTTGCATACCAAAAATAGGAGGGGCCATATCAACAGGAGTTTGAACAGCTTTAGTAGAAGCTTTCATGTCCTGAGAAGGAGTAGGGGCAGGTTGTGCAATGGAAACTGAAGCTTCCTCCTACTTAGTGCCACAAGTTTTCCTATTAGAGACAATAGTCCATTCTTTAGTGTTTCCCTGTGAGCCATTAGCGGGAGCTGCGGGAGTGGACGAGGAATTTACCTTATATTTCCACTCCATCAAAGGGCACTCCCAAATTTTTTGAGCTGCATATTGACATCGATAAAAGGTATTAGGAGAATAAATATAGGAAAATATTTTCCTAAAGTATTGGTCTCCAATATTGATATCAATAAACTCTTATAAATCCTTGGTAAGGTCAACTTTGATACAAACTCTTCTATTGGGTCGAACGGAGAATTTTTTTTGCTCAAGAAAAACAAACTTACCTAAGGGGGTAGCTAAAGTCTACAAAAACACCAAATGGGAACATGAAGACCAGGGAATTCAACCCACACTGGAACTTCCAGTGTAGATTGGTCACTGACTTGGAAATCGCTAGAGTAGGGTTGCAAAATCAACAGAGAATTACGGATAGTCCATGGTCCCCTAGACAAAAAATTTTGTGCTTGAGCTGGGTCTAAAATGTGAAAAAAGAAATACCCTTTGGTAAGGTTTTTTACATTCTCCACTTTGACTCCATATGGGACCCAGACTTGTTTGATCCAAGAATGAATAAGGGTATCATATGTGATACGACCCAAAAAATAACCCACCAAGGTATGACTTTCAAACCATTCACAAGTCATATGAAATTCATGCAAAGGAATAATAGCTTCAGGGATAGGGTCTTTGCCTCGTGATACACTTTCAAAATGAACTTGCGTGGATGCTTCCCCGGTGCCATTGAACTCTCCATTGGAGCTTTCTTGTTATTTTCGAACTTAGCAACCAATATTTTAGACCTTCTCATTCTTTCCTCACTACCTCCTAACCATTTGGGAGGAGAATCAACTCTCCCACCATAGGATCCACCATGGGAGTAGTATTAATATCATCTTGACTAGAGGTATCAGGCTCTTCTGAATTAGAAGATACTGGGTAGTCAACGATTGGAGCAGGAGCCCTGTTAAGGGAGTTTAGGTTTCTATCATCGTCTAGATGTCTAGATTTGACCACGAAGTCAAAGAGCAATTTTTCTAGGCCCTGGTGAATTGGGTTAGGAGCCAATTTTTTTTTTACCCTGTTGATTGTTCTAGCCAAATATTGAAACAAAAAATATAGGATATTCATCATCCTCTTGTGATGAAGGTGGTTTAGGAACATAAAACAGAACTTCATAGAATTTCCTGATTCTCATCAAGGGTAAAGTACTGCATGATAACCAATTCCAAGTGATTCCACAAAGCTCTCAGTGAATTCTACTTTAAGCCAATATAAATTTTTACCAATTCCTAATCTTCTCCCAAAAAATCTGAGCCTCCTTTCTAGGGAGTGCTTCTCTCAGTTGTGCACCAAACAATCCACTACCAATACGATCACTTTAGCTATTAGAGGAATATTAATTTCAAACTCCACATTTCTAGCCTTGACCATACCATCTCTCTAAGAATACACCAAGTATTTGGCCATATCCCTATGGTGACCAAATTTTTTTAAAAGACATTGGAGAATGTTCCCCTTCTTTAATATCATTCTAATATCCTCATCAAAAATAAGGGAGTGTGGCTCCAAGATAAAAGAGACCATTCTAAATACAACTCAAAAATCACACAAAGAACCTCACTTAACTATAAAACTCCCTCTATTACTCGAGGAACAACCACGGACCAAGAGGATGTTAAGACAGATATAAATAACCTAATAGATAATAATAGGAAAATTTGACCTACCAACCGCTCATCTTGGAGACTCGTGAATCACCACGACCAATTAGGGAAGCAATATTTTTGAGGCACTTTACATAGTGAGACTCACACCAAAGAATAAACCACCTCTATTGATTTCTCAATAAGCTTTGAAAATATGCTAAATTGGAAGCCAATGCTACTGGAGCATAATTACCTTGAATTGAGCCAATGGGTTATGATACCCATGATAAGCCATAATATGCAATATTATGTTGCACATGACATTTTTCCTCCCAACTAAAATAAAAATTAAAATCACTTCCCTCTTCTAGCTCAGATTTTGGGTGTCTGATGAGAGGACAAGCCAACTATTCGGACCAATGGTGTTATGCCTAAAAAAATAAGGAATCCACCTATCCCTCCACCTTGAGCGATCCTTGTGATTAGGAGCACCATGCCCAACCTACTCTGACATCTTCTTCTAAAGTCTCGTCAAGACCTGGATCGTGTCATATCTATTCTCACGAGTGCAATCCTCCCTCCACAATTTAAGATACCTTATGGCAGAGCTACTTCCTAGGCAATTATAGCTAGTAATTAAGATGAAGGAATAATCCATTGAGCAAAAAATACTATTGGGGAGGTTGTTAAAAAGTATTTTAGCTTGCCATCTTGGACTCTTCCAGCTTTGCCCCAACAAGAGTTTACTTGGTAGCTAAAATTACCACCTAGGATGTTGAAATCCCTCTCACCACTTGTGCATCTACCTTTTGCAATAATTATTGGTTCTAGAAGAGAATATATTTGAATTTAAATTTTGGTGGATCAAAGAAATCAAATTATTGATTATTGATTTCCAAAAGAAGAATGCCAAGAGGTGCATCTTGTTAAATTTTGGGAGGGGCTTGCCTTTGTCTGAACTCATTATCTAGGGAATTTAGACCCATTGGAAAATTACCTCACCAAATAAATAAATATTTTCTAGGGTAGACCCTGGTTAGCTAAAATATACAATGCTCTATTTCCTTCTCTGAAGAGATGTTTGAACTACACGACTTCCAAATTTTGGGTTATTCTTTGGACTTCCAATAAAAGAAATGAGATAGTCTAGGATTTAGTATGTATTCCTTTGATCATATTTATAATGTTGAGTTAATCCCCCTCTATGATTAATCTCCTACATTCCATAGATTCTAATTGAGAGACTCCTTGAAACAGGGACCTTGCTTTCATGAAATGGCTAGTTTGATGGTCCAAATTGTTTGCAAATGCTAGAATCTCCCCATTTGAGTTCCTAAATAACACTCTACCCTGGTAGTCCTGAGGTTACCTTTTGATGCTCCATAAAAATTCAACTTCAGTTAGCTAGGCGAGGGAGGCTCCCATATGGTTTTGGATCTATCTAAAGCAACCCATTCAGTCATGGCCTACTACTGAGTTGTGAGACCTAGGGATATTTATAAACCAATTTGTTTTTCAATAGTGACTCTATCCAGATTGAGACTATTAAAATTTTCCACTATTTCCATGATGGTTTGTAAGGAAATTAATCCCACTGGGTGCAAGATATTTTTAAAGGCCCTAACATTTTTTTCCTTCCATACTCACCACCACAAATGAGGTAAGCCAAAATTCCAGAAGTAAATAATAAGAGGAGAAGAAAATGGATAGGAACACTGCTCTACTAGATCATTCAAATTGTTTGGAAAAATCCAAGGAACACCAAGCTCCCTATAGAACAAATTGACAACTTCCTAAGTGAAGGGGTAAAGGGACAACAAATGAATCATGGATTCTTCTGCGCATCCACATAAAAATATCTATTAGGAATAGACATTTCTCTCTTTTGGAGATTGTCAAGGGTGAGAAACTTGCCTTGGATAGCTAACTAGAAAAAGGCATTAACGTTGGGAGTGAGCCCCTTTAACCAAATACTACTCTTCGAGAACTAGGTATCGATAGAAGAATCAAGGCAAAGGTAGGTTGACTTAACTAAGAATAAATTGTCCTTGATTGGTCCCCAAATTAGTCTATCTAGGGAGCATATACTTGGGGTGATGTGTCATATTATAATATATGATAGGGATTTAAATGTCGATTTCTCTGTTTGTGACAACCTTGGAAAATCAAAGGATTTCCAACAAAGAAAATCATTAACTTTTTCAATAAAGCTACAAAATTTGGGGCCAAGAAAGTGGTCAGTGATTGGTTTTAGAAAAATTAGGTTTGGGAAGGATTCCAATGAAGATTCAAAAGCCCACGAGTCCCTCCAAAAGTCTATAAATTGGTCGTCATCCAATTTCCATCTACTTCCCTTTCGAATATTCGATTGGATTTTGACTAAACTAAATTAAAAGTAGAACCCTGATAGGGGATTAGATCATTTAGAATCTGGTAATCATTTCATAAATATTTGGCTTTTAATATCTTCACCTAGTTGACGTTATCATCTTGGACCAACCTCCATGCTTGTTTGGCAATCAATGCCCTATATAACTTTTAATATTTTGAGGCTTAAACCCCCCTCTTATTTCCTACTGCAAACTTGATCCCATGACACTAGATGAAATCTTTTCTTATCATCTACTTTGAACCAATTTATTTACAAAATTAGATATGAATAGAACATATGATAGTATTCATGGGAGTTCACATTATATTTAAAATAATAATAATAAATTTTGGTCAATGTTAGCATGAATGGATTAGATGTTATTATATGGGACTCCAAAATATTTTGTTTTGATCAATGGATTCTTGTTGGACACTTTGAATTATCCTTCCTACTCCACCAAGGTGACCCACCATCTACTTATATTTTTATTATTCTTGTTAGTGCATTGGGAATAAATTTCTCAAAGGAAAGATTGCAAGGAAAAATAAAAGGCATTTATATTGCAAAAGAATGGTCCCTTTAATCAAATGGTAGGAGCTCAACTAGTAATATACACAAATTTCAAGGAATAGAGTAGGATCAAATCTTATCGAGCATATATGTATAATTGGAAAAATATTGTTGTAATATGATATGGTACCTAGGAATAGGTATCGGGAGATGTGATGGTATATTGTATAAGGGTATTATGGATAGTTGGCATGGGCCACATATAACTCAAGGTTTATTATATTATTATATTGAGTAGGATGAGGGTTTAGTATTTGACTCTCTAAAATAGAATTAAGAGATAGGTATATAAAGAAGCGCTTATAATACTTTGTCCTCTCTAAGTGGAACTCTTATCTTGTGAGGTATTTTTGGAGTCATTCCTTCCATAAAAGCGTTATTGGTGTTGTCCTACCCTAAGGGTATTATCTATCTTCATCTCATTGTGTGGATTGTTATTGTGGATGAATGATTTTATAGTTTTACATAGTGGTGAATGATTTATGTTTATGAGAATAAATTTCCATAAAAGTGGTATCAAAGCAATGATTCTGGTGAAGTGGAATTATTTGGTGGATTGCATTATTTTGGTATTTTTTTAGAAAACATTTTATTTTTTGTAACCATATCTTTGTGTAATGCTATACAATTTAGGAGATTCTTATGCCATTTTATTTTAAATTTGAAGAGCTTCAAATTGAGTGGTCATATGAAGGAATATAAGCATTATTGATGGAGATACAACTCTATGAAGTTAGTTATCTAGAACAAGGACAATGGCAATTTTTCAAATTGCATTTTTTCCAACAAATAAAATTTGAGATATCTATCAATTGGGTAAGCAAATTACCTATTGTTTTTTTAGGCCTAATTGTTTTTTTAGAATTTTAGCTTCAAAATATATGAGGAGATATATATTTTTGTTAAACCCTAGTTTGCATTATCATTTTTGTGGAAGTGATCTCATGGTAGTTCAAAACTTTTATAGGGTAGATGATGTTGATGTTAGAAAATGGTGGACATATTTTCAAAATTTCTTAATCAAAATTCTACTTTAGTACATTTTTAGAAAACAAAGCAAAAATATAGTGGTTAAGTTTTATGACTAAAAGAAATAATAACTACACTTGGGAAGAATTAGAGCATGTATTTATAAGTTATTGGGACCCATATAAAGATATATCTAGTTTGAAGAATACACTCAAAGGCTATGCAAAAGAAATATACATCCTTTAGAAAGAACAAAAGGAATTAAAATGAAAACTAGTGAATTTCAAAGAAGTGGTAGAAGGTAAAAAAAATGCCATTGTGAGGATTGAGGGAACCACACCTTTGGTAGCATATAAACTAAAAAGTGGACAATGGGATTTTTTTGGATCTAAAAAATATATTTTGTAGGTTCATGGTTGTATTAAAAAATAATATGTTATTATTTTTCATTAAACCTAATAACATAAATAATTTAATTAATATTGCCTTGGCTAAGAGGTTACGGGTTCAAGTAAAAAAATTAATGACATACAAATTGAGAGTGAGAATATTTATATTTTCAAATATTTGAAGATCATCATGGATAATTTTGCAACGACAAGATGGGGGTAATTGATTTTAACAACAAGGTGGACAACGATACCTAATGACAAGATTTAGATAGTCATAGCCTTTTCAAATGGTAGTTTCTTTATATAGTCACGCCACTAGTTATGACGACACCCAACCGATCAACCAAATCCTCGACAATGATGCCCAACTTTCAATGTCCAAATTTTGGTGATAGGTTCTTTCTCCTCTTAGATAATGATTGACTTTATCAATGTTGGTAGTAATCTTAACGACGTCTTCTAGATAGATGTCACCTATTTATTTCATCTTTGACAACTCTGTTAAGACAACGTTTTTCTTGTTAGTAGACTTTTAAACAACCATTTTCATAAGAAATCTCCCAAACAATGATGCAAGCTTTTGATGGTGGAATATGTGAGTTCGGATGTTAATTTCTCCATGATGGTAAGGTTTATGGATAGAGTATTTTCATTTTATGACTTCACTCCACTTTATATTAGGCAAAAAATGTGATGGTAATGATATAACTATTAGACGTTGATGGTGTACCTCCAATGGTAACCTTCTTGTGGTAAAATCTTAGTGAGATCCATGCACTAATTAACCATGTCAATTGATAGTATCCTTGGGGCTCACTAACATGCATGTACACACAAAATAATACATAGTTCTAACATTTCTAAGTCACAACAATACACACAAGCTCCAATACGTGAATGGAACATGAAGGAAACTGCAATTACATTAATAATGTGCTTCATAGCTATTTTGGGTTACAAATATAATTGTTTTCTTGAAATCCTACTCTTCTTAGAAAACTCTACTAATTTTCTTCGTCATCCTTTTTATTTCAAAAATCCTTTCCAATTTATAAATGCAGGGAGTTGGCTACTTTTCAACTTCCACAAAACGGTTTAAATTATGGATGGTTGGCCTTCCAATTCTAAAACTCTAGCTATTTACACGTGGATGATCTTATATCATATTCACTAGGTAGAAAAAAATATTTCATGAACATTGCTAAAGTCCTCAATGGACACTCCATATTTGGTAATCTTAGAAGCTTTCATCAATGTTGCTATGTCAATCCAAGTTCTTCCATTTAACTAGATTCTCTAAATATGCCTTACCTCTTGTATTTCTTGCCACTCTAAAATCTATGATTTCTTCAATTTCATTGCATTCCTTCTCTAGTAGTTGCACTATCCACTTCTTGGATTAAATATAAACTGTAGGATCTCCATCATCATTTCTAGGTTGATCATAGTATGGATACAAGTCAAACACATTATAAACCAATGAATTATTGATGCCCTATAAAAGCTCAATTTCATATGCACTGGCAACAAACTTGTTCAAGACCTTACAAGGTCCAATATTTTTCTAATTGAGCTTGTTATAAGTACCTTTAGGAAAAATTTCCTTCTAGAAATGTGCCAAAACCAAATCTCCAACATGGAATTCCTATGTTCAATGCTTAAGGTCAAAATGCTTCTCGCATTTCATGGAATTATTTTCCAAATCAGCCTTCACTTCATGATGTACATTGTGCATATACTTAGAAAAATCCTTTTCCAATGAACTATTTTTTTACAATTCAATTGTGCGCTACAAATCATCTACTCATCGGGGATGAGTTTCATACACAATTTGGAATGGAATTTTGGTTGTACTTCTATTTAATGAATTGTTATATATAAATTTTGCTTGTGCCAACACAATATCTCACAACTTTGGCTTCTTACCTACTAGGCATCATAGTAAATTTCCAAGGCTCGTGTTTACTACTTTGGTTCATCCATCAGTTTGTAGATGATAATTTGAATCAAAGCTTATTTTGGTACCCAAATTTCTCCACAAGGTACACCAAAATGACCAAAATTTGCATCACTATCTAACATAATACTCTTTGGAAAATCGTGCAATCTTACAACTTCTTAAAAGAATAGATCTACAATATGGGTAACATCATTTATTTTCATTCAAGGCATGAAATATGCCATCTTTAAGAATATGTCAACAAAAACAAAAATGAAATCATTACCCTTTTGTATCCTCAGCAACCCAAGAACATAATATGTGCTCACATCCTCACATGGTCTCTCTGGTATTGGTAATGGGTAATAGAACCTGACATTTTGACTCCTCCCCTATGCATGTTGAAAAACTTGATAATACTGCACAAACCTTCTGCTACCTAACCAATAGTAACTTGTATAAAGTTATCCCATTATTTTATCTACTCCAAAATGTCCAACTAGTCCTCTACTGTGTTTCTCTCCTTTTAGCTTCTCCCTTGTTGAACTCTATGGTATGCACAATTTTTATCCCTTGAATGATAATCCCTCTTTGATGAAGTAATCCAACCTTAGCATCTTGTCCTTTATAGTAGGATTACAACATGCTTCCCAAACTTCCTTGAAGTATACATCAACAACATAAAGCTCCTTCATAGCATCAAAAACTATGACTTCAATTTACATTTTGATCAACAATAGATTTATTTTTCTAAAGGTATTAACTACATGATTTAAATGAGCATTTATGTGCTTCAATAAAAATGAATATCCCTACAAAATTTCCACCCACTTCATATGCATTTGATTCAACTTACTTTGGTTGTTGATAAACTACAAAGCATGATTATTTGTGAACAAGACAAACTCTTTTGGTAGCAAATAATGTCTCCATTTATTTAGGTATTGAATAAAGCATAAAAATATTTGTTGAAGACTAAATATTTCCTGTTTGCCTCATTTAGCTTCTCACTAAAATAGGCAATGGGCTTACCCTTTTGGCTCAAGACTCCTCCTATTGCCTTCCAACTTGCATCATAATCCATCTAAAATACTTTGTTGAAATCCAACAAAGCTAAATGGATTATTCCATTATCTTCTCTTTCAGAATTCAAAAACTTCTTCTTGCTACAATCATCCACTTAAAATCATGTTTTACTCCTTTCATAATTTCTATGATTGGAACACAAATTCCATTAAATCTTCTGATAAACTTTCTATAAAAACTTGCCAGATCATGGGAACTCCTAGACTCAAACATACTTCTAGGTGACAACCAATTTACAATGGACTTTACCTTCTTAGGGTCCATCTGTATTCCTTCTTGGGAAATCACAAAACCTAAGTATACCAATTCTTCCTTCATAAAACTACATTTCTTCAAGTTATATATAATTTTATCCTTTTAGTCTTTGTAATACCAATATTAGATGTGCCAAATGGTCTTCCTTGCTCTTAGTAAATATCAAATTATCATCCATATAGACAACCATAATTTTTTGCAATAAATGGCTTCAACACTTTGTTCATCAATTGTATAAAGGTATTGGGTACATTTGTTAATCCAAATGGCATAACCAACCACTCATATAATTTATCATTTATCTTGAACATGATCTTCCAATCATCTCCTTGCCTAATCTAGATTTGATGATATCCACTCTTCAAATATATATTCATGAAGTACTTTGCTTCACTTAAGCAATCCATTAAATTGTCCATTTGAGGCAATAAAATTTATACTTTATGGTTATCTTATTAATAGCCCTTGAATTTGTGCACATGCAACATTATCCACCCTTATTTTTTGCAATTATGATTGGTACTACACATGGGATCAATATTTTCTAGATCAACCTCTTGTCCAACATCTCTTTAATTTATTTTTTATTTATTCATTCTCCATTGGCATCAATTTATATGCTTCCTCATTGGGTAAACTTGATCCAAGATTGAAATCTATGTGATGGCTAATACTCCTTATCAACAATAATCCATCTGAGAATTCTTCTACAAATTTTTTGCATAATCCTATAGCAAATTATTTACCTCCCTTGTAATCTTCTACTTGTATGCAAATTACCCCTTTGTGGGTTTGTCAATAAAGGCTAAACATGCCTTCTTCTTCATCACCTCCAAAAATTATTTTCCTGAAATCAAACATATTTTAGGACCATTGTCATATATTTCATCCTTGTCCTTCAATGGACTTAGTATATGCTTCTTATCATCCTTCACAATGGTGTAGGTATTTTCCCTACCATCATATACTACACTCCTATAATGTTTCCAAGGTCTTCCCAACAACATATGGAAAGCGTTCATAGGCATAATATCATATAATACATCATCCTTGTAAGATCCAATTTGAAAATTCAGCTTGCATTGTTTTCTTACTAAGATTTGGTGTCCCTTTTATGGCCAAGAAACTTTGTATGGAATAGGGTGTTCTATCCTATTCAACCACAAATTCTCTACCATATTATTAGATACTAAAATATTTGTACTTCCATTATCTACAATGACCTTGCCATGTTTACCTCCAATTTTGCATAGTGTTCTAAAAATATTTCTGATTTGAATAGGTTCACACTACCTCCTCTATAGCTTAAAAAATATTATTTTCATCATGAAATATTATCCTTTCTTAGGCTCTTCTAAATGCTTCAAGGAAGCAACACTTTCTTCTTCTGCTTGTGCAATATGATTCCTAACCTCCTTTCCTTTATTGCTACTTTATTGTGTATTTGTACATTTAAGTTATCGATGACCATCTTCTTTGCATATATAACATCTTTCAAAGAATACTCTACCCCTTCCTCTACCAAAACCATATCTTCCTGATGAGGAATCTTCACCTCTTCTAGTGTTCTGGCTGAAACCACTATGAGAAGTACTAGCTTCTCCTTCCTATTTCTATTTTCCTATTTCACTACTTTTTTTTCCTCGTCCTCATGAGAACTATCCTCTTCCTCTCTAATTATTTTGTTGCCTTCATGAATAATTCTTCTCTACCTTCAACGCATATTGGGAGGCTTCTTCTACCATCCTAATCCTTATCATATTGACTTCATCCTATATGGACAATCACAATCCATTAATGTACTTTGACAACTTCTCTTCATTATCTTTTGCATGATCGATCCAAATGGTGAGCCTACAGAATTCTTTTGTGTAATCCTTCACATTCACATACTTTTTTCTTAGGTTCTATAATTTCTTGAAGATACCCAATTGGTAGTCCAACAACAAGAATTTGAACTTCATCTTAGTGATCATTTTATCCCATGTCTTGATCCTTTCCTTTCCTTTTATTTGTCTTTCAATTTGAACATGGTCCCACCATAAGAACACATGGTGCATGAAACTTTGTGTAGGCAAATTTCACCCTTTTGAGGTCTTCTATCAATTCAAAATCAAAACACTTCTCTATTTTATGATGAAGTTTCTATATTTGGCTTCTAACCCATGTTGGAAATTGGATAAATCAATCAATCTTCTAGATCTTCCCATTTCTCTTCATATCAAGTTTATGTGTGACCAAACTCTTCTTCTTCATTGTCACTAATCTCCTCAAGATAAATGCATCTCCTTTGGGTGGTTTCATCACATCATATTGGGAAGTAATTCCACTTAGCATCTCAATTATTTTTATAGGTTAGAGTCTTCATGGTATCTCTCCTCCATATTGTGCCATCATTTATTTTATTTGTATCAAATTCCAACAATATTATGGCTTTGATACCAAAATGATGTAATGACAAGGTGGGGGTGATTGGTTTCAATAGCAAGGTGGAAAATAATACTTCTAACGATGATTTTTAGATGGTCATAACCTTTTTTGAATGGTGGTTTCTTAAAATACTAATGGCATGAGTCATGACAATACCCAACAAATTGATCAACTCCTCGACAATGATGGCAAACTTTCAATGTCTAGATCTCAACAATAACATCTTTATCCTCTCAAAAGGTGACTTAATTCATAAATATTGCCAGTATTATTGAAGATAATCTCTTCCAACTAGACATCATCTCTTACCTTCTTTTTTTATGGCTCCCTCAAGATAATGTTCTTCTTGTTAGTAGAATTTTAAATTACTAGTTCTGTCAGCAATCTCTTGGATGATGATTCAATTTTTTGACAGTGGAATATGTGAGTTTAGACAATAATTTCTTCTAGGAAATAAAGGTTTATGGATATAGTCTTTGTATTCAATGACTCCACTCCACTTATTTAACTATTAGACATTGATGGCATACCTCCAATGGTAACCTCTTGGTGGTAAAATCTCATTCGGAAACCTATGTTCATCAATCATGTCAATTGGTAGTAGCCTTTGCACCCACTAACCTACAAGTGCACATAGAATAATACACAAATCTAATTTTTATAAGTCACAAAAACACATGCAAGCTCTAAAATATGTGAATGGAACATGAAGGGAATTGTAATTGCATTAACAATGTGCTTCATAGTTGTTATGGTTTACAACTCTAGAAGTTTTCTTGAAATCCTTCTCTTCTCAAAAAACTCTACTAATTTTCTCTGATGTCCCTTTTATCTCACAAATCCTTTCCAATTTATAAATGCAAGAAATCAACTACTTTTCAACTTCCACCAAATGGTTCAAATTATGGGCGATTGACCTTCCTATTCTAATGCTCCATATATTTACATGTGGATGCTCCTGTATTAGATAAATATATTTTACATTCAAATTTTTATGTTATTGAGATATATGATGTGGATATTATTTTGGGTTATCCTTGGTTGGATTTTTTGGGTATTGTTAACATTAATGTGCAAAGAAAGTTTATGAAGTTATGGTATAAGAAAAATAAGATAACACTACAAGATATTTCTTAGCTTAAGAAGCAAGGATCCAAGAAGCAATAAGCAATTCTTGTAGGGGAACAAGTTAAGGAACCGACAAACAAATTAAAAATTGAATCTAAAGTACCAATAGCAGTCGATAGAAGAAGCAATAGAAAAGTCCAAGAAAGCTTTGTTAGAAACACCTAAGGATGCACCAAAATAATGATACAAGATAGATGAGAATGAGGAAGAATTTAGAATAGAGAAATAAAAAGTCAACAAATCAAAGTAAATAGAACATCAGGTTAAGGTTGTAGCATATTGTCATTAAAACCACCATGAGCAATAACAATCTTGAAGGTATGGCTTAGGGAATAAATATTATTATGTATCTACATAAAGTCAAAATAAAATTAATTTTAGCAGTGTTTGGTAGAAAAAATATAGTGATTATTGATTTTAAAGTGGTGTAGTAGCAACAAGGAACTATAGGACCAATAATTTGAAATACCAAAGTAGAGTAGTAGAAGCATGGATCCAATAGATCAATGCTCTTTATTCAAGTTGCACAATGATAGATTGACATCATAAAATACCATCACCAACCAAAATTTTACTTGGATGTATGGATGATTAAAATTTTTACTAGTTGGTAGCATGGCTTAGAAGATCATATGATTTAGTTTCCTCTCATGTTTCAAGGGAAAAACATTTGTAAGGAGGGTGGAATGCTATGGTACGTAGGAATAAGTATATGCAGATATGCTATTATGTTGTATAAGGGTATTATGGATAGTTAGTATGGGCCACACATAACCCAAGGTTCATTATATTATTATATTATATTATAATAATGAGTAAGATGAGGGGCTAGTAGTCGGCTTCCCAAAGTAAAATTAAAATATAGGTATATAAAGAAGGGATATTATCATGTGATGTATTACTTGTAATTGTCTTTGTCAATGAAGTGGCTTATTAAACTTTTCCCTCTCTAAATGGTGCTCTCATATTCGGAGAACTTGTGGAATCATTCCTTAAGTAGTATTATTGGTGTCACCCTACACTAAGGATTTTATTATCTCCATCTCATATGTGGATTGTTAATGTGGATGATTATTTATGGACTGATGATTTGATATTTTTGCATATTGGTGAATGATTTATGTTTGTGAGAATAAAGATGCATAACATAATATTTCGATAATGTAGTCATGATGTAATACAAGTGGGACCCATTTCATTCCTATATAATCAATTAAAAAACAAATTGTCCTTTCAAATCTCATCTCTAATTTGTTGATAACATTTTTCTTTTCGGGCATCCATTAGTCAACATCCAATGAAGTTTAAATCAATATTGTCATGATATGAGAACATTTCTAGATTTTTGGCTTATAACAAGATTCAAGATATTTTTAAATTAAGACTACCCTAAATTTAGGATAGATTATTGTAAATATTTTAGGATATAATTTTTGAAAAATACCATCAATGAAAATATGTATGCCTTTATCTAAAAAAGAATAGAAAAAGGATATATGGGAGTTAATAATGGATAGAATAAGCCCCCAAGGGCTATGTGGATTGGTAGTTGTCTATTGGGCCAAGCGTTTACAAAGAAGATACCTAGGTTCAAACCTTTGAGGTATGCTTGTTGCAAAGGTAGTAGTCTGTTTTGAATTCTTTGAGTGTGCGCCAAACTGACAATGATGGTATGAATCCCAAGCAATTGGTGGTCCACATCACATTGGATCAGTAATAATCAGGTGGTATAGGCTTGTTTGGAGCAACCCCTGTGGTTTGAATCCTACACTTGGTAGTGACTAAAAAAAGTGTGGATGTAACCAACTCCCCTATGTATCCAAAAAAAAAATGGATAAAATAAGATCTTATTTGGAAGGTGGGAAAGGTAAGTTCCTAACCATAGATGAAAGGATACAAATCCTAAATACTACAATGTAATCTATCTCTATTTATATATGATATTATTTTGAAGATTGATAGTAGGTATAACACCCTAATTTGATAAACTTTAAAATTAATTATTGATAAAGGATGGGAGAAAAAAATCAAGTTTCTACTTTATAAGTGGGATAACATTTGCAAATAAAATAATATTAGAGATATAAAAGGGAAGAGTTGGGGCGGCCGCTGCAAGGTCATGGTTTCTACTTTATAACTTAAGAGTATGGGGCGGCCTCCTGCAGCGGCTTTCTTTTTACAAGTTGGATGGAGTATTGGTCCTTCATGCATTTTTTGGCAGATTTGGCTTGAACGGAACCGTCGGATTTTCCAAGGTAAGGAGTTAACTACTTCCCAGTGCAGCGAGAGGATTTTGCGAATGATCCAAGAAACTGTGCCTGCAAAATGTCAGATTATTTCTCCCATGGACCATGCGGAACGTCAGATCATGGAAAGATTAGGCTTGATGGTTAATGGTCCTGGTCCTAATGTCTCTTGCAGACGGATGGTTCAGAATAATCGGGTGCGGAGGGCTGGAAAATGGAATCCGCCTCCTCCGGGAGTGCTGAAAATTAATACGGATGGATCTTCTCGGGGTAATCCGGGTAATGCTGGTATTGGTTGTGTGGTACTATCCAATTTTTTTCTCTTGCTTTAAGGGACATCATTCTAATAACTTCATGGAAGCACTCGCAATTTTATATGCTTTGGATCAAGGGTATGCTTTGGGTTGGCGTCGGATTGTTTGTGAATCTGATTCTCAGATTGTTATAAATTTGTTAAATTATGGAGATAGTCTTCATGGTTGTTGGCGGTTGAGTTGGGTTGCTCGGAAAATTCTTAATATCTCTGCTCACTTGGACTTCATTTCTTTTGTGCATATTCCTCGGGAGTGGAATAGGGTAGCGGATTTGTTAGCTAAATGGGCTTCTAAGTTTCAAGATGGTTGGGATGTTCAAAATTGGTCTCAACTTTCTTTTGATTGCTCTCAATATCTCTCTTCTTTATTGAGAGCTGATATGTCTGAATAGCTTATGCTTTTTCTTTGTATCATGAATGTTTTGCTGAGTTAATAAATTTTTACCCTCTTTTACAAAAAAAAAAAAAAGGGAAGAGTTGGGAAAATATGTTGCTATAAAACATATAGATTTTATTGATTCAATAAAAAACTCAAGATACAAACCCTAAGTAAATGTTTGGCAACATGAAACTTTATATGAAAGACTTTACAATTAATAGAGAAACATATTAGATGGTCATCCATTTAAGAAATTCTATAATTTTTTGGTATGATGCTTGGTTTAAGCCTTATCCACTTATATCTAGTCCAAAATAGAAACCCTTATAATCATGAATCATATTATTATCTCTTTTATATAATATTTATGAACATGTCCATTATAAAAGTTTTGTGTATAAAAAATATGTTATAAATTTTTGTTTATAAAATTTAATTTAACATAATTCATATAAAAAAATATATGATAAAAGAAAGACATTTATAAATTAAATTCATCAATACTTTTTTAATGTTACTTTAAAAGCTAACTTAAACTTTAGATTGTGGCATAGAAAGATGTATTTCAACAAGGCACCCAAAAGATATATTGCCCAAGCCACGGGCAAGTTTGTTTTTTTATTTAAATCATTTGGGTTTATAGGGTCAAAATTAATTAGGCATAATGTATATTAACTAGATTTTAGATATGTCTGGATTTTCGATACTTAATTTATATTTGGTAGGGTGGAGAATTGAACCAGAAACCTCCCTTTAAAAATTACCATACCTTCTCCAACTTACTTACAATAAATAGTTCAAGCTACCCAGAAATTATTAAAATACGTTAAAACTATTGTCCATAAAAAATAATTTAAAAATTAAATCCATATTTTTTATGTTTTTAAAAACATTATTTTATTTACTCACCACGCACTTAAGAGTTAAAAGATCATTCCTCTATCTTCTCTGTGCTCGAAATTTCTTACCATAGCCTGAGAGTTGCAGACCACCTTTTTTTTTTCTCAAACAAAAACGTACTAGGAGAAAGCTTATTTTTCATCGTATCGAATGTGAACTATTCTTAGTGCTAGCTTATGGCTTGAAATGGATTTTCATTAAGGACAAATGGATTTTCATCAAGTATCAATAATATTATATAGATAGATATTTGAGATGTAAGTTTATTATAATAATAAGGGTTTTGTTTTGTTTTTTTTTAATTTAAGATTAAATTTCACTTAGTATCAGGAGTCCTCACAATCGCTTATGATTTTTTGCAAATATTCACTTACTGGTAGTAATTCGTATCCAGTCGTGGCAAGGGACGGGTTTGAAGGTCTTTCCTTGCCGGTTAATTTTTGCACAACATCTTTAAAATCAGTTATACTCGTCTTGATAACCAGTGGACTCCGGATATGAATCACTCTGACCCCATATCTTTGTGAATTACACTCCTCTAACCTCTTTAAGGCTTTCGTGACTGATTTATCACAAGTATTACTCTTTCCCATTCTCAAGATCTCTAAGCTCTACCAATCATGAAACACACAGAAGCCTTATTTTACCCAATGCAAAATTGGCCTATACTATACTTCCTGAATATCTAAATAAACAAGATTTCCTTCGGTAGCTACAATTAACTGAACAAGATTTAGCCCTACGCCACTTGTCGGAAATAGGGAAGAGATCCTCTTTCACAGTTTATTTGTATAATGGAAGTAGCATGAACATATACATAGCCATGGTCCAAATTTTTCCAGAGTCAAGTCAATAGTTCAAGAGCACAAATTTCCACAAGCGTCTAAAGATGTTTTTGCTAATTTTGTGTGACGACTGTCCGAAGTCAAAGATAGCAGCTTCGCAAACGACTACAGTTGTGGGCGCCCGTAATTTCATTTTCTACGGTACGAATTCTCATCCTGTTTAAACTTGACCCAAAAAGAATTCTCATTTTCTAGTGTGCGCAAAAGTCATTGCGTCCAGACGGTATCTCAACCAACATTCAATAGAAATAGCATATAGAATTTATTTTCTCTAGCTGTCTTTTTGGGGTTGCTTCTTAGAAAAGAGGTTGATGCGCGGTTCTCTGTCGGGAAAGAATTGACTCGAGACTGTAATCCTTGTGAGCGTTCGGCCCAACTCTTTAACCCAAAGGATTTTCTTATTGTCGAAAATTCCTTTTACAAGTCTACCCACGGGTCCTTATTTGCAAAACTCCGTCCTTTTTTACGTTTTGATGGCATTCCATCAAATAAATCAGCAAAAATTTTGTAGTTGGTGTATAAAAGATTACATACTGTAGTTTAAATTTTGGATCTTTCGAAGAAGAGCCAAAGTTTATAGGCTGTTCCCTTAAATGAGTTTACATAGGTTTATTATTATTATTTATTACTAATAATCTTTGATTTGGTTAGTATGATAAACCCTTACGACCAAGCAGTCTCCTCCCATCCCAACCATGACTTAAGCGCTGAAAGCTATGCTTATCAATAGCGAATTTAACACTATTTAACACACAACCACCATACACCCACCCTTAAAATTATATTATAAAAAACCTTTCTAGATGTAGATTGTTTTTAGTTTGTTGTTGATGGTCGTGGTGCCCGTAGGATAAGTTAGTGACAATGGGGGTGCGATTTTTTTCTCTACCCACACTGTAGACACCGAAACAGCACCAATCCGATTATGTGACTGCAAACACTGATCGCATTGACACACACAGCCCCAAGGGCAGCCCCCAGAGGTCAAACAATGGTCCTAACCACTCTCACAACAGTTTAGGAAGGTCAGGAGTCAAATTGGCACCTTCAGGCACTTTGCTCAATACTCGTTTCACCTAGGCACGATTTCAAACTGTGATTCGCCCTACCCAGGGATGAATAGCAGTATTCGCTTCAAGGTGGGGCAAATAGCAAGTTTGACGGGCAAAAAGTCAAATCTTGACAAATGGCAGCTCAGATCCACCACTTAACGCTTCCTTCATCACATGGGAGTGTGGGTGAGCGTTTTCGAACGTTAGGGGGAGTTGCAAGGGCAGCCATGAAGTCCCTAATCAGGGAGGAATCTACCTCCCCTTGGGAAGGCATGATTGCCAAGTGGTGCCTCTGCATGCCCAATTCAAGAGACCTCCAGGTCTATAAATTGGTGAGTTTCCTCACCCCAAAATATACAGAGAAGGAGCATTTTTGAGCAATGAAGTGCTGCCATTTTACTTCCCCATACACCCTTGTTTGATTTGTGCCTTTCACATCCTTGATCTCTTTTAGAGAGGAGGTCATTGGGTGACCATTGGAAGGTCAAATCTTGAGCCTAAAACCCGACATTTTGCCACAACATACCACCCAATTTTTTGACAACACTTTACAAGATATTTTGGACCCATCCCAAATGGATTGGTGCCAAAATCAGGCCCCAAACGGCGGGCGGCCTGCCCCAGGCGTCCCCCCGCACGGCTGTGGATCTAATCATCCCCTTTAGGAGCGATTAGGAATTTGTGGCAGATTTTCCTTCTATCATTTTCTTTTGCATTTCATATTATGCTGCTTAGATAGTTCGCAATTTTGATTTCATAACATTTTTGAGCAAATCTTATCATGTTTCATCATTTTTTCGTCTTTACTAACTTGCAGAGGGCATCATAAAAATCCAGGTGTTAGAGGCCAAATCGGAGAAATCTAACCATCTGGGTCGTCCCAAAATACCCCCAATTAGCTAACCCCCACTTTTGCAAGAGATTTGGAGCTGTCCAGATGTGACATTTTGAGCGGTGCTATCTGGCGTTTTGTTGCAGGTCTATTCGTCCCGCCCCGGAGTGAATTCAAATCTGTGAGGAATTTCCTGACTGTTCCATTTGCAATATTTTATTTGTGAGGTCTTGATGCCCCTGTAAAATTTTTAGATCATTTGGATATATGTTTGTTATCATTTTATTTATTTTTTGCATGCACTAATCGTAGGCTTAGGGATTGCATGTTTCATCTCATCCGCAGGTGCTACTGACTGTTTCTTGTTGCTTTGAACATAGGATCTAGACGTTAGAGGAGCAGCAAGGGAGTCGAGACTCATCAATGCAAATGGTAGCGATGTTTGGTCCGCCCACTTTACATGTGGGCACGCGAAAGAAAGATGGCTATCCATGGATGTAACCAAGAAACAAATTTAACGCTCCTCGCCCCTAAAAAGGGAGGAGGCGAATTGTAACCGAATTTCAAAATATATCAATAAAATAAAGGGTTGTTTTCTGCAATTAGCTTTTCATTTGAGTTTCAATTCGTTTATGCTTTTCCTATTTTGTGCATTTTCAATTCGTAGGACTTAGCGTTAAGTTTAGTTCCGTTTTGCCATCGTACTTGGAGCTTGTTCTTTTTTTGTTTCCGTATCCTCATGCTTTCAGTGGTGATCATGATGGGACACTGTCCTCTATTTTTTTTAGATAAAAAATCTGATCAAAACTTGCTTTTTGTTTGCAGGTATCATTTTTTTTCAAACGTAGGACTGTTGTTCATTCCAGTCTGTGGTGGATACAGAGCTGGAATTCGTCTTACCGAGGGACGAATGGGAATGCGCCCCACCCTGTGATAAATTTAGTTCTGTTATTCATCCCGTCCAGGGACGAGTAGCTCTCTACGCAGTTTCAGGGTAGAAAATCAGAGCCAATAGATTTGGGCAGAGAAGAGGTAGGGATTCTGAACTTTTCCTATCATTTTTTGTCTTCAGTTTTTTTGTTTTTGGGTTACTTGCTTGCTTAGGGAAAGTTTCCTTTACTGCTTGCTTGTTTCCTTTTTGCAAAATAAAAAGAACCCCACACATCACGTGGCAAATTAAACACCAAGGAGCTGGTCGTAAAACCCCAACCCTTGATCAAGACCAACGATGGATTTCATCACCACCTTGGCTTGAATTTTTGCATCCATTACCCCGATCGCTACTGTTGCTAGATGTAACTCCTGATGAAAGCTGACCGAGTGTAGTTGGGGTGATTCCCAGCACATGAGGATAAGTCTTCTATGGTAGGTGTCATAAATAGGGTGATTCCCATTTCATACCGCCTATGTTCCACGTACCATATACTCTCATGTACCTTTAGTTTCCCTCACGCAAGGACGGGTATATAGAGAGCTTGGTATATCGGTCTGGCAATGGTATATCGAAGGGGCGACCATTTTTGGGAGTCATAAGAGCCATCATATTGCATTTAAGTGTTCTTTACAAAAACCTTCAAAAACAAAAACTAAAACACACTAAACTAGGTTTAGGACACACTTTTAATCTTTAAAAGAGATAATCATTGCTTTGTGTGTGTGTGTGCTCTTTTCTATTTAGTGTAGCATAAAAATCATAAAAAGAGATAAAAACCTACATAGATTGTAGAAAAACACCACCATGGTGTACACCCGTAGCCAAGCCCAATCAAGGGCGGAAGCTGCAAAGAGTTTACAAGGGGGCACAAGTCACCTCCGCTATAGCCCCAAGGACTTGGTCATACCGCCTTGGCAGCCTGACCCATAAGAGAGTCTACATGCGACATGTCATGATATCGTGACACTTTTGCTTATCTACCTTCCTGCCATTTTTGAGTCACGAAAATGCGACTTTTCGCGATATCGCGACACATTTTCATTCTTGCTCTTTCTCTTTGCTTTGGACCGCAAAAATGCAAGATGTCACGATATCGCGACACTTTTTCTCCTTGCTCTTTCTCTTTGCTTTGGCCCACGAAAATACAACATGTCACGATATCGTGACACTTTTTCCTTCTTGTCCTTTCTCTTTCCTTTGGCCCACAAAAATGCTACATGTCGTTCCATGTCAGATGGAACTATAGAGGCACCCCTTTGAGGGAAACGCCCGTTCATCATAGCGCATTTCAGGAGGAGTCCTTACACATGGCGCTCAACATAGACAGGAAGGCTCCCTTAGAATCTTGATATGAGTGGCCATCGCGTGATGAAGCGCTAGAGCAGCATAGGGTCCATGAAGAGAGGCCACATGATTATGGCATCCCTCCTTTACCCCCCATCGTTGTTAGAACCAATAGACAAAACCCAGAGTGCAAGGCTCTCCAAATAGGGTCCATGTGTGGCCATCGCGTGATGAAGCGCTAGAGCAGCATAGGGTCCATGAAGAGAGGCCACATGATTATGGCATCCCTCCTTTACCCCCCATCATTGTTAGAACCAATAGACAAAACCTAGAGCGCAAGGCTCTCCAAACAGGGCGAGCCAACTCTGCCCACCCCTTTCACACATACGAAAGGGAGCACGAGGAAGACCATTACATTCCTCAAGAGCAATATACAGCATGGGAGCCATGCGCTTCCACACCCGCTATATACCATGATCACCTATCGAGGCTAGAGCCTCGGGTAAATGCCACCAACCTCGACAGAGGGAAGCGACCTATTGAGATATCGGATCATCATGACAGAGGTAAGTGCATAGGAGAGGCATCCAGGCTTCCTAGGCTCAAGATGGCAAAACAAATCGACCTGGCAGTCGCCAGACATGTCGCCCGCCAAGCGCAGATCACACGACTTGAGCAAGATCAACAGTAGCTAGAGCATATATATAGCCTTAGCAAAGAGCGCATTCGATGCCAAATAGATGAGTTGCTCCATAACCCGATGCCTGAGAGGTTTCCAACCCCTCACACCCAAAGAGCAGAACCATATGAGAGGCGCAATCCCTTGGTGTGAGATAGGTCTTCGCGACCTTACCAAGTGCTGCCTCCGAGACCTCCTAGACTTGAGCGGGAGGCCACTCCCTGAAACAACGATGGGTACCCTCTGCGGGGACCCACCTAGGGTCATAGGTCTCGTACAGAGACTCCTCAGGAAGCTTACGAGGAGTATGAGCAAGAAGAAGAGCAGGCCGAAATGCCCTACCAAGGTGGAGGGGTTACTATCCAGCCACCCCTCTATAGGCCTCAAGTCTCCCACAATCCACAACGGGAGCAAACTAAAGAGGAAGAGATTAAAACTTCAGATGCATATAAATTGCTGCTAGAGCATCTGGAGTCTGTGGAAACCAAAAATTTTGGGCCCCAAAAGCCCACTTTACGCCAGCTCCGTAGTCATCCTATGCATCCTTCAGTGCCAGCACCCCCTTACCCTGAACACTTTAAGTTGCCTCAGTTGGCAACCTTTAGAGGTGAGGAAGATGCTCAGGAGCATGTGACGAGTTTCCTGAGCCAATGCTTCGACATTTAGGACAATGATGCTTTGTTATTAAGAACATTTATAACCACATTCGCAGGCCCTACCTCGGATTGGTTTACTCAATTACCAAAGCATAGCATTAACAACCTAGATCAGTTAGTGGATGTGTTCCTCGAACGCTTCACCTTCAACACCAAGAAGAAGGCGTCACTAACTGACTTAGCCAGCCTCAGGAACTATGAGGAAGAAACCATGGAGGCCTATGGGAATCGATGGAGGACTTTGCTTTTAAAGCTACCCTACCTCCCTCTTATGTCCGACCTCACTCAAATGTTCTCAAAGAGCTGTTTGAGATCAATCTCTGTGCTATTGTAGCTGCAGCAATATGCCACCTTAGAAGAAGTTCTGGCGCAAGCCAGGATCATTGAAGAGATCAAGATACAGGATGGCGAGATAGCCAAAACTAAGAAAAAAGAGTGGACTAAGAACACTAAAATAGAGACCATGCAATAGAAACCCACTATGGTCAATCAAGTTGCTATCAATGTCCCTAAACCTACACAAGTAACACAACCCCAAAAGGCTAATTATCAGGCGATGCCTCCTAACAACTATGACAGAGAAAATCAGAGGCAAGAGCAGAGTCAGCAGCGTCGCCCTAGGCGATAATACACACCCTACACAGAGTCCGGGGGACTCCCTGTTTGACCACTTGTTAGTGACAAATTTGATCAACCTGCCAGAGATTCAAACCATAGACCCCAACGCTCCCAAGCCTAAGGGGTATAGGGAGGACTTGTACTGTAGGTTCTACAGATGGCAGGGACATGACCTAAATGCCTGCTGGAAGTTTAAGGGTTTGGTGCAAGACTTAATTGATAACAAGACCCTAGCGATGGATAATCCCGTGACACCAAGCAATCAACAAATGGAGGTCTTTAAAGACCCCTTGTCTGCTCATGCTCCACAGGAAAAAACCCTACAAGTTAATGAGGTCACACATAACTGCCCCATGCAGGGGTATGTAGGGATGATCAGTATAGTGACTCAAAATAGGAGGTACCCGAGCACAAATGCTCCTGCAACAATTGCAGGAGAGGTGCCAACAACATCACAACCGCAATAGCACGTTGCACAACCTCCTCCACCTAGACCAGTGGCCACACTTTGGACCAAACTCACTCAGAGTTTGAGGACCACCTTGGCTAGGCTCTCCATATACGAGCTCATACAACAATCAATGCCCCATCGAGAGGCTCTAATGGAGATATTGAAAGCCATTGAGTTGCAGCCCCATGAAACAAATTCTTTCAAAAACTTCGTGGGACATGTCAAACGATGCACTGAGCCAGTCATCACATTTCGAGAAGATGAAGTGAAATCAATGGCTGATGACATAGCAGATCCACCCCTGCACTTTATCGCGTGGGTCAACGGGATCCCATATAAGAGGGTGTTGATAGACACTAGCTTGTCCAGTAATATCATCACAACCATGGCCTTAAAACATCTGAAGTTACCAGCATATCACATCACGGCTTCCACATATACATTGTGAGCATTCAATGATGTAATATGCTCGATAGTTGGCATAATAGTCCTACCCATCCAAGTGGGACAAAAGACTATACCTACATTGTGCCACATATTGGAAGGTGAGATGGCCTACAACATCTTGCTAGGGCGGCCATGGATCAGGGACATGAAGTGTGTCCCTTCGATAGCTCACCAGTGCTTAAAGTATACATTTGAAGGGGAGGTGCATGTAGTCCCGGTGGACTTAGAACCCTTCAAGTATTGTAATGTGGTGCAACTGATGCCGCAATCGACCCTTCCATCAATGCATTTGGATTTCCAATTGAATCCATCTAAATAGGGTCCGATTTCGCAGGCATCCCCGTTAGCAAGTTCTTCAAAACCTCAGGCGGGTCCATCTTCATTATCTGGTCCTCCACCAATGATGCCACCTATGGGGGCCAAACATAAGGACAAAGGGAAGAAACCTCTGGAAGAGACGCAACCTCTGAAAGAGACACTGCCATCAGTATCAACTATCTCTACTGAGGAGATACCTAGTCGAATGGAATTTGAGACTCCTAGTTCACTCGACATGGAGTGGACTTAGGGAGAACTTCCATTCCCTCCCCCTCAACCGCCAACAATCACCATTGAGATGGCCAATACGGGCTTGGGGGAGTATCTGGTGTGGAATATTGTAGCAACACCCACATTGGAGTCCATGCAGGACATGGGGAGACCTCGCCTCCCCATCGACACTATTGTTCCCCTAGGCTACCCGCCAAACTAGACAAACTTTGTGTATGGGGGCATTGATCATGGCGTTGCACCATACACGCAAGAGGATGAAGATGAAGAGCCTTTTGTTGAAAATGTCAACTACTTGTCTAACCCAGACTTTGCTTTGAGATACCTTGGTCAATGCAATTTGCATGGATATGGGTTAGGCAGATATGTGCAAGGGGTACGTGTTCTTTGCCAACCAAGATACCAAATGCCATATGACAAGTCAGGGGTAGGGTTCAACCATCCCATACCCTTGGAAATCTTGGTGGAGAACATGCAAAGCCTAGGGATGGGCAACAAATGGGGATTGGCATCAGATACATATGCCAACCCTAACATGACATATACATTGAGGGATTATCTCCCATTAACGACAATCAACCTTATTGACCCTCGCAATCCCTTCCCTTCGCTCGAGAGAGGAGAAAGCTCGAGAGCTCATTTTAAAGGAAGGTCTATACAATGTCAATAAGGGTCCTCAGAGGACGAGTCAGAGTATGACCCCTTCGAATAAAATAGTGATCACCCATAGGTGATCCCCATGGATGATTATCAAGAACACCTCTTGACAATGTTCCCTTTAGATGCTCCAATCGAGCAAGCGCCACTCCAAGGTAATCAGGCCCCACCGTAGAGAGCGAAACAACCCTAATGGGGCTAGATCAATTTGCTTGAGCAAGACGAGCCTCTAATGTCACAAATAGTTGTTGGAGCCAATGAAGGCTTTTGGATCTTCGACAATGATTATGAAGATGAGACTGAGATGGCCTATCTCAATCACATGTGACAACAACAATACCCCTTAGAGATTAATGACATATTTGAACAACTAAACATAGTGCCAGGGCATGAGTGGTACGTAGACCCAACACGATGGGAAAAAGTGTTGAATCTACCACTTTGGGCGTACGAAGAATACCTTCTGCCCAGAGACCCTATAGCGACATCAGTGCCAAGGGCAGACCTTGTCTTCCTATCCACACATAGGGCCGATCCATTCGTGCTAATACCTCTAGAGCCAGACCCGGAGCACAGAGAACATCTAGAAATTCTGAATCATCACACCCATGGTAATGGAGACCAAAATCATTTCATCAACATGATCTCCATTGACTTAACTACCCCCATCCATAACTCGATCGATCCAGCATAGTCGTTGTATCTAAACATAGATTCCATAGACTGGTATCGTGTCAATTCACCTCCATCCCCATCAGAGTACTGGCCTTTCGATGAGATGCTTCATTTCACCCCAGGGCCAACTCAGGATATATTCCATGCTGAAGAGGAACCCGAGGTTCCCAACGCAGATTTAAACTCAGCAAATGATATCCATTTGATCCCAAATCCACACTAGTTGGAGGATGGATCCCACATGTCGATCGAGGAGACGACTGACATAGACATCGGCTCGGATCCAATGAATCCACAAATTATCAAGCTAGGGGTAAGCTTATCCCCTAAAGAGCAAGCTAACTACATCACCCTTCTCAAATAGAAGAAGGAGGTTTTTGCATGGTCCTATAGAGACATGCCGAGGCTAGATCCGCAGCTAGTCACACATAATCTAACACTTGATCCGATAGTCAAGCTAGTTAAGCAAAAACTATGTAAGATGCACCCAACAGTGGCCTTAATGGTCAAAGACAAATTACAAAAGCTGTTGGATGCACAATTTGTCATCTACGTGGATTATCCGCCATGGCTGTCCAACATGGTGCCCGTCAAGAAGCCTGATGGGAGGATTCGCATATGCACTAATTTTCGAGATCTAAACAAAGCGAGTCCTAAGGATGATTTCCCCTTGTTGAGCATCGATGCATTAGTAGATGCTACAGTGGGCCACAAAATGCTTTCCCTCATGGATGGTTTTTTGAGATACAATCAGATTTGTATCAATCCTGAGGACCAGCTAAAAATGACATTCACAATGCCTTGGGGGACATTTTGTTATAAGGTTATGCCTTTTGGCCTTAAAAATGTTGGCGCCACCTACCAACGTGCCATGACGTACATATTCCATGATTACATGCACAAAACTTTGGAAGATTACATGGATGATTTGTTGGAAAAATATCTTTTGCGCCCAGATCATCTCGATGACTTAAGCAAGATCCTCGATCACCTCATGGAACATAAAATCAGACTGAATCCCAAGAAGTGCATATTTGGCATCACATCTAGAAAACTCTTGGGTTTCATAGTCTCAAAGCGAGGCATCGAGGTGGACCCAAACAAAGTCAAGGCAATCCTTGAAATGCTTTCTCCAACTACCATCAAGCAACTCAGAAGCCTACAGGGAAAGGTTGCATCAATCAAGCGCTTCATAGCGTAGCTATCTGACAAGTGCCGACCCATGAACAAATTATTGCATAAGGGGGTAGCATTTCATTGGGATGACGAGTGCTAGTCAGCCTTTGACGACATTAAGCAATACTTGGTTTCATCGCTAGTATTGGCACCACCTAGACCAGGAGTGCCATTCTACTTATACATCTCAGCTACTGAGGTTGCACTGGGTGCCATGCTAGCCCAAAAAAATGAATTTCACAAAGAACAGGCTACTTAATATCTTAGCTGCACCCTGGTCAGTTATGAACTTAACTATGCATACGTTGAGAAACTCTACTTGGTAGTGGTGTTTGCTACCAAAAAGCTGTGCCATTACATTCTGAGCAACAAGACGTATGTTGTGTCTAAGGAGAATCCATTGCGATACATGATGAGTCATACTTATCATAGTAGTCGCACGATGAAATGGATCATGTTGTTGATGAAATTTGACATAGAGTTTATTGGACAAAAATCCATAAAAGGTCAGGTCATAGCCGATCAACTAGCGGAGGCTCCTCTCGAAGACGATCAGCCTCTGGTCATAGAACTACCCGATGATGGGGTCTTCCATGTCTCAGAATCACCAGACTTTGACGAGCCTGAGTCACAGGCCGACATAACCCTATTTTTTGATGGTTCTAAATGTGAGCAAGGTGGTGGCATGGGAATAGTATTCTTCACACCGTAAGGTGCTCCAATGCCTCTGTAATTTAAATTAAATTTCCCATGCACCAACAAAAATATAGAGTATGAAGCCTTGCTCATAGGTCTTCAGACAACAATCACCATGAACATCAAACGATTGAACATCTTTGGTGATTCGCTGTTAATCGTCAAACAAGGCAAAGGGGTATTCCAATGTAAATGCCCAGTTCTATAGGCCTAAAAAGCCCTTGTGGAAAAATTCCTGGCACAACTTGAATGGTATGACATCGAGGCGCTCCCTCGGTCATCGAATCATTTTACGGACACTATGGCCTCTTTGGGGTCACTAATCTCACAAGACATTTCTGGTGATATGACAACCATTCAAGTCAAAACACTATCACAATCCGTGATGGAGCGTGCAAGCTCTGACTTAATGCCAAGAATCCACATGATCCAGATTGAACCACCTCAGGATAGGTTCTCTCGAATCCATGATCATCTGAATCATGCCAACTGGGGTTCCTTATTCTCCCCTACTCCCCTTAATAGCAACACAACGCTATTCTTACAAGTTATTTCTTGCTCAGATTTTGCTCGGGATGAACTTCAAGAGGTATTGGTTGTTCAGACTATCGAGGTTTTCGATCAGCAGGATTGGTATTCACCCATAAGAGACTACCTCAAGTTAGGCAACCTATCGCTTGGATTGACGCATGCCGTGAAATGAGCATTCAAGAAAAAAGTGGCAAAGTATGTCTTGTTAGGAGACATTTTGTATTGTCGCAACTACGAAGGAATCCTCCTTCATTGCTTGGACCAACAGGAGTCCACTTGGGCTATCGCCCAAGCGCATGATGGTACGTGTGATGGCCACATCAGTGGTATGGACATTGCAAAGCGCATTCAACACATGGGCTATTATTGGCCATATTTAGAGCGAGATTGTTATGCATATGTGAGGAAGTGTGTGAAATGTCAACACCATGCTAATCTAACACATGTACCTTCCCAGGCCTTACAGCCGATCCAATCAGCTTGGCCATTTTTGTAGTGGGGCCTAGATCTAATCGATAAGATCTCCCCTACGTCGTCAGGTCGTCACACGTTTATCATAACGACCACAAAGTATTTCACCAAGTGGGTGGAAGCGGTTTCGCTTACCTCTACGACATGACCCCGCATTGTGGAGTTCATTTTACATAACATCATATGTCGTTTTGGTATTCCATCCAAGATAATCTCGGATAATGGGATGTCATTCAAGAACAAAGATGTGTGTGCTTTGACCACAAAGTACAAGATTTAGCATGGTTTTTTGACACCCTATTATAGGCAAATGGGCAAGCAAAGGCGTCAAACAAAATGCTAGTCGCCATCCTCAAAAATATAGTCGTAGATAATCATAAGGATTGGCACATGCAAATCCCCCTTGCCCTGTGGGCTTATCGCACTAGCATTCGGACACCCACTAGGGAAACTTTATTTTTGCTCATGTATGGCTCTAAGGCTGTCATGCCTCTCGAGTTGGAAATTCCTTCCCTACGCATATCAATGCAAGAGTTCATTGATGATGACACTGCATGGCAGGCACGGTTAGACCAGATTACATTGCTTGATGAACGATGCGTTAATGCTCTTGAGCATTTACGTATCTATCAAGAGTGACTTAAGAAAGCATAAAACATGAAAGTTCACCTGAGGGACTTTCAGGTTGGTGACTTGGTCTTAAAAAAGAACCAACAGAACTCTAGTTTGCCATCCCATCTAAGGGACAAGTTCGCAGCAAACTGGTTAGGTCCCTATGTAATTGACAGTAAAATAGGACCTGGAACATATCGGCTAGCCTCTCTTGATGGAATCAAGGAACTGGAACCCTTGAACATCAATCATTTGAGGCCATTCCATACTTAAGAGAGCCATAGCCCCAAGGATTCCCTTAATCTCTTGGTCAACCCAAAAAGCCCCAAGGATTCCCATAATCGCTTGGTCAATCCCAAAATGCTCCAAGGGTTCCCATAATCGCTTGATCAAACCCAAAAATTCCCCAAAGGTGCCCATTACCCCTTTGGTCAAACCAAAAGCTCCAAGGGTTCTCACAATCGCTTGCTCAAAATAAGAAAATTCAAAAACAATAAAATCATCAAAAATAACAAAAATTTGCATCTCATTTCCACGCATATTCACAATCATCGCAACAATAAAGAGCTGTTTTTACATCTCATCTTCATATTCACATAAATCAATCCATCAAAAATACAAAAATATATAGCTGCCTTAAGCATCACATCCATACATTACAATTCATGGTCATAACGGTCAACGTACCATAGACTGCCATTACTTGGCAAAACCATAATTTTTCACATTTTTCCACTTTATCAATAACTCATTGCAAATAACTGCCACTCACATTATTTTCGCACATCATAGTCGGTTGTCTTCTAATGTATCAAAATTTTTCATCCTTCAGTCGTCATTAGCTTTCTAGCCACGTACTGCACCAAGTCAAACAAATTTTGCAAAGGTAGAGTTCTACTTGGATCACACCTTGGTACGTAGCATCCCAACACAAATTAAAACACATAAGAATTCCCAAGTTGTATGAACGAAAGATGAAACCTGCAAAGCAATCTAGGTCACCATAAGCGAAACAGTTACCTTGCTCATCCCCCTATGCGAATGACCCCAAGAATGCTGAGAGTTGGCAAAAGGACAAGCATCTTCCCTACCCAATTCCCCAAGAATCCCAAGTTCTCAAAAGGTTGCAAAACATCACAAATTTGCAAAAGTCAAAACTCCAAAAAATTTGACACCACAACCAAAGTGCATACATCAAGAAAAGCACATAAAATAGTGATTCTCATCACTCCATATTCAAATCCCTTGCTCAAAATAAAAATAAAAATAAACAGTGATTTTTATCACTACAAAAGAGCAAGTATCCCAATACAATTGAAGAAAATAAGGGAGTCAAACTTGAATCCTTGGAACTCTCAGCATTTCGACAGGTCATGAGGAAAACCTCAGTACTGGTTTGGTGGATAGCCTATCGACCACTGGTTGTAAACCTCCCGCATGACGATATATCTGTCACATTATCTTGTGTGCAGATCAATGTTTACATGTGGATGAGATAGCTTATGGTCTCCTACGACAGCATCGCAGATTAATCTGACTAAATACAACAAAGGAGTTAGTGGAGCTAATCAGGTGATCATCAGTACAGGTTTGGTTGACAGCCTATCTGGCACTAGCAGTATCCTGACAAACACCACATAAATGAACTCAATTGCACACACAGGGATGTGAAATAACTTGGTCAAAAACAAGTCCGATTCATACCTTGTTACAAAGTCTCGTAAGATAAAAGAACAGTCTTGGCTAGATAGTTAAAACATCTGAGTCTCAAAAAACCCTATCTACATTCTAAACCAACTTGCTATCTTTCATTGCCATCAGAAAATACAAAAAATAGCCCGTATACATAAAGAAAGTCAGGTCACACAACAATCACCCAGCACAAAAAGCCATAAATTCTAAACAGTCTATGGTGCGACCGCCAAAAACCACAAATTCAATTCATCCATTCCATTTGCATATCATATAAATTAAACACATTTTCATTTCATCAAAACATATGCATCCATAAAAATAAATTAACATGCATACATCCATATTCATCAATCATCGTGCATAACATCAAATCATCACATGTGCATAAATAAAATAAAGTCATATGTATATATCATCAAAAATTATCGTAGGCTACAATGAACCGGTCCTATGACCCCACAACAAAATCCAAAAGCTCAAAAATCCCCAAAGCCTAAGGCGTCGGCCACCATGATCACGCAGGATCGGTGCGATGGGAACTACCCTTGTGGTGTGGGTCCTATGGGACTCCTTAGGGTGGCTACTTCTAGCCCTCGCATCATGCCTACTACCCCCTCCCTCATCCAATCACCTACGACGAGATGATGGTGACTGCTCAGTATCACTACCCTTCGTTCGACATGAAGAGCCACCTCCGGAGGGCTCAGGTACCCACCCCCCGAGGCGGATGATCTCTCCCTCCAAATCCATCTGATGCTAACACCACTCCACCTCCCATCGATGGTACATCGCTACTACATCATCACGTTGTGCCAACTACATCCGTAGGAGATCCCTCTCCCATGCAGCGTCGGTATCCCCCTCATGTCGGCGATGCGCAGCCCATGCATTATCCCGCTCTGCTAGCTGAGCTCGCAAGAGATCCCTCTCTTGTAGAGCCTCCCCCAGCTCCTCATATCACCTCCATAGCAGCCCCACCAATCGTGCATTCTTAGCGCACACCCCTACCTCTGTGTCCTCTACCACTGCCTGATGCATAGGCGAATTCGGGACTGTAGCCTGCTCTGGCTCCCACTGCTCCGGGGTGTCCTACATCTTTGGCTGATCTGGAACACCATAATTCGCACCCACATCATCTACCTCCACCATGTCCGCATCCTCTAGTGGAGCTCCCCAATCATCTCCTGGTGCCTCGACACCCTCCCCGCCTTCTACTGCTGCCTCTGTGCCTCCCAGTAGCCCATCTCCTCACCATCGTCGTAGTATCCACCACTGGTCATACTCTATGGTAGTCCCGACGTCATCCATGTCTAGGACGTCAATCACCACATCTGAATCCTTGCATAGTGGCACGATGACTGGCCGGTCCAAAGTCCTCTCGTCCCCCTAATGCCAATAGACCACGGGCTCACCATGAAACCCCTTGCGCACCCCAAACTGTCGTGTCACCCGGTTGTAAGGGAAGAACTCCCATGTCGCCCAATCAGCCATCGCTCCCTACGTACCCACCAGAGCCACTCTCTAGCCTCAGCCCAAGCTAGACAGTCTCGATAGGGGTGCCAGAACACCTCCCCTAGAGCAAGCCGAGTGAAGGCATCAACATAGTGTCCTACGACACCTTCCCACTGTCGACTCTATCCCTGCTCCTTAGACCGCCGCCACAGAGTCACGTAACCTATATCCTTATCCACCATCTCCGCCCGAGTCATCCACGATAACCCCATCGGCCTCTCCACTACTATGTGCTGCCAAGCCTAGCTCTACAACAGATAGCTACAGTTGATCCCCTTCCACCTTCGATAGCGGACCTTGTATAGCTCACCATAGAGCTACGCTAGCAGTGTCTGTCCCCACCTCATGATCAAAGGCTCATGCATCGAACACTCCACCAGATGACAAACCACATCCAGCAGGTTCCATGGGAACCTCACGCTTGACAAGTCAGGTAGCAGCATGTTGGAAATAAGGCCCATGAGTACTGCGTGCCTCACTCCCAACTCCCCCTTCTCCAGCCACCATCAAACTAGAATCCCGCCAATATGACAGTCAACCTCTGCCCTCTCCACTGGACTATCCACCCCTACCTCCTCCCCATGCCTGAAGCAGCGTGTCAGCACTGTTGTCTGCTGATCACGTAGCGTCATCCTGATAGGTAACCCATCTATCAAAATCTACAGAATCTGATAGACATCTTCCAAGGTCATTGTCATCTCCCCTATTGGGAGATGGAAGGTGTTGGTCCGGGGATCCCATAAGTTGATTAGGGCCATTAGATAAGCCTGATCCCCGACCACAGGCTCTAGCCGAGTCACCTGCTTGAGCCCAAGGGCATCAAGCCACTCCCAGTCAGCCATAGCTAGCGCCTCCCGCGCTTCCACGAAAATAGTAGGCACACGATACCGGCTCTTCACAACCTGCAAAAGCACACAAAAACATTAAAATCATGAAAAACCGCATAAACAGTAACATGAATATACAACACTACATCAAACAATGTACAGCTCAAAAACAACAAAATTCACAAAAATTCAAAACAAAACAGTTTGTCAGTCTTAGGGTTTCTGCATTCTAAGTTTAAAACTGACAGACAACAAAAAAAAAACAAAAAACAAATTGTCAAATACAGTTTGTCAGTCTTAGGGTTTCTGCATTCTAAGTTTAAAACTGACAGACAACATAAAAAAACAAAAAAACAAATTGTCAAATAACAGTGTGTCAGTCTTAGGTTTTTTGCATTCTAAGTTTAAAACTGACAGACAACAAAAAAAAAACAAAAAACAAATTGTCAAATAACAGTTTGTCAGTCTTAGGGTTTTTGCATTCTAAGTTTAAAACTGATAGACAACATAAAAAAAACAAAAAAACAAATTGTCAAATAACAATGTGTCAGTCTTAGGGTTTCTGCATTCTAAGTTTAAAATTGACAGACAACATAAAAAAACAAAAAAAAAATTGTCAAATAACAGTTTGTCAGTCTTAGGGTTTTTGCATTCTGAAAGCACGAGATTCCGGGCAAAGGAAACACTAGTTATGCAACATAAGACGAAAATGTAACGCTTTGATCCTATGCACTAAAACAGAGAAAGGAGACAACTTGGAAACGAAAGACAAGATGTAAAGAAATCACAGCCCTCTTTATTCAAATATCTTATCCTCGGTTACATAGACGTCTCCTCCCCTTTTGGGGGCTAGGAGCGTTAAATTTGTCTTCATTACAATGTGTGACCTAGTCTTCCTCTTCCCGCGTGCCCACGATTGCAATGGGCGGGCCAAGATGCCGCCGCCGCTGATGTGGATAAGTTCTTCACCTCTCGATTGCTTTTCCTGCGGTCAAAGAAACAATGAAAATGTCAGTAGCACCTGTTGCAAATGAAAGGGGTTCGTTCTCTAAAACTAACGAAATATGCATGTAAACATCTCGCCCGAAACAAGAAATACAAGTGAGTCCAAATGGCTTGAAAACTTGACGAAGACAAAAAATGTTACCAAAAGGCCATTGCCCCTGAGACAACCTGCCAATCTGCTTTCACCTGGTAATCGTCCCTGGTAAGGACGATTGCTACTGTTAATCGTCCCTCGGCAGGACGATTGCTGCTGTTAATCGTCCCCTGCAGGGACGATTGATACTGTGTTGAAGAAGCCGACCTGCCGCTGCTCCAATGTCGATTCCCGAGACCCGCAAAATGCCCGCAAACAAGGGGGTTATGTAATTGGGGCCATTTTGGGACGACCCAGATGGTCGGATTCTCCCAATTTGGCCTCCATCACCGAGAAATTGGACGTTGTTACCTGCAAGTCAGTGGGACAACCAAAATAACAAAAGCATGATAATATTCGATGAAAACCTTTTGAAATCAAGATTCAAGATTCTGAACTATTGAACAGCAGAGAATAACATGGAATATGAACAAATGACAGAAAATGAACTACAACTAAATCCAAAAGGTGCGGGGTGCCCAAGTGGGCAGCCCACCGATGGAACTTGATTTTGGCACCAATCCACTTGGGATGGGCCCAAAATCTCTTAGGAGTGGGGGGTCGGCGAATTGGTTGGTTCAAGTGTCCATGTGTTGGATTTGGGTCAGGTTCAAGCTTCCAAAAGCCACCCAACAACCTCCCTTGCAAAAGAGATTGGTGGATGTGGGAAGGTGAACCAAAAGGGATGCAAGTGGGTCTCCAACTCGGCAGCACTTTGTTGCTTGAAAACTCCTTCAACCTCTCTCTTTTGGGTGAGAAAAGTCTCACCTTTTATAGACCCAAGGGGTCTCCTTTGGGAAGGAAGCACAAACGCCATGTGTTGGTCATAGGCGCCATGTGGCGATCATGTCTCCTCATGAGGGAGGGGAGTCCTCCATTGACTTGTGTTTTCATAATTGCTTCTTGTGACAGTCCTCTAACGGCCCTTCTGTCCACCTACACACGCGTGCAAGGCAGGAGTCATCAACTGACTGTTCGGGCTGCCACTTGGCGTCGTTTGTCGTTTTGCCCGTTAAACTTGGTAATCGTCCCCGGGTGGGACGATTACAACAATCGTCCCTGGGTGAGACGATTGCAAGTTAGTAATCGTCCCCGGGTGAGACGAGTACTGGGCAAAGTGTCTAAATGTACCAAATTGCTTCCTGACCTTACAAAATTGCTATGGAAGTGGTTAGGACCACTGTTTGACCTCTGAGGGCTGCCCTGGGGGCTGTGTTTGTCAAAGCGATCAGTGTTTGCAGTCACATAATCGGATTGGTGCTGTTTTGGTGTCTACAGATGCCCCTTTTTGGGAAGCGCTGCGGGTGACGCAGTGCTGAGCAAAAATAGATAACCAAAGCACTAATGATTAGGGTTTCTTGGTAACCTAACCAACTTTTGATGCCCCAAGTATGGAAAGGGCATGCATTCTTGAATCCTTGCTTCTGACGAGCTAAGGAATTTGATTTCAAGTGTTAACCTGTTTTGGTGAGGTGTGACTTGAACTTAGACATTGATCAGTCATGAATAAGTGAAGGGCATTTTATCCACAGGGGGAACCTTGTATTCATGATTCACGAAATGCCAAGTGTTTGATTGATTTGATTGTTGCTTGTTTACTGCCCCAAGCAGGAGCGTGATTGTCTTTGTCAATGATTCTTTGAATGCATGTCCTTTTCCTTAATTGGGTGTGTGATTGTTGGTTGGTGACTAAGTGTGACTACCCCCTCAAGCGACGAATCGATGAGGGAATGACCTTTGTGAGAGAAGCGACGAGTCGCTTGACCCAAGATGACTTGTGCAAGGGTGCCTTTAGAGGGTTTACCGTTAAGCGTGTGCAATTTTTCCAACATATGGACCTATTTTTGGTGGGTGTTAACCCTTTTGGTGATGTCATAATGAGGTGAAATCATCGAAAACCTAACTTCCCGTGGAGCGGTCCGGCTATGATAGCCTTCTTGGGGAATTAGGAGAGTGATAATTTGAACCTCGACATCTATTTTTCTATGCCAAGAGGTTAAGTGCAAAAGCACTTGTGTCTGGCAATGTTTATTGCTATGTTTTTGTGTTGCTTTTTTTGTGATTTTTTTGTTGTTTTGTGACACCATTTGGGGATTTAATTGTCTGAAATCCGTTTCCCGTGGAGCGGTCCAGCTATGGTAGCCTTCTTAGGGAGTAGGATAGTGACAATGTAAACCTCGATATCAGTTTTTCTATGCCAAGAGGTTAAGTGCAAGAGCACTTGTGTCTCTGCAATGTTTATTGCTTTTTGTTTTTGTGTTGCATTTATTTGTTGTTTTTGTTGTTTTGATTTTCTTTGATCTTGTGCATGATGGTTGATGAATATGGATGTATTATGTTGATTTATTTTGATGGATGCATATGCTATGATGAATGCAAATGTTTTTGATTTATATGTGATATGCAGAGATGAAATGGATGAATGGGATTTGTGATGTTTGGCTATGGCACCATAGATTGTTTAGAACTCTGTTATTTTGTTTTTAGGCGATTGTTGTGATGCATGAATTTGTATGTATACATGTGGTTTTTTTTTTTTTTTGTATTTTCTGATGGTATTGCAAAGACGAAAAGTAGCGCAGTTGGTTTAGAAATGTAGCTAAGTTTTTCTGAGACTCAGATCGCTTCTAGCTCTCTAGCCACGACTGTACTTTATCTTACATGATTTTTGAACAAGGTATGAATCAGACCTATTTTTGACCAAGCTATTTCACATCCCCGTGTGTGCAATTGAGTTCATTTATGTGGTATTTATCAGGATACCGCCAGTGCCAGATGGGCTTTCAACCGAACCTGTACTGAGGATCACCTAACTAGCTCCACTAACTCCTTTGTTATGTTTAGTTAGATTAATCCGCGATGTTTTCTAGGATGTCATAAGCTAGCTTATCCACATGCAAACATTGATCTCGTACGCAAGTTAATGTGACAGATATATCGTCATGCGAGAAGACCTTTAGAATGCTGAGAGTTCCAGGGATTCAAGTTCAACTCCCTTCTTTTCTTCAATTGTAATAGGATACTTGCTCGTTTGTAGTGATAAGATCATTGTTTATTTTGATTTGTTTTTCTTTCGAGCAAGGGATTGGAGTGATAAAAATCACTGTTTCTTAGTGCATTTTGATGTGTGCACTGTAGGATGTCAAATCTTGATGTTTTGACGTTTTGCAAATTTTTTTGATTTTTTTTGCAACTATTGAGATTAGGGATTTTTGGGAATTGGGTAGGGGTGATGCTTGTCCTTTTGCCAACTCTCAGCATTCTTTGGGTCATCCGCACAGGGGGATGAGCAAGATAACCGTTTCGCTTATGGTGACCTAGATTACTGTGCAGGTTTCATCTTTCTTTCACATAACTCTGGAATTGTTAATGTGTTTAGTTTGTGTTGGGATGTTACGTATCAAGGTGTATTTCAAGTATGACTCTACCTTCGTAAAATCTGTTCGACTTGATACATTACATGGCTAAAGAGGAAAATTTTGGCTGAACTACGAAAACTCGTGATACATTAAAAGACCACTGACTCTAGTGTGGTGGAAGCAATGCATGGTGTGTCTGTTGTTTTTATGAAATGGAACAGTGGGGAACAAGATGGACTGTCAGAGCTACTACAACCTATGGTGCCTTTGACCTACACGACCACAAATATGCATGTATGAATGCAATGCTTAATGCAGCTACATATTTTTGTATTTTCGATGAATTGAGTTTGGCGAGTATGAAGATGAGATGTGAGAAAACTCTCAATTGATGAATTTGAGAATGCGTAGAAATGAGATGCAAATTTTTGTTGTTTTTGATGTATTTTGTTGTTTTTGAAATTTTTTTGATTTTTGTGATTTTTTTGGATTGACCAAGAGATTGCGATAATCCTTGGAGCTTTTGGATTTGACCAAGAGATTGCGATAATCCTTGGAGCTTTTTGGATTTGACCAAGAGATTGCGATAATCCTTGGAGCTTTTTGGATTTGACCAAGAGATTGCGATAATCCTTGGAGCTTTTTGGGTTTGACCAAGAATTGCGATAATCCTTGAGCTTTTTGGTGACAAAGAATTGCATAATCCTTTGAGAGCTTTTTGGTTTGACCAAGAGATTGCGATAATCCTTGGAGCTTTTTGGTTGACCAAGAGATTGCGATAATCCTTGGAGCTTTTTGGATTTGACCAAGAGATTGCGATAATCCTTGGAGCTTTTTTTTTTTTTTTTTTGGGATATGGCTTTCTTAGATATGAAATGGTCGCAAGTGACTGATATTCAAGGGTTCTGTTTCCTTGATACCATCAAGAGAAGCTAGCCGGTATGTCCCGGGTCCTATTTTGCTATCAATGACATAAGGACCTAACCAATTTGCCATGAATTTATCCCTCAGGTGGGGCGGCAAATTAGAATTTTGTTGGTTTTCCTTCAAAACCAAATCACCAACCCGAAAGTCCCTTAGGTGAACCTTCATGTTGTAAGCTCTCTTAAGTCGCTCTTGATAGATACGTAAGTGCTCAAGAGCATTAACGCGTCGTTCGTCAAGCAACGTAAGTTGGTCTAACCGGGCCTGCCGTGCAGGTGTCATCATCGATGAATTCCTGCATTGATATGCGGAGGGAAGGAATTTCCAACTCGAGAGGCATTACTGCCTCTGAGCCATACACTAGTGAAAACGGAGTTGCCCCAGTTGGCGTCCGAATGCTAGTGCGATAAGCCCAAAGTGCAAGTGGGATTTGTATGTGCCAATCCTTATGACTGTCTCGCGACGGTCTTTTTAAGGATGGCAACTAGTGTCTTGTTTGATGCCTCTGGCTTGCCCATTTGCTTGCGGATAATAGGGTGTTGAAAAGCCGTGCTGAATTTTGTACTTTGTGGTCAAAGCACGCACGTCTTTGTTCTTGAATGATGGCCCATTATCCGAGATTATTTTGGATGGAATACCAAAACGACATATGATGTGATGCAAGATGAACTCCGCAATGCGGGGTCCTGTCGTAGAGGTTAACGGAATTGCTTCCACCCATTTGGTAAAGTATTCTGTGGCCGTTATGATAAACGTGTGACGGCCTGACGATGCAGGGGAGATCTTTCCGATTAGATCGAGGCCCCACTGCGAAAATGGCCAAGCAGACTGGACTGTCTGTAAGGCCTGGGAAGGTACGTGCATCAGATTGGCATGATGTTGACATTTTACGCACCTCTTGACATACGCGCAACAATCTTGCTCTAAAGATGGCCAATAATAGCCCATGCGAAGAATGCGCTTTGCAATGGCCATACCACTAAAGTGGCCGCCACATGTACCGTCATGCGCTTGGGCGACTGCCCAAGTGGACTCTTGCTGGTCCAAGCAACGAAGGAGAATTCCGTCATAGCTGCGACGATACAAAATGTCTCCTATCAAGACATATTTTGCCGCTTTTTGTTTGAATGTCCGTTTTGCGGCATGCGTCAATCCAAAGGGAAGATTACCTAACTTGAGGTAGTCTCTGATTGGTAAATACCAGTCCTGTTGATCGGAAACCTCGACAGTATGAACAACCAATCCCTTTTGAAGTTCTTCCCTAACAAATGCTGATTGGGATAGAACTTGTAAGAATAGCGTTGTGTTGCTATCAATGGGAGTGGGGGAAAATAAGGACCCCAGCTTGGCATGTTTCAAAATAGTCTCGGATTCGAAAGAACTTATCCGAAGATGGTTCGATTTGGATCATGTGGATTCCTGGCGTCAAGTCTGAGCTTGCACACTCCATCGCGGATTGCGATAATGTTTTGACTTGAATAGTTGTTATATCACCGGAAAGGTCTTGCGGGATTAGTGACCCCAAGGAGGCCATTGTGTCCGCAAAATGATTCGATGATCGAGGGAGTGCCTCGATGTCATACCACTCAAGTTTTGCCAAGAATTTGTCCACGAGAGCTTTATAGGCTTTCAGAACTGGGCATTTGCATTGATATACCCCTTTGACTTGATTGACGATTAACAGTGAATCACCAAAGATGTTTAGTCTTTTGATGTTCATGGCGATTGTTGTTTGAAGACCTAGGAGCAAGGCTTCATATTCTCGCATTGTTGTTGGTGCAATGGAAGTTTAATTTAAATGACAGGGGCATTGGAGCACCCTGCGGTGTGAAGAATACAATTCCCGCGCCACCACCTTGCTCGCATTTAGAACCATCAAAAAATAAGGTTATGTCGGCCCGAGACTCGAGCTCTTCGTAATCCTGCGATTCTCGAGACATGGAAGACCCCATCATTGGGTAGTTCTATAACTAGAGGTTGATCGTCTTCAAGAGGAGCCTCCGCTAGTTGATCGGCTATGACTTGTCCTTTTATAGATTTTTGCCCAATAAACTCAATGTCAAATTCCGTCAACAACATGATCCATTTCGCCGTGCGACTACTATGATAAGTACGACTCATCATGTATCGCAATGGATTCTCCTTAGACACAACATACGTAGTGTTGCTCAAGGATGTAGTGGCGTAGCCTTTTGGTAGCAAACACCACCGCCAGCGAGTTTTTCAACGTATGCATAGTTAAGTTCGTAACTGACCATGGTGCGGCTAAGATAGTAAGTAGCCTGTTCTTTGTGAAGTTCATTCTTCTGGGCTAGCATTGCGCCCAGTGCCACCTCGCAGTAGCTGAGATGTATAAGTAGAACGGCACACCGGGTCTAGGTGGTGCCAACATCGGCGGCGAAGCCAAGTATTGTTTGATTTCGTCAAAGGCCGATCGGCACTCGTCATCCCAATGAAATGTGACCCCCTTGTGCAATATTTTTTTCATTGGTCGACATTTGTCAGATAATTGCGCTATGAAGCGTTTAATCGACGCGACCTTTCCTTGCATACTTCTTAGCTTCTTGATAGTGGTTGGGGGAGCCATTTCAAGGATTGCCTTGACTTTGTTTGGGTCCACTTCGATGCCTCTCTTTGAGACTATAAAACCCAAGAGTTTTCCGGATGTGACGCCGAACACGCACTTCTTGGGATTCAGCTCGACCTTATGCTCTATGAGGCGATCGAGAATCTTGCTTAAGTCACCGAGATGATCTGAGCGCAAGAGAGACTTGGCTAACAAATCATCCATGTAATCTTCCAAAGTTTTGTGCATGTAATCGTGGAAGATATACGTCATAGCACGTTGGTATGTAGCGCCAGCATTTTTAAGGCCAAAAGGCATGACCTTATAGCAAAATGTCCCCCAAGGCGTTGTGAATGCCGTTTTGAGTTGGTCTTCAGGATTGATACGAATTTGATTGTATCCCGAGAAACCGTCCATTAGGGAGAGCATTTCGTGACCTCGTTGTAGCGTCTACCAATGCGTCGATGCTTGGCAAGGGGAAATCATCCTTAGGACTCGCTTTGTTTAGGTCTCAAAAGTCGGTGCATATGCGAATCCTCCCGTCGGGCTTCTTGACGGGAACCATGTTGGACAACCATGGCGGATAATCCACGCAGATGACAAATTGTGCATCCAACAGCTTTTGCAATTCGTCTTTGACCATCAAGGCCACTGTTGGGTGCATCTTTCTTAGTTTTTGCTTTACAGTGCTTGATTTTCGGATCAAGCGTTAAATTGTGCATGACTAGCTACGGGTCTAGTCCTGGCATATCCTTGTACGACCATGCAAAAACCTCCTTCTTTTCTTTAAGAAGGGCAATGTAATCGGCTTGCTCTTCGGGGGAAAGGCTTACCCCTGGCTTGAGAATCCGTGGATTCATTGGATCCGTGCCGATGTCTACGTCAGTCGTCTCCTCGACTGACATGTGGGATCTGTCCTCCAACTAATGTGGAGTTGGGATCAAATGGATATCATCACCTGAGTTAAGATCTACGTTTGGAACCTCGGGTCCCTCTTCAGCTTGAAAAATATCCTGAGTTGTCCTTGGGGTGAAATGAAGCATTTCACCGAAAGGCCAAGACTCTGATGGTGACAATGGTGAATTGACGCGATCCCAGTCGATGGCATCCATGTCTAGATGCAATGACCGTGATGGATCGATCGGATTGCGGATGGGTGCGGTCAAATCAATGGAGATCATGTGGATGGAATGAATTTGGTCTCCAGAACCGTGGGTGTGATGACTTGATTCTTTTAGCTGTTCCCTATACTCTGGATCTGGCTCTACGGGAACGGGCACGAATGGATCCTCTCTAGGTGCAAACTCATCTCTATGTGCGAAAAGGAAGGCGGGGTCTTCCCTCGGCACTGCTGTCATGATGGGATCTCGAGGTGGACGATGCTCATCTTGAATTTGGAGCCATAGGTCTAACACTTGGTCCCACCTCGCTGGGTCTACGTGCCATTCATGTCCTAACAGTATACCCATTTGTCCCATTAGATCTTCATGAGTTAGAGCGCGATGATGTCGTCGTGCATGTCTGAGATAGTCCATCTCAGTCTCGTCTTCTGACTCACTTTCATAGATCCAAAATTGTTCATCCTCTTCAGCATCTGTTGCTTGTGACGTTGAGGACTCTTCCTGTTCCAATAAGTTAATCCGGTCCCATTGTGGTTGTTCCACTCTTGGTGGAGGGACCTGATTCTCTTGACATTGTGTCATTTCATCTGGAATCTCTAGGGGAAACAACTTCAAAAAAATGTCCGGAAGCCGTTGTTGTTCTCTTTGAGGATTGCTCTCTGAACTTTCACCTCTCTCTAGCAAAGGAGAGGGATTATTGCTATTTCCATGGGTGTTTGTAGACCATGGGAGATAGTCCCCCAATGTGTATTCTGTGTTTGGATTGGCGTACGGGTCTTGTGCCAATCCCCCTTGTTGCCTATTTCTAGGCCTTGCATATTTTCAACCAAGATGTCTAAGGGCAAGGGGTGGTTGAACCCCACTCCTGACTTGTCATATGGCATCTGATATCTTGGTTGGCAAAGGATCCGCATCCCTTGCTCATATCTGCCTAGCCCATACCCATGCCAATTGCATTGTTCGAGATATTTTAGGGCAAATTCTGGGTTCGACAGATAATTGATGTTTTCGACAAAAGGCTCTTCATCTGCTTCCTTTTGTTCGCATGGTTCGGAACCATGATCAAGGCCCCCATACACAAAATTCGTCCGGTTGGGAGGGTAGCCTAGTGGAACAATTGTCCCTATGGGAAGGCGAGGTCTTCCCATGTCCCGCACCGACTCCAATGTGGGGGTTGCCACAACATTTTGCACTAAGTACTCCCCAGTGCCCGTATCGGCCATCTCAACAGTGATTGTCGATGATTGGGTAGGAGGAAACGGTAGTCCTTCCTGAGTCCATTCCATGTTTGGTTGTTCAGGAGTCTTGGTTTGTGTTGTGTTGGGTGTTTCCTCCGTTGATATCGTTGAAATCGTGGGCAACCCCTCTTCTAGAGGCTTAACCTCTTCCATGATTTGCTTTCCCTTGTCCTTTTGTTGGGCCACGATAGGTGGCGTTGATGATGAAGGAGTAGGTGATGAAGTCTCACCCGGTCGGGATTTTGCCTTGTTGGCCACCAGTGGTGCCTGCGGTATCGGACCTTGTTTAGATGGATTTAATTGAAAATCCAAATGCGTTGATGGGAGGGTCGATTGAGGTATGAATTGTACCGCATTGCAATACTTGAAGGGCTCTAAGTCCATTGGGACTACATGTATTTGCCCTTCATAGGCATACTTCAAGCACTGGTGTGCGATCGAAGGGACACACTTCATGTCCCTGATCCAAGGCCGCCCTAGCAGTATATTATAAGCCATTTCGCCTTCCAAAGACATGGCACAGAGGTGGGTATTGACTTTTGTCCTACCCGGATAGGCGGAACAACCGTGCCGACCGTCGAGCAAATTGCATCGTTAAAAGCTCGCAGTGTGTACGTGGAAGCGGTGATGTGAGAGGTCGGCAGTTTTAAATGTTTTAACGCTGCAGTGGTTATAATGTTACTGGACGAGCCAGTATCTATCAGCACTCTCTTGTACGGGATCCCGTTGACCCGCGCGATAACGTGCAGGGGTGGATCCGCCATGTCATTTGATATCGTTTTGACCTCGTCTTCTCTGAATGTGATGACAGAGCTCCGTACATTGTTTCACATGTCCCACGAAGGCGTTGAAAGAATTTGCTTCATGGGGTTGTACTTCAATGGCTTTTAAAATGTCCATAAGAGCTTCTCTATGGGGAGCTGATTGTTGGATAAGCTCGTAGATGGACAGCCTAGCCGATGTGGTCCGCAGACTCTGCGTGAGTTTGGTCCGTATCGTGACCTCGGGTCTAGGCGGAGGTAACTGCATTGGGCGTTGTTGAGGCTGCGATGTCGACGGAACTTCCCTCGCAGCTACCTCGGGGGCAACTGTTGGGTATCTTCTGTTCCTTGTTACAATGCTAATCATTCCCACAAATCCTTGCGTGGGAAGATCTTGTCGCACCTCGTTAATCTGGAGCGGTTTTGTCTGTGCCTCGTGGGCAGGCAAGGGGTCCTTGAATACCCCCATTTGTTGGTTGTTTGGTGCGATGGGGTTGTCCACGACCAATGTTCTGTTGTCGATCAAATCCTGGACTAGTTCTTTGAATTTCCAAGCACCCATTTAGGTCATGTCCTCTCGCGCCTATGGAATCTCGCAATACAATTCCTCCCTATACCCCCTAGGCTTGGGAATGTTAGGGTCAAAAATTTGGATTTCTGGCAGAGTAACTAAATTTGCCGCCGACAAGCGGTCAAATAAGGAGTCCCTAGACTCCGCATACGGGGTGAATTGTCGCCTAGGGCGACGCTGCTGATACTGCTCCTGTCTTCTGTTATCTCTTTCGTAAGCAGGAGGCACTGCCTGGTAATTAGCCCTTTGGGGCTGCGTCTCTTGCACAGGCACGGGAACATTTATCGCAACTTGATTGATTGCAGCGTGTTGTGGTTGCGTTGTCCCGGTTTTAGTGGTTTTGTTCCACTCTTTCTTCTTAGGCTTGGCAATTGCGCCTTCGCCTATCTTAATCTCTTCTATAAGTCTGGCTTGGGCCAAAGCTTCTTCTAGGCTGTCGTATTGTCGCAGCAACAATAGACCAGAGATTGATTTTAAGCAAATTTTTGTGAACATTTGCGTGAGATCCGACATGGGAGGACGGTAGGGTAACTTAGAAAGCAAAGCTCTCCATCGGTTCCCGTACGCTGCCATTGTTTCCTCCTCAAATTGTTTAAGGCTAGCAAGATCACTAAGTGATGCCTTCTTCCTTGTGTTGAAGGCGAAGCGTTCAAGAAACGCATCTACTAGCTGATCTAAGCTGCTTATGCTGTGTTTGGGCAGTTGTGTGAACCAATCCGAGGCAGGGCCTGCGAATGTGGTTATGAATGTTCTAAGAAGTAACGCGTCATTATCTTGGATTGCGAAGCACTGGCTTAGAAATCTTGTAACGTGCTCTTGTGCGTCCTCCTCACCTTTAAAAATTGCCAATTGAGGCAACTTGAAGTGTTCAGGGTAAAGAGGCGCAGGCACTGAAGGATGCACCGGATTACTGCGGAGTAGACGTAATGTGGGTTTTTGATGCCCAGCAGCTTTTGTCTCCATAGACTCCAAACGCTCCAATAGCGCTTGGTATGCATCGGAAGATTTTATTTCTTCCTCTCTTGTTCGCTCTTGTTGCAAGTTACGATAAACTGGAGGCCTATGGAGGGGTGGCCGAATGGCATCCCTCCTGCCTTGATGGAGAGTTTCAACATGTTCTATCTCTGGTTCATACTCCTCATAAAATTCTTGAGGAGTCTCTGGGTGAAACCTCTGACCCTGATCGAGTCCCCGTTGAAGGTACCCATCATCATTTCGAGGAGTAGCCTCCCTCTCATGTCTATGAGGTCTCGGAGGCAGAGCTTGACGAGGTCGTGGAGACCCGTCCTGCGTTAAAGGGTTATGCCTCTCATGTTGTTCGGCTCTTTGGACGCGAGGGGTTGGCCCTCTCTCAAGTATTTCATATTGTAACTCATCCGCTTCACGTTGCATGCGTTCTTTATCCAAGCGGTATTGATACTCTATCTCTTGCCGACTTTGTTTAAGCCGCATGATTTGGGCTTGACGGGTGGTATATCTCAGCGACAAACGGGTCAATTTGATCTACCCTATTTTGTTCGGAAGGTTCAAATGTTCCTCCTATGGGTTTACCTCGGTTTTGATGCTCTAAAATCTCAAGGGGTCGCTTCCCTCCGTCGAGGTAGGCGGTATGTGCTCGAGGTTCCGGCCTCAAGGGGTGATCATGATATCCGACCGGTGCGAAGCATAAGGTTCCCGCGTTGTATGTTGTTGTCCTTGAGGAATGCGATGATCTTCCTCATATTCTCTCTCATAGGTGCGTAAGGGGCAGGCGGAGTTAGGTCACCCCGTGTAAGGAGCCCTACGCTCCGGATTTGGTCTCTCTCGTTCGATGAGAGGTAAAGAAGGGACGCCATATCCACGTTGTCCCTCCAAATGGACAAGCAGTGCCCCGTTAGCGCTTCATCGCGCTGTGGCCACTCATGTCTAGCTTGAGAGGGTGATTCTCTGTTTACATTAAGGTCTGCATGTAGGGCATCTTTTCGAGAGGGGCTGCTTTGAATGGGCATACCCCACCGAGGATTTTGAATTGGATTCTTTTGTAGGTTAGACCGATAAGGCGGTATGACCAAATCCTCAGATCGAAGCGAAGGCGACTTGTGCCTGCTTCTTGTGTACCTTCCGGAGCTGCTGCCCTTGATTGGGCTTGGCCATGGGTGTACACCATTGCGGTGCGTCCACACTATCTAAGTAGATTTTTATCTTGTTTTTAATGATTTTTTTTTTTTTTGTCTACACTAAATGGAATTAAACACACACATTCACAAAACCGTGATTATCTCTTTTAAGGATTCTTGGTGTGCCCTAGACTGGTTTAGTGTATTTTGGTGTTTTGTTTTGTTTTTGTAGGTTTTGTAGAACGTTTAAATGCATCATGTAGGCTCTTATAACTCCCAAAAGGTCGCCCCTTCAATATACCAACCAAGCCGATATACCAACCTCTCTATATACCCGCCCTTACGAGAGGGAGACTATAGGTACGTGAGAGCAGAAGGTACGTGGTACGTAGGTGGTACGGAAGGGGGATTGTCCTGTTAATGGCACCTACCATAGAAAACTTATCCTCGCGCGCATGGGAATCACCCCAGCTACGCTCGGTCTGTCTTCGTCAGGATTTACGCCTAACAACAGTTGACAATCAAGAAATGTATGCAAATCAAGCCAAGGTGGTGATTAAATCCACCAATGGTCTTGATCAAGGGCTGGGGTCTTACGACCAGCTCCTTGGTTTAAAATTGTTTCGTGGAGTGTGTGAGGTTCATTTTATCCAACGAAAATGAAACATGCATGAATGACTTTTCCTAAGCAATGCAAGCTAAAAATGAAAACAGTCAAAGAAACGAAACAGAAACAGAAAATTTCAACAGAGATGATGAAAATCCCTACCTCTTCTCTACCTGCTCCAGTTGCCTCTGAATTTTTGCTCTGAAAAGTTGCAGACATAAAATCGTCCCTTGGTGAGACGATTAACAGAACATAAATCGTCCCTTGCAGAGACGATTTTACAATCGTCCCAGGGTGAGACGATTTCCAGAACAGAAATCGTCCCTTGCAGAGACGATTTTACAATCGTCCCAGGGTGAGACGATTTCCAGAATAGAAATCGTCCCTTGCAGAGACGATTAACAGTCTGCAAGAAAAAAAATGTACCTGTCAAGCACAAACACAAAAATTCAATCAGTTTCTGTGATTTTAAAAATAGGGGACAGGGTCCCACCGTGATCGCCACTGAAAGCACGAGATTCCGGGCAAAGGAAACACTAGTTATGCAACATAAGACGAAAATGTAACGCTTTGATCCTATGCACTAAAACAGAGAAAGGAGACAACTTGGAAACGAAAGACAAGATGTAAAGAAATCATAGCCCTCTTTATTCAAATATCTTATCCTCGGTTACATAGACGTCTCCTCCCCTTTTGGGGGCTAGGAGCGTTAAATTTGTCTTCATTACAATGTGTGACCTAGTCTTCCTCTTCCCGCGTGCCCACGATTGCAATGGGCGGGCCAAGATGCTGCCGCCGCTGATGTGGATAAGTTCTTCACCTCTGATTGCTTTTCCTGCAATCAAAGAAACAATGAAAATGTCAGTAGCACCTGCTGCAAATGAAAGGGGTTCGTTCTCTAAAATCAACGAAATATGCATGTAAACATCTCCCTGAAACAGTAAATACAGTGAGTCCAAATGGCTTGAAAACTTGACAAAAGACAGAAAATGTTACCAAAAGGCCATTGCCCTTGAGACAACCGGCCAATCTGCTTTCACTTGGTAATCATCCCTGGTAAGGACGATTGCTACTGTTAATCGTCCCTCAGAAGGACGATTGTCGCTGTTAATCGTCCCCGCAGGGACGATTGATACTGTGTTGAAGAAGCCGACCTGCCGCTGCTCCAATGTCGATTCCCGAGACCTGCAAAATGCCTGCAAACAAGGGGGTTATGTAATTGGGGCCATTTTGGGACGACCCAGATGGTCGGATTCTCCCAATTTGGCCTCCATCACCGAGAAATTGGACGTTGTTACCTGCAAGTCAGTGGGACAACCAAAATAACAAAAGCATGATAATATTCGATGAAAACCTTTTGAAATCAAGATTCAAGATTCTGAACTATTGAACAGTAGAGAATAACATGGAATATGAACAAATGATAGAAAATGAACTACAACTAAATCCAAAAGGTGCGGGGTGCCCAAGTGGGCAGCCCACCGATGGAACTTGATTTTGGCACCAATCCACTTGGGATGGGCCCAAAATCTCTTAGGAGTGGGGGGTCGGCGAATTGGTTGGTTCAGGTGTCCATGTGTTGGATTTGGGTCAGGTTCAAGCTTCCAAAAGCCACCCAACAACCTCCCTTGCAAAAGAGATTGGTGGATGTGGGAAGGTGAACCAAAAGGGATGCAAGTGGGTCTCCAACTCGGAAGCACTTCGTTGCTTGAAAACTCCTTCAACCTCGTATATTTTGGGTGAGAAAAGTCCCACCTTTTATAGACCCAAGGGGTCTCCTTTGGGAAGGAAGCACAAACGCCATGTGTTGGTCATAGGCGCCATGTGGCGATCATGTCTCCTCATGAGGGAGGGGAGTCCTCCATTGACTTGTGTTTTCATAATTGCTTCTTGTGACAGTCCTCTAACGGCCCTTCTGTCCACCTACACACGCGTGCAAGGCAGAGTCATCAACTGACTGTTCTGGGCTGCCACTTGGCGTCGTTTGTCATTTTTCCCGTTAAACTTGGTAATCGTCCCTGGGTGGGACGATTACAACAATCGTCCCTGGGTGAGACGATTGCAAGTTAGTAATCGTCCCCGGGTGAGACGAGTACCGGGAAAAGTGTCTAAATGTACCAAATTGCTTCCTGACCTTACAAAATTGCTATGGAAGTGGTTAGGACCACTGTTTGACCTCTGAGGGCTGCCCTGGGGGCTGTGTTTGTCAAAGCGATCAGTGTTTGCAGTCACATAATCGGATTGGTGCTGTTTTGGTGTCTACACATTCTAAGTTTAAAACTGACAGACAACAAAAAAAAAACAAAAAAAAAATTGTCAAATAACAGTTTTTTAGTCTTAGGGTTTATGCATTCTAAGTTTAAAACTGACAGAAAACAAAAAAAATAAAAAAACAAATTGTCAAATAACAGTGTGTCAGTCTTAGGGTTTATGCATTCTAAGTTTAAAACTGACAGACAACATAAAAAAACAAAAAACAAATTGTCAAATAACAGTTTGTTAGTCTTAGGGTTTCTGTATTCTAAGTTCAAATTTTTTCTTTTACTTAAGGTTTACCTTACTGTAAAAAGGAAACAAATTTTAGACTGTTATCATGTCTTTTCAGCATACATATAAACTCGGGTTTCATTTTTACAAAGCCAACTAAAAAAAAAAAAAATTTAAACTAAGTTTTGAACTCAATTTTTTTTTACCTAGGGTTTTTTACCTAATTCATAAGACAACAAGTCACGCATAATGACATACAGTTAATCAAGGTTTTTCAAATCAACAACAGACTACAAAAGAAGCAACAAATTGCAGCATTAAAAACTATAAGCAACAAAATGCAAGCCATAACGAGGAGGATCACTTACTGGTCTCGCTTCGGCTTCGTCGCTCGATCTGGTTCATGCACTCATGATGTTGGGAGAAATTCGATAGCGCTTCACTTCGTAGAATTAACCTCCTCCTCAGAGCTCCAATTCGTCAGGAAAAACAAAGGTAAATGAGCCCAAAACTCAGTTTTGGCCTTTAAATAGGTAGTTTAAGCTTGTAATCATTCTTCCCTAGGACGATCACTCTGGTTAGTGCTTTCCTTGCCCTGGGACGAATACTAAACTGGTATCCGTCCCACCCAAGAACGAATACAGGGCAAAAATTTCAAAAACATCAAAAAATGAACAAAATGACCCAACAATGAACAATAAACTTGCCCGATGAAAGTGCTTTTGCACTTGACATTCCGGGCATGCAAAATAGATGTCGGGGTCACAAATCCTCACTATCCTACTCCCTAATAAGGCTACCATAGCTGGACCACTCCATGGGAGGATGGATTTTTGATAATTTCATCCCCAAGCAACATCGCAAAACAGGTCCACACCCAACCAAAATAGCAATAACATTGCCGAACGAAGGTGCATTTGCGCCTAACATTATTGGCATCCAAAACAGATGTTGGGGTTATAATTTGTCACTATCCTACTCCCCAAGAAGGCCACCATGGCCGGACCGCTCCACGAGAAGACAAATTTTTGACAATTTTAGCTCCAAAAAGCATCACCAATAGGGTTAACACCCACCAAAAATAGGTCTAAATGTAGGGAAAACTGCACACACGTTCAACAATAAGCATCTAAAGGCACCCTTGCACAAATCATATTGGGTCAAGCGACTCGTATTTTTTCTCATGTTGGTCATTCCTTCATCGATTCGTCGCTTGAGGGGGTAGTCACACTTAGTCACCAATCAACAAATACACACCCAACCATGGAAATGGCATGCATTGAAAGAATCATTGGCAAAGACAATCATGCTCCTGCTTGGGGCAGCAAACAAGCAATAATCACAAGCTAATCAATCACTTGGCATTCGTGAATCATGAACTCAAGGTTTCCACAGACAAAAGGTTGCACCCTTTGCCTATTCATGACTGATCAATGTCCAAGCTCAAGTAACACCTCACCGAAAAATGTTAACACTTGAATTGAGTTCCTTCGCTCGTCAGAAGCAAAGATTCAAGAATGCATGCCCTTTCCATACTTGGGGCATCAAAATTTGGTTAGGTTACTAAGAAACCCTAATCATTAGTGCTTTGGTTATCTATTTTTGCTCAGCACTACGCCATGCACAGTGCTTCCTAAAAAGGGGCATCTGTAGACACCGAAACAGCACCAATCCGATTATGTGACTACAAAAACTAATCACATTGACACACACAGCTCCAAGGGCAGCCCCTAGAGGTCAAACAGTGGTCCTAACCACTCTCACAGTATTTTTGGAAGGTCAAGAGTCAATTTGGCACCTTCAAGCACTTTGCTCAATACTTGTTTCACCCAGGGACGATTTCAAACTGGGATTCGCCCTACCCAGGGACGAATAGCAGTATTCGCTTTAGGGTGGGGCGAATAGCAGGTTTGATGGGAAAAAAGTCAAATCTTGACAAATGGCAGCTCAGATCTTCCACTTAACGCTTACTTCATCACATGGGAGTGTGGGTGAGCATTTTCGAACGTTAGAGGTAGTTGCAATGGCAGCCATGAAGTCCCTAATCAGGGAGGAATATCCCTCCCCCTGGGAAGGCATGATTGCCAAGTGGTGCCTCTGCATGCCCAATTCAAGAGACCTCTAGGTCTATAAATTGGTGAGTTTCCTCACCCCAAAATATACAAAGAAGGAGCATTTTTGAGCAACGAAGTGCTGCCATTTTACTTCCCCATATGCCCTTGTTTGATTTGTGCCTTTCACATCCTTGATCTCTTTTAGAGAGGAGGTCATTGGGTGACCATTGGAAGGTCAAATATTGAGCCTAAAACCTGACATTTTGCCACAACATACCACCCAATTTGCCGACAACACTTTACAAGAGATTTTGGACCCATCCCAAGTGGATTGGTGCCGAAATCAGGCCCCAAACAACGGGTGGCCTGCCCCAAGTGCCCCCCCTCCCGCACAGCTGTGGATATAATTGTCCCCTTTAGGAACAATTAGGAATCTATGGCAGATTTTCCTTCTATAATTTTCTTTTGCATTTCATCTTATGCTGCTTAGATAGTTCGTAATTTCGATTTCATAACATTTTTGAGCAAATCTTACCATGTTCCATCATTTTTTTGTCTTTACTAACTTGTAGAGGGCATCATCAAAATCCGAGCGTTAGAGGCCAAATCGGGGAAATCTGACCATATGGGTCATCCCAAAATACCTCCAATTAGCTAACCCCCACTTTTACAAGAGATTTGGAGCTGTCCAGATGTGACATTTTGAGCGGTGCTATCTGGCATTTTATTGCAGGTCTATTCGTCCCGCCCCGAAGCGAATTCAAATCTGTGAGGAATTTCCTGAATGTTCCATTTGCAGTGTTTTCTTTGTGAGGTCTTGATGCCCCTGTCAAATTTTTAGATCATTTGGATAAATGTTAGTTATCGTTTTATTTATTTTTTGCATGCACTAATTGTAGGCTTGGGGATTGCATGTTTCATCTCATTCACAGGTGCTATTGACTGTTTCTTGTTTCTTTGAACGCATGATATGGACGTTAGAGGAGTAGCAAGGGAGTTGAGACTCATCAATGCAAGCGGCGGCGACGTTTGGTCTGCCCACTTTACATGTGGGCACGCAGAAGAAAGATGGTTATCCATGGATGTAACCAAGAAACAAATTTAACGCTCCTCGCCCCTAAAAATGGAGGAGGCGAATTGTAACCGAATTCTGAAACATATCAATAAAAGAAAGGGTTGTTTTCTGCATTAGCTTTTCATTTGAGTTTCAATTCATTTATGCTTTTCCTATTTCGTGCATTTTCAATTCATAGGACTTAGCGTTAAGTTTAGTTTTGTTTTGCATCGTACTTGGAGCTTTTTCTTTTTTTTTGTTTCCGTATCCTCGTGCTTTCACACACTTTATTTTTTTTGCGGTAAAAGAATTTTATTATTATAATTAAAATAATATTTTACCAAAAAAAAAAAAAATAATAATTATCATTTTAATAAATATTAATTTAATAGTAAAAAAATAAAAATTATAAAGCATTCATAATTATTGTTTATATTTGTAAATTGATAGTTTTATTTATGAGGGTTTATAAAATTGTTTCTTTATTTTAAATAAATAGTTTAAGGATAATATGAAAATGTCAAAAAAGAAACTAAATTGCTAACATTGGTTGCAAAAAATTATAAACAAAACAATAAATTAGAAGTAGAAAAAAAAACAATGGTTGTCTTTAATGCAGAGCGACAAAACCTAAGGTGGTGATTAACCAAAATTAATAGTAAAGCATATTGATTGCATTAAGTAAGATGACTTAAGCAACAAAACCTAAAGTGGTGATTAACCAAAAGTAATAGTAAAGCATATTGATTGCATTAAGTAAGATGACTTAATATATGATTTTATAGAGTTTGAGCAATTTCCAATTTGATACAAGAATGGGCATGGAAGGTATGGCAACTAGAAGTTAACATGGATATCATCCTTTTAAAATAGGTATTTCTTTATTCTTACATCTTAAATGGTAGGTTAAACCAAATATTTTGAAGCTGGATTGTAATTGAGGTAACGTTATTCATAAAACCTTGGTATATGGGTTTTGATCCAATGGATGAACTTTCATCCAAAGTTTGATGTGGATATACATGTTTTATCTTTCAATAAAATTTAGTATCTTATATATTTAGATTAGATATATTTTTATTTTTAGAGGATTTGATGCTCTAATAATTTGGTTTAAAATCTAAAATTCTAATTAAAAAATAACTAGATAAATGACCTATAATTCATTTTTCTTGTATGTTAGAAATGTCATTGTTTCCTTTATTTAGATATAAATTTATTATTGACAACCTTCACCAAATAATGTTTATATTATTATTTTGGATGAAAATGCCATTATATTAATAAAATAATGTCTAATCATATAAAAAATGGTGGGTGGGATTAGCACACCCCATAAACTAACACACTAACCATCGTGGTTAGGAGTACACAAGAGTGTCAAAAATAGTCCATAAAAATCCAGATAACAATTGCTAAAACAATATCAAATATGCATTCATAAATAAAGGAGCTGGGAAATCACTACTAGGTTGAAGGCTTGAAGTTTTCCTCCATATGGTCATAAGTCCATCCAAATTTTGAAGAAGTCAGAGCCCCCTAGCCATCAGTAGTAGTACCACTAACAGTACGGGTTTGTGCATTTGGTACAATTTCACCCCAACTAGGGGTATCATCTTGCTTAGGAGATCGAACATCCCCACCAGAGGTTGGGTGAGAGGGACCTCCAGCTCCTGATTCTCCACATTTGTACTACGAGGGGGTTGGGACCAGTGTCTAGTAGTAGAGGGCTGTGATCGATGATGGGTCCCCTGGTGAGTCAACAACTGGGACTTGGATTCTCCCCTGGAAGGGGAAGGAAGAGGCACACGACTCATAACATAGGGCTCATTCCCTCAATGATCTATGAGGCTATGTAAATACTATAGCTCCACATGTACTTTTTCAACTTGTACTTGAATCTATAACCAACAATCAAAGAATATATCATATTTATTAGCAATAGATAAGCTACGACCAACATCTTGCTAAGAAAAAATAGCTCTATTCTGAGACTTTCATAGATAAAATAGGGGTACCAATTATAAAATATTCCAAAAAACACCCAATTTGAAGGAAAAAGCAATAGGGTCACCCAAAATAGCATGCACCCAGGTAAAATTCTCCTACAAAAAAGGTTTGAAAATTCAAGAAGCCACCCCTAGGCCGATTGAGCCCAATAACAAAACCAAAAAATATGCAATAAATATTCTGCCTATCCGTAAACTAGGCAAATGAGATTATGAAAACCCAGATGTTTGAGCCTATTGCCAATAGGAAACCCCTAGTGCAAGAGGATCCAAGCAAAAAAACTTTGTTTAGGTTCAATATAAGTAGTCCAAGAAATCAAAAACCTCTTATTCCATCGGGAAGGAAGAGAGACTAAGTCCCATCTCAGAGTGATATTATCAACCATTGGAACTTGTGGGGTGACCTATTTGTAACCAATATGAGCTTTATATTACAAAACATGAAGCGCCCCAGGATAACACCAATATGACCACCAGGGTTTTTAAAAATGCTTATGTAGTTTGCTTCAAATTAAAATGGAATACTATCAATAACCACCTCATAAGTATCTCTATCACCAGGATTTAAATTGTGAATTTGACGAAAAATTTCCTAGGGTATCCAACTCTTGGTATGCCAGGATAATAAATAAAAATGGAAGCAATACCACACTTATAGAACCTTTGCGCTCTGACCCACTGCACTAGAGCCAAAGGAGAGCCCTACCAAGTGATAAGTGGAGATCACCAAATATTCATTGAAGGAAAAGAGGCACCTCCTTTGTAAAAACTACCTTTCCAACTAAGCCAGGGTTTGAAGGCCTCCCAAGATTTCCAAATACTCTGAATGACAAAATAACCTTTAACTTTAACAGGAAAAGGGTCAGTAAGAATGGATTGCAATCCCACCCCTTTCCAAATTTTCTTCCCTTGAAGCAAACTAGAAGAAATGCAATTCCTGACCAACACTTTCTAATATTCATCCCCAATTAAAAATCGAGTGATCCATTTAGCACAAATGGAAAAACCTTGTCAATGACAATAAAAAAAACCTATGCCTCCACAGTCCTTGGGCAAACAACTAATTTCCCAAGCTACTCGATGAAAAACTCATTTGACAGAGTCTTTGGCCCACAAGAAGTCTCTCATAAGCTTATACATCTTTTTATAACAAGATTTGGATGGAACCCAACAACATGAATAATAGAAATGGGTAGTGGCTAAAACCTTAGAACAAATCTAAAATTTTCCTGCTAGAGAAAGTTTCTTACTAGTCCAGTAAGAAAGCTTCTTGTCCACTTTATCAATAACATACTTTCACAATTTAGCAGAGGAACCATGAAACACAAAAGGAATTCTAAGAAATTTAAACACATCACCCAGCTGAATCCAAGTCCATTGGCAATGATGCAGCCAACATGGCAGCTAGAATTGAGATTATCGAAAATAGGAGTTTTTTTCTATTGTAAAGGAATAACCAGAGGCTAAGAAACTAATAGTCGAGTAAAGGTATTGCTTATCTTCTCAAAGTGTTAAGAAATAATCATCAACAAAATGACCATTGACCAATTGAAGGTCAGAATTGGGGAGAGCAATATCCTTGATTAATCCTTGATCCACCTTATGGGTCAAAAAATTAGCCAAAAGCCTCTACAACAAGAATGAAAAGAGATGGAGCAAGAGGGCACCCCTATATTACAGAGTTACCAAGAGAAATTGATTGAGATTGACTATTATTCAAAGTAAGAACAATTGAAGCATCTTGAAATAACATAAGAATGATGCTCACAAACACTGGCCCAAAACCCAGATCCTAAAGCATGGCAATGATGAAGTACCACTCCATCTTATCATAAGATTTCTCAAAGTCAATATTAATGAATAAAGCATCTTGTTCATAATTTCTTTCCCACTCCATACCTTACCAAACATCAAGAACATTATCAAGAATGTATTTCCCCGAACAAAGCCAATTTACTTAGGTCTGACAATCAAAGGCAGGAGAGATTTAAGATTAAGCACAAGGGCTTTGGAAATAATATAATAGCTCACATTAAGCAGGGTTATCGACCTCCAATTAGTGATGAACTCAGGGTCTCCATACTTGGTAATAAATTTAACATTACCTTTGTTAATAATGGAACCGAATGAACCGCATTGTAGGGTTTCAAGATACACATTCTGAAGATCAAAACCAAGCATATCCCAAAATTATTTGTAGAATTCACATGGGAAGCCATAAATACTAGGTGCCTTATCATTGAACATGAGTGACAAGGCATTTTTTAGATCTTCCAGAGAAAGAGGAGTGTCACAGAATATCATTTGTTCAGGAGAAATATTGTTGGGAAAAATAGCGATACAATCAACAAAAGCTTGCCTTCTAGCATCATCAAGGGGTTGAGAAGTAAAAATACATTGATAATGTGAAACAAAGGCTTTTACAATATTCAAAAGTTTTGTGAATCTATGCCCATAAAATTGAATGGATTGAAATTGGGAATACTGGGCAGGAGGTCTGAGACGTTGAAAAAAATATTTGGTCACTCTGTCCCTCACTTTGAGCCAATGCATTCGAGCACGTAATTGAGCACCCTTGGATTCATACAAATCAGATTTTTTTAGCTCATATCGAATGGAAGAAACTTGGGATTGATCAAAAGAGTTGAAAGGAGATGCTTCAATCCTAAGATAGACTTTGGATAGCTCAGTCTATAAGGCAGACTTAGCCTGTTTTTGTTGTTTTGCAACTTCAACACCTAGAGTCTACTGCACCTTAGTGGTTTTTTGAATTTCAACATTCCACCAATCAATACTTCCAAAAAGACCATCAAGTTTAGGAATAAAATTCCAAATGCGGTATATATTATGCAAAAAAAAAACATTCAAGTAAAATTGTGAAGAATGCACTATGGGTTGAAAGTTTAACATTTCCATCAAGAATTAAATAGGTGAATGATAATATAGTGTAGTACCATGCAAAGTCAACATTTATGGCAAAGAAGGCAAAATATGGGATAACTAAAAATTATCACACTCATAAATCATGGCTTTGTCAAATCTTTCCAAAACCTTGGTAGAAGCAGCCTAGAAATTGGACCAGGTGTACCAAAGAGCCTAAGGGAAGTCATAAGGTGAGAAGTGGAAATTAGGGTCATAAAGGTGAAGTTTATTTTTCATAAAAAACCAATATTCTCTTTCACCTAAGCACCACCACATCAAGGTATGACTAACCTTGTCAGAATCTTTCTCCACCATATTAAAATCTTCATAGAGCACGCAAGTGGTAAATGGTAGATTCATGGCAAGACATATCCACATATCACATCCATAAGAAGTGATGTTTGAGGTATACACGTTAACCACCCCAAAAGTTTTTTTGTAGATCTTGAGCAAAAGCCAAACAAATTGATTGGATGGGTCAACACCCTAGGTCACAACATTCTTCTGTAATCAAGGTGCAATGATAGTGATGACTCCCCCTTTTCTCGGGAAATACTTTATGGTAAAATAGGTACTTACTGGCCAAAAAAAGTCACATGCACACCGTAGATTGAAATCAAAAATATTAAATTCTTGCAGACATAAAAAATCGAGGCTTCCATGCACTCAAGAAACATTTGACATCTCATTTTGGACAAAATATTTTATGATCGGGTATGTCAGTCCTCAAAAATTCCACGAGAAGAAAATAATTAGGATTTTTCAATATGAATGATCTCCATGACATCTTCTGCATTACCCAAACCTTTAAGTGAGCCAGAAGAGTTGGAGACCACATGGTAAGCATCACTGTTTAGTTGCTGATGTTTTTCATTCCAAATAGGGTTATGAGAGCGATGGACCTTCAAGGCTCGAGCCTTCTCCACCGAATAATTATCTATAGTTTCCACCATTAAGGCCAAAGAAGGGATCAACCAAAGAGATTGAGATATCAGCAAAACTCGGGGTTGCATACCAACAATAGGAGAGGCCATATCAACAGGAGTTTGAACAACTTCAGTAGAAGCTTTCATGTCCTGAGAAGGAGTAGGGGCAGGTTGTGCAATGGAAACTGAAGCTTCCTCCTACTTAGTGCCACAAGTTTTCCTATTAGAGACAGTAGTCCATTCTTCAGTGTTTCCCTGTGAGCCATTAGTGGGAGCTGCGGGAGTGGACGAGGAATTTACCTTATATTTCCACTCCATCAAAATGCACTCCCAAATTTTGTGAGTTGTATATTGACATCGATAAATGGTATTAGGAAAATAAATATAGGAAAATATTTTCCTAAAGGATTGGTCTCCGATATTGATATCAATAAACTCTTATAAATCCTTGGTAAGGTCAACTTTGATACAAACTCTTCTAGTGGGTCGAACGGATAACTTTTTTGGCTCAAGAAAAACAAACTTACCTAAGGGGGTAGCTAAAGTCTACAAAAACACCAAAGGGGAACATGAAGACCAGGGAATTCAACCCACACTGGAACTTCCAGTGTATATTTGTCACTGAATTGGAAATCGCTAGAGTAGGGTTGCAAAATCAACAGAGAATTATAGATAGTCCATGGTCCCCTAGACAAAAAATTTTGTGCTTGAGCTGGGTCTGAAAAGTGAAAAAGGAAATACCCTTTGGTAAGGTTTTTTACATTCTCCACTTTGACTCCATATGGGACCCATACTTGTTTGATCTAAGAATGAATAAAGGTATCATATGGTATACGACCCAAAAAATAACCCACAAAGGTATGACTTTCAAACCATTCACAAGTCGTATGAAATTCATGCAAAGGAATAATAGCTTCAGGGACAGGGCCTTTGCCTCATGATACACTTTCGAAATGAACTTGCGTGGACGCTTCCCTGGTGCCATTGAACTCTCCATTGGAGCTTTCTTGTTATTTTCCAACTTAGCAACCAATATTTTAGACCTTCTCATTCTTTCCTCGCCATCTCCTAACCCTTTGGGAGGAGAATCAACTCTCCCACCATAGGATCCGCCATGGGAGTAGTATTAATATCATATTGACTAGAGGTATCAGGCTCTCCTGAATTAGAAGATACCAGGTAGTCAATGATTGGAGCAGGAGCCCTGTTAAGGGAGTTTAGGTTTCTATCATCGTCTAGATGTCTATATTTGACCATGAAGTCAAAGAGCAATTTTTCTAGGCCCTGGTGAATTGGGTTAGGAGCCACACCTTTTTTTACCCTGTTGATTGTTCTGGCCAAATATTGAAACAAAAAATATAGGATATTCATCATCCTCTTGTGATGAAGGTGGTTTAGGAACATAAAATAGAACTTCATAGAATTTCCTTATTCTCATCAAGGGTAAAGTATTGCATGATAACCAATTCCAAGTGATTCCACAAAGCTCTCAGTGAATTCTACTTGAAGCCAATATGAATTTTTACCAATTCCTCATCTTCTCCCAAAATATTTGAGCCTCCTTTCTAGGGAGTGCTTCTCTCAGTTGTGCACCAAACCATCCACTGCCAATCTGATCACTTTAGCTATTAGAGGAATATTAATTTCAAATTCCACGTTTCTAGCCTTGACCATACCATCTCTCTAAGAATACACCAAGTATTTGGCCATATCCCTATGGTGACCAAAAATTTTAAGACATTGGAGAATTTTCCCCTTCTTTAATGTCGTTCTAATATCCTCATCAACAATAAGGGAGTGTGGCTCCAATATAAAAGAGACCATTCTAAATACAACTCAAAAATCACACAAAGAAACTCACTTAACTATAAAACTCCCTCTATTACTCGAGGAACCACCACGGACCAATAGGATGTTAAAACAGATATAAATAACCTAATAGATAATAACAGGAAAATTTGACCTACAAACTGCTCATCTTGGAGACTCGTGAATCACCACAACCAATGAGGGAAGCAATATTTTTGAGGCACTTTACATAGTGAGACTCGCACCAAAGAATAAACCACCTCTATTTATTTATCAATAAGCTTTGAAAAGATGCTAAATTGGAAGCCAATGCTACTGGAGCATAATTACCTTGAATTGAGCCAATGGGTTATGATACCCATGATAAGCCATAATTTGCAATATTATGTTGCACATGATATTTGTCCTCCCAACTAAAAATAAAAATTAAAATCACTTCCCTCTTCTAGCTCAGCTTTTGGGTGTCTAATGAGAGGACAAGCCAACTATTCAGACCAATGGTGTTATGCCTAAAAAAATAAGGAATCCACCTATCCCTCCACCTTGAGTGATCCTTGTGATCAGGAGCACCATGCCCAACCTACTCTGACATCTTAATCTAAAGTCTCGTCAAGACCTGGATCGTGTCATATCTATTCTCACGAGTGCAATCCTCCCTCCACAATTTAAGAGACCTTATGGCAGAGCTACTTCCTAGGCAATTATAGCTAGTAATTAAGATGAAGGAATAATCCATTGAGCAAAAAATACTATTCGGGAGGTTGTTATAAAATATTTTATCTTGCCATCTTGGACTCTTCTAGCTTTGCCCCGACAAGAGCTTACTTGGCAGCCAAAATTACCACCTAGGATGTTGAAATCCCTCTCACCACCTATGCATCTACCTTTTGCAATAATTATTGGTTCTAGAAGAGAATATATTTGAATTTAAATTTTGGTGGATCAAAGAAAACAAATTATTGATTATTGATTTCCAAAAGAAGAATGCCAAGATGTGCATCTTGTTAAATTTTGGGAGGGGCTTGCCTTTGTCTGAACTCATTATCCAGGGAATTTAGACCCATTGGAAAATTACCTCACCAAATAAATAAATATTTGCTAGGGTAGACCCTGGTTAGCTAAAATATACAACGCTCTATTTCCTTCTCTGAAGAGATGTTTGAACTACACGACTTCCAAATTTTGGGTTATTCTTTGGACTTCCAATAAAAGAAATGAGATAGTCTAGGATTTAGTATGTATTCCTTTGATCATATTTATAATGTTGAGTGAATCCCCCTCTATGATTAATCTCCTAAATTCCATAGATTCTAATTGAGAGACTCCTTGAAACAAGGACCTTGCTTTCACGAAATGTCTAGTTTGATGGTCCAAATTGTTTGCAAATGCTAGAAGAATCTCCCCATTCGAGTTCCTAAATAACACCCTACCCTGGTAGTCCTGAGGTTACCTTTTTATGCTCCATAAAATTTCAACTTCAGTTAGCTAGGCAAGGGAGTCTCCTATATGGTTTTGGATCTATCTGAAGCAACTCGTTCAGTCATGGCCTACTACCGAGTTGTGAGACATAGGGATATTTATAAACCAATATGTTTTTCAATAGTGACTCTATCCATATTGAGACTATTAAAATTTTCCACTATTTCCATGATGGTTTGCAAGGAAATTAATCCCACCGGGTGCGAGATATTTTTAAAGGCCCTAAAATTTGTTTCCTTCCATACTCACCACCACAAATGAGGTAAGCCAAACTTCCAGAAGTAAATAATAAGAGGAGAAGAAAAGGAAGAGGAACACTGCTCTACTAGATCATTCAAATTATTTGGAAAAATCCAAGGAACACCAAGCTCCCTACAGAACAAATTGACAAATTCCTAAGTGAAGGGGTAAAGGGACAACAAGTGAATCAAGGTTTCTTCTGTGCATCCACATAAAAATATCTATTATGAATAGACATTTCTCTCTTCTAGAGATTGTCAAGGGTGAGAAACTTTCCTTGGATAGCTAACCAGAAAAAGGAATTAACCTTGGGAGTGAGCCCCTTTAACCAAATAATGCTCATCGAGAACTAGGGATCGATAGAAGAATCAAGTTAAAAGGTAGGTTGACTTAACTAAGAATAAACCGTCCTTGATTGGTACCCAAATTAGTCTATCTAGGGAGCCTATACTTGGGGTGATGTGTCATATAATAATATATGATAGGGATTTAAAAATCGATTTATCTATTTGTGACAACCTTGGAAAATAAAAGGATTTCCAACAAATATGATCATTAACTCTTTCAATAAAGCTACAAACTTTGGGGCCAAGAAAGTGGTCGGTGATTGGTTTTACCAAAATTAGTTTTGGGAAGGATTCCAATGAAGATTCAAAAGCCCACGAGTCCCTTCAGAAGTCTATAAATTGACTGTCATTCAATTTCCATCTACTTCCCTTTCGAATATTCGATTGAATTTTGACTAAACTAGATTAAAAGTAGAACCTTGATAGGGGATTGGATAATTTAGAATCTGGTAATCATTTCATAAATATTTGGATTTTAATATCTTCACCTAGTTGGCGTTATCATCTTGGACCAACCTCCATGCTTGTTTGGCAATCAATGCCCTATATAATTTTTAATATTTTGAGGCTTAAACCCCTCTCTTATTTCCTACTGCAAACTTGATCCCATGACACTAGATGAAATATTTTCTTATCATCTACTTTGAACCAATTTATTTAAAAAATTATATATGAATATAACATATGATAGTATTTATGGGAGTTCACATTATATTTAAAATAATAATAATAAATTTTGGTCAATGTTAGCATGAATGGATTAGATATTATATGAGACTCCAAAATATTTTGTTTTGATCAATGGATTCTTGTTGGACACTTTGAATTATCCTTTTTACTCCACCAAGGTGACCCACCATATACTTATATTTTTATTATTCTTGTTAGTGCATTGGGAATAAATTTCTCAAAGGAAAGATTGCAAGGAAAAATAAAAGGCATTTATATTGCAAAAGAATGGTCCCTTTAATCAAATGGTAGGAGCTCAACTAGTAATATACACAAATTTCAAGGAATAAAGTAGGATCAAATATTATCGAGCATATATGTATAATTGGAAAAATATTGTTGTAATATGATATGGTACCTAGGAATAGGTATCGGGAGATGTGATGGTATATTGTATAAGGGTATTATGGATAGTTGGCATGGGCCACATATAACTCAAGGTTGATTATATTATTATATTGAGTGGGATGAGGGTTTATTATTTGACTTTCTAAAATAGAATTAAGAGATAGGTATATAAAGAAGGGCTTATAATACTTTGTCCTCTCTATGTGGAACTCTTATCTTGTGAGGTCTTTTTGGAGTCATTCCTTCCATAAATGTGTTATTGGTGTTGTCCTACCCTAAGGGTATTATCTATCTTCATCTCATTGTGTGGATTGTTATTGTGGATGAATGATTTTATAGTTTTACATAGTGGTGAATTATTTATGTTTATGAGAATAAATTTACATAAAAGTGGTATCAAAGCAATAATTTTGGTGAAGTGGGATTATTTGGTGGATTGCATTATTTTGGTATTTTTTTAGAAAACATTTTATTTTTTGTAAACCATATCTTTGTGTAATGCTATACAATTTAGGAGATTCTTATGCCATTTTATTTTAAATTTGAAAAGCTTCAAATTGAATGGTCATATGAAGGAATATAAGCATTATTTATGGAGATACAACTCTATGAAGTTAGTCATCTAGAACACAGACAATGACAATTTTTCAAACTGCATTTTTTCCAACAAACAAAATTTAAGATATCTATCAATTGGGTAAGCAAATTACCTATTGTTTTTTTAGGCCTAATTGTTTTTGTAGAATTTTAGCTTCAAAATATATGAGGAGATATATATTTTTGTTAAACCCTTGTTTGCATTATCATTTTTGTGGAAGTGATCTCATGGTAGTTCCAAACTTTTCTAGAGTAGATGATGTTGATGTTAGAAAATGGTGGACATATTTTCAAAATTTCTTAATCAAAATTCTACTTTAGTACATTTTTAGAAAACAAAGCAAAAATATGGTGGTTAAGTTTTATGACTAAAAGAAATAATAACTACACTTGTGAAGAATTGGAGCATGTATTTATAAGTTATTGGGACCCATATAAAAATATAGCTAGTTTGAAGAATACACTCAAAGGATGTGCAAAAGAAATATACATGCTTTAGAAAGAACAAAAGGAATTAAAATGAAAACTAGTGAATTTCAAAGAAGTGGTAGAAGGTAAAAAAAATGCCATTGTGAGGATTGAGGGAACCACACCTTTGGTAGCATATAAACTAAAAAGTGGACAAAGGAATTTGTTTGGATTTAAAAAATATATTTTGTAGGTTCATGGTTGTATTAACAAATAATATGTTATTATTTTCATTAAACCTAATAACATAAATAATTTAATTAATATTGCCTTGGCTAAGAGGTTACGGGTTCAAGTAAAAAAATTAAGGACATACAAATTGAGAGTGAGAATATTTATATTTTTAAAGATTTGAATATCATCATGGATAATTTTGCAATGACAAGATGGGGGTAATTGATTTTAACAACAAGGTGGAAAACGATACCTAACAACAAGTTTTATATAGTCATAGCCTTTTCAAATGATAGTTTCTTTATATAGTCACGCCACTAGTTATTACGACACCCAACCGATCAACCAACTCATCGACAATGATGCCCAACTTTTGATTTCCAAATTTTGATGATAGGCTCTTTCTCCTCTTAGATGATGATTGAATTTATCAATGTTGATAGTAATCTTAATGACGTCTTCTAGATAGATGTCACCTCTTTCTTTCATCTTTGACAGCTCTGTTAAGACAACGTTTTTCTTGTTAGTAGACTTTTAAACAACCATTTTCATAATCAATCTCATAGACAATGATGAAAGCTTTTGATGGTGGAATATGTGAGTTCGAATGTTAATTTCTCCATGATGGTAAGGGTTATGGATAGAGTATTTGCATTTTATGACTTCACTCCACTTTATATTAGGCAACAAATGTGATGGTAATGATATAACTATTAGACGTTGATGGTGCACCTCCAATGGTAACCTTCTTGTGGTAGAATCTTAGTGAGATCCATACACTAATTAACCATGTCAATTGATAGTATCCTTGGGACTCACTAACATGCATGTACACAAAAAATAATACATAGATCTAATATTTCTAAATCACAACAATACACACAAGCTCCAAAATACATGAATGGAACATGAAGGAAATTGTAATTACATTTATAATGTGCTTCATAGCTATTTTGGGTTACAAATATAATAGTTTTCTTGAACTCCTACTCTTCTTAGAAAACTCTACTAATTTTCTTCGTCATCCTTTTTCTTTCAAAAATCCTTTCCAATTTATAAATGCAGGGAGTTGGCTACTTTTCAACTTCCACAAAATGGTTTAAATTATGGATGGTTGGCCTTCCAATTCTAACACTCTAGCTATTTACACGTGGATGATCCTATATCATATTCACTAGGTAGAAAAAAATATTTCATGAACATTGCTAAAATCCTCAATGGACACTCCATATTTGGTAATCTTAGAAGCTTTCATCAATGTTGCTATGTCAATCCAAGTTCTTCCATTTAACTAGATACTCTAAATATGCCTTACCTCTTGTTTTTATTGCCACTCTAAAATCTATGATTTCTTCAATTTCATTGCATTCCTTCTCTAGTAGTTGCACTATCCACTTCTTGGCTTAAATATACACTGTAGGATCTCCATCATAATTTCTAGGTTGATCATAGTATGGATACAAGTCAAACACATTATAAACCAATGAATTATTGATATCCTCTAGAAGCTCAATTTCATATGCACTGGAAAAAAACTTGTTCAAGACCTTACAAGGTCCAATATTTTTCTAATTGATCTTGTTATAAGTACCTTTAGGAAACATTTCCTTCTAGAAATGTGCCAAAACCAAATATCCAACATGGAATTCCTATGTTCAATGCTTAAGGTCAACATGCTTCTCACATTTCATGGTATTCTTTTCCAAATCAGCGTTCACTTCATGATGTACATTGTGCATATACTTAGAAAAATCCTTTTCCAATGAACTATTTTTTTACAATTCAATTGTGCGCTACAAATCATCTACTCATCGGGGATGAGTTTCATACACAATTTGGAATGGAATTTTGGTTGTACTTCTATTTACTGAATTGTTATATATAAATTTTGCTTGTGCCAACACAATATCTCACAACTTTGGCTTCTTACCTACTAGGCATCATAGTAAATTCCCAAGGCTCGTGTTTACTACTTTGGTTCATCCATCAGTTTGTAGATGATAATTTGAATTAAATCTTAGTTTGGTACCCAAATTTCTCCACAAGGTACACCAAAATGACCAAAATTTGCATCACTATCTAACATAATACTCTTTGGAAAATCATGCAATATTACAACTTATTAAAAGAATAGATCTACAATATGGGTAACATCATTTATTTTTATTCAAGGCATGAAATGTGCCATGTTTAAGAAATTTTCAACAAAAACAAAAATGGAATCATTACCCTTTTGTATCCTCAACAACCCAAGAACACAATATGCGCTCACATCCTCACATGGTCTCTCTGGTATTGGTAATGGGTAATAGAACCTGACATTTTGACTCCTCCCCTATGCATGTTGAAAAACTTGATAATAATACTGCACAAACCTTCTGCTACCTAGCCAATAGTAACTTGTATAAAGTTATCCCATTATTTTGTCTACTCCAAAATGTCCAACTAGTCCTCTACTATGTTTCTCTCCTTTTAGCTTCTCCCTTGCTGAACTCTATGGTATGCACATTTTTTATCCCTTGAATGATAATCCTTCTTCGATGAAGTAATCCAACCATGGCATCTTGTACTTTATATTAGGATTACAACATGCTTCCCAAACTTCCTTGAAGTATACATCAACAACATACAACTCCTTCATAGCATCAAAAACTATGACTTCAATTTACATTTTGATCAACAATAGATTTATTTTTCTAAAGGTATTAACTACATGATTTAAATGAGCATTTATGTGCTTCAAGAAAAATAAATATCCCTACAAAATTTCCACCCACTTCATATGCCTTTGATTCAACTCACTTTGGTTGTTGATAAACTACAAAGCATGATTATTTGTGAACAAGACAAACTCTTTTGGTAGCAAATAATGTCTCCATTTATTTAGGTATTGAATAAGGCATAAAAATATTTGTTGAAGACTAAATATTTCCTGTTTGCCTCATTTAGCTTCTCACTAAAATAGGCAATGGGCTTGCCCTCTTGGCTCAAGAATCCTCCTATTGCCTTCCAACTTGCATCATAATCCATCTGAAATACATTGTTGAAATCCAACAAAGATAAATGGATTATTCTATTATATTCTCTTTTAGAATTCAAAAACTTCTTCTTGCTACAATAATCCACTTAAAATCATGTTTTCCTCCTTTCATAATTTCTATGATTGGAACACAAATTCCATTAAATATTTTGATAAACTTCCTATAAAAACTTGCTAGATCATGGGAACTCCTAGCCTCAAACATACTTCTAGGTGACAACCAATTTACGATGGACTTGAACTTCTTAGGGTCCATCTGTATTCCTTCTTGGGAAATCACAAAACCCAAGTATACCAAATCTTCCTTCATAAAACTACATTTCTTCAAGTTATATATAATTTTATTATTTTAGTATTTGTAATACCAATATTAGATGTGCCAAATGGTCTTCCTTGCTCTTAGTAAATATCAAATTATCATCCAAATAGACAACCATAATTTTTTGCAATAAAGGGCTTCAACACTTTGTTCATCAATTGTATAAAGGTATTGGGTACATTTGTTAATACAAATGGCATAACCAACCACTCATATAATTTATCATTTATCTTGAACATGATCTTCCAATCATCTCCTTCCCTAATCTAGATTTGATGATAACCACTCTTCAAATATATATTCATGAAGTACTTTGCTTCACTTAAGCAATCCATTAAATTTTCCATTTGAGGCAATAAAATTTATACTTTATGGTTATCTTATTAATAGCCCTTGAATTTGTGCACATGCAACATTATCCACCCTTATTTGGTGCAATCATGATTGGTACTACACATGGGATCAATATTTCCTAGATCAACCTCTTGTCCAACAATTCTTTAATTTATTTTTTATTTATTCATTCTCCATTGGCATCAATTTATATGCTTCCTTATTGGGTAAACTTGATCCAAGATTGAAATCTATGTGATGGCTAATACTCCTTATCAATGATAATCCATTTGAGAATTCTTCTAACAATTTTTTTGCATACTCCTATAGAAAATTATTTAACTCCCTTGGAATATTCTACTTGTATGCCAATTCCCCCTTTGTGGGTTTAGAAATCAAGGCAAAACATGCCTTCTTCTTCATCACCTTCAAAAATTATTTTCCTGAAATCAAACATATTTTAGGACCATTGTCCTATCTTTCATCCTTGTCCTTCAATGGACTTAGTATATGCTTCTTATCATCCTTCACAATGGTGTAGGTATTTTCCCTACCATCATATACTACACTCCTATAAAGTTTCCAATGTCTTCCCAACAACATATGGAAAGTGTTCATAGGCATAATATCATATAAGACATCATCCTTGTAAGATCCAATTTGAAAATTCACCTTGCATTGTTTTCTTACTAAGATTTGGTGTCCCTTTTATGGCCAAGAAACTTTGTATGGAATAGGGTGTTCTATCCTATTCAACCACAAATTCTCTACCATATTATTAGATACTAAAATATTTGTACTTCCATTATCTACAATGACCTTGCCATGTTTACCTCCAATTTTGCATAGTGTTCTAAAAATATTTCTGATTTGAATAGGTTCACACTACCTCCTCTATAGCTTAAAAAATATTATTTTCATCATGAAATATATATATATATATATATATATATATATATATATATATATATATATATATATATATATATATATATATATATATATATATATATATATATATTTTAAAGCGAAAAACCCCTTGCGGGGCTGCCTTGGTCTAAGAGACCATGAACAGGGGGTTCTACACCGTCAAAGTCACCCGGGGTCACACCCAGCCTTGCCCGCACCAACATTATCAATTGGATTTTGGGTACCCAATTCAGCTTTTTGGTAGGGTGGAGATTCGAACCTGGGACCTCCCTTGGATGATTGCCCTCTCCTCTCAAACTCACCTACAAAACTTGGGTTTTTCATCATGAAATATTATCCTTTCTTAGGCTCTTCTAAATGCTTCAAGGAAGCAACACTTTCTTCTTCTGCTTGTGCAATATGATTCCTAACCTGCTTTCCTTTATTGCTACTTTTTTGTGTATTTGTACATTTAAGTTATCGATGACCATCTTCTTTGCATATATAACATCTTTCAAAGAATACTCTACCCCTTCCTCTACCAAAACCATATCTTTATGATGAGGAATATTCACCTCCTCTAGTGTTCTGGCTGAAACCACTATGAGAAGTACTAGCTTCTCCTTCCTATTTCTATTTTCCTCTTTCACTACTTTTTTTTCCTCATCCTCATGATAACTATCCTCTTGCTCTCTAGTTATTTTGTTGCCTTCATGAAAACTTCTTCTCTACCTTCAATGCATATTGGGAGGCTTATTCTACCATCCTAATCCTTATCATATTGAATTCATCCTATATGGACAATCACAATCCATTAGTGTACTTTGACAACTTCTCTTCATTATCTTTTGCATGATCGTTCCAAATGGTGAGCCTACAGAATTCCTTTGTGTAATCCTTCACATTCACATACTTTTTTCTTAGGTTCTATAATTTCTTGAAGATACCCAATTGGTAGTCCAACAACAAGAATTTGAACTTCATCTTGGTGATCATTTTATCCCATGTCTTGATCCTTTCCTTTCCTTTTATTTGTCTTTCAATTTGAACATGGTCCCACCATAAGAACACATGCTCTTTCAACTTTGTGTAGGCAAATTTCACCCTTTTGAGGTCTTCTATCAATTCAAAATCAAAACACTTCTCTATTTTATGATGAAGTTTCTATATTTGGCTTCTAACCCATGTTGGAAATTGGCTAAATCAATCAATCTTCTAGATCTTCCCATTTCTCTTCATCTCAATTTTATGTGTGACCAAACTCTTCTTCTTCATTTGCACTAATCTCCTCAAGATAAATGCATCTCTTTTGGGTGGTTTTGATCACATCATATTGGGAAGTAATTTCGCTTAGCATCTCAATTATTTTTATAGGTTAGTGTCTTCATGGTATCTATCCTCCATATTGTGCCATAATTTATTTTATTTGTATCAAATTCCAACAATATTCTGGCTTTGATACCAAAATGATGTAATGACAAGGTGGGAGTGATTGGTTTCAATAGCAAGGTGGAAAATAATACTTCTAAATATGATTTTTAGATGATCATAACCTTTTTTGAATGGTGTATTCTTCAGATACTAATGGCATGAGTCATGACAATACCCAACTAATCGATCAACTCCTCGACAATGATGGCCAACTTTCAATGTCTAGATCTCAACAATAACATCTTTCTTCTCTCAAAAGGTGACTTAATTCATCAATATTTCCAGTAATATTGAAGATAATATCTTCCAACTAGACATCATCTCTTACCTTTGTTTTTGATGTCTCCCTCAAGATAATGTTCTTCTTGTTAATAGAATTTTAAATTACTAGTTCTGTCAACAATCTCTTGGATGATGACTCAATTTTTTGACAGTGGAATATGTGAGTTTAGACAATAATTTCTCTATGAAAGAAAGGTTTATGGATATAGTCTTTGTATTCAATGAATCCACTCCACTTCTTTAACTATTAGACATTGATGGCATACCTCCAATGGTAACTTGTTGGTGGTAAAATCTCATTCAGAACCCTATGTTCATCAATCATGTCAATTGGTAGTAGCCTTTGCACCCACTAACCTACAAGTGCACATAGAATAATACATAAATTTAATATTTATAAGTCACAACAACACATGCAAGCTCTAAAACATGTGAATGGAACATGAAGGGAATTGTAATTGCATTAACAATGTGCTTCATAGTTGTTATGGTTTACAACTCTAGAAGTTTGCTTGAAATCCTTCTCTTCTCAAAAAATTCTACTAATTTTCTCTGATGTCCCTTTTCTCTCACAAATCCTTTTCAATTTATAAATGCAAGAAATCAACTACTTTTCAACTTCCACCAAATGGTTCAAATTATGGGCGATTGGCCTTCCTATTCTAATGCTCCATATATTTACATGTGGATGCTCCTGTATTAGATAAATATATTTTACATTCAAATTTTTATGTTATTGAGATATATGATGTGGATATTATTTTGGGTTATGCTTGGTTGGATTTTTTGGGTATTGTTAACATTAATGTGCAAAGTAAGTTTATGAAATTATGATACAAGAAAAATAAGATAACACTACAAGATATTTCTTAGCTTAATTAGAAATGATCCAAGAAGCAACAAGCAATTATTGTAGGGGAACAAGTTAAGGAACCAACAAACAAATTAAAAATTGAATCTAAAAAAATATAGTGATTATTGATTTCAAAGTGGTGTAGTATCCGCAAGGAACAATAGGACCAATCATTTGAAATACCAATGTATATTAGTAGAAGCATGGATCCAATAGATCAATGCTCTTTATTCAAGATGCACAATGATAGATTGACATCATCAAAGACCATCACTAGTCAAAATTTCACTTGGATGTATGGATGATTAAAATTTGTACTAGTTGTTAGCATGACTTAGAAGATCATATGATTTAGTTTCCTCTCATGTTTCAATGAAAAACATTTGTAAGGAGGGTGGAATGCTATGGTACATAGGAATAGTTAGAGGCATATATGTTATTATATTGTATAAGGGTATTATGGATAGTTGGCATGGGCCACACATAACCCAAGGTTAATTATATTATTATATTATATTATATTATAATAATGAGTAGGATGAGGGGTTAGTAGTTGGATTACCAAAGAAGAATTAAAAGATAGGTATATAAAGAAGGGATATTATCATTATAATCATCATTCATGTTATGTATTACTTGTAATTGTCTTTGTCAATGAAGTGGCTTATTAAACTTTTCCCTCTCTAAGTGGTGCTCTCATATTCAGAGAACTTGTGGAGTCATTACGTAAATAGTATTATTGGTGTTAGCCTACACTAAGGATATTATTATCTCCATATCATATGTGGATTGTTAATGTGGATAATTATTTATGGATGAATGATTTGATATTTTTGCATATTGATGAATGATTTATGTTATTGAGAATAAAGTTGCATATCATAATATTTTTACAATGTAGTCATGATGTAATACAAGTGGGACCCATTTCATTCCCATATAACCAATTAAAAAACTAATGGTCCCTTCAAATATCATCTCTAATTTGTTGATAAAAATTTTCTTTTGAGGCATCCGTGATTCAACATCCAATGAAGTTTAAATCAATATTGTCATAATATGAGAATATTGCTAGATTGTTGGCTTATAACAAGATTCAAGATTTTTTCAATTAAGACTACCCTAAATTTAGGATAGATTATTGTAAATATTTTAGGATTTAATATTTGAAAAATACCATCAATGAAAATATGTATGCCTTTATCTAAAAAATAATAAAAGAAGGATATATAGGAGTTAATAATGGATAGAATAAGCCCCCAAGGGCTAGGTGTGTTGGTAGTTGTTTTTTGGACCAAGCACTTACCGAGAAGAGACCTAGGTACCTTGGGGGTATGCTTGTTGTAAAGGTAGTAGTATGTTTTGAATTATTTGAGTGTGCGCCACATCGACAATGATGGTACAAATCCCAAGCAACTGGTGGTCCACCTCACATTGGATCAACAATAATTAGGTGGTATAGGCTTGTTTGAAGCAACCCCTGTGGTTTGAATCCTACACTTGGTAGTTACTAAAAATAGTGTGGATGTAACCAACCCCCCTATGTATCCAAATAAAATAAAATAATGGATAAAATAAGATCTTGTTTGGAAGGTGGGAAAGGTAAGTTCCTAACCATAGATGAAAGGATACAAATTCTAAATACTACAATGTAATCTATCTCTCTATATATGATATTATTTTGAAGATTGATTATAGGTATAACACCCTAATTTGATAAACTTTAAAATTAGTTCTTGGAAAAGGATGTGAGAAAAAAATCAAGTTTTTACTTTATAAGTGGGATAACATTTGCAAATGAGATTTAGAAGGGAAGAGTTGGGCAAATATGTTGCTATAAAACATATAGATATTATTGATGCAACAAAAAACTCAAGATACAAACCCTAAGTAAATGCTTGGCAACATAAAACTTTATATGAAAGACTTTATAATTAATAGAGAGACATATTAGATGGTCATTCAATTAAGGAATTCTATCATTTTTTTGTTTGATGCTTGGTTTAAGCGTTATCCACTTATATCTAGTCCAAAATAAAAATCCTTATAATCATGTTCAAGTTTAAAATCATATTATTGTATTTTTTACATAAAATGTTTATGAGCATGTTCATTACGACGAGAGGCGTTCCTACAGTGGCAAACGGGGAGTGGAGGCAAAGAGGTCATACGTGTCACGCCATAAACAATTTTTTTATTTATTAAAAAAGCCGACATTAACAAAAATATTTAAAATATTTAAACTAAAATAGAATAACCAACAGTTGCAAACATTTAAAATATTTAAACTAAAACAATCGAGATAAACACCTCGATATTGATAACTTTCGACGTTTTTAGATATATATCCTTTATATCTAAGCTAGTTATGAAAAGTCTTGTGTATAAACTTGTGTATAACAAATATGTTAGAAGGTATTTTTTATAGGATCTAAACATACATAGAATAATTATTTATGGTAATAAATTTAACATAAATGATATACATAAATATATGATAAAATAAAGACATTCATAAATTAAATTCATCGATATTATTTAAAGTTACTTTAAAAGCTAACTTAAACTTTAGATTGTGGCATAGAAGTATTTTTTTTATTTGGTTAGTGTGAGAAACCCTACTACCAACACCTAGGGCTGAGGAGTCTCCTCCTAACCCAACCTTATCTATGATAATAAATTTAACATAAATGATATACATAAATATATGATAAAATAAAGACATTCATAAATTAAATTCATCAATAACTTAAACTTTATTGTGACATAGAAAGATGTATTTTTTTTTATTTGGTTAGTGTGAGAAACCCTACGACCAACACACAGGGCTGAGGAGTCTCCTCCTAACCCAACCTTATCTATGGTAATAAATTTAACATAAATGATATGCATAAATATATGATAAAATAAAGACATTCATAAATTAAATTCATCAATCAATATTATTTAACATTACTTTAAAAGATAACTTAAACTTTAGATTGTGGCATAGAAAGATGTATTTTTTTTATTTGGTTAGTGTGAGAAACCCCTACGACCAACACATAGGAGTGAATAGGAGTGAGCACTCTCCTCCGAACCCAACCATGACTCCTCGTAAAGTTGAGAGCTATACCTATCAATAGGGAATTAACACACAACCACCACACACCCACCCCTTCACACACTCGCCCATGCTAGGGTTTGAATGTTGGACCTCCCAAAGAAGAGCCAAGGCCCGACCGTTGCGTTGCCCCCTTGGGAATGAGGGATGTATTTCAACAAGGCATCGAAAACAACCTCTCAAGGAAGAGCCAAGGTTGGGACTGAGGGATGTATTTCAACAAGGCACCCAAAACATTATCATGTACTCCAAGCTACGGGGAAGTTTAACCCCTTGCGAGACCGCCTTGGTTTAAGAAACCATGATCAAGGGTTCTACACTTCGCGACTGCACCAACATTATTAACTGGATTTTGGATACCCTTGGAGGATTGACCTACCCTCTCCAACTCACCTACAACATGTGGATCAAATGATGAAGAAGTTATTAGAATGCCCTCTTCAACTCACCAACAGGATGTGGGTCAAATGACGGAGAAGTTATTAGAATGCGTCAAAGCTATTGTCTATAAAAAAAATAATTTAAAAATTAAATCCATATTTTTTAAAGTTTTCTGAAAACATTATTTTATTTACTGTGATTATTATCACCACGCACTTAAGAGTTAAAATCATTCCTCTCTTCTCTGTGCTCGAAATTTTTCTTACCATAGCCTGAGTTGCAGACCACTTTTTTTTTTTTTTCTCAAACAAAAACGTCCTAGGAGAAAGCTTATTTTTCATCGTATCGAATGTGAACTATTCTTAGTGCTAACGTAAGGCTTGAAATGGAGTTTCATTAAGGATCAATAGGCTTGAAATGGATTTTCATTAAGGATTAATAATAATATTATAGACAGAGTTAATTTGATATTAGAGTTGGAGCTGCAAGTTTATTGTAATGGTAAGAGTTTTGGTTTTTTCTTGAGAGGTTTATGATTCAAACCCCTCTTAGTATGAGGGATGGGAAGCCTCCTAGAAACTTTTGTAAAATAATTTAAAAAAGCTGCAAGCTCATTGCAGTAGGGCTTGGATTTTTTTTGTTTTGAGAGGTTTAAGGTTCAAACCCCACTCAGTATGAAGGGACCAGGATCTTTATAAAAATCTATTTAAATTCATTGAAAAAAATAAAAAAGTCTCGGCAAGAAAGTTATTGGGTTCTTAACGGAGACTCAAGTTCAATTCACGGGAATGATGGGTTCTAATATACCCGCATTTTTCAACCTCTTTCAAAAAAAAACTTATTAGATACTATTAATTTGTTGAGCAAGTGATAAGGACTTTGGCCTCTCTTTAAGAGGACTAAGGTTCAAACCCCATTCAATATAAGAAGACCAAAACCCCTTATAAAAACTTATGTAAAAATAAATAAAAAAAATACCAACAAAAAGGATGAGTCCTAATATACCTGTATTTTTTAACCTCTTTCAAAAAAAACTTATTGAATACCGTATTTTTTAACCTCTTCCAAAAAAAACTTATTGGATACCGTATTTTTTAACCTCTTTCAGAAAAAACTTATTGGATACCATTAATTGTTGAACAAGTTCTTCTATTTGCAAGTTAAAATATCTTCTCAAAAATTTTATTTTTCTATTTTAATAATTTTTATTTTTGAGTTTGAAAAAAATTAAAATATTACAATTTCAAGAATTTCCTAGCTTAAATGTTTAGAAAATGACAACCTTAATTCTTGCAAGATATAGACTCTGTTGCTGCTCCTACTGAAGACCTTAAAGGTTCAAACCCCACTCAATATAAGAAGACCAAAACCCCTTATAAAAACTTATATAAAAATAAATTAAAAAAATACCAGCAAAAAGGATGAGTCCTAATATACTTGTATTTTTTAACCTCTTCCAAAAAAAAACTTATTGGATACCGTATTTTTTAACCTCTTCCAAAAAAAAACTTATTGGATACCGTATTTTTTACATACCATTAATTGTTGAACAAGTTCTTCTATTTGTAAGTTAAAATATCTTCTCAAGAATTTTATTTTTCTATTTTAATAATTTTTATTTTTGAGTTTGAAAAAAATTAAAATATTACAATTTCAAGAATTTCCATTACAGATTAGCTTAAATGTTTAGAAAATGACAACCTTAATTCTTGCAAGATATAGACTCTATTCCTGCTCCTACTGGAGACCTTAAACAAGTTATTTCGCTTTTATTTATCAGATAACAACTAAGACAGTCAGGAATATAATCGTTTGACTCCGATTTAAATTTTCTCAATTCAGCAAATCAACGTTGATTGCATTATACAGTTGAACCAAAATATATCTCAATCACAATCTGAATAATCGAACGAGAAAATAACCCCATTATCAATATAATATTCAGAAATTTTAGAAAGAACATCAAACTAGAACATAATATTGCTTCTAACAGGACATTTAGAATTTACCTGCGACGCTAAAGAATCAAGCATTATTCTATCTCTACGAAGCAGCCGTCTGGCTGTTGAAAGCCTTTGATTGCAGCATCCATGGATTCAGAACGAGTTAAATCTCCCACTTGACTGTAATCCAATGCGCCAATCATTGGATCACAAAGCAGCCCGTACTGAATTTGATCACTGACAGGAGCCGAAGGGTCTCCAATCGCTGGTGATTTTTTGCAAATATTGACGGACTGGTAGTAATTCATATCCTCCAATTGCACGCTTGGATGTCTATTTCCAGTCGTGGCAAGGGACGGGTTTGAAGATCTTTCCTTGCCGGTTAATTTTTGCACAACATCTTTAAAATGAGTTATACTTGTCTTGATAACCGGTGGACTCCGGATATGAATCACTCTGACCCCATATCTTTGTGAATTACACTCCTCTAACCTCTTTAAGGCTTTCGTGACTGATTTATCACAAGTATTACTCTTTCCCATTCTCAAGATCTCTAAGTTCTACCAATCATGAAACACACAGTAAGCCTTATTTTACCCAATGCAAAATTGGCCTATACTATACTTCCTGAATATCTAAATAAACAAGATTTCCTTCAGTAGCTACAATTAACTGAACGAGATTTAGCCCTACGCCACTTGTTGGAAATAGGGAAGAGATCCTCTTTCACAGTTTATTTGTATAATGGAAGTAGCATGAACATATACATAGCCATGGTCCAAATTCTTCCAGAGAGTCAAGTCAATAGTTCAAGAGCACAAACTTCCACAAGCTTCTAAAGATGTTTTTGCTAATTTTGTGTGACGACTGTCCGAAGTCAAAGATAGCAGCTTCGCAAACGAGTACAGTTGTGGGCGCCCATAATTTCATTTTCTACGGTACGAATTCTCATCGTGTTTAAACTTGATCAAAAAAGAATAATGTGAGGAAAAGTCATTGCGTCCAGACGGTATCTCAACCAACATTCAATAGAAATAGCATATAGAATTTTATTTTCTGTAGCTTTCTTTTTGGGGTTGCTTCTTAGTAAAGAGGTTGATGCACGGTGCTCTGTCGGCAAAGCATTGACTCGAGACTGTAATCCTCGTGAGCGTTCCGCGCAACTCTTTAACCAAAAGGATTTTCTCGAAAATTCTTTTACAAGTCTACCCACGGGTCCTTGTTTGCAAAACTCCGTCCTTTTCTACGTTTTGATGACATTTCATCAAATAAATCATATAAAGCCATGGCAAAATTTTTGTAGGTGGTATATAAAAGATTACATAGGAAGATGTAAACTTTGGATCTTTGGAAGAAGAGTCAAAATTCGCATGGTAAACTTTTAAATGAGTTTAGTGGGGTTTTTTATTATTATTTATTACTAACAATTTTTTATTTGTTTAGTATGATAAACCCCTACAACTAATGCACAAGATTGAGCAATCTCCTCCCGATAGCTATGCTTATCAATACAGAATTTAACACACACTCACCCCCTAGATAATTATAACATATTAATATTAATATTTAATATATATTATTAAATAATAATTATTAATTTAATAGTAAAAAAATAAAAATTATAAAGCATTAAGAATTATTGTTTATACATGTAATTTGATAGTTTTATTTATGACAAAGTAAGATAAGGGTTTATAAAATTATCTTCTTTATTTCAAATTAATAGTTTAAGGATAATATGAAAAAGTCAAAAAAGAAACTAAAGTGCTAACATTAGTTGCAAAAAATTATAAACAAAACAATAAATTAGAAGCAGTAAAAAAGACAATGGTTGTCTCTAATGCATAGCAACAAAACCTAAGGTGGTGATTAACCAAAAGTAATAGTAAAGCACATTGATTCCATTAAGTAAGATGACTTAATATGTGATTTTATAGAGTTTGAGAAATTTCCAATTTGATACAAGAATGGGCATGAAAGGTATGGCAATTAGAAGTTGACATGGATATCGTCCTCTTAAAATAGATATTTCATTATTCTTATATCTTAAATGGTAGGTTAGACCAAATATTTTGAAGGTGGATTGTAATTGAGGTAACATTATTCATAAAACCTTGGCATATGGGTTTTGATCCAATGGATGAACTTTCATCCAAAGTTTGATGTGGATATACATGTTTTATCTTTCAATGAAATGTAGGATCTTAGATATTTAGATTAGATATATTTTTATTTTAAGAGGATGTGATGCTCTAATAATTTGGTTTAAAATATAAAATTCTAATTAAAAAATATAATTATATAAATGACCTATAATTCATTTTTCTTGTATGCCAAAAATGCTATTGATTTCTTTATTTAGATTTAAATTGATTATTTTTCTTGTATTCTAGAAATGCTATTGATTTCTTTATTTAGATTTAAATTGATTATTGAAAATCCCCACCAAAGAATGCCTATATTTTCACATGTTCAAAAGCATAAACTATTTCAAGCAAAAATTAATCATAGATGGAATAGAATTGTATGTTATCATATCTAAGCAGCAATGATAGAGATGGAAGATAGATCAAGCATTGTTGGGAAGTTAGGAAAGTACAAGGATGACTTATCCTTGTTGCAAGAGGAGAATGCTTTCTTCAACCAATTAAAGTCATTGGAAGCATGTCAGGACATCTTGTGGAGACAAAATCCTAAAATTAAATGGTTAAAATATGGTGATATAACAATGCCTTATTTTTCCATTAGATAATTATGACAAGAACTAGAACCATTTATATTCAATATTTGATAGGATAAGATAAAGAATCCAATATATTTACAAGTACAACTCATTGAATCCACAAGATCCTTCAATGTTATTTTTTAGAAATAAAAGGACTCTCTAAGTGATAATGAAGACCTTATCCTTAATTTTAATCCATCCATTATTAAAGAAAATTTTAATGAGACTCTTAGAAAGATAGTATATAAAATAATTATAGATTTCATTTAAAATAAACAATTCCTTATGTTTGGATAGATTATTTATCAAATTCTTCTATTTTTTGGAATATAATCAAGGAATATTCACATGAGATGGCGAGGAATCTAAATCTAACAAAAATATGTACAAAAATACTAATATCATTTCTTGGATTCAACACTTAAATCTCTTGTATTAAAATATTTACATTGATTTAGATCTGTTATCTATGTAACATAATTTACAAGATCATTACTATAGTGAGTAAGATCATTCCCATTGGGAAGTTGATTTGAAATCAATAATGTCTTCAAAATCATAGAAAATAAAAAATATGGATTCTAATGATGAAGATAACCTCAAACTATTATTTACTTAGAGACCACTCTCTAGAGGTACAAGTATCAAATTGAAAAAGAAAAAGAAAAAACAAAAACAAAAAGAGATACTAAGTATTGGGTCACTAAATGATCAATATGTGAACACCAATTCATCAATGCAACCAATCCATAGGAGCATGCTAAGTGACATGAAGTAAACCGGATAATCAAGTTTTAGAATTGATAAATTAGAAGCATATTTATAAAATGTGAACAATAAAGTATTGTCATCTATTCTAATTCCAACATTAACAAAAACATTATCACAATTTGGTCAAATTGGGAGTTGAGGGTAAATGGTCACCAATTCATTGCTAGCATGTAAGGAGAAGTTATAGGAAAGGATATGTAGACCCCACAACTAGAAAAATATGTACCACTAGGTCCCACTTAGAACAAGAGTTGACAAAAAAATTAGCCAGGGGAACAAGGCCTACGAATTGATAATTAGAAAAATGTGAATACAATAAAGAGCACAAATTGGATCTCTTAATAGATAAGATGGTATTATTCATCATTGGTCTTGATTACATAGATGTAACTTAATTTAAGACAAATAAAGAAGACCATTGATTCATTGAATCGGGTAATGTTGGCAATAATATCAATAGGTTTGTCAATCGATCAACACAAAAGAAATGAGCTTTGGAAGGAAAAGTTAATTCATTGTTCAAAAAAAGCACAAATGACCAATTCATGAATATGAGTAAATTTAATTATTTATCCATCCATAAAGAAACTAAAATATAATATTAAACATAAGAGAACCTAGTAAAACTAAATCAAATAAATAACTTAAATTTAAAATATATATATATAAAATTAAAGATCATATTTATGGAAATTAAAACTTAAAATCTACCATCCAAATGTGATTGCTCACGGATGAGTGTATGGTATTGCAACTCACTCTTGTGACACATCCATTTGCAGATTTTGCAGATTGTAAAGAAAGGGACTTCACATTTAAGTATCTTTAGCCTCTTCCCAAACCTTCGTATTTCGTATGATTGTCATACAAAAATAATTTTACATGATGGGGTTTCCTCCACATTAGGAGCATACATTTCCACAATAGTACATGATGGGCTTTCCTCCACATTAGGAGCATACATTTCCACAATAGTTCAAGCGCACAAATTTCCACAAGCTTCTAAAGATATTTTTGGTAATTTCGTGTGACAACTGTTAGAGTCAAAGATAGCAGCTTCGCGAACGACTACAGTTGTGGGCGCCAATAATTTCATTTTCCACAGTACAAATTCTCATCATGTTTAAACTTGTCAGACGGTATCTCAACTAAAATAGAATAATCTACAGAAGGTCATTGCGTCGTGGTAAATACATTCAATAGAAATAGCATATAGAATTTATTTTCTCTAGCTTTCTTTTTGGGGTTGCCTCTTAGTAAAGATATTGATGCGCGTTGTTGTGTCGTCTCCTAGGCAAAGCATTGACTCAAGACTGCAATCCTTAATCCTTGTGGGTGATTAGCGCAACTCTTTAACCCAAAGAATTTTCTTATTGTCTAAAATGCCTTTCACAAGTCTACCCAGTGGTCCTTTTTTTCAAAACTCTGTCCTTTTTATGTTTTGATGATATTTCATCAAATAAATCATAAATCATGCCAAGCCAAGCCAGGACGAAATTTTTGTAATTGGTATCTAAAATCCTTTTTACGTTTTGATGACATTTCATCAAATAAATCATGCCAAGCCAAGCCAAGCCATGACGAAATTTTTGTAATTGGTATCTAAAGATTTAAAGGATCTACAAGAATGGTTTACAGCTCTATTTTTTATATGATTAGAATTTTGGATTTAGATTTTTAATAAGTCATTTAGTTTGTATTTATAGTATTTTTTTAATAAACACACTCACCCCCTTCCACACTCACCTACTTCACGGTTTGGATGACCTCCCAAAGAAGAGCGAAAGCCCAAACCCGTAGTATTACATAGTATATGTAGTATTACATTATGATGTATTATAAAGAAAGTTGGTTTCAATCACACTTAACCAACTAAAAAAATATTTAAATAAAAAGAAACATAAAGAAAATTTGTGAACAAACACTCATTTGGTGATAACCACACTATTTTTAGTAGCTGGCAAGCGCATGGTTCAAACCATAGGGGATGCATCCATTAAACCTATTCCACCTCATTGTTTTATAGCCCGACATGAAATGGACCATCGGGTGCTCATGATTCATATTGTCATCATCAATCTAATGCACACTCACAGGATTCGGATTAGACTACTACCTTTGCAATAGGTATCCCCCAAGGTTTGAAACTAGAACTCTTCCTGGTAAGTCCCCAAATAGACAAGCACTTACCAATCCACCTAGCCCTTGGGGGTTTAATGTTGATTATTATTATTATTATTATTATTTTATTTGGTTAGTGTGAGAAATCCCTAAGACCAATGCTCAAGGCTGGGCATCCCCATCCCACCATGACCTTAGGGGATTTAACGCATAGCCACACACATTGCAGTTTGAACTTTGGACCTCTCGAAGAAGAGCCAAAGCTCAAACCATTGCGCTATCCCCCTATAATTTTAAATGAGTTCACACAAGTTTTTTCGAGGGGTCTAGTTCCCTCATATTGAGTGGGGTTTGAACCTTAGACCTCTCAAAGAGAATGTTGATTATTATTTTTATTTTTAATAAGCTATGTGGCTTCTATTGGGGGCCACTCCCATTACAAAAACAAAACATTACATTGCTCTCATTATATTTCTAACAAGTCGATTAAAGCATACCTATATTTGTCTTTCTATCAAAGATGTTCATCTTCTTCAACTTGCTAAGTTTCTATAATCAACTCTCTTTTTTTAAGGAATTAACAACAAGAACAACCCTTACATGACACATAAATACAATAGATAGAAGGAAAACAAACATAACAGTCATCCATCAAAGAGGAAATTAGTTCGATTATTTTTCTTCTATAGTAGAGGTTATTCCTCATATAGAGTGGCAAGTTCTGAGAAGCTTTTTTGCACTTCAAACTCTTGAGGTAATATTTAGTTGTAACACATTTTCCAGGATCTTCATTTTCAAAAAATTGACCGTCATTGATTGTTTCATAATTAGCTTCAAGAATACCATTTGAGGTGCTAATATTTTCCATGAAACCATAGGGATGATCTTTTAGTAACCATTTTGATTTTATCAATGATCTAATTCAAATTCTCCTTTTGGGGTTGAGTCTTCTATTGCTTGCATGATTCTTGTTGGGTAATTGGTGCATCTGGATTATGAGCTTCTTTATTTTGAGCTAGGATATTTGAAGGTTTTAAATCATTTGCATGCAGGGCCTTCTCCTCCACCAAGGAGGAATCAAAGTATGATCGGATGACTAGGCATCTCTTCTTTAGGTGGCCATATTGCTGACAACCATAACATCTTAGGGAGAAGTTTTCATATTCAATATTTTTAATCTATTTCCCTCTGCTTGAGGAGATAGTAATGGATTGAGGCCTAGGAACTAAAACATCCATCCAAACAACCAATCTTGCTTTACTAATATTAATTTTACTAGACAAGTTTTCCTTTATTTGGGTCTCCATGTATTGGAATGCACTAATGACATTACCGATTTTGGTGAATATCTTCTCTCCCCAAAACTCCATAAGGAGAGCATAAAGTATAACAACCCAATTCTAACCATCCTACAAGAGATTTTTTTTATAACACAAGTAAGGTTTATCAAAGATGTACCAAATAGGTTCAACAAAAGATTTTAACCACATTTCAAGTTTCAGATGTCGAACATCCCTCGAGTGGATAGGAGTGGCCAATCTCCTGTAAAGACTTTGGAATTCACCTTGTACACTAATCATACAATTTAAAGGATACCTTCACATGATCTCCTCATTTCCTTACCTTATTTTTGAAGGATATTTTTACCATAGCTTAGGTATTAACCCTATCCTATTCTATCTAGAAGTGATGCCAATTCCACTACTAGTCTCATTCTATCTTTACTAGTACCTAGGCATAAAGCTTCTTTAGTTTTACCCACTACACCATGTGTAAAAATAACATGCTCAATTAATCCATCCCCTTGATGGTTTAATTGAGGTGACTATCACCCTTGTGACATCCCTCACTTGAATTATCAATAATAATTTGGGGATTCTAGTCACTATCACACCAAATGACATCCCTCATAGGTTTACCCAACCATCTATCAAGGTTCTTGTTGAGAAGCAACACACCCCCACTGAAAAATGAATTTCCATCCTTCGAAAATATTGAGCTTTCATTTTGCAGTAAGGACCCTCTTGATGTTTTCCAGGTTTTAATTCCAAATTTGCTTGCCTCCTTTTTTTTAAGTTGTGCTTTTACTTGCATCTGGCTTTGTTTTATTTTAGAATTCATTTTGCAAATGTTAGAATCATTGCTGATTAAAGAAAATCTTTCACCGGTATGAAAAAATGCAGATTCCAGATAGATGAATTCATTGAAGGCCAAAACTTTCCATTTTTGGCAAGGTAGCGAAATCGCGACACTTCCATTTTTGGAAATGTCGCGAAATCGCGACAGGTTTGAAAAAAATCGGCTAAGTCCCGAAAACGTAGCGAAATCGTGACACTTCCATTTTTGGAAATGTCGCGATATCGCGACACTTTCCATTTTTGGAAATGTAGCGAAATCGCGATGGGTTTGGAGAGAGAAAGCAAATGCGTACGAAACGACGCGATTTCGTGACATGTCGCCAAGCAACAAAACAAAGGAAAAGGAAAACGTCGCGATTTCGTGAAATGTCGCGAAATCGTGACATGTCGCGAAATCGTGACATGTCCATTTCGGCAAAACAAACGAGGAAATCATGACACTTCCATTTTTGGAAATGTCGCAAAATCGCGACGGGTCTGGAGAGAGAAAGAAAATGCGTACAGAACGGCACGAAATCGCGACATGTCGCATTTTCGCTGCTGCAGGAGGCAAAAGGAAGCTAAGGCATGAAAGAGGCATGATTTCGCGACATGTCGCGTTTTCGCTGCATGAAGGTTGAAGAAGCGTCTAAGTCGGAAAAACGTCGCGATTTCGTGACATGTCACGAAATCGCGACATGTCGCATTTTTGTGGCTGCCAAGGCGAGAAAGTGCCGAGTGTCAGAAAACGTAGCGAAATCGCGACACTTCCATTTTTGGAAGGGTCGCGAAATCGTGACACTTTCCATTTTTGGAAAGGTCACGAAATCACGACATATTTGGAAAGAAAGTGTTAAATGAAATCAATATTTAAGAAAGTGCCGAGTTTTGGAAAGGTCACGAAATCGTGACATATTTGGAAAGAAAGTGCCGAGTGTTGGAAACGTCGCGATTTCGTGACATGTCGCGAAATCACGACCTGCTGCATTTTTGCGGCTGCATGAAGAAAAAGAGCCCAAGGAACAAACACGTTGTGAAATCGCAACAGGTGAAGGGAATCAAGCAGAAACTGATAAACATCGCGAAATCGCGACACAGTCGGAGCAAAGGGCAAGTTAGTAAGAAGAGCCAAAGCAAAGAAAAGTCTAAGGCATTAAAATGTCGTGAAATCGTGACGTTTTGGAGAGACAAGGCTCGAAAGGAGAAGGTGTCGCGAAATCGCGACACAACGTAGTGAAGAGGCCAAAACCACAAGGGTGTCGCGAAATCGCGACATAGAAGACCCAAAGGAAGTGCCAAGGGCAGCCGCGTCGTGAAATTGCGACGTCACGATTTCGCAACGCAGCAAAAAAAGCCAAGGTAAGCAAGGATGGACGCCACCATGTCGCGAAATCGTGACATGGTGAAAACAAAGCATGGTGAAGGCAAGACAAAGAAAACCTAAGGTAAGATGGCAGCAGGAAAAACCAAGGGCCGTCGGGAGGCAAAGGAAGTGCAGAGGCGGTGATGTCGTGAAATCGTGACAGCCAAAGGGAGAGTTGCCGAAGCACAGGGAAAGTCACGATTTCGTGACATGTCGTGAAATCGTGACATGTCGCATTTTCATGACAGGGACAGCAAAGAGCCCGAAAGTGGAAAACAACTGGAAGCAAGTGCGGGAATGTCACGTTTTTTGTGACACGTGTCAAATAAGCAAGCCACGTGTCAGATAAATAGAGCCGACATGCAAATGAAATTTAGGGTTTCATTTTAATATTTAAGGTTTTGATTTAATAATTTTAAAATGCTAATCCTTGTTTGTCTTTTATGCAGGAAGCCATCTGGCACTTGCATGATAACGGAGAAATGGCCATAAAGACAAAGTTAAGTGCAAATTAATCGAAGACCGCCATATTGAAAGGAGAGATGCCGAGAATTGTTGTTTCATCCAAATTTTACAGATCTGGCCGCAAAGAGACTTTACGGTGACTAAGCAAACTGCCCATTTAATGGAGTATGTCGAGAATTGGCCGGAAAATGAAAATATCTACACACAGTTACCGAAATTTGCCGATGGATGCATTTAATGAAAATTTATGGCAGAATTAATGGCTTGCAGACATTTTCAACTCAGGGATGGCTCTACGGAGATGAAATGTCAGAGAAGTGGTGACTCATCCAAATTACCCGAGGGAATTAATGAGGGCATTTACTCATAGTTGCGGGTGAATGCAAGTGGCATTCGAATTCTGTCTTCTCCATTTATGGCAAGTGACTGCACTGATTTGCAGAATGGTTAAGTTTTATCAAGACTTTGTTTTAAAAGGGTTTATATTGTAAAACCCGGGTACTAGGGTTTAAGATGATAAGATTTAGGGTTTGAGAAGAAGATATTTTTGAAAAGATCAGGGCCTGTCCTGAGTCTATAAATACTTCTTCTAAATGTAATCGCAGGAGGCGGAGACTTAGAAATAAAAGGCTATTGAAGCAATTTCTTGCAAATCTTGTTAAATACTTTATTTTTGGACTTGGAGTTGATGTGCTTTTGTTTTCTGTGATAGCATGGCCAGGAGCCTAATATTTTTCAGATTGTGATAAGTTCATCTTCTTTTGTTATCCGTTTCTTTAAAGTTTATTAAATATATGCTGTAAATCTGTGTTATCAAGATTAAATATGCTGTTGGGCTTCATTTGTTCTATTGTATGCTAGGGAAAATCACAGATTTAAGGTTCAAGTTTGTTCTAATTGCTCTGTCCTCACTGTGTGAGCTATGCTGCTGGTGAGAAATACCAATTTTAACGGACTTCCCTTCTGTTTATGATTTTCTTTCAGATCTGTTCCATCTCTGTCTTATGCTCTTAGTAGAAGGTGATCTTAGAAAGCTGGACACTTTCTTCTTTGATTTGTTCTGTTGTGAAGCTGATAGTATAAATAAAATTGGTAGTTTAGGTTTTACAACTAAGTTTGATAGACTTCTCTTTTTGCCCTACCCTACTCTCTTTGTTTTACCGTGAAATGATCCATTTTTATTTTCTTTTAAATTTGTCTTTTATTTAAATCTACTGACCCATAAGAGCTAGATCAAAGAACTAATTTTAAATCTGATTGTCAACAAGTGACAACTTCTAAACATTACTGAACAAGTTCAAGAACCCGTTGTAAGGTAACAAACATATCCATATTGAAAACTATTCCAGAAGCGGAAAAGAGTGAATAGACATTCGACCCAACTCTGTAACTCACACCTTGGATAACCAAGCAAGATCCTAAAGTGAGTGGGATTTATCCCGTATAAGTGTTATCATAGTTTCATGCTCATTCTTCATAGGGTGTGTATAAAAGTCGGACCAACATTTAAAAATGGCGCTAGAAGGAAAAAAAAAAAAAAAACCAACATTTAAAAATGGCGCTAGAAGGAGGGCCCACTAAACTCCGGTCAGTATTGTAAGTTGTCAGTACAATATTTAAAATTGCCAGAAAAGAAGACCTCAAGTTCAGTAGTCTGTTAAGGATTGTAAGGTTGTAAGTGCTTGTGAAAAGCTGGATTCTACATACAGGGTAACAAGGTCCCACCCCAGAGCTGGAGAGCTCCTTGTGCCTGAATTAGAAACTCCGAGAAGAAGTAGCCTCAGAAGGGCCAAGTCTCTGTCTCAAACAGTTTTATCACCACTCGGTAGTTACTCCAACTACAACTCGAAATATCACCGTCAATCAAGTAGTAATGGCAAACCGGTTGGGTTCCACTCGCTTTGAATATCCCGGGTATAGCCCATGACCCGCCCGTAAACCCGGAGAGATATCTTCCCAGATATAAACATGATGGGACAAGGACAGCAGAGGAACATCTCGGTAGCTTTCAAGAATGCTTTAAAATTGTTGAATGTACAACATGAAGATGTTGCTTGCAGATTGTTCCCGTTCACTCTCTAGGAGGGAGCTTATGACTGGTTTCTAAATCTCACTAATGATTCTATCACCAGCTGGAATGACTTAGAAAAGGTTTTTGTGTCACAGTTCGGTGAAGTGATAGATCCTAGTATATTATACCAGCAGTTTTCTGGTATCAAAAGAGAATTAAGTGAATCTATCAGATCTTACAATGTTAGATTCCAGAAAGCTTATGGTAGACTTACTGGTTATTATGTACCGAATGCAGACCTGGCATTAGAGATTTTTAGAAATTCTCTAGATCCAATGACTTCAGTTTTCTTGAAAAGAGATCCCTCTGTTACTAATTTAACAGAGGCTTATAAAGAAGCTTTGATTCTGGAAAGACAGTTGGGACCCCAACCTTTAAATGCTCAGCAAATTCCTTTGGTTACACAAGCTCCCCCTGTGTTCAATCCCATACCACATCAGATGATGTTGCCAGTGTGTCAGACTCTACCATCAGCAAATCCATTGGCTGTGACACCTGCTGAGAATGTACAGAACCCAGGCAAAGAGGCTGATAATGCAAGAGTTGAAGAAGTCTCAAAAATAGTTCAAAAGTTGGCCAATGATTTTTTGAGTTTTAAAAGGCAAGTTTCTACTGGGGACAACTCAAACAGGTATTCATATCAACCGAACAGATTCAACCGGCCCCCATATGAACCTAATAAATATTACAAAGGTAAAGGTCATGATGTGAATATTTGCGATTTAGCTCTGCCTAACTGGTGCAGAATACATGCTACTTCTCAAAGACGGGGAGTTGGATTGTTTGGAATTTTGTAATGCATTTGAAGCTTTGTCCGGGGGATTTGATTTCTCCTGAAAATCAAAGAACTGCGGATGGCCCAAGTTCATCCAACCACAGTGCAGCTATGGTCTTGGATTCTTTCACTTTCCTGGATGAATCTGAGAATGTAGTTGAAATGCCTATGGATGAGGTGCAGGCTTTCCAACAGTACAGGAGGGACAACTACAACCTGAGAAACAGAAATCCGGAGCCCAACACTACATCTACCCCTCCGGACAACTCTCACAATGTTCCTCCAGATCCATCTCCAAGCAATAATCCATCTCCACCCAAGGGAGGAAATCTGAGAGGACCAGATGCTTTTGTCCCTCCACTTAATAAGGGATATAACATAGTGGAGGACATGAAAAAGATCAAGGCCAACATTACTCTTCATGAGTTGGCCCAAATTTCAGAACAGAGGGACAACCTGATTAAAACGTACTCTGGGCATACTACAAAATCTTTGGACAAGGGAAAGAAAATGGCAAATGCGAATGTAGCCATGTACAAAGAGAAAACTGAGGTTCCCCCATTTTTACTGACTGTTCGTATTTTTGGGAAGAACTTACACAATTGTTTGGTAGATTCGGGTGCATCTGCTAATGTTATGCCTTTGGCCATTTGTCAGCAGTTGGGTCTGACCCCAATGAAGTCTGAAAGGAGAGTTGTCCAATTGGACAAATCAGAGGTTAAAGTAGTGGGAGAACTTCAAAATATTCATATCCAATTAGCATCTGAGCCAAGGGCTCAACATAAAATTGAAATTCAGGTTGTGGATATCCCCGTGGGGTACGGGATGCTTTTGAGCAGGGATTGGTCGAGATCTCTGAACGGATACTTGGCAACAGACTTTTCACACATGTGGTTGCCATGGAAGGGAGTGGCAAATCAATTACGGGTTGAAAGAGAACCCAGGTACAAGCATACAATTACTGAGTACAATGCAGAAAATGAGACTGTAAATATTGCTGAGGTAGATATTGGAGTTTACAATTTAACAACGGGACAAAATGAGAAGTTTAGTAAAGCCCATCCTGTTCATAGTAATGAAGTCTGGACGCTTCATGTGGATGGGGCTAAGTCTAAACAGGGTTCTGGCACAGGGGCAGTCCTTAAAGGGCCTGAAAGTCAGACATATTTTATGTCTTATCGCCTACGGTTCCCTTGTACAAATAATTTAGCAGAGTATGAAGCTCTGGTATTAGGTTTGAAATTTGCTTTGGACAAAAGTGTAAGAAATATTCAAGTTTTTACGGATTCAGAATTGGTGGCTAATCAAGTCAAAGGTAAATTCCAGTGTAAAGCATCTTATTTAAAAGGATACAAACACCGGGCTTGGGATCTTGTAGAAGATTTTGATGCTTTTAATCTGACACACATACCCAGAGAGCAGAATTCACATGCAGATGTCTTGGCTTCTTCAACCGCAAGTTTAAAACCACTGGAAGAATTTAAATGGAACAAGTTTTCAATTGAGTTAGTCCCTTGTCCTTCAGTCCCAAATAATATAGATAATTTTCAGGTTTTCTCCGATGATCAACAGATTGTAAACTTTTTGCAGAGTACTAACACATTTGAAAATGCTATAATCGATGAGGGCCAAAGGGATACTCTGCTGGAGCAGTTAGATGATGACAGGGGAATAATAAGGTTGAAAGACAACAGAATTCCAAAAGGGATGGTGGAACTGGAGTGGCTCTTTGATGTTGACCAAATCAAGCAAAAAGTGAATTCTGAGGATTCTATGGGTGCAAAAGACAATGAGACTGAGAACCTGAACGTGGGGACTGAAGAAGATCCCAGGCACATCAAGTTGGCTAAGAACTGTGATCCAAAAATAAAAGGGAATATGATTGATTTTCTTCACAAGTCCAAGGATGTTATGGCCTGGTCATACAAAGACTTAAAGGTATTTGATCCGAAAGTTTACACTCATATTATACCTTTAAAAGAATTTTGCAAACCTTTTCGACAAAAACAGAGGCATGTCAACGCTCTGCTAGAGCCCCTCATCCAAAAAGAGGTAGAAAAACTATTGAGTGCCGCCATTATTTTTCCCATCAGGCATTCTACTTGGGTGGCCAATTTGGTGCCAGTCAGAAAGAAAAATGGAGAGATCCGCCTGTGTGTGGATTTTAGAAATTTGAACAAGGCATCTGAGAAAGATAATTATCCTCTGCCTTCTATGGATGAGGTGTTACAGATTGTCAATGGTTCAGAGATGATGTCTTTCCTGGACGGTTTCTCAGGGTATAATCGGATATTAGTTGAGAAGGAAGACAGAATGAAAACTCGCCTTCACAACTAAGTGGGGAACTTTTGCTTACAAGAGGATGCCATTTGGATTAATAAATGCCGGAGCTACATTTCAACGAGCAATGGATCATGCCTTCAAGGGCCTTATGGGTAAATGTATTGTTGTTTACATGGATGATTTAACAGTCTTCTCTAAATCTCGGTTTGACCATGTAAAACACTTGGAGTCTCGTGTTTAACAAATGCAGGGAGTTCGGCATTTCTTTGAATCCGAAGAAGTGCATTTTTGGTGTAACGGAAGGAAAGCTCCTTGGGCACTTGGTCACAAAAGATGGCATTTCCATGGATCCGGACAGAGTTGAAGCCATATCCGGCATACCATTTCCCAACTCCAAGAAAGAGTTGAGGTCCTTCTTTGGAAAAATTAACTTTGTCAGGAAGTTCATCTCCGATTTTGCAGAGATAGTCAAGCCACTCAATGACATGCTAAAGCAAACTGCTCAGATTGTCTGGACCACAGAAGCTAAAACAGCGTTCCAAGAAATCAAGACCGCCATCAAACAAGCACCAGTTTCGGTAAGCCCAGATTTCAGTGCAGATTTTTATCTGTACACCTTTTCTTTTGAACACACACTTGCTGCAGTTTCGACCCAACGGAGGGAAACCGGAGAACATCCAATTGCTTTCAAGAGTACCAATTTAAAGGGGGCTGAGCTGAAATATTCTCGTTTAGACAAACAAGCTTATGCCTTGGTGAGAGCAGTTAAGCAGTTCAGGCACTACATACTAAGAAGCAGAGTTCATGCTATAGTTCCGGACCCAGCTGTTAAATACCTACTAAGTCAGAACGAGTTGGGTGAACTAAGAGGTAATTGGGTTACAAGGCTGCAAGAATATGACTTAGAAATTAGGCCTGCAAAATTGATCAGAGGACTTGGTTTGTCCCGACACATTGCCGAAATACCTGTACGGGAAGAAGTTAATCAGTTAAATTCTGAATCTGATGACTGGTATGGAGATATTATTCATCTACTGCAATTTGGAATTTGCCCGTCTCACTTGAATAGAACCCAAAGGAGAGCATTAAAACTGAAAGCTGCTCATTATCTCCTCAAAGCAGGTAATTTGTACAGAGAAAATTATGCTGGCATTTTCTTAAGATGCATTTCTTCGAGTGAAGTCAATGAAGTCATGTCCAGCTTTCATGAAAAGTTAGGGGCAGGACATTCCTCAGGATCTGCTACTGCGCATAAAATATTGAGAGCAGACTATTATTGGCCTACGCTATTTAAAGATGCCCATCAGCATGTGAGAACTTGCCATCAGTGCCAAAATTTTGCAGCCAAAGAGGCCAATCGGGCTCTACCATTGCAACTTGTTGTAATAAATAAACCTTTTATGCAATGGGGACTTGATTTTGTGGGAGTGATTAATCCAAATTCTTCAGCAGGGCATAAGTATGTTCTAACAGCTACTGATTACTGCACAAGATGGGTCGAAGCAGCAGCCACCACAAGAAGTACAGCTCATGAAGTGATCGAATTTCTAGAGTCAAATGTCATAACCAGGTTTGGGGTTCCTCTGAATTTGGTGTGTGATAATGGACCAGCCTTCCAATCATTGGAGTTTGCAGAATGGGCATACCAGATGGGGATAGTTATCAGATTTTCATCCAACTATTATCCCCAAGGCAATGGACTGGCTGAGTCCACAAATAAGAATTTAATGAATGCCATTAAGAAATCTACAGCAGACAAACCTAGGCAGTGGCATACATTATTGAAATATGCACTTTGGGCTGACCGGATAAAATATAAAGTGGCTCTTAAGACTTCCCCTTTTGCTTTGTTGTATGGTACCCAGCCAATTGTTCCCATCTCTCTGAAATTACCTACTTACCAATTTGTCTTAGACTATTTTGAGGATCAAGCAGATGCAGAGGCTCGTGTTTTGGATCTAACTAATTTGCAGGATGAAAGACTCCAAGCCCTGGAACACTTCAGTCGGCACCAAGAAACCGTCAAGCGCTGGTTTGACAAGAGGGCCAAAGTGAAAGCATTTAGACTGGCAGACCTGGTGCTTCTATGGGACAAGGCCCATGAAAAGAAGGGTAAGCATACAAAGTTGCAGCCACTGTGGATAGGCCCATACCAGATTGCTGAGATTCTGGGTAATAACGCATTTCGTTTACAAGACCTTGATGGTAATTTTTTGGACCTCCCTGTTAATGGTCAATACTTAAAGCATTATTTCTCGGCTGTTCCATCCAATATATCATTTGAATGAGTCACAAAGAAGTTGTAACATGTGTATACATTGTAAATAACTCTACAGTTTTTAGTTTATTTTATTTTAGTTTTATTTTAAATGCCTGTACAGTTTTTAGTTTTATTTTTAATTATCTGTGCAGTGTTGTTTTATTTTATTTAATCTTAATTGTCTGTATAGTTTTAGTCTATTTTAAAGTTCTGTATTTTATTTTTTAAAATGTCTGTGCAGTTTTATTTCCTTTGGTGCCTGTACAGTTTTATTTTAAAGTCTGTGCAGTTTTATTTTATTTTGTTTTTAAAGGTCTGTGTTTATCCTTGGAAGTCTGTACAGTTTATTTTATTTTAAAAATTTTGTTCTTTAAGCTTTGCCTGAGCATCAATGAAAAAGTCAGCCTTCTAAAAATTGTTTTATTCTGAGTCCAGAATCCAGTGTTCATTATCCTAATTGTGAGATAGTCTGCTTTAACTGAACAGTGGAACTATTTTGTTATTCGTAACAATAGGTGGAAGGATGATTGGATTTTGTGTCTTGCTTGCCACAGTTGTTTTAATTATAAAGAAACTGCTATGTTGTTTGGCTGGAGAAACTCCTAGGGAATCCAAGAAAAGTTGGTCATAAGAGGGGACTATGATTCATGTAATTATTTGAGTATCCATAGAGGCTATCAGTGCCTAGGCTGAAGCAGTTCCAGATTGATGAAATATTAAAAGAAAATTGTTGTTCTTTCTAAGGCTTTTCAGATGTTGATATATTTCAAAAGAGAGAGAGAGAAGGTGAGAGTTGAGCAAGACAACATAGAATTGGCACTCTGTTATTTCCAATATATATAAAAAAAAAGAGTAATGTAATCAAAGAGGCAGCCAAGACTTCAAAAGATGTTTTTCTTCTACCAAGTTGTAGATTCTACCTTACAGTTGTGAATCTGGGTCGTGTAAATCTAAAGGGTAACTCTGTCGGGGCTGTAAAAGGCTAAACTAGTAAACAGAGCTCTACTCGGTTTCCCCTTTTACAATCTAGAAAAGCTGATCAATCCAGAGTTCAACATTCGAAGGCCCAATCATTCTTGAAGAAAGTTTTATACGCTTGTAATTGCACATCAGAAATCTTCCTTAAATGATTCAACCTAGTATGTCCTTGGGAAATTTTGACAACTATCGGCTAGTAGTTAAATTATTTTGAAGAATATCTCGTTGCAAGGCATGATACATGGTCTATGTTGTTTTGAAACTAGAGTCCTGGGTTCTAAAATAATGCTACTATTTTACCCGTAGATATCGCCATTTGTTGAGAAGCAACACACCCCCACTGAAAAATGAATTTCCACCCTTTGAAAATATTGAGCTTTCATTTTGCAAGTAAGGACCCTCTTGATGTTTTTCAGGTTTTAATTCCAAATTTTGCTTGCCTCCTTCCTCTTCAAGTTGTGCATGTACCAAAGTCCCTTGCATCTGGCTTTGTTTTATTTTAGAATTCATTTTTCAAATGTTAGAATCATTGCTGATTAAAGAAAATCTTTCACCGGTATGAAAAAATGCAGATTCCAGATAGATAAATTCATTGAAGGCCAAAACTTTCCATTTTTGGCAAGGTAGCAAAATCGCGACACTTCCATTTTTGGAAATGTCGCGAAATCGCGACAGGTTTCAGAAAAATCGGCTAAGTCCCGAAAACGTAGCGAAATCGCGACACTTCCATTTTTGGAAATGTCGCGATATCGCGACACTTTCCATTTTTGGAAATGTCACGAAATCGCGACAAGTTTGGAGAGAGAAAGCAAATGCGTACGAAACGCGATTTCGCGACATGTCGCGAAATCGTGACATGTCACATTTTACAGGAGGCAAAAGGAAGCTAAGGCATGAAAAAGGCACGATTTCGCGACATGTCCGACATGTCGCGTTTTCGCTGCATGAAGGTTGAAGAAGCGTCTAAGTCGAAGAAACGTCACGATTTCGCGACATGTCACGAAATCGCGACATGTCGCATTTTCATGGCTGCCAAGGCGAGAAAGTGCCGAGTGTAGAAAACGTAGCGAAATCGCGACACTTCCATTTTTGGAAGGGTCGCAAAATCGTGACACTTTCCATTTTTGGAAAGGTCACGAAATCACCATGAAAAAACATAAAGTCCAAGCCACTAAGAAACATAAACGAAATCGCGACATATTTGGAAAGAAAGTGCCGAGTGTTGGAAACGTCGCGATTTCGTGACATGTCACGAAATCGTGACATGTCGCATTTTCGCGGCTGCATGAAGAAAAAGAGCCCAAGGAACAAACACGTCGCGAAATCGCGACAGGTGAAGGGAATCAAGCAGAAACTGATAAACGTCACGAAATCGCGACACAGTCGGAGCAAAGGGCAAGTTAGTAAGAAGAGCCAAAGCAAAGAAAAGTCTAAGGCATTAAAATGTCGCGAAATCGCGACGTTTTGGAGAGACAAGGCTCGAAAGGAGAAGGTGTCACGAAATCACGACACAACGCAGTGAAGAGGCCGAAACCTCTTCTGTGTTGCGAAATTGCGACACAGAAGACCCAAAGGAAGTGCCAAGGGCAGCCGCGTCGCGAAATCACGACGTCGCGAAATCGCGACGCAACAACAAAAGCCAAGGTAAGCAAGGATGGATGCCACCATGTCGCGAAATCGCGACATGGTGAAAACAAAGCATGGTGAAGGCAAGACAAAGAAAACCTAAGGTAAGATGGCAGCAGGAAAAACCAAGGGCCATCGAGAGGCAAAGGAAGTGTAGAGGCGGTGATGTCGTGAAATTACGACAGCCAAAGGGAGAGTTGCTGAAGCACAGGGAAAGTCGCGATTTTGCGACATGTCGCATTTTTGCGACAGGGACAGCAAAGAGCCCGAAAGTGGAAAACAGTTGGAAGCAAGTGCGAGAATGTCGTGTTTTTTGTGACACATGTCAAATAAGCAGGCCACGTGTCAGATAAATAGGGCCGACATGCAAATGAACTTTAGGGTTTCATTTTAATATTTAAGGTTTTGATTTAATAATTTTAAAATGCTAATCCTTGTTTGTCTTTTATGCAGGAAGCCATCTGGCACTTGCATGATAACGGAGAAATGGCCATAAAGACAAAGTTAAGTGCAAATTAATCGAAGACCGCCATATTGAAAGGAGAGATGCCGAGAATTGTTGTTTCATCCAAATTTTATAGATCTGGCCGCAAAGAGACTTTACGGTGACTAAGCAGCTGCCCATTTAATGGAGTATGTCGAGAATTGGCCGAAAAATGAAAATATCTACACACAGTTATCGAAATTTGCCGATGGATGCATTTAATGAAAATTTATGGCAGAATTAATGGCTTGCAGACATTTTCAACTCAGGGATGGCTCTGCGGAGATGAAATGTCAGAGAAGTGGTGACTCATCCAAATTACCCGAGGGAATTAATGAGGGCATTTACTCACAGTTACGGGTGAATGCAAGTGGCATTCGAAATCCTGTCTTCTCCATTTATGGCAAGTGACCGCACCGATTTGCAAAATGGTTAAGTTTTATCAAAACTTTATTTTAAAAGGGCTTATATTGTAAAACCTGGGTACTAGGGTTTAAGATGATAAGATTTAGGGTTTGAGAAGAAGATATTTCTGAAAAGATCAAGGTCTGTCCTGAGTCTATAAATACTTCTTCTAAATGTAATCGCAGGAGGCGGAGACTTAGAAATAAAAGGCTATTGAAGCAATTTCTTGCAAATCTTGTTAAATACTTTATTTCTGGACTTGGAGTTGATGTGCTTTTGTTTTCTCGTGATAGCATGGCCAGGAGCCTAATCTTTTTCAGATTGTGATAAGTTCATCTTCTTTTGTTATCCGTTTCTTTAAAGTTTATTAAATATATTCTGTAAATCTGTGTTATCAAGATTAAATATGTTGTTGGGCTTCATTTGTTCTATTGTATGCTAGGGAAAATCACAGATTTAAGGTTCAAGTTTGTTCTAATTGCTCTGTCCTCACTGTGTGAGCTATGCTGCTGGTGAGAAATACCAATTTTAACCGACTTCCCTTCTGTTTATGATTTTCTTTCAGATCTGTTCCATCTCTCGTCTTATGCTCTTAGTAGAAGGTGATCTTAGAAAGTTGGACACTTTCTTCTTTGATTTGTTCTATTGTGAAGCTGATAGTATAAATAAAATTGGTAGTTTTGGTTTTACAACTAAGTTTGATAAACTTCTCTTTCTGCCCTACCCTACCCTCTTTGTTTTACCGTGAAATGATCCATTTTTATTTTCTTTTAAATTTGTCTTTTATTTAAATCTGCTGACCCATAAGAGCTAGATCAAAGAACTAATTTTAAATCCGATTGTCAACAAGTGACAACTTCTAAACATTACTCGAACAAGTTCAAGAACCCGTTGTAAGGTAACAGGCATATCCATATTGAAAACTATTCCAGAAGCGGAAAAGAGTGAATAGACATTCGACCCAACTCTGTAACTCACACCTTGGATAACCAGCAAGATCCTAAAGTGAGTGGGATTTATCCCGTATAAGTGTTATCATAGTTTCATGCTCATTCTTCACAGGGTGTGTATAAAAGTCGGACCAACATTTAAAAATGGCGCTAGAAGGAGGGTGAACTTACGTTCTTAGTCGCTGAGTTGAGAAAATATGATGGATGACAAATCGTATTTTATCCAAAGCGTAGCCAATTTTCTCGCCAAAATTTGTGTTTGATTTCTGAACAACGGAACTTAACACCAACATTTAAAAATGGCGCTAGAAGGAGGGCCCACTGAACTCCGGTCAGTATTGTAAGTTGTCAGTACAATATTTTAAAATTGCCAGAAAAGAAGACCTCAAGTTCAGTAGTCTGTTAAGGATTGTAAGGTTGTAAGTGCTTGTGAAAAGTTGGATTCTACATACAGAGTAACAAGGTCCCACCCCAGAGCTGGAGAGCTCCTTGTGCCTGAATTAGAAACTTCGAGAAGAAGTAGCCTCAAAAGGGCCAAGTCTCTGTCTCAAACAGTTTTATCACCACTGGTAGTTACTCCAACTACAACTCAGAATATCACCGTCAATCAAGTAGTAATGGCAAACTGGTTGGGTTCCATTGCTTTGAATATCCCGAGTATAGCCCATGACCTGCCCAGAAACCCGAAGAGATATCTTCCCAGATATAAACATGATGGGACAAGGACAGCAGAGGAACATCTGGTAGCTTTCAAAAATGCTCTAAAATTGTTGAATGTACAGCATGAAGATGTTGCTTGCAGATTGTTCCCGTTCACTCTCTAGGAGGGAGCTTATGACTGGTTTCTAAATCTTACTAATGATTCTATCACCAGCTGGAATGACTTAGAAAAGGTTTTTGTGTCACAGTTTGGTGAAGTGATAGATCCTAGTATATTATACCAGTAGTTTTCTAGTATCAAAAGAGAATTAAGTGAATCTATCAGATCTTACAATGTTAGATTCCAGAAAGCTTATGGTAGACTTACTGGTTATTATGTGTCGAATGCAGACCTGGCATTAGAGATTTTTAGAAATTCTCTAGATCCAATGACTTTAGTTTTCTTGAAAAGAGATCCCTTTGTTACTAATTTAACAGAGGCTTATAAAGAAGCTTTGATTCTGGAAAGACAGTTGGGACCCCAACCTTTAAATGCTCAACAAATTCCTTTGGTTACACAAGCTCCCCCTGTATTCAATCCCATCCCACATCAGATGATGTTGCCAGTGTGTCAGACTCTACCATCAGAAAATCCATTGGCTGTGACACCTGTTGAGAATGTACAGAACCTAGGCAAAGAGGCTGATAATGCAAGAGTTGAAGAAGTCTCAAAAATAGTTCAAAAGTTGGCCAATGATTTTTTGAGTTTTAAAAGGCAAGTTTCTACTGGGGACAACTCAAACAGGTATTCATATCAATCGAACAGATTCAACCGGCCCCCATATGAACCTAATAAATATTACAAAGGTAAAGGCCATGATGTGAATATTTGCGATTTAGCTCTGCCTAACTGGTGCAGAATACATGCTACTTCTCAGCACGGGGAGTTGGATTGTTTGGAATTTTGTAATGCATTTGAAGCTTTGTCTGGGGATTTGATTTCTCCTGAAAATCAAAGAACTACGGATGGCCCAAGTTCATCCAACCACAGTGCAGCTATGGTCTTGGATTCTTTCACTTTCTCGGATGAATCTGAGAATGTAGTTGAAATGCCTATGGATGAGGTGCAGGCTTTCCAACAGTACAGGAGGGACAACTACAACCTAAGAAACAGAAATCCGGAGCCCAACACTACATCTACCCCTCCGGAAAACTCTCACAATGTTCCTCCAGATCCATCTCCAAGCAATAATCCATCTCCACCCAAGGGAGGAAATCTGAGAGGACCAGATGCTTTTGTCCCTCCACTTAATAAGGGATATAACATAGTGGAGGACATGAAAAAGATCAAGGCCAACATTACTCTTCATGAGTTGGCCCAAATTTCAGAACAGAGGGACAACCTAATTAAAACGTACTCTGGGCATACTACAAAATCTTTGGACAAGGGAAAGAAAATGGCAAATGCGAATGTAGCCATGTACAAAGAGAAAACTGAAGTTCCCCCTTTTCTACTGACTGTTTGTATTTTTGGGAAGAACTTACACAATTGTTTGGTAGATTCGGGTGCATCTTCTAATGTTATGCCTTTGGCCATTTGTCAGCAGCTGGGTCTGACCCCAATGAAGTCTGAAAGGAGAGTTGTCCAATTGGACAAATCAGAGGTTAAAGTAGTTGGAGAACTTCAAAATATTCATATCCAATTAGCATCTGAGCCAAGGGCTCAACATAAAATTGAAATTCAGGTTGTGGATATCCCCGTGGGGTACGGGATGCTTTTGAGCAGGGATTGGTCGAGATCTCTGAACGGATACTTGGCAACAGACTTTTCACACATGTGGTTGCCGTGGAAGGGAGTGGCAAATCAATTACGGGTTGAAAGAGAACCTAGGTACAAGCATACAATTACTGAGTACAATGCAGAAAATGAGACTGTAAATATTGCTGAGGTAGATATTGGAGTTTACAATTTAACAACGAGACAAAATGAGAAGTTTAGTAAAGCCCATCCTATTCATAGTAATGAAGTCTGGACGCTTCATGTGGATGGGGCTAAGTCTAAACAGGGTTCTGGCACAGGGGCAGTCCTTAAAGGGCCTGAAATTTAGACATATTTTATGTCTTATCACCTATAGTTCCCTTGTACAAATAATTTAGCAGAGTATGAAGCTCTGGTATTAGGTTTGAAATTTGCTTTGGACAAAAGTGTAAGAAATATTCAAGTTTTTACGGATTCAGAATTGGTGGCTAATCAAGTCAAAGGTAAATTCCAGTGTAAAGCATCTTATTTAAAAGGATACAAACACCGGGCTTGGGATCTTGTAGAAGATTTTGATGCATTTAATCTGACACACATACCCAGAGAGCAGAATTCACGTGCAGATGTCTTGGCTTCTTCAGTCGCAAGTTTAAAACCACTGGAAGAATTTAAATGGAACAAGTTTTCAATTGAGTTAGTCCCTTGTCCTTCAGTCCCAAATAATATAGATAATTTTTAGGTTTTCTCTGATGATCAACAGATTGTAAACTTTTTGCAGAGTACTAACACATTTGAAAATGCTATAATCGATGAGGGCCAAAGGGATACTCTACTGGAGCAGTTAGATGATGACAGGGGAATAATAAGGTTGAAAGACAACAAAATTCCAAAAGGGATGGTGGAACTGGAGCGGCTCTTTGATGTTGACCAAATCAGGCAAAAGGTGAATTTTGAGGATTCTATGGGTGCAAAAGACAGTGAGACTGAGAACCTGAACGTGGGGACTGAAGAAGATCCTAGGCACATCAAGTTGGCTAAGAACTGTGATCCAAAAATAAAAGGGAATATGATTGATTTTCTTCACAAGTCCAAGGATGTTATGGCCTGGTCTTACAAAGACTTAAAGGTATTTGATCCGAAAGTTTACACTCATATTATACCTTTAAAAGAATTCTGCAAACCTTTTCGACAAAAATAGAGGCATGTCAATGCTCTACTAGAGCCCCTCATCCAAAAAGAGGTAGAAAAACTATTGAGTGCCGCCATTATTTTTCCCATCAGGCATTCTACTTGGGTGGCCAATTTGGTGCCAGTCAGAAAGAAAAATGGAGAGATCCGCCTGTGTGTGGATTTTAGAAATTTGAACAAGGCATATGAGAAAGATAATTATCCTCTGCCTTCTATGGATGAGGTGTTACAGATTGTCAATGGTTTGGAGATGATGTCTTTCCTGGACGATTTCTCAGGGTATAATCAGATATTGGTTGAGAAGGAAGACAGAATGAAAACTGCCTTCACAACTAAGTGGGGAACTTTTGCTTACAAGAGGATGCCATTTGGATTAATAAATGCCGGAGCTACATTTCAACGAGCAATGGATCATGCTTTCAAGGGCCTTATGGGTAAATGTATTGTTGTTTACATGGATGATTTAACAGTCTTCTCTAAATCTCGGTTTGACCATGTAAAACACTTGGAGTCTGTGTTTAACAAATGCAGGGAGTTCGACATTTCTTTGAATCCGAAGAAGTGCATTTTTGGTGTAACGGAAGGAAAGCTCCTTGGGCACTTGGTCACAAAAGATGGCATTTCCATGGATCCGGACAGAGTTGAAGCCATATCCGGCATACCATTTCCCAATTCCAAGAAAGAGTTGAGGTCCTTCTTTGGAAAAATTAACTTTGTCAGGAAGTTCATCTCTGGTTTTGCAGAGATAGTCAAGCCACTGAATGACATGCTAAAGCAAACTGCTTAGATTGTCTGGACCATAGAAGCTAAAATAGCATTCCAAGAAATCAAGACCGCCATCAAACAAGCACCAGTTCTGGTAAGCCCAGATTTCAATGCAGATTTTTATCTGTACACCTTTTCTTCTGAACACACACTTGCTGCAGTTTCGACCCAACGGAGGGAAACCGGAGAACATCCAATTGCTTTCAAGAGTACCAATTTAAAGGGGGCTGAGCTGAAATATTCTCGTTTAGACAAACAAGCTTATGCCTTGGTGAGAGCAGTTAAGCAGTTCAGGCACTACATACTAAGAAGTAGAGTTCATGCTATAGTTCCGGACCCAGCTGTTAAATACCTACTAAGTCAGAACGAATTGGGTGAACTAAGAGGTAATTGGGTTACAAGGCTGCAAGAGTATGACTTAGAAATTCGGCCTACAAAATTGATCAGAGGACTTGGTTTGTCCCGACACATTGCCGAAATACCTGTACGGGAAGAAGTTAATCAGTTAAATTCTGAATCTGATGACTGGTATGGAGATATTATTCATCTCGCTGCAATCTGGAATTTGCCCGTCTCACTTGAATAGAACCCAAAGGAGAGCATTAAAACTGAAATTTGCTCATTATCTCCTCAAAGCAGGTAATTTGTACAGAGAAAATTATGCTGGCATTTTCTTAAGATGCATTTCTCCGAGTGAAGTCAATGAAGTCATGTCCAGTTTTCATGAAAAGTTAGGGGCAGGGCATTCCTCAGGATCTGCTACTACGCATAAAATATTGAGAGCAGGCTATTACTGGCCTACGCTATTTAAAGATGCCCATCAGCATGTGAGAACTTGCCATCAGTGCCAAACTTTTGCAACCAAAGAGGCCAACCGGGCTCTACCATTGCAACCTGTTGTAATAAATAAACCTTTTATGCAATGGGGACTTGATTTTGTGGGAGTGATTAATCCAAATTCTTCAGGAGGGCATAAGTATGTTCTAACAGCTACTGATTACTGCACAAGATGGGTCGAAGCAGCAGCCACCACAAGAAGTACAACTCATGAAGTGATCGAATTTCTAGAGTCAAATGTCATAACCAGGTTTGGGGTTCCTCTAAATTTGGTGTGTGATAATGGACCAGCCTTCCAATCATTGGAGTTTGCAGAATGGGCATACCAGATGGGGATAGTTATCAGATTTTCATCCAACTATTATCCCCAAGGCAATGGACTAGATGAGTCCACAAATAAGAATTTAATGAATGCCATTAAGAAATATGTATCAGACAAACCCAGGCAATGGCATACATTATTGAAATATGCACTTTGGGCTGACCGAATAAAATATAAAGTGGCTCTTAAAACTTCCCCTTTTGCTTTGTTGTATGGTACCCAACCAATTGTTCCCATCTCTCTAAAATTACCTACTTACCAATTTGTCTTAGACTATTTTGAGGATCAAGCAGATGCAGAGGCTCGTGTTTTGGATCTAACTAATTTGCAGGATGAAAGACTCCAAGCCCTAGAACACTTCGGTCGGCACCAAGAAACCGTCAAGCGCTGGTTTGACAAGAGGGCCAAAGTGAAAGCGTTTAGACTGGCAGACCTGGTGCTTCTATGGGACAAGGCCCATGAAAAGAAGGGTAAGCATACAAAGTTGCAGCCACTGTGGATAGGCCCATACCGGATTGCTAAGATTCTGGATAATAACGCATTTCGTTTACAAGACCTTGATGGTAATTTTTTGGACCTCCTTGTTAATGGTCAATACTTAAAGCATTATTTCTCGGCTGTTCCGTCCAATATATCATTTGAATGAGTCACAAAGAAGTTGTAACATGTGTATACATTGTAAATGTCTGTACAATTTTTAGTTTATTTATTTTAGTTTTATTTTAAATGCCTGTACAACTTTTAGTTTTATTTTTAATTGTCTGTGCAGTGTTGTTTTATTTTATTGAATCTTAATTGTCTGTGCAGTTTTAGTCTATTTTAAAGTTCTGTATTTTATTTTTTTAAAGGTCTGTGCAGTTTTATTTCCTTTGGTGTCTGTACAGTTTTTTATTTTAAAGTCTGTGCAGTTTTATTTTATTTTGTTTTAAAAGTCTGTGTTTATCCTTGGAAGTCTGTACAATTTATTTTATTTTAAGAATTATGTTCTTTAACCTTTGCCTGAGCATCAATAAAAAAGTCAGCCTTCTAAAAATTATTTTATTCTGAGTCCAGAATCCAGTGTTCATTATCATAATTGTGAGATAGTCTGTTTGAACTAAATAGTGGAACTATTTTTTTAGTCAGAACAACAGTGGAAGGATGATTGGATTTTGTGTCTTGCTTGCCACAGCTTGTTTTAATTATAAAGAAACTGCTATGTTGTTTGGCTGGAGAAACTCCCAGGGAATCCAAGAAAAGTTGGTTATAAGAGGGGACTATGATTCATGTAATTATTTGAGTATCCACAGAGGCTATCAGTGCCTAGGCTAAAGCAGTTCTAGATTGATGAAATATTAAAAGAAAATTGTTGTTCTTTCTAAGGCTTTTCAGATGTTGATATATTTCAAAAGAGAGAGAGAAGATGAAAGTTGAGCAAGACAGCATAGAATTGGCACTCTGTTATTTCCAATATATATAAAAAAAAAGAGAAAAAAAAGAGAGTAATGTAATCAAAGAGACAGCAAAGACTTCAAAAGATGTTTTTCTTCTACCAAGTTGTAGATTCTACCTTACAGTTGTGAATCTGGGTCGTGTAAATCTAAAGGGTAACTTTGTCTGGGTCGTAAAAGGCTAAACTAGTAAACAGAGCTCTACTCGGTTTCCCCTTTTACAATCTAGAAAAGTTGATCAATCCAGAGTTCAACATTCGAAGGCCCAGTCATTCTTGAAGAAAGTTTTATACACTTATAATTGCACATCGGAAATCTTCCTTAAATGATTCAACCCTAGTATGTCCTTGGGAAATTTTGACAACTATCGCTTAGTAGTCAATTTATTTTGAAGAATATCTCTGGCAAGGCAAGATACATGGTCTATGTTGTTTTGAAACTAGAGTCCTGGGTTCTAAAATAATGCTACTATTTTACCCGCAGATATCGCCATTTGTTGAGAAGCAATACACCCCCACTGAAAAATGAATTTCCATCCTTCGAAAATATTGAGCTTTCATTTTGGCAATGAAGGACCCTCTTGATGTTTTCCAGGTTTTTTCCAATTTTTTTTTCCCTCCTTCTTCTTCTTTTTCCTCTGTTTTTATTTTGGAATTCATTTTGCAAATGTTAAAATCATTGCGTATTAAAGGAAATCTTTCACCGGTATGAAAAAATGCAGATTCTAGATAGATGAATTCACTGAAGACCAAAACTTTCCATTTTTGGCAAGGTAGCGAAATCGCGACACTTCCATTTTTGGAAATGTCGCGAAATCGCGACATGTTTAAAAAAAATCGGCTAAGTCCCGAAAACGTAGCGAAATCGTGACACTTCCATTTTTGGAAATGTCGTGATATCGCGACACTTTCCATTTTTGGAAATGTCACGAAATCACGACGGGTTTGGAGAGAGAAAGCAAATGCGTACGAAACGACGCGATTTCGTGACATGTCGCATTTTCACTACTGCAGGAGGCAAAAGGAAGCTAAGGCATGAAAGAGACGTGATTTCGTGACATGTCGTGAAATCACGACATGTCACGTTTTCGCTGCATGAAGGTTGAAGAAGCGTCTAAGTCAAAAAACGTCACGATTTTGCGACATGTCACGAAATCGCGACATGTCGCATTTTCACGGTTGCCAAGGCGAGAAAGTGCCGAGTGTCAGAAAACGTAGCAAAATCGCGACACTTCCATTTTTGGAAATGTCACGATATCGCGACACTTTCCATTTTTGGAAATGTCGCGAAATCGCGACGGGTCTAGAGAGAGAAAGCAAATGCGTACGAAACGGCACGATTTCGCGACATGTCGCGAAATCGCGACATGTCACATTTTCGCTGCTGCAGGAGGCAAAAGGAAGCTAAGGCATGAAAGAGGCACGATTTCGCGACATGTCGCGAAATCGCGACATGTCGCGTTTTCGCTGCATGAAGGTTGAAGAAGCGTCTAAGTCGGAAAAACGTCGCGATTTCGCGACATGTCGCGAAATCTCGACATGTCGCATTTTCGCGGCTGCCAAGGCGAGAAAGTGCCGAGTGTCAGAAAACGTAGCGAAATCGTGACACTTCCATTTTTGGAAGGGTCACGAAATTGCGACACTTTCCATTTTTGGAAAGGTCGCGAAATGACGACATATTTGGAAAGAAAGTGCCGAGTTTTGGAAAGGTCACGAAATCATGACATATTTGGAAAGAAAGTGCTGAGTTTTGGAAAGGTCGCAAAATCGTGACATATTTGGAAAGAAAGTGCCGAGTGTTGGAAATGTTGCGATTTCGTGACATGTCGTGAAATCGTGACCTGTCGCATTTTCGTGGCTGCATGAAGAAAAAGAGCCCAAGGAACAAACACGTCGTGAAATCGTGACAGGTGAAGGGAATCAAGCAGAAACTGTTAAACGTCGTGAAATCACGACACAGTCGGAGCAAAGGGCAAGTTAGTAAGAAGAGCCAAAGCAAAGAAAAGTCTAAGGCATTAAAATTTCGTGAAATCACGACGATTTGGAGAGACAAGGCTCGAAAGGAGAAGGTGTCGCGAAATCGCGACACAACACAGTGAAGAGGCCGAAACCACAAGGGTGTCACGAAATCGCGACGTCGCGATTTCACGACGTCGCGAAATCGCGACACGGAAGACCCAAAGGAAGTGCCAAGGGCGGCCGTGTCACGAAATCGCGACGTTGCGATTTCGTGACGTCGCGAAATCGTGACGTAGCAACCAAAGCCAAGGTAAGCAAGGAAGGACGCCACCATGTCGCGAAATCGTGACATGGTGAAAGCAAAGCATGGTGAAGGCAAGACAAAGAAAACCTAAGGTAAGATGGCAGCAGGAAGAACCAAGGGCTATCGAGAGGCAAAGGAAGTGCAGAGGCGGTGATGTCGCAAAATCGTGACAGCCAAAGGGAGAGTTGTCGAAGCACAGGGAAAGTCGCGATTTTGCGACATGTCACATTTTCACGGCAGGGACAGCAAAGAGCCCGAAAGTGGAAAACAACTGGAAGCAAGTGCGAGAATGTCACGTTTTTTGTGACACATGTCAAATAAGCAGGCCACGTGTTAGATAAATAGGGCCGACATGCAAATGAACTTTAGGGTTTCATTTTAATATTTAAGGTTTTGATTTAATAATTTTAAAATGCTAATCCTTGTTTGTCTTTCATGCAGGAAGCCATCTGGCACTTACATGATAACGAGAGAAATGGCCATAAAGACAAAGTTAAGTGCAAATTAATCGAAGACCGCCATATTGAAAGGAGAGATGTCGGGAATTGCTGTTTCATCCGAATTTTATAGATTTGGCCACAAAGAGACTTTACGGTGACTAAGCAGCTGCCCATTTAATGGAGTATGTCGAGAATTGGCCAAAAAATGAAAATATCTACACACAGTTATCGAAATTTGTCGATGAATGCATTTAATGAAAATTTATGGCAGAATTAATGGCTTGCAAAAATTTTCAACTCAGGGATGGCTCTGCGGAGATGAAATGTCAGAGAAGTGGTGACTCATCCAAATTTTTGAGGGAATTAATGAGGGCATTTACTCACAGTTACGGGTGAATGCAAGTGGCATTCGAATTCTGTCTTCTCCATTTATGGCAAGTAACTACACTGAGTTGTAGAATGGTTAAGTTTTATCAAGACTTTGTTTTAAAAGGGCTTATATTGTAAAACCCGGGTACTAGGGTTTAAGATGATAATATTTAGGGTTTGAGAAGAAGATATTTCTGAAAAGATCAGGGCCTCTCCTGAGTCTATAAATACTTCTTCTAAATGTAATCGCAGGAGGCAGAGACTTACAAATAAAAAGGCTATTGAAGCAATTTCTGGCAAATCTTGTTAAATACTTTATTTCTGGACTTGGAGTTGATGTGCTTTTGTTTTCTGTGATAGCATGGCCAGGAGCCTAATATTTTTTAGATTGTGATAAGTTCATCTTCTTTTGTTATCCATTTTTTTAAGGTTTATTAAATATATGCTGTAAATCCGTGTTATCAAGATTAAATATGCTGTTGGGCTTCATTTGTTCTATTGTATGCTAGGGAAAATCACATATTTAAGGTTCAAGTTTGTTCTAATTACTCTGTCCTCACTATGTGAGCTATGCTGCTGGTGAGAAATACCAATTTTAATTGACTTCCCTTTTGTTTATGATTTTCTTTCAGATCTGTTCCATCTCTGTCTTATGCTCTTAGTAGAAGGTGATCTTAGAAAGCTGGACACTTTCTTCTTTGATTTGTTCTGTTGTGAAGCTGATAGTATAAATAAAATTGGCAGTTTAGGTTTTACAGCTAAGTTTGATAGACTTCTCTTTCTGCCCTACCCTACTCTCTTTGTTTTACCGTGAAATGATCCATTTTTATTTTCTTTTAAATTTGTCTTTTATTTAAATCTACTGACCCATAAGAGCTAGATCAAAGAACCAATTTTAAATCTGATTGTCAACGAGTGACAACTTCTAAACATTACTGAACAAGTTCAAGAACCCGTTGTAAGGTAACAGATAGTCCATATTGAAAACTATTTTAGAAGCGAAAAAGAGTGAATAGACATTCGACCCAACTCTGTAACTCACACCTTGGATAACCAGCAAGATCCTAAAGTGAGTGGGATTTATCCCGTATAAGTGTTATCATATTTTCATGCTCATTCTTCACAGGGTGTGTATAAAAGTTGGACCAACAGCTTCCTATGATTATCATTCACATAACATCTCTCATATGGATATCTCATAGTCTTTCGGGGTTCCATCATCCAAATATAGTTACAATGGAATCCAATCCTCCATGATTGGAAGAGATGATTCTATTAGAAATATTAAGTACATTGGTTGTCATTGATGTCAATGATAGCTTGGCATGATAAAAAGTAAAGGTTATAATATTTACTTTAAATATTATAAGCCAAAGAGGTTTAAAAGCACTTGGGACAAAGTTCTAAGTAATTGGTTAAAAGGTTGAAGGCCCAAGTTTAATACCATGGTTCAAAAAGAAAGCAAGTGACTAAGGCTTAAAAGAAATAATATTATAATATTGGGGACAAAAGTTTGAAGACAAAGGTTTAAATAGTTAAAAGTTTATTATAATATTTTTATATTATAATTTAAACCCAAGATGGGTTTGGCGCCAACATGTTCGAAGGTTTCAAATGAAAATTTTAATATAAGTGTCGATGTCAAGAAAGGAGGTGAAATCCATATAAATATGGATTAAAATCATTCACTAAGGTATGTTTTTATTTTAATGGTATTCGATCTCCCTCATGCGCAATTATGAGAAACAAAGGAAGGAAAAGATGAATTTTAAAAAGGATATAGGATGGTGTGAATAAGGAGAGTATCATGGGCATTTGTTCTCAAGTGGGTGGCTAGCCTAGCGGTAGTCTAGGCAGCGCTAAGGCGTAGGGTAGGCAACAGGTCTTAGGGTCGAAACTCGATGGTGACAATTTTTATGTTTTGTTAACAAGGAGGATTCATCAAAGGTTTTAAAATATAAATCATGCATATTTATTTCTGTGTGGGTGGTTGGCCTAGCGGTAGCCCAAGCGGTGCTAGTGCGCATCAGGTAGGAGGTGTCATGGTCGATTCTCACCCATGATAGTTGTGGTAAGCGCAAATTTTTTTATTGACTAAGGTTGAATTATTAGAAGGCATAAGTTGTGTTTGATTATTATGCGCACTATTTGACTTAGGGAGTTATAAGGGTAATAAGTTTTTATTTTGTTTTAGAAGGAAATAAAAGGGGGAAATTGTAATATTTTAAGGTATTATTTTGTGGAGTAATAAGGTGTAATTAGTGGTTAATTAATTTGTATTTTGTGTTGTTGAAATATTGAAGTGGGAGATAAAAGGTGTATGATGTTCTTTTATTGTTTGTAATACTTGCATTAGTATTGAAGGGTTTGGTTTATAATTTGATGCTTTATTTTGAGAAACCAAGAGAGTTCTAAAGCATATGTTTGGGACATAATTGTGCACACATTTTGAGAGGGTTTTCCAATATATAAAGAGGTGTTGTGCTAATCTATCTTGAAGTTGCAAAAGATATTATTTTTGAGATAGGTATTTGAGGGCACATCTTCATCAAGCATTTTGAGGTATGGTGGTTCAACTCTTTATCTAGGTGGTTGTGTTTTGAGAAAGTAATTTTGAGGTGGAGTTAAAAGGGTTGATTGGTGTGCATTGTTGGAAATACTTGAGCTAGGGTTTGTGAAACAAAATGTGCATTCATTATTTGAATGAATTTGTAATTTTTGAAGCATTGGTTTGAATGTATTGAATGTGGATGAGCAAGTTTTGTAAAGCAATTTGTGTATTGGGTTTGAGTAATATTGGAAAGAACATATGGTGGAATTATATTGCATATCATTTCCTATGTGTTCTTGAACAAGAATTCTTGGTAGAATATGTTTGAAGTATTATGATCAAGCAAGTGTTATGTTTTTATGAGCAGTTTTGAGCATGTGTTATGAGAAGTTTTGATGTTAGAGCATAATTGAGCAGAGACAGTAAGTAGACTAGAGCAGGATTGTGAGTTATTTGAGTAGGCCTTTTTGGGAGAGGGCTTGTGAGTAGTTCTAAGCAGGTTTGAAGTAGTCTTGTGAGCAAGTTTGAGGTAGACTTGTGAGCAGGTATGAGATAGATCAATACAGGTAGTTGAGCAGATTTGATCAATGTTGTGAGTAGATTTGATCAGAGTTATGAGAAGATTTGATCATATTTGTTAGAGTTGAGTAGAGTTGAGAATAGGCTTTGGAAGCCAACCAACACAAAGGGGATAGAGTTATCCTATGGATAGAGGTCCACAAATCAGAGTAGTGGGGACAGAGGTCTCCTATGGATAGAGATCCATAAACTTGAGCATAGGGGATTGGTGTCTCCTTTGGATAGAGGTCCATAAACATTGTAATAGGGATTTGGTTCCCAAGAGATTCATTGAGAAAATTTATAAGAAATATTTTCTCCGTGGACGTAACCCACATTGGGTGAACCACGTTAAATCATGTCTCTCATGTGTGTGATGATGTGTGCATTATTTACTACTTTGATATTATTATTGTTATCATTTGGATTGAAAAGTAAAAAGTTTTATCTTATACTATTCACCCCCCTCTCAGTATAAGCTTATGTTCTTCAATTGGTATCAGAGTGGGTTCCTTCATGAAAAGCCTAACATTTTGAAGGAAGATCCTACAAGAACATACATGACCATAAAAAATGGAGAAGAAGCCATGATTGACATGAAAGAGGAACTTATTGCTGCTCTTAGAAACTTGGAAAGAGTTAGAAAGAAGAATTCAAGTTTGAAGGCTCAAATTCAAGAGGATGAGGAAGCAAAGATAAAACTTCTACAAAATCTCATAGAGCTAAAGGTAAAAATTGAAGAGGCAAAGAAAATTGAAAAATATATGGTAGAATAGTTAAAGGCAAAAGAGTTAGAATGTGAAAGATTGGAACTTGAAATTGTCTCTCTAAGAAAGGGAGTTGAAAAGTCTAAAGATAAGTTACAACAAGATATAAAGTTAGGGAAACAGAAAGAGGATTCAAGCTCCAAAGGAACAAAGATATCAAAGAAAGAAGAGCCCATGACCTATGCTAATATATTGAAAGGCAAAAGCATCAAGAAGGAAGAAAACAAAGAAGCATCATGGACAAAATTCAATTACAGAAATAACAAAGGAAGAATCATGCGACCATATCATTCAAGGCAATCTAACAGGTTACAAAATTTCTTCCATGGTTATTATTTTTCATGTAACAAATATGGTCATAGAGTTGTACATTGCATGGTCCATGTGAGAAATAATGTTGATAGAAATTTCAATTCATTTGCACCTCTCATGGATAACAATATCATCTATTACAAATGTAATAACTTTGGGCACAAGGCCAAATGGTGTAAAATAATATTTCCTGAATCAAGCAAAAAGGAGGATCAGAAGGTTCAAAAGAATACAACCTCAAAAGTTTGGAAAGAGAGAAAAGAGCAAGAAAAGGAGAAGTCAATGTTGGTACAAACAACTCTTCATGCACAAGATAAGAGAAATCAGTGGTTTGTTGATAGTGGTTGTTCGAGTCATATGATAGGTGACAAAAGTAAATTTCTTGCACTTAAAGAAATCAATGGAGGATCAGTAAAATTTGGTGACAATGGTTCAACAAAAATTGTTGGGAAAGGGACTTTGAGTTTAGATAATGGAAAATCAAAGATAGAAAATGTATTGTATGTTAAGGGATTGAAGCACAATTTACTAAGTGTAAGTCAACTTTGTGATCAGGGGCACACAGTCACCTTTCATCCAAATAGATGTGAGATCAAAAAATCCAAGACAGGAAAGCTTATTGCAGATGCCAGTAGAACTACAAACAATATCTACATGCTGAGTGAAATTAAGGGAGAAAAATATTTCTTATCACAAGAGGATGAGAGTTGGTTATGGCATAGAAGAATGGGTCATCTGAACTTTGACAACATTGTGAAAATAAGCAACAAATAGGTTGTCAGAGATTTACCCAGGATAAAAAGACCTCAAAGCACAATCTGTGCACAATGTCAGCATGGAAAGCAAACAAGAACAAGTTTCAAGTCAAAAGAATTTACTTCATCTGAACCATTGAAACTAGTTCACACTGATTTATGTGGTCCTACAAGGACAAAGAGTTTACAAGGTGAAAGTTACTTCATGCTATTTATAGATGATTTCTCCAGAATGACTTGGGTAGCTTTCTTAAAAGAAAAGTCAGAAGCCTTTGAGAAGTTCCAGGCATTCAAAGTTTTAGTAGAAAATGAAACAGGTAAAAAGATAAAGTGTCTAAGATCATATAGAGGAGGAGAATTTACTTCAGGTGAATTCATAGAATTTTGTGAACAACATGGAATCAAAAGAGAATATTCAATAGCAAGAACTCCACAACAAAATGGAGTAGTTGAAAGAAAAAATAGAACTATCGAGAATATGGCCAGAGCTATGCTAAGTGAGTCTAAGATTTCAGATGGTTTTTGGAGAGAGGTAGTTCATACAACTATCTATATCATCAATAGAGCTCAAGTAAGAGTAAATCATCATAAAACCCCATATGAGCTTTGGAAAGGAAGACCAACTACTATGAAGTATTTCAAAGTTTTTGGAAGCAAATGTTACATTAGATGAGAAGAGAAAAATTTGGGCAAGTTTGATTCAAGATGCGATGAGGGTATCTTCCTTGGCTATTCCACTAAGAGCAAAGCCTATAAATGCTATAATAAAAGGACACATACAATTATGGAAAGTACAAATGTGATAGTTGATGAACAAATAGGGTCAAAAGAATCAACTCAAGAAATTGTATATCAAGAAGAAGAAAGTTGCCAAGAAGAAGTAGGTGAAGAATCAGAAGAAGATGAAGCACAAAGAACACCACCTAAGACTCCATCCAGGTATGTGCAAAAGAATCATCCAAGAGATCTGATTATTGGAAATCCAGATGAAAGACAAACAAGGAGGAAGATAATAGGAATAGGTGAACATGCAAATCTTTCCTTGCTATCTAAAATTGAGCCCAAGGATTTCAATGAGGCAAGAGAAGATAAATTTTGGGTCAAGGCAATGGATGAGGAGTTGGATCAAATAGAAAAAAGTGAGACTTGGGAACTTGTCCCATGACCAAAATACAAGAATATAATTGGCACTAAATGGGTTTATAGAAATAAGTTAAATGAAGATGGTCAGGTAGTCAGAAACAAAGCAATATTGGTATGCAAAGGCTATGCACAAGTTGAAGGGATTGATTTTGATGAAACATTTGCTCCTGTTGCATGACTTGAGGCCATAAGGATATTTTTAGCTTTCTCAAGCTTCAAAAACTTCAAAGTATATCAAATGGATGTAAAATCAGCTTTTCTCAATGGCTTCTTGGAAGAAGAGGTCTACATTGAGCAACTTGAGGGGTTCAACCTAACTGATAAGCCAGATTATGTATGCAGATTAAAGAAGGCTCTTTATGGACTAAAGCAAGCTCCTAGAGCTTGGTATTCAAGGTTGGATAAGTATCTTCAAGAACAAGGTTTCAGAAAAGGAATAGTTGACAATAATTTATACATCAAAAATGAAGGAAATGACTTGTTGATTGTGGTTGTCTATGTGGATGATATCATTTTTGGAGGTAGTAATGATAAGATGTGTCAAAAATTTGCAAAGAGTATGCAAAATGAATTTGAAATGTCAATGCTTGGTGAGTTGTCCTTCTTCCTTGGACTACAGATTTCACAATCAGAAAAGGGTGTACTTCTCTCACAAACCAAGTATATAAAAGAAATGTTGAAGAAATTCAAATTGGAGGATTGCAAACCAGTGAGTACCCCCATGGTTACAGGATGCAAGTTGAGTAAATATGATGAATCTCCTAAGGCAAATCAGACATTGTATAGATCTATGATTGGTAGCTTACTATATGTCATAGCTACAAGACCAGATATAATGCAGGCAGTGGGACTAGTGGCAAGATTTCAAGAAGCACCAAAGGAAACACATGTACTGGAAGTAAAGAGAATTCTCAGGTATTTAAAAGGAACTATGGATTTTGGACTTTGGTATCCCAAAAGTAACAACTTCACTCTCACAACATATACAGATGCAGATTGGGCAGGCAGTATTGATGATAGAAAAAGCACAAGTGGAGGAGCATTCTTTCTTGGAGATTGTTTAGTCTCTTGGCTAAGCAAGAAATAAGCATCGGTATCCTTATCCATGGTAGAGGCAGAGTACATTGCAGTAGTTGCTTGTTGTACACAAGTGTTATGGATGAAGCAAACTTTAAAATATTTTAAAATAGAGCATGATCATCCCATCTCCATACTATGTGATAATACAAGTGCCATAAACATTTCAAAGAATCCAGTGATGCATTCAAGGACCAAGCACATTCCAATCAAGTATCATTTTTTGAGAGAACAGGTGATGGATAAGCAAGTCAAATTGGAATATGTTACTACAAAGGAACATATTGTGGACATATTTACTAAGCCACTTCCAAAGGAAACTTTTGAGTATCTTAGAGGAAAGTTGGGAGTAGTCTTACTCCCATCCCAAACTTAATCACCTCAAGGAGAGGAGGTGGGGAGGGGGCTGAGCTAAGAGTCTTATATTTAGCCCCAAAGGAGTCCCTTTGCCATTGATGTCAAAGGGAGAGATTTGAGTAAGGGGAGAGCATTCAGTAGGGGGAGCAACTTCTTAGGGGGAGCTAATTTGGAATCCAATGGTTGTAAAAGGATTTTTTTAGAAGGGTTGCCATCAATGACAAAGGGGGAGATTGTTGGAAATATTAAGTACATTGGTTGTCATTGATGTCAATGATAGCTTGGCATGATAAAAATAAAAGGTTATAATATTTACTTTAAATATTATAAGCCAAAGAGGTTTAAAAGCACTTGGGACAAAGTTCTAAGTAATTGAATAAAAGGTTTGAAGGCCCAAGTTTAAGACCATGGTTCAAAAAGAAAGCAAGTGACTAAGGCTTAAAAGAAATAATATTATAATATTAGGGATAAAAGTTTGAAGACAAAGGTTTAAGTGTTGCAAGGGAAGTTAAAAGTTTATTATAATATTTTTATATTATAATTTAAACTCAAGATGGGTTTGGCGCCAACGTGTTCGAAGGTTTCAAATGAAAATTTTAATATAAGTATCGATGTCAAGAAAGGAGGTGAAATCCATATAAATATGGATTAAAATCATTCACTTGGTGTAATTTTTTTTTTTAATGAAATTGATCTCCCTCGTGCGCAAGTGTGAAAGAAAGGAAGGAAAAGATAAAATTTAAAAAGGACATAGGATAGTGTGAATAAGGACAATATCATGGGCATTTGTTCTCAAGTAGGTGGCGCTAAGGCACAGGGCAGGTAGTAGGTCTTAGGGTCGAAACTCGATGGTGATAATTTTTATGTTTTGTTAACAAGGAGGATTCACCAAAGGTTTTAAAATATAAATCATGCATATTTGTTTTTGTGTGGGTGGTTGGCCTAGCGGTAGCCCAAGCGGTGCTAGTGCATGGGTAGGTAGGAGGTGTCGTGGTCGATTCTCACCCATGATAGTTTTGGTAAGCGCAAAATTATTTTTTTTGACTAAGGTTGAATTATTAAGAGGCATAAGTTGTGTTTGATTATTGTGCACATTATTTGACTTAGGGAGTTATAAGGGAAATAAGTTTTTATTTTGGCATAAGTTTTAGAAGAAAATAAAAGGGAGAAATTGCAATCTTTTAAGGTATTATTTTGTGGAGTAATAAGGTGTAATTAGTGGTTAATTAATTTGTATTTTGTGTTGTTGAAATATTGAAGTGGGAGATAAAAGGTGTATGATGTTCTTTTATTGTTTGTAATACTTGCATTAGTATTGAAGGGTTTGGTTTATAATTTGATGCTTTATTTTGAGAAACCAAGAGAGTTCTAAAGCATATGTTTGGGACATAATTGTGCACACATTTTGAGAGGGTTTTCCAATATATAAAGAGGTGTTGTGCTAATCTATCTTGAAGTTGCAAAAGATATTATTTTTGAGACAGGTATTTGAGGGCACATCTTCATCAAGCATTTTGAGGTATGGTGGTTCAACTCTTTATCTAGGTGGTTGTGTTTTGAGAAAGTAATTTTGAGGTGGAGTTAAAAGGGTTGATTGGTGTGCATTGTTGGAAATATTTGAGCTAGGGTTTGTGAAACAAATTGTGCATTCATTGTTTGAATGAATTTGTAATTTTTGAAGCATTGGTTTGAATGTATTGAATGTGGATGAGCAAGTTTTGTAAAGCAATTTGTGTATTGGGTTTGAGTAATATTGGAAAGAACATATGGTGGAATTATATTGCATATCATTTCCTATGTGTTCTTGAACAAGAATTCTTGGTAGAATATGTTTGAAGTATTATGGGTATGGAGGAGGTGTCGTGGTCGATTCTCACCTGCGACGTTTTTGGTAAGCGCAAAAATTAACTTTTGTGGACTAAGGTTGAATTATTAAAAGGCCTAAGTGGTTTTTGGTTATTGTGCACATTATTTGACTTAGGGAGTTATAAGGGTAATAAGTTTTTTTATTATTTTGGCATAAGTTTTAGAAGAAAATAAAATGGAGAAATTACAATCTTTTAAGGTATTATTTTTGTGGAGTAATAAGGTGTAATTAGTGGTTAATTAATTTGTATTTTGTGTTGTTGAAATATTGAAGTAGGAGATAAAAGGTGTATGATGTTCTTTTATTGTTTGTAATACTTGCATTAGTATTGAAGATTTTGGTTTATAATTTGATGCTTTATTTTTAGAAACCAAGAGAGTTCTAAAGCATATGTTTGGGACATAATTGTGCACACATTTTGAGAGGATTTTTCAATATATAAAGAGGTGTTGTGCTAATATATCTTGAAGTTGCAAAAGATATTATTTTTGAGACAGGTATTTTAAGGCACATCTTCATCAAGCATTTTGAGGTATGATGGTTCAACTCTTTATCTAGGTGGTTGTGTTTTGAGAAAGTAATTTTGAGGTGGAGTTAAAATGGTTGATTGGTGTGCATTGTTGGAAATACTTGATCTAGGGTTTGTGAAACAAAATGTGCATTCATTGTTTGAATGAGTTTGTAATTTTTGAAGCATTAGTTTGAATGTATTGAATGTGGATGAGCAAGTTTTGTAAAGCAATTTGTGTATTGGATTTGAGTAACATTGAAAAGAACATATGGTGGAATTAAATTGCATATCATTTCCTTTGTTTTCTTGAACAAGAATTATTGGTAGAATATGTTTGAAGTATTATGATAAAGCAAGTGTTATAAGCAGTTTTGAGCATGTGTTATGAGCATTTTTGAGCATGTGTTAGAGCATAATTGAGCAAAGATAGTAATCAGACTAGAGAAGGATAGTGATCTGTTTGAGCAGGCCTTTTTGGGAGAGGACTTGTGAAGCAATTCTAATCAGGTTTGAAGCAGTCTTGTGAGTAGGATTGAGGCAGACTTGTGAGAAGGTATGAGACAGATCAATACAGGTAGTTGAGTAGATTTGATCAGTTTTGTGAGAATATTTGATTAGTGTTATGAGTAGATTTGATCAGAGTTATGAATAGATTTGATCAAAGTTATGAGCATATTTAATCAGAGTTATGAAAATATTTTATCAGAGTTATGAGCAGAATTGATCAGAATTGAGCAGAGCTAAGAACAAGCTTTGGAAGCCAACCAACACAAAGGGGATAGAGTTCTCCTATGGATAGAGCTCCATAAATCAGAGTAGTGGGGATAGAGGTCTCATTTGAATAGATATCCATGAACTTGAGCATAGGGGATTTGTGTCTCCTTTGGACAGATGTCCATAAAAATTGAATAGGGATTTGGTTCCCAAGAGATTCATTAAGAAAATTTATAAGAAATATTTTCTTCATGGACGTAACCCACATTGGGTGAACCACATTAAATCATGTCTCTCATGTGTGTGATGATGTGTATATTATTTACTGCTTTGATATTATTAATGTTATCATTTGGATTGAAAATTAAAATGTTTTATCTTATACTGTTCATCCCCCTCTCAGTATAAGCTTATGTTCTTCAGATTCAAGGTTCACCCCTCGAACCTTTCCCAAAGACTTTCACCGCCTTTGGACCCACTTCAATGGTCCATTATCAAAGCACCCATTACAACCCTAAGGGTTTGCTACACCATAATTCCCTTAGTTCTAGTATTATCATTTAAGGTCTAATTAGGTTGGTTTCCAAATGTGATTCCCAAAAGGTACAAAACCTAATCCTAAAAAGACTTATGGAATCAAACATTCATTTTTCTCTCTCTCTCTTTCTCTTTTGTTATTATCATTTTTATTATTCTATAAATTTACATGCATGAATTGAAGTATAACATCTACTTAAGAGATGTACATAAACTTTAAACATACATGCCATAATGAAAGAAACATTTTAGTAAAAAAGCATTATGTATTATATCAAACTTTCCTTTTCTTTAACCCTTAGAATTAATCTAAACATAGAAAGAAAATAGGCTTATTGATTCATAATTGAATATATTTTAATTTACAAAACGTCCTTCTCAAATAGCATAAAAACTACTTATTACATTCTTTAACAACAAGTACTTCTCTTTACAAAGTTCATAAAATAAGGAGCTTCTTAAAAAGCCACAGTGAAGCTCTCCAAATCATACTTTCCTTGGTCACCTCCGAGGAGTGGATAGATATGGGATCAGGACAACTCCTTTTATGAAAATGCAAGCCTATATGCATATTTCTTTTTAATGCATCCATAACAATGTTTACAAAATCATTTCTATCATTCCTTTGAAAGCAAGGAGGAAAACCCCCATAAGTTTTCCTCAATTATACACATTTCATTTAGTGTAAAAATACTCCCATAAGTATTCCTCTAAATGCATTTAAATGAAACCCCCATAAGTATTCCTCTAAATGCATTAAAATGAAACCCCCATAAGTTCCATAATAACCTTTGGACTCCACACCCAAGCATCAAATTATAATCTCCATAATATATAAAGACTTTATTTATCCATACAAGAAAAACAACATATAGTTTTAATTCATGTTATTACTAAACCATAATCCATTCAAATAATAATTCAATATTCAACTATACCATTTCCCTTAAAGAAACAACATAAAATAGAAAATATTTAATACAAAAAAAATATTTTTGTAATACTTTCCTATAGGGTTATGCACAACGGCGAATATTCACCAATTGGGCTAATATTTGCATTTTTGAAAATTCAAATTTGCTATTTTGGGGGACCCAGACGTCGGCCCTTTCACCCAAAAATTTTGGATTTTTTTTAGGTGTCGGTTTGCCATGCGTTGATAATAGTATTACGGATTTTTTAAAAAATTTGCCAACAATCCCACCTAAATAGAGGACCCTTTTCGCCATAAAATTTTAAAATTTCTAAATTATCCCACCCAATTCGCCAAGTATACCACTATATATAATTAACACCCCAATGATACTTTTTCATTTTTGGACCTTGTTCTACACTATATGGATATTCCAACCCAGTTCTGCACTAGATTAGACCCATTTATGTACCAAATCAGATCTTGTTTAGCATCAGACAAGATTGAATCCTGTACTACACCAGATCAAACCCATTTTTGTGGTAGATCGGATCCTGTTATGCACCAGGTTGGACCCTGTTCTACACCAAGCTGATATTCGGACCCTTTTCTACATCGGGTCAAAATCTGGACCCTTTTCTACATCGGGTTGATATTTGGACTTTTTTCTACACCAGGCTAATATCTGAACCCTATTTTGCACAAGGATGATTTTTGGACCCTATTCTGCTTTCAGACGAACTACCAAACCCTCTTTTGCACCATATTGATATCTAGACACTTATTTACAGTCGGATGGACTACCAGACCCTGTTCTGCACCAAGTTAATTTTTGAACCTTGTTATACACCAGGTCAGATCCTGTTCTACACCAAGTTGATATTCAGACCCTGTTTTACACCAAGCTGATATCTGGATCTTATTCTACACCAGGACAATTTTTGAACCCTTTTTTGAACCCTTTTTTGCACCAGACCAGACTCCATTTTACACCAGGTCGATATTTGGACCCTATTCTACACCAGGTTAATTTTTAAACCCTATTCTACACCAAGTTAATTTTTAAACCCTATTCTACACCAGGTAAATTTTTGAACCTTGTTCTACTTTTGGACGGACTACCGAACCCTATTCTACACTAGACCAATATCTGGACCCTATTTTGCATTCGAACGGAATACTAGACCCTATTTTGCAAAGGAAAAAATACATCTATTTTTGGCAACATAGTAGGGGGGCGTTGCCCCCCTAAATCCCCCTTCGTAGAGTGGGTCCATATGTAGCTAAAAATAAGACCTCCAAATTAGAGAGAGAATCAAGCTCCACTACCAATACCATGTTCTGAGATCAGACCATTTTCTACTCTTGGTTCGAGGTTGAACCATTTTTTGCAGCGACCCATGGCTGGATCTCGTTTTCCACTAGGTCTGGCTAGAAATTTCAAATTCACCAATGTTTTATATTTTTTTGAAAAAATAAGGTAATTTGCCATGTCCTCCTACATGAAGTTGGCCAGGATTCGCCAGGGTTTCGAAATGGATTCGCCATTTTTTTACAAGTACATTTTGGGTCCGACCCCTTATGCATAACCCTTCTTTCCTAAAATTCATTGTAATCTCTCATTTGAAATAAATGAGTCTTTGCTAAATTAAACCAAACCTAACATAGAAACCTTTGATTACCCATTAAAACATACATGAGCCTATTTTCCAATTTAATTTCATATCCACATCGTAAAATGGACATAAACCAATTAAAATCCCAATCCTTTCAATATTATAAAATTCAAACAACATAATAAAGGGCTCCACACCCTTCCATACCAACAAATATCACATTATTGAAATAAAATTCACATGAATTTTACATAATTTGAAAACCCAAATTTAAATATTTGAAATATGCTATTCAAACCACAAATCCAACACGTGCCTTGGAACTCGGTGACTCCATGTAGGATAAAAATACATTGGACTTGAATTGGGCGTGCATGCATGGTAGACACACGTTAGCCCATGAAATAATATTTGGGGTCCTATATTTTAATTACCCTAAGGCTAAGTTTTTTTTTAAAAGCCTTTTTTTTAAATACAGACGCTCATCTCTCATCCACCTTACGTAAATCATGAAAAGCGAACACCTTCCAAGCAAAGACATGACAGGTGAATTCAGACATGTGGGTATCTCCTTGGAATTTATGGTGAATGATCCACATACCTTTGTAGCCTCACATGACATTGGGGCTTGAAGTACCCACTTTAGGTTTATATTTATGTTTTAAAAAAAACATCCTACACATAGTTTTAATAAAACAAAATAAAACCTTAAAGAGGTTTTATATGGAAGCTCTACACTTCCTTTGGCTTGACCAAGATCACACAAAAATAGTTATCATCTTGGGTGCAAGAGAATTTGAGTGTTTCTCAAGTGTGCCAATACCAAAACAAAAAAGATATTAATTATGTTTGCAAAAGTATTGAAGACAAGAACAATAATTCAATGTTTACAACAACCATTTATTAAAGAGTGTTTTTATCTTAACAGGTAGAGATATATTCTAATACAACACAACATAATCCTCAAAGCATATAAAATGTATTCTACCATGATGCCAAAACAATCACTTCACATAAAAAGTTAATGATATAGATTAACTTATTTCCTTTGAAGTTATCTGGCTAAAAAAAGTGAACTCAAATGCTACTGCAATCCCTCTTGCTATACCTCAATGAAGATTCTGGTTCCCTTGTTCTTCCAATAACACAACTCTCTTCTTCCTTGTCCAAATAGAATTTTCTTAACGTCCAAGATAGTTCACTAAAATAATGAACTTATTAACCTACCCAAAATAATTAATCCTTATTATTAATTATTTAAACAATGCAAAGTCTATTTTCGTAATTGCTATTGTTTGCATTTTTCTTTAAATAGTTTGCAAAGGGTTCGAAGGGTGGTGCATGAAAGAATATCCCTTACTATAGATAATATCAAAAGGAAGGTCTTGGAAAACTAGGTCATTAATAATCACAGTTATCCTGGTACAAGCCGATAAAGAGCAATTGGAAGTACATAGAGCCTGCAGTGATCAAACAAACTTGTTAGTCACTTGAAAGGGTGGAGTAGATAAAAATTATTACTTGAATAGGTACAATAGGAGAAACCAAGGGACCAAATCTATGCATAAGTGTCTAACTTCCTTGAGACAACTACCATTCTTCTAAAGAGCAGAGCATCAGTGAATCTTCTGATCATTCCAACCTTACTTTTACCGCCTAATGCCATTAATGCTTGTAATTTGAATTAAATGTAAAATATTCTATAAAATATGAAATACTTTTCATTCCAAGAGTGGATCTATGGCCTTTACAATTCATATGTAATTCTTCATTGTTTTTAAATAATAGTGTATCATTATTTGGTCTCTCAATCTGTCTTTGATTCTGCTTTTGCTTTTGTGTGAAAGTTTATTTATATGATGGTCATATGAGTTGGTTCACTTAATTCTGCTATCTATATTTCATGAGTCTAGCTGGGTGGTTATGGAATTCGCATTCACCATTGGGCATCAAGGTTTATTTCTATTAAATTTTATTATGTGAGAGTGCTCTAATTTTGCTACCTGGATTTCATGCACCCTTCCACTAGTTCTGGAATTCACCCTTGCATGTTGAGCCAAAGGATAAGTGAAGGTGGGGTGGGTTGATCTGTTAGGTGGTTCATTGTTGTTTGCACCAGTGACATTGAAGGAGTGTTTCTTAATGCATCCATACCCCATCCTTGTCAGTTTTTGCTACGACATCCTTTCCTTTCTATCTCATTATATTTTCCCCTTTTTACCCTTTGTGGTGCAGATAGTTGGGACTTGAGGAGCCAGCCTTATTCGGAGATCAACTACCTCTACCTCTCTATAATCGGGTGACTATTTAATATTAGTTGAGGACCACCGAGGGTACCTCTTACTCATCCAGGGTTAGTTTTGCACCAATAGTTTTTGGTGACTCTACTAGGGAACTCTTTGAGTTTCCATGTTTGAGGAAATTAGAGTTTGGTGATACTCTAGTTTTTCCATTTCTATAAAATCACCTGGTGACTTTGAGCTATGCAACATCTCAAAATAATGAGATTAGTTGCTTTTTATGCTAAAAAATATTCATTTCTCGAAGAACTTGAGGTTTTATGAACAACCTTGACCTCATCAGCGAAGATAGTATGTTCATATAGTGACTCTGAATCTAACTCCAACACATGAACTGATATCTTTGAAGGCCAATGCTTCAATGGCCCAGCTATTTTTCCCATAGTGGAATGATCTTGTCCCACTCAACCTTAAATTTTGGCATGAGATTCCTAAAATTTCCCTAAAGCACATGACTAGATATTATGACACTTTAGAAATCACTTGAGAATATCTTGAATATGTTGCTACACTAGTGCCTCTCCATGGTATACTACATGAAGACATCATGATCAGGCTCTTGGTCTTGTCCCTAAAGGGGAGGGTGCTATGGTGGTACCGTACTCTTGGGAAAAAAACCATCTACTCTTGGATGTACTTAGCGGGATCTCTTGTTGAAATATTTGATGACTCCCTATATTCTTTCCAACTCTTGATGCACCTTTCATTCATAAAGAGGGTCCCTTTTGATTGTATAATAGGCTTTAACGTAAGATTCAAAAGTATATTGGATAGAATTCCATTCGAATATCAGTCGTCCCCTACTCAAACTCACTTGTACTATATTTGAGCATTTAGATTGAATATGAGCCTCCTACTATATCAATCTAGAGAAAGGATATTTCCCCAAATATTTCAAGAGGATTTGTAGGTTGAGCAAATCTTACTACAAGTATGAAAACTATCTTCATGAGATCTTGCCTTCCCATATACATTCTCATCTATTGCTATTATCCCTCCAACTACACAATACCCACCTTGGATATCATGTGAAGCTATGTATGGGTCAGGGTTACAGTTAAGTAGAGTACAAAGGAAATATGTCTTCTCGAACTCCCACAAAGGAGATGCAAGTATCATTCCAACAATAAATAATGGTGTTGCTTGCAACTTCTCCCAAAAAATTAGGGACCTGGACTAGGTGGAGTATTCCACCTTAAAGGAGGGTGTAAATTTGCACCATTGTTTTACCCAAGAGCATGTTGAGTAGTGGCAATATATCCTCTAGGAGAATTTATTTTAACATGGAGCTAGTCCTAAAGAGATCCTGATGGTAACTTTACCAATCAATGTACCTGGTTGGCAAACATGTGCAAAAAATTTGGAGGTGCACGAAGCAGGGATCCCATTGCAAGTGGATCCCAAGGAGTGATGACACTGGAGCCTGTTGCCACATGAACTAGTACTTGAAGAAGGCTCCCAAATGGTAAAAATTATTGCCATGATGATCATCGACTACATAAGTATTGGTATGCATAATTATCCATCAATCTATGATCTCTTAGCATCTTGGAAAATATTTTGCAATGCCTAATGGACTACAAAGAGCACCTTAAATTTAGTATAATATGGTTTGGGCATTGTATATTCATTGTATAATCCCTAGGATGAATTAGTGGTTGTGGCGTTCCATTCATATCATAGTTTTGTGTACATAAGCTAGCAGTTAAATAAAGGTGATGTAAGCATGTGACCTATAACATCATCCTGTTAAATGGTGACTTGGAGAAGTTTTCCAGAAGGTATGGTGATTTTGAAACACTCTTCGTTGTTCTTAGTATTCTTCTTTGCTATGTGATCGTACATCCAATGGACCAAGGATCAAAGTACATTCATCACATCATGTAATTTTCTAACTATGATTCCCACTCCTCAACCAATTGGATGATTGATCTATAAATAACACTTCCAAGGTGGAAGAATCATATGTAAAAAGCATGATATTAGAATAAGGTTGCATCCAAATAGTCCCCACGGGAGTGGTGATAATTTGATCAAGTCTTTACATGATTGCATCAAGAAAAGATATTTCAATACCCCGATTATTATGGTTCTGGTACTTGGTGGGGTATGTTGATAGGAATGTGATCTATGAGAGTTTCCCTTGGATTTCCTTCCCTTTTGTTTCTTTCATTTTGTTGTGTTCTTCTCTTTCACATCTTTCTTCATTTCTTTGTTGCTACTAACTGATGAGGTTAATAGTAGTCGTCCTTCTACTCGTACTATTTTATGTGTTTCCCTCCCTTCCCCCTTCCATTTTTGTTCTCTTTCTTTGTTTTTCCTTGTTTCTTCCACTTATTATTCCCCTCCTTTCTGTCCTCACTCTTTCCCCTCTCCCATTTTCCATTCACCTTTTACCACCTTCCTCTTTTGTCTTGCAACCTTTATTGGTTGCTTTTGTTTGTGCCCTCATTGTCCCTTTCCTTATTGTTATAAGTATTTCAAATGTATAAACTTCTAGGTCCTCCTTTCCCACAAGGGAAAAGCCCTTATAAGTCGCCAAGAGTGTAGGTAAATTTTTTTGTCTCTTCACCTAATCTTCCTCTTTGAATATGATGTTGTATTAGGGTCGGCCAATTTAAAAAAAACATTAATGGAAGAAGAGTATTTTTAAAACCAAATGGACAATAGCAAAACAATCAAGTCTAGGATAAAAAAAAGAATGGGAAGAAGCGTGCTCAAAGGAAGATCCAAAATCCTCACCCAAACTATTGGATGGAATATTGGGATCCCAAATCCCTGGATGAAAATATTGGACTATGGTGGAATGATCACAAGTCCCAAGTTCTCATCCCCAAAGCTGGACGAAACTTTGGGAAGGCAGCATTCATAGTTTAAGCCCAATTTCCCATCCTCATAAGGATCTGATGAGTGAAGGGTTTGAAGGGTGGAACATTAAAGAACACCCCTTACTACAAATAATATCAAAAGGAATACCTCAAAAAATTGGGTCATAAATAATCACAGTTGCCCTTATACAAGCTGATAAAGAGCAATTGGAAGTACGCGGAGCCTACAGTGACCAAACAGATTTGCCAGTCGCTTGAAAGGGTGGAGTAGATGAAATTTATTTCTTGAATAGGTAGGATAGGAGAAACCAAGGGATCATATCTATGTAGAAGTGTCTGACTTCCCAATACAACCACCATTCTTCTAAATAGCAGAGCATAAGTGAATCTTTCGATCATTTCAACCTATCTTTTTTTGCCTAACACCATTAATGATTGTAATTTGAATTCATTGCAAAATATTCTATAAAAGGTGGAATGCTCATAATTCCAAGGGTGGATTTACATGTAATTCTTTATTTTTTGTAAATAATAGTGTATAACTATTTGGTCTCTCAATATGTCTTTGATTCTACTTTTGCCTTTGTGTGAATTTTTATTTCTGCGATGGTCATCTGAGTTGATTTGCTTAATTATACTATCTAGATTTTATGGTTATGTTTGGGTGATATAGAATTCACATTCGCCACTAGGTATCGGAGTTTATTTTTGTTAAATTCATTTGGGTGGGAGCACTCTAATTCTGCTGCCTAGATTTCATGCACCCTCCCACTGGTTTTGGAATTCGCCCTTGCATGTTGAGTTGAAGGAGAAGTGAAGATGAAATGGGATAATTTATTAGGTGGTTCACTGTTGTTTGCATCGACGATGTTGAAGGAGTGTGTGTTGATGTAGTCACACCCCATCCTTGTCAGTTTTGGCTATGACCTCCTTTCCTTTATCTATCGTTCCCTTTTCCCCATTTTCTCCTTTGTGTTATAGGTAGCTCGATAAGGAGCCAATATTATCTGAATATCAACCAACTCTACCTCTTCAAGGCCGAGCGGCTATTCAATGCTGGTTGAGTACCACCGGGTGTGCCTCCCACTCATTCGGTGCCAATTTTTGCACCAACAATTTTTGGTGACTCTAATGAGAAAATTTTCGAGTTTACATGTTTGAGGACATTAGAGTTCGGTGATACTCTAGTTTTCCCATATCTAGAAAATCACCTGGTGACTCCAAGTTATGCAACATTTCCAAATCATGAGATCAATTACTTTTTGTGCTAAAAAATCTTCATTTCTCAAAGAACCTGAGGTTTGATGAACAACCTTGACCTCATTAGTAGAGACATTATGTTTATTTTATGACTCCAACTCCGAATATGAAACATGAACCAGGATCTCTAAAGACCAGTGCTTTAATGGCCCAGCTATGCTACCCATAGTGGAATTATCCTGGCTTGCTCAACCTTCAATGTTGGCATGAGATTCCTAAAAGTGCCCTGAAGCACCTGACTAGATACAATGACACTTTAGAAATTTCTTGATAACATATTGAAGATGTCGCTACACTAGCACCCCTCCATGGTATACTATATGAAGACGTTATGATCAGGCTCTTGGTCTTGACTCTAAAAGGGAGGGTGCTATGGTGGTACCATACTCTTGGGAAGAAAACCATCTTATAATTGATGGAATTGGTGGGAGCTCTTGTTGAAACATTTTATGGCTCCCTAGATCCTTTCCAACTCTTGATGCACCTTTCATTCATCAAGAGGGCCCCTTTTGAGTCTATAACAAGCTTTAACATAAGATTCAAAAGGAGATTGGATATAATTCCATTCGAATAGACCTTCATCCACTTAGACTCACTTGTACTATATCTAAGCATTCAACTCAAATATGAGACTCCTACTGTATCAATCCAAGGAAAGGAGATTTCCCCAAATATTTTAGGAGGCTTTACAGGCTAAGAAAATCCTACTACAAGTAGGAAAAATATCTTCAAGATATCCCGCCTTCCCATATACATTCTCATCTATCGTTTTTACCCCTCCAATAAGACAGTACCCACCATGTATGTAAGGTGAATTTATGTATGGGTCAGGGTTACAGTCAAGTAGAGCATAAAGGGTAGATCTCTTCTCGAGCTCGCACAAAGGAGATGCAAGCATCATTCCAAAAATAAAAAATATTGTTGCTTGCAATTTATTCTAGCAAATTAGGTACCTAGACCAGATGGAGGATTCCACCTTAAAGGAGGGTGCAAATTTGTACCATTGTTTTTCCCAAGAGCATGCTGAGCAGTGGCTAAATATCCTCTAGGAGAATTCAGTTGAATGGGAGGCTAGTCCCAAGGATATCCCGATGGAAAGTTTTCCAATCAACACACCTGGTTGGTAAACATGTGTAGAAAAGTTGGAGGCGCATGAAGCAGGGATCCCATTGCAAGTGGATCCTAAGGAGTGGTGACACTGGATCATGTTGCCATATGAACTAGTACCTGAAGAAGGCTCTTGCATGGAAAAAATTATTGCCACAACGATCATCGATTGCATAAGTATCGGTATGCATAATGATCCGTCAAATTGTGATCTCTTAGTAACTTGGAAAATATTTTGGCAATGCCAACCAGACTACAAAGAGTACCTCAATTTCATTACAATATGGTCAAAGCACTAAAAATTCCTTGGATAATCCCCAGTATGAATTAGTGGTTGTGGCATGTCATTCGCATCACATTTTTGTGTACATAAGTCAATAATTAAATAAAGGTGTTGTAAGCATGTGGCATGCAACATCATCCTATTCAATGGTGACTTGCAAAAGTTTTCCAGAAGGTATGGTGATTTTGAAACACTCCTCATTGTTCTCATTCTTCTTTGTGATGTGACCCTAAACCCAATAGAACAAGGCTTGAAGTACATGCATCACATCATGTAATTTGCTAACTATGTTTCCCTCTCAACCAATTTGATGACTGATCTATAAATAACACTTCCAAGGTGGAATAATCATATTTATAAAGCATGAGATTAGAATGAGGTTTCATCCAAAGAGTCCCCATGAGAGTGGTGATAAGCTGATCAATTCTCTACGTGATTGCATCAAGAAAAGATATTTCAATACCCCGAGTATTTTGGTTTTGGTCCTTGGTGGGGTATGTTGACAAGAATGCAATCTACGAGAGTGTTCCTTGTATCGCCTTCCATTTTTTTCTTTCATTTTTTTGTGTTCTTCTCTTTCTTCTCTTTCATCAGTTCTTTGTTGCTGCTAACTAATGAGGTTAATAGTAGTCGTCCTTCTAATCCTACAATTTTCTATGTTTCCCTTCCTCCCCTCTTCCCTTTTTGTTCTATTTCTTTGTTTTTCCTTGTTTCTTCCACTTATTGTTCCCATCCTTTCTATGTTTTCTCTTTATTATCTACCCTTTTCCATTCACCTTTTACCACCTTCCTATTTTATCTTGCAGCCTTTATTGGTTTCTTTTGTTTGTGCCCTTATTATCCCCTTCCTCCTCGTTTTTTTAAGTGTTTCAAGAGTAATCTTCTGGGTCCTTTCTCGCAAGTGAAAAGCCCTTGTAAGTCACCAAGAGTGTAGGTGAAATTTTGTGTCACTTCACCTACTCTTCCTATTTGAATATGATGATATCTTAGGGCCAAAATTTTTTAAAAAAAGACATCAATGGAAGAAGAGGATTTCTGAAATCGAATAGACAGTAGCAAAACAATAAAGTCTAGGATCAGAAAAAATAATGGGAAGGAGTGTGCTCAAAGGAAGATATGAAATCCTCATCCCAAATATTGGATGGAATATTGGGATCCCAAATCCTTGGATAGGAAAATTGGACTATGGTGGAATGATCACAAGTACCAAGTTATCATTCCCAAAGCTGGACAAAACTTTGGGAAGGCAGCACTGAAAGTTCAATCCCAATTTCCCATCCTCATTGTTAGAGTTAAAGTGCACTATGCCTTCAGTTTGACACTTGTCAGTTTCATTGACAAGTGTCATGTTCATCATATAGGCTTATGCCTATATATTGTAACCTTTTTATCAATAAAATTAACCCCTTCAGTTTTCACTCCTGACATTTGGTATCAGAGCAGGCTTTCCCTCATGGAAATCCTCCCTCCCCCTGATTTTTTTTATTTTCATATTTTTTTAATTTTTTTACCGAGGGAGTATGCTCTCCATCATTTGATGGATCAGAAACCAGATGGTAAATTTTTTTTAAAGTTTGGAAAATATTTTCAGTTTTTTTTACTTTCAAGTCTTGGTGTCAAATCCATGGATGAGGATGATGAAATCTTGTCAGGAACAGCAAATGATTCAGATGATGTTCTCAGGTCATGGATAGTGGATTGTATTTATCATCTATCAAAGAATGTTGTCATTGATCCTGCAGCAAAATTTCCTCTTCATAAGGAGGAGAAGTTAAAGTGGCCAAAGAAACCTGCGTCTGTCAATGTAAGAAGGCTTTGCATTGGCTAGAGCACGCAGGTCACGAGTTCGAACCGCGGGCGAGGAAAAGCAGTTATAACCGTAATTCCAACAGGAATTTCAGGCTGGCTGACAGCAGCCGTATCGAGGGCACCATCGGCTATCTTTTACCGAAAAGCTTTCAACGGGGGAGAAAATCGACGGCCAAGTTGGACATGTTTAGCTTTGGCATCGTGGCCCTCGAGGTGGCCACTGGCTGGCGGGCCATCGATCTTAGCTACCCGGATGATCAGATCGTGCTGGTCGATTGGGTTAGGGCTTTGCAAGAGGAGGGAAGGCTCCTCGTCGCCGACGACGACCACCTTCCAGACGGCTACAATATTCACGAGATGAACCGACTGCTTTACGTCAGAATTCTTTGCTCTCTGAACATTTCAAATAATACATCAACAAATTAAAACCAGGATGAGCAGGATTCAAAATTTTTTTATGGTTTCCGTTACAAATTAGGCAGAATTCAGGCGGATTTATCTGTGACCCGTTAACCTTGGTTGCCCCCTCAAAAAATGGGATCGATGACACGAGCTCCAAGTTTTCGGCCTCCTTGCAGAATAATATGAACAGCCCCAGATCTCCTCCGTACAGGATATTCTAGATCTCCTTGTGGCGCATCGGAAGTGGCCGACATATGAGATGTATTATTTTTTAGATTTCCTGAGCAGTGACAGTATTCCAGTTTGCTCGCGTGGCGTTAATGAAGATATCGATGGACTATTTTTTTTGAGGTCGTTTGCTCATGCTCGATGGAAGCATTGGAACATCCAAAAACCCCTAATAATTTATTCCGCTTCGTGAAAGTCGTGGAGCCCGCTGTGAATTGCATGTTGCTTCGATATCTCCGATTTGGCGCCTTTATCGCCGCAAAAAGGTGGATGATGTTCCTTTGTTGCATTGCTATACCAGTGGTGCCAGCTGGAGCCTGAAGTGATGGCGGGCGGCTTTGATAGCTTTGCGGGCATGGGCCCATCCATGCCGAGGACTGATCTTTAGAGATTGCAAATTTTTTGGAGATTCTAGGCGAGATTGAAGTTGGAGATGAGGATTTAATGTCATTATCGTGGGGGGCAATTTTATTCAAAATCATGGGTGGGGCCTTTTATTTAAAACATGAAACATTTATTTTTTGACAAGTGAGGGGGCATCTAATGTTTGTGTTTGCCAGTGGGAAGTAGTTGTTAATTAAAAGTTTTTCAAAGCATGGAGGCACTTTATATTTTTTTTTTTAAATGTTTTGTTCCACATGGCAAGTAGAGTGAAAAGGCCCACATGACCTATTTTATTGTAATTTCAAAATGAGAAGTCCACATGGCTGTATTTTTTATCCACATAGAGTGTGGAAATGTAATTCCCCTGTGAGGGAAAATTGAGTCAGTTTTTTATTCCGCCAGAGAGCGATGCCGCCACAGTGCGAGGTTTTAGTTGCTGCCTTGGAGAGGCATGTTGTTTTTTCATTATGATGAAGGCCCCTTTGTTGGTGGGTATAGGGGTATTTATAGTCGTTGGAAATGTTTTTTCGCGACGGACACAATGGTGGTGTCATATTGTTATTTTGAGGTTGTTTCCATTGAGTTTTTTAGCCTCAAAAATTTTCTACCTTGGAGTGCACTCTCGGTTGTACCCGACACTCTCGAGGTAATTTTATATGTGATCCTTGTACCTAGTGACTTTTTCTATACACTTGGCGAATGCAGTGGCTGGTTACCCATGTATTTCGGTGGGATGACATGGTCACCATAAGGACACTTATACTAGGGACTACAGACATAGACACCCTAGACTTTATTCAAGGTTTTTTTGGATCTACTTTTGAAGACTACAGACGAAGACACTTTAGAATATTCTCTTATTTTCTTCTTCTCTCCTCCTATTTTGATCTATGGCTCATTTTATTGTATTGAGTGCATTTTTTACAGAGACCGACACTCTTATATGACTCGTTTTTCCTCTCATTAGGTGCATTTTCGACAGATACCGACACCTTCTAGATTGAGTTCACCATGAGGAGGGATTTCATACTCATGGTGAATCTAGTCAGTGACCTACGAGTGGCAACATCCTCTGAGGATGACCTACAGAGGCAACAGACCCAGATGTGGCTGACCTTGAGGCACCCATGATGACCCTAAGGCACTTAGACGGCTGACCCAGTGGCAACAGACCCATTGAAGTGGCTGACCCTGAGGCAACAGACCGAGATGTATACACAGTGAATCTAGCATTATTCACAGTTGGAGAGCCAAGAGCACAGAGCATGAGCCTAAGACCAAATCAACAATAAGGAGGATGATAGGTTGTTTTGAGAAGTCAACATTAAGGGGGAATGTTACCTAATGTTGACTTGCTTTGTTTTTTTCTTTAGTTAGGATAGTGCACTTTAAGGGGGAATGTTAGAGTTAAAGTGCACTATGCCTTCAGTTTGACACTTGTCAGTTTCATTGACAAGTGTCAAGTTCATCATATAGGCTTATGCCTATATATTGTAACCTTTTTATCAATAAAATTAACCCCTTCAGTTTTCACTCCTGACACTCATGAGGATCTAATGAGTGAAGGTTTGGAAGGATGGAACATGAAATAATGTCCCTTACTGCAACTAACATTAGAAGGAAGGCCTAAAAAAATTGGGTCATTAATCACAATTTCCCTGATACAAGCCAACAAAGAGCAATTGGAAGTACGTGGAGCCTGTAGTGATCAAATAGACTTGCCATACACTTGAAAGGGTGGAGTAGATGAAATTTATTGCTTGAATAGGTACGATAGGAGAAACCAAGGGATCAAATCTATGTAGAAGTACCTAAATTCCTCAGGACAATCATAATTCTTCTAAAGAGCAAAGCATCAGTGAATCTTTCAATCATTCCAACCTAAATTTTCCTGCCTAACATCATTAATGATTGTAATTTGAATTCATTGTAAAATATTCTATAAAAATTAGAATGCTCATCATTCCAAGGGTAGCTCTATGGCCTTTACAATTCATATGTAATTCTTCATTGTTTTTAAATAACAGTGTATCACTGTTTGGTATATTAATCTTTGTATCTACTTTTACCTTTTTGTGAATGTTTATTTCTGTGATGGTCGTCTAATTTTGTTTGCTTAAGTTTGATATCTAGATTTCATGAGTCTAGCTGGGTAGTTTTAGAATTTGCATTCACAACTAGAAATTGGGATTTATTTCTATTAAATTTGGTCGGGTGGGAGCACTCTAATTCTATTGCCTGGATTTCATGCACCCTCCTCCTGGTTCTGGAATTTACCCTTGCACACTAAACTAAAGGGTAGGTTGATTTGTTAGGTGGTTCACTACTATTTGCATCGATGAAATTGAAGGAGTGTGTCTTGATGTGTCCATACCCCATCTTGATCAGTTACGGCTACAAAATTCTTTTCTTTCTCTCTTATTCCATTTTACTCCTTTGTGGCATATGTAGTTGGGACCTAAGGAGTCAGCCTTATCCAAATATCGACTGCCTCTACCTCTCTAGGGTTAGATGGCCATTTAATATTGGTTGAGGACCATCGGGTGTGCTTCTCATTGTCCAATGCCAATTTTCATACCAATAGGTACATCTAATATTGGAGTAATTTATTGCATCATTTATCTTTCTATACTTCATTCTCGATGGTCAAATTCCTCATCCACCCATGAGGGCACCTGGTCTTGCAAACAAAAATTATGTCAACAATACTATATCCGTACAACATAATACAATTGCATATAATCAGCTAAATGCAACCAAAACTAAGTATTAATCATCATCCATCAATACAAAGTCCATATTACTAAAACATTCGGCCAAGGTGGATCATGACATACTACCCCTTGGACTAAACACAATCCTCTATGTTTCTCCTACAATAAAAATTACACGTCATTTTCATTTTCAAATAAATATGAAAAATGTCTTTTCATGTCATCCAATTTTTCTCGAGGCATTTGTATTAGAGTATCAATCCCACTGGATCTTACACTATTCTAGAGATCTATTCCTCATAATTTTGGAATGAAACTATAGAATATTCATGGGCTTCACCTTATTCACTCAGGGATTGACTATCTACAAATTAGAAATATTCCACACATGATCAAGATCAACAATATATCTCCTAAGTAGGGACACATGGAAAGTATCATGGATATTTGATAGGTTGGGTGGCAAGGCAAGACAATAGGCTACTGGAATTATCTTCTTAGTGATATAAAAGGGCCCAATATATCAAGGATCAACTTAGTAGACTTGATGGTGCTTTTCATGGGCTTTACTCTTAATAATACTCTTTCTCCCATAGAGAATTATCTAAGTGATCTCTTAAGATCAACATTTATGATGATCAGTGGCTTCCTTAAGCCTTTGCCTAATCATTCTAAGTTATTCCTGCATCACTCGAATCATGTCCCATCCAATGACATCTCGATCCTTTGGATTATCCTAATATAGAGGAGTTTTGCATTTCTTGCCATACAATGCTTCAAACGAGGCCATATCCAAGGAATCATGATGACCATTATTGTATGCAAATTCTACTAGATGTAAAAGTCTTCCGATTGAGACTTCTGGTCCATGTAGTACATCTTTCCAAGACCTGGTTTACCGTCTCTGTTTGACCATCCATTTTTGGATAGTATGCATAACTTATATTCAATTTTTTTCCAACTACATGATGAAGATATTTCTAGAATGCAAATGTAAATTTTAAGTCTCTATCCGAGATAATCACTTCAAGAAACCCATGTAACCTGAATATATCTTTGGAAAATTTTTTGGCCACCACAAGAGCATCATCCTTTGTACTCCCTAGTATAAAGTGCACAACCTTGGTCAACTTGTAAACCACTACAAGGATTGCATCTTGTTGGTACCTATTCTTAGGTAGTCCTACTATAAAATCCATGGATATGACCTACCACTTTTGAACAGGTATATCATGTGGGTATAAATATCCTATCACATGCCTATGCTCAGCTTTCACTTTCTAGTATTCCATGCATCTAGCAATAAAATCGATGATATATTTCTTCATACCTATCTAGTAGAAGGTCTTTTTCATATTATCCCTCATCTTAGCCCCTCTAGGATGAACAAAGCATGGAGATATATGCACCTCTTGCATGATCAGTTTTCTTAAATCACCAATATTTGGTATGACAACTCTATCTTTAAATCACAAAAGCCCATATTTTATGCTAAAATCCATGTTTTCTCCAATATTTCTTGACATATTTGCTTTAATATCATTGCAATACTAATCCTATAATTTCATTCTCCTAACTTGGTCCATCAAGTTTATGTGACTGCGGGTCAAAGTAGCTATATGCCTTCTTCTACTTAAGGCATCAACAACCTTGTTCTCCTTGCCTTTGATATACTCTATACCAAAGTCATGCTCAACTAAGAACTCAATACATATTTTCTTTCTAGCATTGAGCATAGGTTGAGTGAATATATACTTCAAATATTGATGGTCAGTTCTTAACTCAAATGGTTTCTCTAGTAGGTAATGTTACCACATCATGAGTGTGTGCACAACCACTGGTAGTTCCAAATTATGTGTAGCATAATTCATCTCATGCTTCTTGAGTTTCCTTGATTCAAACATCACAACTACTTCATCGTGGGATAACACTCCTCCTAACCCTTCCATTGATGCATTAGTACAAACTAAAAAGTTCCCCTAGGGATATAGAATCTTTATAATAGGTGCTATAGTAAGCTTCTACTTAAGCAACTCAAAAGTAGTTGTGCACTTATCTATCCATTTAAATTACTTTTATTTCCTTTAAATATTGGTTATTGGATAGATGATCTTGGAATAGTTCGTCACAAATCATCTGTAATAATGTATAATTCCCATGAAGGTCCATACTTTGGAAACATTAGTGGGCATTGGCAAAATCATAATGGCTTCAATATTCTTAAGGTCTACTACAATTTCTTCTACATATATGATGTGTCCTAGATATTACACCTCTGGGACATAGAAGTCACATTTTGATAAATTGCCATAGAGTTGGTTCTTTCTTAACAACTTAAGTACTATCCTCAAATGTTTGTCATGTTTTTCCTTATTTTTAGAATATATCAAGATATCATCCAAAAATATCAATAAAAATTGATCTAGCTACTTTATAAATACATTGTTCATGACATTCATGAATTCTACTAGTGCATTGGTCAACCCAAAAGGTAATAATGTGAACTCATAATCCCCATACTGGTTCTTAAAAGTAGTTTTGTGAGTGTCCTCATCATGTATTCTGAATTGGTGATAACTTGATTTCAAGTCAATATTGGAAATTATTGTTGCATACTTCAATTGATCAAACAAATCATCAATCCTAGGCAAAGGATATCTATTTTTAATGATTGTTTTGTTCAAAATTTGGTAATCAAAGCACAATTTGAGTGAACCATATTTATTTTTAACAAAAATGATGGGTGCACCCCAAGGTGACACATTGTAATCTCTTTTTGTAATACTTTCCTATACTTAATTGTAATCTCTCAATTGAAATAAATGAGTGTTTGCTAAACTAAATCAGCCCTAATATAGAAACCTTTCATTATCCATTAAAAGATACATGAGCCTATATTTCTATTTCATTTCATAGCCACACCATAAAATGGACATAAACCAATTAAAATCCTAAATTATAATATATCCCAATATTTTCAATATTATAAAATTCAAACAACATAATAAAAGGGTCCACACCTTTCCATACCAACCAATATCACATTACTGAAATAAAATTGACATGGCTTTTAAGTAATTTGAAAATCCAAATTCAAGTATTTGAAATATGCAATTCAAACCACAAATCCAACATGCACCTTGGAACTTGGTGACTCCATGTAGGACAAAAATATATTGTACTTGAATTGGGCACGTGTGTGGAAGACATGTGTTAGCCCATGAAACAATATTTGGGGTCCTATATTTTAATTACCCTAAGGCTAAGGTTTTAACTTTTTAAAAAGTCTTTCTTTTAAATATAAATACTCATCCACCTTATATAAATTATTAAAATCGATTGCCTTCCAACTTGTGGGTCCCTCCTTGGCCTTTACGATGCACGATCCATGTGCTTGAGCGACCTCACACAAAATTAGGGCTTGAAGCACCCACTTTAGATTTATATTTATGTTTTAATAAAAACATTGTATGCATAGTTTTAATAACACAAAGAAAAACCTTAAAGAGGTTTTATATGGAAGGGATGCGCTTCCTTTGGTTTGACTGCCATCACACAAAAAAAATGATCATCTGGGTGTAGGAGAACTCAGGTGTTTCTCAGGTGCATCAAAACCAAATAAAAAGGACCTTAATTTTATTTGTACAAACATTGAAGACAAGAACAACAATTCAATGTTTACAACAACCATTTATTAAAGAGGGTTCTTATATTCACATATAGAGATATACGTTCTAATACAACACATCATACTCCTCAAAGCTTATAAAATATATTCTACCATGATGCCAAAACAATCACTTCACATAAAATGGTAATGATATAGATTACCTTATTTCCTTTGAAGTTATCTGGCTGAAGAAAGTGAATGCAAATGCTAGTGCAATCCCTCTTGTTACGCCTTAATCAAGACTTTGGTTCCCTCCTAATAACACAACTATCTTCTTCCTTGTAGAAATAGAGTTTTCTTAAGGTCCAAGATAGTTCGCTCAAATAACAAACTTATTAACCAACCCAAAATAATTCATCCTTATTATTAATAATTTAAACAATGTTGTTAGGATACTATCCTAACATTAATTAATAATAATAATAATAATATATTTTATCCTATGGTTATAATAATAAAATAATATAATAATTAATTATATTAATTATTATATTATTATAAGGTTAGGGTTAGGAAGCATTGCAACCTTTCACCTATAACCGTAAGTGGGTATAAAACACCATACTATTCTATCATAAGAGATATCCATGAAATATATAATATATGATTATAAAATCATTGAAGGGACTTCCCGACAATTCAAAAGCGATTCATTTAGATTTAGGTTTATTTATTTATTTATCAATTATTTGTGCTAGGAACTCTAGGTTCCTACCATCTGGTATCAGAGCCTTATGGATCCAACCATATTGGTCAAGGAAATGAAAAATGACATTGCAAAAATTAGAAGAATGATTGAACAAAAACAAAAAAAAACAAATGGAACGTTCTGATCGTATTATACAATATTTAATGGAAATGCAAGAGGAGACCCTAGCCATGGAATCTCAGGTAGAGGAGGAAGAACCCATAGCCATGGAATCCCAGGTGGAGGAAGAGCCCATAGCCATGGAATCCGAGGTGGAGGAGGAGCCCATAGCCATGGAATCACGAGTGGTACCCATTGCACTCCCCAAGAAAGAAAATGAAAACCTTAAAAATTTAAATTTAAAAGAGGCAAATATTTCCAAGGAAACAAATTGCAGGGTTTATCCAACAGTGGAGAAGTTTGATGATCCTCTCTATTATCTCCCAATGCACTTTGACGTGAAAAATATGGAATTAAATATAAAATTAACAAAAAATATACTCCCTCGCATAAAAATAAACAACAATTACTGCACTCAAATTTTTAAAAACCATAAACTATTGGCATCAGATAAAATCTTACTCTCAAATCCTTGGACTAGTAACAGTGTGAATACTGGAACAAAATTTCAATTTCCTCCTCACATGCGCCCTCCACCATGGCCACCTCCTCTTCTGCTCACCCATATTCATTAGATGCGGTCAACGCCATGTGTGTAATAGGGTCCTTTGTTTCCTGTCCTTTTATTTTTAATGAGATAGTACTTGCATTAAATTGTCTAGGCTTCCTGGAGGAGAATATAACTCACACCGAAGGGATTTCAATTGGTGTAAAGCTAATAATTCTTTGGTTAAAAAAATAGGACCAAAAAAAAAAACACCAACGCCATCCGCCTCACTGCCCAATCCGAATTACTTGTTGGTCACGCTTTTTACTAACCAATGCTCATCAAATCAAAGATGGCAATCTAGCTTTCTCGTTCAGCACCACTTTCGTATTCACCATGTTTCCTCCCAATCACATCATTATTGATCAACAACAATCACGTCAGTGCTGATCTCAACGACCTTCACTCGATAAGATTTGAGCCTACCAACTACTGGATTGACGATCAGTTTGAAAGATTACTTCTCAATGAGGGACACAACATTCAATCCTGGATTGATTACGATCATCATCAACAGTAGCTCAATGTTACCATTGTTCCAGTTGGTTGCCTCGACCAACCTTTGATATCTTTGTTCTTCCCAAAAAAAAAAAAAATTTATGGAGCATATGCAACTAGAAATGGTTGAGTTGAGATACTATGCTGAGCAAACTCGCAATAGCTTCCCAAATGCAATGGATATTAAAGAACTTCAAAATGAAAATTCATTTTTGGAGCAGAAACAGGTTGCCCCAACTGGAGAGCCAACTCAGAAGGTTGGACAAGCTGAATGCCAGTTTTACTTAAAGGGAACCTGTAGGTATGGTACAATGTGCAAATTTGAACATTCAAATCAGAAGGAAGAATGTGGACAGACACAGTTTAAATTCTTGGGACTTCTTATTCGTCGGGGAGAAAAAGAATGTTCATATTACAAACACACAGGATCTTGCAAATATGGAGTTACCTATAAATTTCATCATCCAGAACCTTCATCAGAAGCAACAACTATATCTGTATTAAATTCTCCAGTGCATGCTACTGCAATACATTCTTTACCATCTTCATCATAAAATTCATATTCTACTGTACATCCATCATGGTCTTATCAAGAGCTCCCTATGATTCAAATATTCATTCCATAGGAACATGGAACTTACATGCATGCTATGACACCAATGTCAGCTTGGAGCAACAACGACCAAAGTTGTTTAAATCCATTGTCATCTTTGGTAGGAAAATAGTATCCCCTGGATATTAGTCTAATGAATACACAAAAAAATGGTCCATCTTCAAATGGTGCACAAGCATCTCAGCTCTGGGATCAATACCTTTTGGAGTTCAACCTACGGTGACTGTTATGGAGAGAGAGGGATCTCTGGAAAGACCTGGCCACCAAGAATGTCCACACTATTTGAAAAATGGATATTGTACATTGGGTGCATTTTGCAGATTTCATCACCCAAAGAGGACTCAACAATCTGGTCCAAGAAATCCGTTATCTTCAGAAATGAAACAGTTTCATGTTGGAATTGATTTTGGGAATAATATAACACAATTAAATGATCTAGCTAGGAATACTCAGGGATCTATGTTTTTAAAACCTAAACCCATATCTTCTGCAACCATGGTTGTTCCATTAAAAATGTATTCAGAGAAATTCCCTGCAAATCATCGCGGTGAGACGTTTTTATCACAAAGTCAGAAAACACAATTTTCAATTCGGCAATTGGGGTCTGTAATTTATTTCAGATATTGAAATAACTTCGTAGAAAAATGGACAATTCCGACCTCTCACGAGAAATAGAATATAATAAAGAGTATGGGTGGTATTCGAATTTGCCAAGAGTAGAAGAACGAAATTATATCGAAATAGACATAAGAAATCTGGCATTGGGTGGCCGAGATTTGGTTGTCAAGAGCATCGTAGCTATATCTCAAGGGCATGAACAGATCTTCATTAAGCTCTTCATGGATGCGGTAAAAATTGAGATTGACCGACTTCAGCTGGTTGAGAATGTATTCCAACTATGCTTGTTCAATCTTGGCAACTATTTTAAGAGACAAGGGATGGTCTTTACACTCCATTGCAATACTTCTGGCCAAGCTCTCAACTTTGCTATCCATCGCAGAAACACCGCAGCATCATTGGCAGAACGAGATTCATGGCTACGCTATGATTATTAATCTCATACAGACGATACTGAAAATACAAACTTTAAACATAATCATCCAGTTAAAAAAATATATATATATATATATATAAATATATATATATATATATATATATATACATAAATATTACAAGCCAAAATAACATCAAACTCTTTGTCAATGGCAATATGACACGTGGGAAACATAACACGGTTACATCATTGTTATGTAAGAACTTTGGTGCATTCACACAAACATAAGCAAGAGGAGCAATGTATGCAAGGGGAGCATGCAATAAAGGCAATATATATTTGGACAATGAGTTATACAATTGTGTGGTGAAAACATCATCTAAGTTATTAGCGTTTAATTTACAGCCTAGAGAAATAAGGTATTTGCCTCATTAAGGATTTTCAAAGGTTTAATTAACCAACTATCTAGCAAAAAAAGCTGTGAATAGACGAGAAGTGACCGATGTTAATGTGCATTATAGTGTGACAATTGAGTTTTTCCCTAAACACAAACTTAACTACAAGAAGCCTGTGATGTTGGGATTGGCGAACTTCATAAAAGCATATTTCCAAATTTTTCTAGCTTTGAGGACAAAGCTCTTCAAAGAGGGATGGCATGTTAGGATACTATCCTAACATTAATTAATAATAATAATAATAATAATATATTTTATCCTATGGTTATAATAATAAAATAATATAATAATTAATTATATTAATTATTATATTATTATAAGGTTAGGGTTAGGAAGCATTGCAACCTTTCACCTATAACCGTAAGTGGGTATAAAACACCATACTATTCTATCATAAGAGATATCCATGAAATATATAATATATGATTTATAAAATCATTGAAGGGACTTCCCGACAATTCAAAAGCGATTCATTTAGATTTAGGTTTATTTATTTATTTATCAATTATTTGTGCTAGGAACTCTAGGTTCCTACCAAATGCAAAGTCCATTTTCGTAATTGCTATTGTTTACCTTTTTCTTTAAATAGTTTTCAATTTCTTTAAATTAAATAAAATACTTATATATATATATATATATATATATATATATATATATATAAGTCCACCTTATTAATATACAAAATATAACATTAAAACTATAATGTTAATTATAAATATATAGTATTAGATATTAATAAGTTAACCTTATCAATATTAATACTTTATCAATATTCTAATGTTAATTCTTACTTCAATTAATAAGTCCTCTTTATTAAAAATGAACATTAGAAATCATGAAATCAATTTATTTTCATCAGTGGTATTTAGTAAACAAATACAAGTGTAGGGAAGAAAAACACATAAATCAAACCAAAGCAAGTTGGAGTGAGACACCACCATTCCTTACTTCTCCTATCCAATGCACAAAGGACTCTTTACGATAACTTTGAGGTTATCAACCTTTGTAGTGGATGGATTTTTTAGGTGATGATGACTACCTACAAGCACAATAGTATGAATGCAAGCTACATGTAGTAACCACTCATTACCCTGGGTACATCTTACCCTAGAGTTGTTTGTTGCATCATTTCCATTTTGGTACCTCGTTCTAGGTGGTCGACTTCCTCACCCACCCACGAGGGCACTTGGTCCTGCAAATATAAACCGCAGTACCATATCATTACAATAGAATACAATTGCATTCAATCAGTTGAATGCAACCAACACTAAGTATCAATCATCATCCATCAACACAAAGTTCATCTCACTAAAAAGTTCAACCAAGGTGAGTCATGACATAAAAATTCACCTAGACTAGGAAGCCATTAATTTCTTAAATGGGTTGAAACTAGGAGTCCAAGGTCTTATATAAACACCCTTTTGTGTGAAAAAATAATTATATCTATAATCCATTACCCTATATCTATCTGCTAAATTAGAAAAGGAAACACAAAAGAATTTTTTGGGTAGGAGAGTTACTTAGAATTCTGTACTGGTCCTCCAATATTTAATGTATCCTGTGAGCTCTTTCAGGCTTGGTATTTTGCCCTTGAGTTAGTAGATAATTGTTTGAGCTTCATGATCAATTATATCCAACCCAAATTCATCCTTCGAATTCTTTATAGACAATAGAGGTTCATTCACTCGGGAATCCAAATATCCCTACGAGATATTTCTTCTAACTAAAGAGGGTTTCTTATGGACTAAAGAGACGGTCTATTAAAAACTCTCTTCCTTCAACACTTGACTGTACCTAGGGTTTGCATCCCTTTCATGGATATTGTAGCTAAATTATTTACTTTGTTCCATCGCTTGACTGCACTTAGGGTTTACACCTATTTTTATTTATAAGTTATAATTTATTATTTTTCAATGAGTTTACACATATTTTTGTGATGGGTACTAGTCCCCTCATAAGTTTGAACCTTGGACCTCTCAAAGAGAAGCCAAAGCCCTTACCACTTGCAACTCAATTTATAATTTATTATTTCTCACAAGATAATGTTGATTATTATTTATTACTAACAATTTAAATAATTATAACACATTAAAATTAGAACTATTATTTTCATATATATTATTAAATAATAAATATTAATTTAGTAGTAAAAAAATAAAAATTATAAAGCATTCAAATTTATAATTTATATTTGTAATTTGATAGTTTTATTTATGACAAAGTAAGATAAGGGTTTATAAAATTCTCTTCTTTATTTAAAACAAACAGTTTAAGGATAATATAAAAAGTCAAAAAAGAAACTAAGTGCTAACATTAGTTGCAAAAAATCATAAACAAAACAATAAATTAGAAGTAGCAAAAGAACAATGGTTTTCTATAATGCAAAGCAGAAAAACCTAAGGTGATGATTAACGAAAATTAATAGTAAATCCCATTGATTGCATTAAGTTAGATGACTTAATATGTAATTTTATTGATCTTGAGCAATTTTAAATTTGATACAAGAATGGGCATAGAAGGTATGGGAACTAGAAGTTGACATGGACATCATCCTCTTAAAATAGGTATTTCATTATTCTTATATCTTAAATGGTAGGTTAATATCCATAAAACCTTGGCATATGGATTTTGATCCAATGGATGAACTTTCATCCAAAGGTCGATGTGGATATACATATTTTATCTTTCAATGAAATTTTGGATCTTGGACATTTAGATTAGATAGATTTTTATTTTTAGAGGATTTGATGTTCTAAGAATTTAGTTTAAAATCTAAAATTCTAATTAAAAAATAACTAGATAAATGACTTATAATTCATTTTTATTTTATGTTAGAAATGCTACTAAAGTAGGGAAAAGTGGTGCACCTAATTATGAGCAACAATATGTGTATCTATCCTATCTCGCTTATGAGCATCAAACGGAAGCATGCATATGAAAATGAAGCAAAACCAAACAATAAGGAATGAAATGAAACGAGTCTCTTCTTTATTAATTTGGTGGATCAGATCCAAGGTTACACAGAAGTCCCCTTGAGGGCTCAAAGGTGATACAATTGTTACAAATTTTGGGGTGCCCAAGGATCAAATCCTCCAAGAAATCCGGGTGCACATCTAGTGCCTTTCCTCGTACCCACAATCGAGGTGGGCGGGCCAATGTCGCCGCTGCTTGTATCTTCAATATCTGATGTCTGATATTCCTTCCCAATGCCTCTCAAGAACCTACACCTACACACAAGGAAGCAAAAGGGGTCAAATAGCAAGGGTGTGTGGAGGGAAACATGCAATCCCCACAGGCACAAAATGGCACATATATTAAAAATATATCAAATCAACTCAGAATGCTATGAAAATTTATGGGGATGTTTAATAAGAGGTTTTGAGGGGATATCACCAAAAAAAGATCAGAAATTGCATCCGTGGACCCCTCGATTTTGCGTCGCCCGCCTGCAACCTACGAAGACCAAGACAAGCAAATCCCGCACCTAGACATGTCCAAAACATATGAAATTTGGAGAGAATGCATAAATAAACATTTTAAGACAACCCATATGATTATATTTCCAAAATGAGGTGCAGATCCACCTGCATGCAACTGGGGTGCCCGGATGGGCCCTACGAACCTACAAAACCTTAAAAATGCAATATCTCGACCAATTTAACTCCAAATTGCATGAAATTTAAACCACAACATCATATGATAGTCTAGAATAATATAATTAAAAAATAGTAATAAAATTGTGCAAGGATTTGTCCTCATCCCGGGGGCGGTGGTGACTGCAACTAATTGGGGGGCACCCTGGGAGGGGATACCCACCAATTCTGCACACCTTTTGCTACCAATACCACTGGGGAATGATCCTAAATACTATAAGGGGTGTTTTCATCGAATTTGGTGAATAAATTCACCCGGATGGAAAAGTTATGCTCAAAGGACCCTCTTGAAGTCACCCGGTAACCTCCTTCGCAAAAGAGAGATTTCGAGGGCAAGAAGGCACAATAAAGTGAGGGGAAATCTTGGAAGCACTCCATTGCATATCCTAGAACTCCTATCTATATTTTTGTGTGGATATTGAATCCATTTTATAGCCCAAAGGGGCTCATGTGCAAAAAGGCATGCGAGGGCATGCATGGCAGGAGGTGCCACTTGTCAAACGGGAGGCATGCAATGGATGTGGAAGAGAATATCCAATTTGGGCCTCCATTAAGAAGTGTGTCATAAGGATTCAGTGCCCTCTGACCCGCATGCTTCATTTGGTGGGGTAAATGGCAGTTTTTGGGTGCCATTTGTCCCAGATTTGACTTTTTCTGGGTCAAACTTGCTCACCGTCCCACCCTGGGACGATGGCTCACCACCGTCCCAGGGTGGGACGATGGGAATATGCCACCATCCCAGGGTGGGACGGTGGTGAATTTTGGGCCAAAACCTCCAAAAATTAGGCCAAAAGCCTCCAAAACCTCTTCCGGAGTGGCTAGAACCACTGTGAGCCTTCTAAGGGCTGCCCAAGGGGCCATATGATGTCAATTTGATCATTGTTTGTGGATGCTTAATCGGGTTTACCATATTTTAGTGTCTATAGATGCCCCTTTTTGAGATGCATTGTGTGCAGCACAGTGCTGAGCAAAAATAGATGACTAAAATGTTGAATGATTAAGGTTACTCGATAACCTAACCAACTTTAGATGCCCCAATCATGGAAAGGGCGTGTGTTCTTGAGTCCTTGTTTTTGACTCGCTAAATGAGCGTGCCTAGGCTTAAACATTGTCCATCATGAAGGGACAGGGCCCATGACTTCATGATGCTAGTAATTTCAAGTGTTATGATGTGATATTGTGTGCTTGTTTGCTGCCCCAAGCAGGGGCATGATTGTCTTGCTCAAAGATTCGTTGAACGACCGCTATTTGCATAATTGAGTGTGTGCTTGCTGATTTGGACTGAGTATGACTACCCCCTCAAGTGATGAGTCGATGAGGGAATGACCAGTGAGAAAAGTGATGAGTCACTTGACCCAATTGACTTGTGTTATGCTTACCTTCAGTTTTGTCCTATGAAAAATAGGGCAATTTGGAAAGGATTTTGGTGACTTTGTTGAGTTTTCCTGGAGGAAAGGAGCTGAAAACTGCATGCCCGAGGGGTGGTCCAGCCACAATGGCCTTCTTAGGGCATTATTGAACAAATTTTCCATCCCTCCTAGGATCCTCAGGGTTGCATTTTGATCCATGTGAAATTTGGACCCAATTTGAGCTATTTTGGTGCAGTTTTGGACCTATTTTGGGTCATTTTGGGTTGTTTTGGCCTATTTTTGCTACCACCATCCTAGGGTGGGATGAGGGCATGTTCTACCACCATCCCAGGGTGGTATAGGTGGCCAAATGTGTGCTCATCCCACCCTGGGATGGTGGTGACCCCTGTATCTCTATATAAACCCAAAATATGAAGGTTAGGCTCATTTGTGCATGCTTCTTTTTGCAGTTTTGAGAGGTGAGGAGTAGGAGAGTGATTCTGAGTAGTGGAGCACTGTCAAATTCATCCCATAGTCACCATGAGCCAGTGGGTAGACTCAGCCAATGGAGGATCTGGTGCGAGACAGGTATGCCAAGTCTCTCTTATTGCATTTTCCTAGTGTTAGGAGTTGATTTTTTTGCTTTTATGGCATGTTTTTGGCTTGGAAGCATATAACACTATATTGTAGGTAATTATACCTAATTTATGAGATATGTACCAAATTTTATGTTTTATCCATGTTTTTGTGCAATTAGATTGCATTTTATAGGTCCAATTTTGCATTGTTTTTGCTATTTTTGATGGCCTGAAAGGCCTTTTTGAGCCCAATTTTTTGGAGTCATCCCTAGGTGGGATGGCTAGTGTGGGCTGATCATAGGCCATCCCTTGATGGGCTGGCCATAGGGTTGGGGGCCGTTCCTAGGGGGAATGGCCACAAACCGGCCTCAAAGAGGGGCCATTTTGAGTCTTTTCTTGTGAATGTTTTTGGGGCCATTTGAGGCCATTTTGGAGTTGTATTATTGAGTTGCTTATCCCTGTCAGGTGGTGAGGAGTCGGTATCGAGTACCTAATCTCTTTGATTCCATGAGGGATGCCTTGACCATAGAGGACTGGGAATGGTTGGATGCCATCGGCCTCAAGCAGGTGACATGGTTAGAGCCTGTGATAGGAGACCATGCATATTTGACTGCCCTGATTGATCTGTGGGATCCATGCACCAATACCTTCCACCTACCCATGGGGGAGATGATGGTGATACTTGAGGATATCTATCAGATTCTTCAGATTTTGATAGAAGGGTGGTCGATTCATATGATGCCATGAGACCAGAGGCGTGCAGTGCTCGAGAGGTACTTCAGTTATGATCTAGAGATGGCAGAGCTGGACTGCTTGAAGGGGGGTATGTTGGTAGGATTATAGCATGAGGTGAAGGTATTGGGGGTGAGGCATACACTACTCATGATGCTCATCTCCAATATGCTATTACCTGACTCTTCTGGAGTGAGGTTCCCATGGAACTTGGTGGAGATAGTGTTTGTACTGGTGAGGTGCACTATGGCGGAGCCACTGGTGATGGCATGGGGTACTACACTACTGGCACAACTCTACGATGAGTTGTACGAGATCCACTACCATCGATGGAAGGGTGTGGGGTGTAGCTTTTTGCTATAATGTTGGGGATGGTAGCACATAGCTATGGGGTGACCACAGGGGCTACCATGGATGACTCGGGCACAACTAGCAGACAGGGAGATAGGATATGGCATCCTATGGCAGAGGGCTCAGGAGAGGGGACAGATTCGATGATTCATAGGTGATGTGGGTCACTATGTAGATTTGTTCTCATGACTCGATGTAGGCTAGGTGTTCTAGAGGCCATACAGAGATTTCCTAGAGTGGGCAGATGCTACTGTACAACTCCGTAGGGTGCGGTGAGGTAGGTGGCTTGTTGGATGACATGGCATAGAGTGGGAGTACTTCCATTTTGCTTGGGTGATGTGATAGTTTGGGCTATGCCAGGGGGTGCCTAGTGAGTCGATGCCTTATCGATATCATGAGGATGAGAGGACATTGGCATGGCTAGTAGTAGAGGTAGTGGCATGGGATACGGATCCTGTAGTAGACATTCCAGATGTGGATGATGCTAGGACTACAATGGAGTATGATGCTTGGTGGGTGATAGGCCAGTGGCATGGAGAGAGGCCACTAGGGAGGGGTGCAGCTAGGGAGGCACATCAGGAGGTTTCTGATGAGGACCAGGGTGAGGTAGGTGATTGGTAGGGACACATGGTAGGGGAGCATGCGGATCTCCTAGACTTAGGAGATCAAGGTGACTTTAGGGATGATGCTATTGGGGATGAGGAGGTGCAGGCACCATCGATGGCACATGGTGAGATAGAGGTAGAGCTACGGGATGAGCTACTCAGGGTTAGGTAGGAGAGAGATCTCCTATGGACATAGGTGCATGATGTACAGGGGGAGCTAGCAGCACAACGAGCCAAGGTACAGGTGGCTCAGGCCGAGATAGCATCTCTTTGGGCATAGTTGTGATCTCGAAGCCCTACATGGGAGGATTCCAATAGTGGGGAGGTGACTAGGCTATAGGCAGAGGTGACACGACTCCATTCTATGGTGGAGACTTACCAGGCATGGTGTCGATGGGGGTAGGCCTATGCGGATGAGTTGGAGATGGAGGTAGTGCACCTTGGAGGGCATCTATGAGATGATGCAGCTATCGATGGGTCATACCAGAGTCACCATAGTAGGATAGGGTAGTCCTCCTCTAGGCTGGAGGTACCAGGGTCTAGGCGGAGAGCTGATAGGGTAGGTGGTAGCAGGTATGGGAGTTCACAGAGGACTCCGACTGTAGGTGGGAGTGTGAGTCGTAGTACCGGTCCTGCATGACCATGGTAGTGGCTCGTGTGACTCTTTTTGTGTTTTTGGATGTTTTAGCAGTGTGAAGTCTGAGGACTCCTTTTATTGTAGCCTACGGGCAACATGATGTATCTTTTTATCCCATACATATACACATATATATGAGATTTTTATGTGGTTTATCATCATGTGTTTATTGTTTTATGAAATGTATGCAAATGTATGCAATTTGATTTATGAGATGATGATGGATGTCTACCTTGTATGCATATTTTGTAATGTGATTTGATTTGATTTTGTACATGCATGGATGTATGGTGAGATGGATGATTTATTTGATTTAGAGGATGCAATGTGTAGACTATATGCCATATTATGCTAGCACCATAGATGATGTATATTGCACCAACTCATATGTAATGTTGTCATGAGACTTATATAATGGATTTGTGAATAATGTAACTGAAATGAATGAGGTGAAGTGATATGAATGACATGATGTTTAGGGAATGCCCATGAGGTTTTCATGAGACTCAAACACTCTAGTCAACTGATCAAAAGTTGTATACTAACCATGCAGGACTTTTTGACAAGGTATGAATCTGCTAGGATGACCAAGGTACTTCATATCCCTGTGTGTGCAAGTGAGTTCATTCTTGTGAGATGCATAAGGATACCGCTAGTGCCAAGCAGGCTCTCAACCAAACCTGTACTGAGGATCACCCAATGAATGCCACCATCCTAGGTTTTGTACTAAGTATGACTAGACCACTAGGCAATCTAGGTTACCAAAGCTAGCTCATCCACATGCAAACATTGGTCTACACATACGCCCAAAAGCTAATATGGCAGACATATCATCATGCGGGAGGCTACCGCCATTGACGGATAGGCTATCCACCAAACCCGTAATGAGGATCACCTGATGGTTTTCCAAATGCTGAGAGTTCTAGGGATTCAAGTTCGACTCCCTACTTTCTTGAATTTTATTGGGATACTTGCTCTCATATAGAGTGATAAGAATCACTATTTATTTTTCTCTTTTTAGTGATAATAATCACTATTTATTTTGAGTTTTTTCTTTTTCTCTTGAGCAAGGGATTTGAATTTTGAGTGATGGGGATCACTGTTTCTTGTGCTTTTTGATGTGTGCACTTTTTTATTTTTGTATTTTTGTACTTGGAATTTTTGCTTTGTGGGGGTTTGCAAATTTAGACTGTTGCAAACATGTGACAATGTGGGATTTTGATGACAAAAAAGGGGGAAAACCACTTATTGTTGTGGGGGAATTGGGTAGGGGAAAACTTGTCCTTTTGCCAACTCTCAGCATTCTTGAACCATTCACATAGGGGGATGAGCAGGATGACCTTTTCGCTTAAGGTAACCTAGACCACTTCATGGATTTCATCTATCTTTGTGCAAAACTTGGATTGTTAATGATTAATTGTGTTTGGGATATGATGTACACAAGGCATAATCTAGGCAAGATTCTACCTCCTAAAAATCATGCTAGCCTTCTACAAAATCTGAGTAGAGACTGGATATGGCTGAGTGACCAAAAACCCTACTGACATTCTAAAACAAATGGCTAAGTGAAGGGAATAGACATGACTATGGAAACATGAAAAATGTGGGTGAAAATGATAATTGCGGTATTGAACTATGAGTACTTTCACAACATTGATTTTGAGCGGTAAGTAGTGTACCATCATGGTGCTAGACATGTATGAGCAACTCTAAAATGTAAAGTGCTAATGATGAATATGCCTAAATGCAAGCGACGATAAAATGCAATGGGATGCAATGTGATGTGATGCAATATTTTTGAATTTTTGAAATTTTGATAATGTTTTTTTTTGAATTTTTGATTGATATGTATATACATGTGACCAACGGGCTTATTTGGGGGCCATTGGGGCATTTGGGGGGACCAAAGGGCTTATGGATGCCTTTGGGGCTTTTAGGGTTGACCTAGATGATCATAGATAGTCTAGGAGCATTTTTATTTGACCTAGATGGTGAAAACCGCTAGGAGCCTTTTGGGTGACCTAGATGGGCAGTGACACTTAAAAAGTGTCTACGACTACCTAGGGGCATTTGGTTATGACCAAAGGGCTTATGGATGCCTTTGGGGCTTTTAGGGTTGACCTAGATGATCGTAGATAGTCTAGGAGCATTTTTATTTGACCTAGACGGTGAAACCCGCTAGGAGCCTTTTGGGTGACCTAGCGCGGACGACACTTAAAAAGTGTCTACGACTACCTAGGGGTATTTGGTTATGACCAAAGGGCTTATGGGTGCCTTTGGGGATTTTAGGGTTGACCTAGATGATCGTAGATAGTCTAGGAGCATTTTTATTTGACCTAGATGATGAAAACTCTAGGAGCCTTTTGGGTGACCTAGACGATCAATGGCACTTAAAAAGTGTCTACGACTACCTAGGGGTATTTGGTTATGACCAAAGGGTTATGGATGCCTTTGGGGATTTTAGGGTTGACCTAGATGATTGTAGATAGTCTAGGAGCATTTTTATTTGACCTAGATGGTGAAAACCCTAGGAGCCTTTTGGGTGACCTAGACGAGCGACACTTAAAAAGTGTCTACGACTACCTAGGGGCATTTGGCTATGACCAAAGGGCTTATGGATGCCTTTGGGGCTTTTAGGGTTGACCTAGATGATCGTAGATAGTCTAGGAGCATTTTTATTTGACCTAGATGGTGAAAACCTGCTAGGAGCCTTTTGGGTGACCTAGACGGGTAGCGACACTTAAAAAGTGTCTACGACTACCTAGGGGTATTTGGTTATGACCAAAGGGCTTATGGATGCCTTTGGGGCTTTTAGGGTTGACCTAGATGATCTTAGATAGTCTAGGAGCATTTTTATTTGACCTAGATGTGAAAACACTAGGAGCCTTTTGGTACCTAGACTAAAAGTGTCTACGAGGGATTTAGACCAAAGGCTTATGGATGCCTTATTTTAGTTACCTAATATGTAGATAGTCTAGGAGTATTTTTATTTGACCTAGACGATGAAACACTAGGAGCCTTTTGGGTGACCTAGATAATGCCGCCTAGGGGTATTTGTGTGACCAAAGGGCTTATGGATGCCTTTGGGGTTTTAGGGTTGACCTAGATGATCTAAATAGTCTAGAGCATTTTATTTGACCTAGATGGAAACCCTAGAGCTTTTGGGTGACCTAGACGCCGACACTTAAAAGTGTCTACGACTACCTAGGGGCATATTTGGCTGTGACCAAAGGGCTTATGGATGCCTTTGGGGATTTTAGGTTGACCTAGATGATAGTAGATAGTCTAGGAGCATTTTTATTTGACCTAGTGATGAAACCTCTAGGAGCCTTTTGGGTGACCTAGAACACTAAAAAGTGTCTAACCTAGGGATTTGGTATGACAAAGGGCTTATGGATGCCTTTGGGGCTTTTAGGTTGACCTAGATGATCGTAGATAGTCTAGGAGCATTTTTATTTGACCTAGATGGTGAAAACCTGCTAGGAGCCTTTTGGTGCTCTCTAAGCATGAAATGGTCGCAAGTGAAGGATGTTCAAGGGTTCAGGATCCTTGACACCTTCAAGGGAGGCCAGGTGATAAGTTCTAGGCCTAATTTGACTAGTGATGACAAAGGGACCTAACCAGTTTGCCATAAATTTGTCCCGTAGGTGGGGCGGCAAGCTAGAGTTCTATTGGTTCTCTTTTAGGATGAGATCACCAACCTGAAAGTCTCTAAGATGGACTTTCATATTGTAGGCTCTTTTGAGCCACTCTTGATACACACGTAGATGCTCAAGAGCATTAATGCGATGTTCATCCAACAACGTAAGTTGATCTAGGTGAGCTTGTCACGTAGTATCATCATCGATAAACTCCTGCATGGATATGCGTAGTGATGGGATTTCCAGCTCTAGAGGCATGACTGCCTCAGCACCATACACTAGTGAAAATGGGGTTGCCCCAGTGGGCATCCGAATGCTAGTGCGGTAAGCCCATAGGGCAAGCGACATTTGCGTGTGCCAATCGGTATGATTCTCTTTGACTATTTTCTTCAATATGGCAATTAATGTCTTGTTTGATGCTTCTGCTTGCCCATTTGCTTGGGGATAATAGGGTGTCGAAAAGTTATGTTGGATATTATATTTTGTTGTCAAAGCACACACATATTTATTCTTGAATGATGTCCCATTATCCAAAATGATCTTGGATGGAATACCAAAATGACAAATGATATTATGCAATATGAACTCCGCTATGCGGGGTCCTATCGTAGTGGTAAGGGGGATTGCTTCCACCCACTTTGTGAAATACTCGGTAGCCATAATGATAAATGTGTGATGGCCCGAGGATGCAAGGGAGATTTTCCCAATTAAATCCAATCCCCATTGTGAAAATGGCCAAGCCGATTGGATCGGTTGCAAGGCCTGAGAAGGTACATGTGTCAAGTTAGCATGGTGTTGACATTTCATGCACTTCCTCACATATGCACAACAATCTCGCTCTAAAGTTGGCCAATAATAGCCCATGCGAAGAATGCGCTTTGTGATGGCCATGCCACTAAAATGGCCACCACAAGTACCGTCGTGTGCTTGGGCCATTGCCCAAGTCGATTCTTGATACTCTAAGCAACGAAGGAGGATTCCTTCATAGCTCCGACGGTATAGGATGTCTCCTAACAAGACAAACTTTGCTGCCTTCCATTTAAATGTCCTTTTGGCAGCGTGCGATAATCCAGGAGGGAGATTACCAAGCTTTAGGTACTCTCTAATTTGTGTGGACCAGTCCTACTGTGTGGAAGCCTCGATTGCATGAATTGTCTATCCCTCATGAAGTTCATCCCGAGAAAATGCTGATTGGGAAAGAACTTGTAAGAATAGCATTGTGCTGCTATCAAAAGGGGTTTGGGGGAACAAAGTCCCCCAAGCGGCATGATTCAAGCGCTCATGAATGTGTGAGAATCTCTCTTGATGAGGTTCTATTTGAATCAAGTGGACTTCTGGCGTGGCTTGAGTGCTCTCACGCTCAACCGTTGATTGCGATAGCATCTTGACTTGAATGGTTGTCATCTCATCTGTGGGGTCTTGCGGGATCAAGGACCCTAAGGAGGCCATTGTATCTACAAAATGATTAGACGATCGAGGGAGTGCCTCGATGTCATACCATTCAAAATTTGCCAGGAGTTTATCCACAAGGGCTTTGTAGGCTTGCAAAACTGGGCACTTGCACTGGTAAATTCCCTTGACCTGGTTCACTATAAGCAAGGAGTCACCAAAGATATTGAGTTTGTTTATTTTCATGGTGATAGCCATTTGAAGACCTATGAGCAAGGCTTCGTACTCGACATTGTTATTGGTACATGGGAAATCGAGTTTAAATGACAAGGGTATGGGAGCCCCATGCGGTGTGAAAAACATGATCCCTATGCCACCCCCTTGCTCGCATTTGGAGCCATCAAAGAAAAGAGTCATATCTTCCTGTGACTCAGGCTCATCAGAATCGGGCGATTCTGATATTTGGAAGACTCCATCATCGGGAAGCTCCATGCTAAGAGGTTGATCATCCTGGAGAGGAGCCTCTGCAAGTTGATCAGCAATGACCTGGCCCTTGATCGACTTTTGTCCTATGAATTCTAGGTCAAATTCTATCAACAACATGATCCATTTCGCCGTGCGACTACTATGATAAGTATGACTCATCATGTATCACAATGGATTCTCTTTAGATACAACATACGTAGTGTGGCTGAGCATATAGTGTCGTAGCTTCTTGGTAGCAAAAACCACCGCTAGACATAACTTTTCAATGTATGCGTACTTGATCTCATAGCTCACCAGGGTGCGACTGAGATAGTATGTGGCCTGTTCCTTGTGAAATTCATTATTTTGGGCTAACATGGCACCCAATGCAGTCTCAGTAGCTGAGATATATAATCGGAATGACACCCCTGGTCTAGGTGGAGCTAACACTGGTGGCGAAGCCAGGTATTGTTTAATTGCATCAAAGGCATCCTGACACTCATCATCCCAGTGGAATGTGACCCCCTTGTGCAAGAGTTTGTTCATGGGTCGACACTTGTCCGAAAATTGTGCTATGAAGCATTTGATGGATGCAATCCTCCCCTGCAAGCTACGAAGTTGCTTGATGGTAGTCGGGGGAGGCATTTCAAGGATTGCCTTGACCTTGTTAGGGTCCACTTCGATGCCTCATTTGGAAACTATAAATCCCAAGAGCTTTCCAGATGTGATGCCAAAGATGCACTTCTTGGGGTTCAGTCTCACATTATGTTCAATAAGGCGATCGAGGACTTTGCACAAGACATCTAGGTGCTCATGACGTAATAAATATTTAGCCAATAAGTCATCCATGTAATCTTCCAAAATTTTGTGCATGTAGTCATGGAATATATATGTCATGGCACGCTGGTAGGTGGCACCGATATTTTTAAGGCCAAAGGGCATGACCTTGTAACAAAATGTTCCCCAGGGCATTGTGAATGTCGTTTTGAGCTGGTCTTCAGGGTTGATACGAATCTGATTATACCCAGAGAAGCCATCCATAAGGGAGAGCATTTCGTGTCCTACGGTGGCATCTACCAGGGCATCGATGCTTGGCAAAGGAAAATCATCCTTAGGACTCACTTTGTTTAGGTCTCAAAAATCAGTGCAAATGTGAATCCTCCCATCAAGCTTCTTGATGGGGACCATGTTGGACAACCATGGTGGATAGTCTACAGAAATGACAAACTTGGCATCCAACAGTTTTTGTAGCTCATATTTGACCATCAAGGCCACTTTTGGGTGCATCTTTCTCAACTTTTGCTTGATAGGCTTGGCTTTGGGGTCAAGCGTTAGATTGTGGGTGACCAGATTGGGATCTAGTCCCGACATGTCTTTGTAAGACCATGCAAAAGCTGCCTTCTTCTTCGTGAGAAGGGCTATGTAATTGGCTTGCTCTTCGGGGGATAGGCTTTCCCCTAGCTTGATACATTGTGGGTTTTCAGGATCTGAGCCGATATCTTTGTCAACCATAGGCTCGATTGACATATGTGACCCCTCTTCCAACTGGTGGGGAGTGGGGATCAAATGGATGTCGTCAGCTAGATTTAAATCCTCGATGGGAACCTCAAGTTCCTCCTCACCATGGAAGACATCATGAGTTGGCCCAGTAGAGAATTGAAACAACCCACCGCAAGCCCAATACTCAGAGGGTGATGGGGGTGAATCAGCGCGATCCCAGTCAATAGCATCTAGATCTAGATGGCATGGCTTGGAAGGATCGACTGGGTTGTGAAGTGGTGTGGTCAAATCAATGGAGATCATATTGATGGAATGTGTCTGCTCTCTAGGACCACGGGCATGTGACTGTATATTGATATCATCTCCCACCCCCAGATGTGGTTTTGGGGGAATGGGGATCACCGGATCCTATCTGGGGATAGACTGTAGGATGGGATCATTAGGCTCAAGGAGCTCCATGTGTGTGGGTGGGTCAGGGAAGACCTCATGGTGAATCTGGCCTAAATTGATAGGCCTTGCCCTCAAGCGTGGGCCAACGTGCAATTGATGATAGACTTCTTCTATGTCGATGGGCTCATGACGATGATGCAAGTAATGAGGACCAAGGTATGCCCTCTCTGTTTCATCCTCATAGTCACTATCGTATATGGGAATCTCATTGTTGCCTCTTGGGATCGGGTGATCAGGAAAGTGTGGTCCCATATATGCTCATTCCTCATAATTATTGTCATGGATGAGGACTTCTTCATTCTCACCTCGCAACACCTCAGGCTCACGAGGATCCATATGCTCAAGTAAATTAACTGCTCCCTCGCCAGGAGGTCTAGCTTCCTATGGGTGAACCGGCTCTTCAGGAGGAAGGAGCTACCGCCATACAGGATCAGGGAAAGGGAACAGATGTATGAGGCCTTTCTATTGGTCATTAATGGGGACAATTTGTGAATGATCACTATCCGACTCAAAAGGGTCATATGGTGCCACCTCATAACCCGACTCATCATCTGAGGTCCATTCATATGAGGTGCCTTGATCTGATTCATCACAAACATGGGGACAACCTCATGAACCTTCCCCTCTCTCAAAATGTGGAAGAATGTCACTAGGGATCACGGGGTTCCCATATGGCAGTGGGAAGTAGTCCCCCAGGGAGTAGACTGTATTGGGATTGGCATAAGGGTCTTGGGCCAACCCATCCTTGTAGCCTATATTCAAGCGATTTAGGCCATCCATGAGGACATCTAGAGGCAAGGGATTGTTGCATCCCACTCTTGACTTGTCATAGGGTATTTGATACTATGGTTGATAAGGGATTCTTGTGCCCTGCTCATACCGGCCTAACCCATAACCATGCCAGTTGCATAGGTCAAGATACTTCAGGGTGAAGTTAGGGTTAGACAAGTAGTTAATGTCTTCTCCAAAAGGCTCCTCATCCTCCTCCTATTGTTGGTAAGGTTTGATGCCATAGTCAAGGCCCCCATAGACAAAATTTATTTGATTAGGGGGAATACCAAGAGGCACGATAGTGCCTATGGGAAGATGGGGTCTACCCATGTCTCGCACTGACTCTATAGCAGGAGTAGTGGTGACATTCCTAACCATGTATTCTCCCAATCTGGTAGAAGCTAGGTGCACTGTAACCTGGGGCTACGAATAGAAGAGGGATGAGAGTGAGACTTGATCTGGCTCATCGTTTGCCTCATGTGGTGTCTCTTCATCATCCGGGCTAGGTATCTCCTCTATAGAGATAGTGGATATGGTTGGTTGGACCTCATCAATGGGCCACTTCTCTGGGTTCCTAGGCAAAGGATCCACTGGTGTACTAGGCATCCGGGGTGGAGCCGATGATGAGGATGGCATGGTATTCGGTAGCGGTGGGGTCGAACCTCGACTAGATTTATTCGGTTGAAAATCTAGATGTGTTGATGGCAAGGTCGACTCGGGTAACTGTTGCACCATGTTGCAGTACTTGAAGGGCTCTAGGTCCGCAGGGATGACATGAACTTACCCTTCGTGAGTGTACTTGAGGCACTGGTGAGTGATGGAAGGGACACACTTCATGTCCCTGATCCATGGTCTTCCTAACAAGATATTGTATGCCATCTCACCCTCCAGGATGTGGCACATTGTAGGGATGATATTTTCTCCTACTTGAATAGGTAGGACAATTGTACCAACCATTGAACATATGGCATCATTGAATGCTCGGAGGGTGTAGGTAGATGTAACAATGTGGGATGCTAGGAGCTTCAGGTGCTTGAGAGTTGTTGTAGTTATGATGTTGCTTGAAGACCCAGTGTCTATCAACACTCTCTTATAAGGTGTTCCATTCACACATGCGATGATGTGCAAAGGGGGATCCACCATATCATGTGGAACCGGTTTAAGTTCATCTTCTCAAAAGGTAATCACCGGTTTCGTGCACCGTGATCACCACTGAAGTAGGGATATTGTGGTTTCAGGTCCCACCATGATTACCACTAAATCAGTGAAAAGTGGTGCACCTAATTACAAGCAACAATATGTGTATCTATCCTATCTCGCTTATGAGCATCAAACGGAAGCATGCATATGAAAATGAAGCAAAACCAAACAATAAGGAATGAAATGAAAGAGTATCTTATTTATTAATTTGGTGGATCAGATCCAAGGTTACATAGCAGTCCCCTTGAGGGCTCAAATTTTATACAATTATTACAAATTTTGGGGTGCCCAAGGATCAAATCCTCCAAGAAATCTGGGTGCACATCCAGTGCCTTTCCTCGTACCCACAATCGAGGTGGGTGGGAAAATGACACCACTACTTGTATATTAAATATATGATGTCTAGTATTCCTTACCAATTCCTCTCAATAACCTGTACCTACACACAAGGAAGCAAAAGGGGTCAAATAGCAAGGGTGTGTGGAGGGAAACATGCAATCCCCACAGGCACAAAATGGCACATATATTAAAACTAAATAAAATAAACTTAGAATATTATGAAAATTTATGGGGATGTTTAATAATATGGTTTTATGGGATATCACTGAAAATGGATCAGAAATTGCATCTGTGGACCCCTCGATTTTGCGTCGCCCGCCTATAACCCACAAAGACCAATACAAGTGAATACTGCACCTAGACATGTCAAAAACATATGAAATTTGGAAATAATGTACAAATAAAAATTTTAAGAAAACCCATATTATTGGATTTCCAAAATAAGGTGCAGATACACCTGCATGCAACTAGGGTGCTCGGATGGGCCCTACGAACCTGCAAAAACTTAAAAATGCAATATCTCAGCCAATTTAACTCCAAATTGAATGAAATTTGAACTAAAAAATATTGTGATAGTCTAGAATAATATAATTAAAATAAAATTAATAAAATTATGCAAGGATTTGTCCTCATCTTGGGGGGCGTGGTGACTACAACTAATTAGGGGGCACCTGGGAGGGGATACCCACCAATTATGCACACTTTTGGCTACCAATCCCACTAGGAAATGTTCATAAATAGTATAATGAGTGTTTTTGTTAAATTTGGTGAATAAATTCACCCGGATGGAAAAGTTATGCTCAAAGGACCCTCTTGAAGTCACTCGGTAACCTCCTTCACAAAATAGATATTCTGAGGGCAAGAAGGCACAATAAAGTGAGGGGAAATATTGGAAGAACTTCGTTGCATATCCTAGAACTCCTCTATATATTTGTGTGTGGATATTGGATCCATTTTATAGCCCAAAGGGGCTCATGTGCAAAAAGGCATGTGAGGGCATGCATGGCAGGAGGTGCCTCTTATCAAACGGGAGGCATGCAATGGATGTGGAAGAGAATCTCCAATTTGGGCCTCCATTAAGAAGTGTGTCATAAGGATTCAGTTCCCTCTGACCTGCATGCTCCTTATGGCATGCTAAATGGCATTTTATGGGTGCCAAATGTCCCAGATTTGACTTTTTCTAGGTCGAATTTGCTCACCGTCCCACCCCGAGACGATGGCTCACCACCATCCCAGGGTGGGATGGTGGGAATCTTCCACCATCCTAGTGTGGGAAGGTGGTGAATTTTGGGCCAAAACCTCCAAAAATTGGGCCAGAAGCCTCAAAAACCCTTCTGGAATGGCTAGAACCACTGTGAGCTTTCTAAGGGTTGTCCAAGGGGCCATATGATGTCAATTTGATCATTGTTTGTGGATGCTTAATCAGGTTAACCACATTTTAGTGTCTACAGCTACTGATTCCTCTATTTATATTTTAGTTGATTATTGAAAACCCCCACCAAAGAATGCCTATATTTTTACATGTTCAAAAGCCTAAACTATTTCAAGCAAAAATTAATCATAGATGGAATAGAATTATACGTTGTCATATCCAAGAAACAATGATAGATATTGAAGATAGATCAAGTATTTTTGTGATGTTAGAGAAAGTACAAGGATGATTTTATCCTTATTGCAAGAGGATAATTATTTCTTCAACTAATAAAATTCATTGGAAGCATGTCAAAATATTTTGTGGAGATAAAAGCCTAAAATTACATGGCTAAAATATGGTGATCTAACCATACATTATTTTTCCATTAAATAATTATGAAAATAAGGAGAAGCAACTATATTCAATATATATATATATATATTTTTGTTACATAGATTAATTGGTTATAATCACAATTTTTAGTAACTGTCAACGCAACTGGTAGGGTTAAAACTATCAATGAAGGCTTCCAACACACCCACAGTCTCATTAATGGTAACCCAACATGATATGGGGACTACTGCATGCACAGGTTTCACACTGTCTTCGTCACTCTGGTTCAACACATGGAATGAAGGGGGACCATCGGACAAGCAAAAAACAAATCACCGTCATCAGTCAGGTGCAACACGCAGAGGAGTCGAATCGAGCTACTGGCTATGCATGGGCATGCCCATGGGATTGGAACCTAGGTCTCCTCTCGGTAAGTGCCCCAACTTACCAATCCACCTAGACCCACGGACTTTACAAGTAAGCGCCCCAAATTATCCTATATTCAATATTTGATAGGATAATATAAAGAATCCAATATATATTTACAAGTAAACTTCATTGAATCCACAAGATACTTCAACATTATTTTTTAGAAATAAAAGGCCCCTCTAAGTTATAATGGTGACCTTATCCTTAATTGTAATCCATATATTATAAAATAATATTTTAATGAGACTCTTTCAAAGGTAGTATATAAAATAATTATAAATTGTATTTAAAATAAAAATTTCCCTATCGTTGGATGGGTTATCTATCAAATTCTTCCATTTTTAGAATATAACCAAGGAATATTCACATGAGATGGTGAGGAATCTAAATATAACAAAATTATGTAGAAAAATACTAATATCATTTCTTGGATTTAACACATAAATCCCTTATATTAAAATATTTACAATGATTTAGATTTTTTATCTATGTAAAATGATTTAAAAGATCAATACTATAGTGGGTAACACCATTCCCTTTGGGAATTTGATTTAAAATCAATCATGTCTTCAAAATAATAGAAAAGAAAAGTCATTACGGATTTAAATGACGAAGAAGAGCTCAAACTATTATTTAATTAGCATTAGACCAGTATCTAGAGGCACAAGTATCAAATTGAAAAATAAAAAATAAAAGGAGATGCTAAATCTTGGGTCACTAAATGATCAATATGAGAATACTAGTTCATTAATGCAATCAATCCATAGGAGCATGCTAAGTGACATGAAGTAAATTGGATAATTAGGTTTTAGAATTGATAAATTAGAAGCATATTTATAAAACTTGAACAACAAGGTATTGTCATCTATTCTAATTCCAACATTAACAAAAACACTATCACAATTTGGTCAAATTGGAAGTTGAGGATAAATGGTCACCAATTCATTGTTGGTATGTAAGAAGAAGTTATAGGAAAGGATATGTAGACCCCACAACTACACAAATATGTACCACTAGGTCCCACTTAGAACAAGAGTTATTTAAAAAATTTAGCAAGGGGAAAAAGGCCTGCCAATTGATAATTAGGAAAAAGGTGAATACAATAAGGGACACAAATTGGATCTCATAATTGGTAAGATGGTATTATTCATCATTGGTCTGGACTACACAGATATAACCTAATTTAAGACAAAGGGAAAAGGCCATTGATTTATTGAATTGGGTAAAGTTGGTAATAATATTAATAGGTTTATCAATTAATTATCACAAAAGGAACGAGCTTTGGAGGGAAAAGCTAATTCATTGTTCAAATGAAGCACAAATGACCAATTTAAGAATATGAGTAAATTTATTATTGATTCATCCATAAAGAAACTCAAAGACAATATTAAATATAAGAGAACCTAATTTTAAATATTTGAACATAAATTTCAAAGTATAGATGCAGATCTCAAAATTTTAGATATTTGAACATAAATTTGAATATAAATCATAAAAGAAAGGGCATTCACATGTAAGTATTTTAGACATCTTTAGCCTCTTTCCAAACCTTTGTATGATGGGGTTTCTTCCACGTTGGCAACATACATTTCCAAAATAGTTCAAGCGGACAAATTTCCACAAGCTTCTAAAGATATTTTTACTAATTTTGTGTGACAACTATCAAATTCAAAGATAGCAACTTTGTGAATGACTACAATTGTGGGTGCCAATAATTTCAATTTCCACAGTATGAATTCTCATCATGTTTAAACTTGTCAGACGGTGTCTCAACCAAAATATAATAATCTACAGAAGGTCATTACATCATGGTAAATATGAATTCTCAGCATATAGAGTGGCAAGATCTAAGAAGCATTTTTGCACTCATGCTCTTGAGGTAATATCTAGTCGTAACACATTTTGTAGGATCTTCATTTTAAAAAAATGACCGTCATTGATTGTTTCATAATTAGCTTCAAGAATACCATTTGAGGTGCTAATATTTTCCATGGAAACATCTAGATGGTCTTTTAGTAATCATTTGGATTTTATCAATGATCTAATTAAAATTCTCCTTTTGGGGTTGAGTCTTCTATTTCTTGTATGATTCTTGCTTGAAAATTGGTACATCTAGAGGATAAGCGTATTTCTTTTGAGTTGGGACATTTGAAGGTTTCAAATCATTTGCATTCAGGGCCTTCTCCTCCACCAAGGAGGAATCAAAGCATGATCGAATGACCAAGCATCTCTTATTTAGGTGGCCATATTGCTGACAACCATAACATCTTAGGGAGAAGTTTTCATATTCAATATTTTTAATCCATTTCCCTTTGCTTGAGGAGATAGTAATGGATTGAGGCCCAAGAATTGAAACATCCATCCAAACAACCAATCTTGCTTTACTCATATTAATTTTACTGGACAAATTTTCTTCTATTTGGGCATCCATATACTAGAATGCACTAATGGCATTATCAATTTTGGTGAATATCTTCTCTCCCGAAAACTCCATAAGGAGAGCATAAAGTGTAACAACCCAATTCTAACCATCCTACGAGAGATGTTTTTTATAACACAAGTAAGGTTCACCAAAGATGTACCAAATAGGTTCAACAAAAGCTTTCAACCACATTTGGAGTTTGAAATGAACATTCCTCGAGTGGATAGGAGTGGTCAATATTTTGTAAAGACTTTGGGTTTCACCTTGTACACTGCCCATACAACTTAAAGGATACCTTCACATGATCTCCTCATTTTCTTACCTTCCTTTGAAGGAAATTTTGACCATAGCATAGGGATTAACCATATCTCGTTCTATTGAGAAGGGATGCAAATTCCACAACTAGTCTCATTTCATATCTACTAGTATCTAGGTGTAAATATTCTTTAGTTTTACCCACTACACCATGTGTAAAACTAACATGCTCAATTAATCCATCCCCTTGATGGTTTAATTGAGGTGACTATCACCCATGTGACATCCCTCACTTGGACACCCAATAATCATTTAGGGATTCCAGTGACTATCACACCAAATGACATCCCTCATAGGTTTACCAAAATAGCTAAATGCAACCAAAACTAAGTATTAATCATCATCCATCAATATAAAGTCCATCTTACTAGAAATTTTGACCAAGGTGGGTCATGACATACTAACCCCCTTGGACTAAACAAATTCCTTTATGTTTCTCCTACAATAAACATTACATGTCATTTTCATTTTCAAATAAATATGGAAAATATCTTTTCATGTCATCCACTTGTTCCCAAGAGGCATTTGTCTCAAAAAACCTGTCCCATTGGACCGTACATCATTCTAGAGATTGATTCCTCATAATTTTTGAATGAAAATCTAGAATCTTCATGGGATTCATCTTAGTCGTTGAGGGATTGACTATCTGCAAATTGGAAACATTCCACACATGGTCATGATCAACAATATATCTCCTAATTAGGGATACAAGAAAAGTGTCATGGATATTTGATAGGTTGGGTGGCAAGGCAAGACAATAGGCTACTAAAATTATCTTCTCAATGATCTGAAAGGGCCCAAAATATTGAGGATAAACTTAGTAGAATTGATGGTGATTTTCATGGGCTTTACTCTTAAGAATACTTTTTATCCCACAAAGAATTCTCTAGGTGATCTCTTAAGATCAACATAGCTCTTATGATGATCAATGGATTTCTTAAGCCTTTTCTTGATCATCCTAAGCTATTCCTCCATCACTCGAATCACGTCCAATCCAATGACAACCCGATCCTCTGGATGATCCTAAGATAGAGGAGTTTTTCATTTCTTGCCATACAAGTTTTCAAATGGGGCCATACCCAAGGAAGCATGATGACCATTATTGTATGCAAATTCTACCATATGCAAAAAGTCTTTCCATTAAGACTTCTGGTCCATGTAGTACATAAAAAGCATATCTTCCAAGACATGGTTTACCATCTCTATTTGACCATCTATTTTTGGATGGTATGTAGAACTTATATTCAGCTTTGTGCCAACTACACAATGAAGAGCTTGCTAGAATATAGATGTAAATCTAGAATCTCTATCCGAGATAATCACTTCAAGAAACCCATGTAACCTGAATATCTCTTTGGAAAATTTGTTAGCCACCACAAGAGCATCATCCTTTGTACTCCCTAGTATAAAGTGTATAACCTTGGTCAAATTGTCAACCACTACAAGGATTGCATCATGTTGATACCTATTCTTAGGTAGTCTTACTATAAAGTGCATTGATATGACCTACCACTTTTGCATAGGTATATCATGTGGGTATAAATATCCTATCACATGCCTATGCTTAGCTTTCACTTTCTAGAATTTCATGTATCTAGAAACAAAATCGATGATGTATTTCTTCATACCTATCCAATAGAAGCTCTTTTTCATATTATCCCTCATCTTAGCCCCTCCAATATGAACAAAACATGGATATCTATGAACCCCTTACATGATCAGTTTCCTTAAATCACCAATATTTGGTTTGACAACTTTGTCTCTAAAGCACAAAAACCCATATTTTATGCTAAAATCCATGTTTTCTCTAGGATTTCTTGTCATATTTGCTCGAATGTCATTGCAATAAAAATATTGTGATTGTGTTCTCCTAACTTGGTCCATAAAGTCTATGTTACTGTGGATCAAAGTATCTATATGCCTTATTCTACTTAAGGCATCAACAATCTTATTCTCCTTGCCTTTGATATACTCTATACCAAAGTCATGCTAAACTAAGAAATTGATACATCTTCTCTGTCTAGCATTGAGCATAGGTTAAGTGAATATATACTTCAAAATTTGATGGTCAGTTCTTAACTCAAAGGGTTTCCCTAGTAGGTAATTTCACCACATCATGAGTGTGTGCTCAACCACTACTAGTTCCAAATCATGTGTAGCATAATTTATCTCATGCTTCTTGAGTTTATTTGATTCAAACATCACAACTTCTTCATCATGGGATAACACTCCTCCTAACCCTTCCATTGATGCATTAGTACAAACTAAAAAGTTCCCCTAAGGATTTGGAATCTTCAGTATAGGTGTTATAGTAAGCTTCTACTTAAGCAACTCAAAATTAGTTGTGCACTTATCTATCCATTTAAATTCCTTTCCTTTCCTTTAAATATTGGTTATTGGATAGGCGATCTTGGAATAGTCCTTCACAAATCATCTATAATAACCTATAATGCCCATGAAGCTCCATACTTTGGACACATTAGTGGGCATTGGCCAACTCAAAATGGCCTCAATATTCTTGGGATCTACTATAATTCCTTCTACATATATGATATGTCCTAGATATTGCACCTCTGGGACATAGAAGTCACATTTTGATAAATTGCCATAGAGCTAGTTCTTTCTTAACAACTCAAGTACTATCCTCAAATGCTTGTCATGTTCTTCCTTATTCTTAGAATATATCAGGATATCATCCAAAAATATCAATACAAATAGATCTACCTACTTTCTAAATACATTGTTCATGATATTCATGAATTCTACTAGTGCATTGGTCAACCCAAAAGGTAATATTGTGAACTCATAATGCCTATACTTGGTCTTAAAAGCATTTTTATGAGTTTCCTCGTCATAGATTCTCAATTGGTGATAACTTGATTTCAAGTCAACCTTGGAAAATATTTTTGCATCCTTCAATTGATCAAACAAATCATTAATCCTATGCAAAATATATCTATTTTTAATTATTTATTTGTTCAACATTTGGTAATCGATGCACAATCTGAGTGAACCATATTTATTTTTAACAAAAAGTATGGGTGCACCCCAAGGTGACACATTAGGTTTGATCAACCCTTTTTCTAGAAACCCTTGTAGTTGCACTTTCAACTCTTGCATTTTTATAGGATTCATCCTATAAGGATTTCTATGTATAGGTTTAGTTCTTGGCATCAATTCTATGGTGAAATCAAACTCTCACTTTGGCAAAAGTCCAGGAAGGTCTTCAAGGAACACATCCCTAAATTCTTGCAAAATTGGGTGTTTTTCAAACACCTCTTCCTTTTTATCCTTCTCAACCTCATTTAACCTTACAACAAAAACCATTCCTCCTTTTCTCATGGTCTTCTTTAGTTACATAGCTAATAACAATTGGGGTTGAAATGACCCTTGTTCACTAATGATTCTCAATATTCTATTATATTTGTTAGTAAAGTCAATCCATCTATCTTGGAAGTTAATCAGGGCCTTATGAGCCTTTAACCAATCCATCCCCAAGATGATGTCGAAGGCATGTAGTAGAGCTACATATAGGTGCCATAAGGTAGAGTCATTGGGTAGGGTGATCTTGGTTGTAGGAAAACACTGATCCACTTAGTAGGTCTATCCAGAACCATACTCAAATTTCCACCCTTGTGCCAAAAATCCTAGTCTTTCTAGCATATCCCTAACTATACTAGAAGAGATGAAGCTATCCATAACACCACTATCTATTAAAATATTGACATATTTATCAAATAACTTACCATTTAGGAGTAAAGGTGTGGCTTTCCCATCAAGGTTTTAGTTACCTATGGTTGCATAGATCCTATGGTTGGGTTCCTCTAGTTTCTTACTTGATCTTGCTCTATGTGGGCACATGTTTGCATAGTGAGGACCCCCACAGTCATAACATCCACCCTTGGGACCTGGATGCTTCTTCTAATTATGCTCCTTTGGATTTTCTAACTGAATCGAGTTAAGCTACCTATGAGGTTGAGGATTGTTATTGTTATTTCTATTTTGGAAATTCTTCTTGAAGTTCCCCTATTTTCCATCATTTTTCCTTTCAAACTTTAGGTTCCCCTTGCTTTTCTTATTTTTTTCCTGCTCCCATTTCATAAATTCATTACTATTTATTTTCCTTAGTGCCTGATGATCTATTTTAGACAACACTAAATAATCAAAGGGAGTAGTCCTATTCATCTGTAGATTAGACTCTACTTGTCAAGCCAGGTCATAAGCTTTATGCAAAGTGTCAGGATTATGCATATTTACTAAAGATCGAAGCTTAGGGTCTAGTCCTAAGATAAATTTATGTACCTTCATACTCTCATCCTGCTCATAGAGTGGTACATACTTCAACAATTTTATAAATTTTTTATGGTAGACTTCCACCGTCTTCATTCCTTGAAGGAGCATGGAGAATTCCTTAAATTTCTCCATATAATACTACTCCATGAGGAACCTCTTCTTAAAGGATTTTACAAACCCTTACCATGTTATATTTATAGCCTCAATCTTGTGTCTAGATTTAAAAGTTGTCCACCATTCCAACCCTACCTCCTGCAAGTGAATTGTAGCCCAAACTGTTCGGGATATAGAGGAATAGTTTTTGATGGAAAAATAGGTCTCCAACTCATTCAACCAAGCCTCGATTGAATCACCCCCATCTCACCCCATGAATTTGGAGGTCTTTACATTTTTCAGATCCTTGGCTAATTCTACCTCAATAAGGGCTCTAACTTCTTGTTCTCTAGGAATAGTAGTTCCATCTGGTCTAGCCTCAGGATTTTAATTTTGGAAATTTTGACTCATGATGGTCTCCAACATTTGCTTTTGTTGGTTCATTTGGTTTCTTTGTTGTTCCATTTGGTCCCTTTGCTACTCAATTTGATCTTGTAGTAGTGATACAATAGTGGTGAGGTTCTCTGCATATTTATTTGACTTCCTCAAAATTTCTCCTTAGGGTCTCTCCTTGACACTGTTTCGTCTAGGTTATATTAATGTTTGGGATGATCCCCATATTCATCTTCTTTCACCTAGTACCATATTTATTTGCCACTCAAAGAAGGGTTGAGTTAGGTTACAATTTCTTCTTCACATTACACTTCTAACTCCCAGTTAGTTACATCCTTCTTGTGAACTAACAATAGAGTATTATCATATATCAATGATATTAATGGTCACTCTTACTCTACGTAATGTGGCACTTCCCAAATGGAAGATCTATTCTTCTAGAAGTCGCTCATCAAGACTAGTTGATCATATGTTTCACTCCAAGGAAGCCCCTAGTCCTACGATCTAGTGCTCTGGTACCAATTGTAACAACCCAATTCTAACCATACCTTGAGAGAAATATTTTTATAACACAAGTAAGGTTCACCAAAGATGTACCAAATAGGTTCAACATAAGCTTTCAACCACATTTCAAGTTTTAGATGTTGCAACATCCCTCAAGTGGATAGGAGTGGCCAATATCCCATAAAGACTTTGGGGTTCACCTTGTACACTACCCATACAACTTAAAGGATACCTTAGCATGGTCTCCCCATTTCCTTACCTTCCTTTGAATAACATTTTTACCATAGCATAGGGATTAATCCTATCCCGTTCTATCAAAAAATAATGCCAATTCCATGACTAGTCTCATTCCATCTCTACTAGTACCTAGGCATAAAGCTTATTTAGTTTTACCCACTACACCATGTGTAAAACTAACATGCTCAATTAATCCATCCCTTGATGGTTTAATTGAGGTGACTATCATCCATGTGACATCCCTCACCTAGATGCCCAATAATCATTTGGAGATTCTAGTGACTATCACACCAAATGACATCCCTCATAGGTTTACCCAACCATCTATCAAGGTTCCTATTATTATCATTCATGTGATATATCTCACATGGATACCTCATGGTCCATTAGGGTTCCATCACCCAAATCTAGTTACAATGGGATCTATACCTCCACGATTAGAAGAGATGATTTAGGGTTCACCACCCGAACATTTCCCAAAGACTTTCACTACCTTTGGATCCACTTCAATGGTCCATTACTGAAGCACCCATTGCAACCCTAAGGGTTTGCTACACCACAATTCCCTTAGTTTTAGTACTATCCTTTAGGGTCTAACTAGGTTGGTTTCCTAAGGTGATTCCTAAAAGGTACAAAACCTAAGCCCAAAAAGACTTATGAAACCAAAAATTCCTCTCTCTCTATTCTCTTACTATCACATTTATTATTCTATCAATTTACAAGCATGAAGTAAAGTATAACATCTACTTACTTAAGAGATGTATAGAAAATTTAAACATACATGCCATAATGAAAGAAGCATTTTTGTAATAAGACAGACACATGTTAGCCCATGAAATAATATTTGGGGTCCTATATTTTAATTACCCTAAGGATAAGGTTTTATTTTTTAAAAAGCCTTTCTTTTAAATACAAATACTCATCCACCTTACGTAAATCATGAAAAGTGAGTGCCTTCCAACATGTGGGTCCCTCCTTGGCATTTTCGATGCACGATCTACATCCTTGTACAACCTCACACGAAATTAGGGCTTGAAGCACCCACTTTATATTTATATTTATGTTTTAATAAAAATATCGTACACATAGTTTTAATAAAGCAAAGGAAAATATTAAAGAGGTTTTATATGAAAGCGATGTGGTTCCTTTGGCTTGACTGCCATAACACAAAAATAGTGATCATCTGGGGTGCAAGAGAACTTAGGTGTTTCTCAGGTGCGTTAAAACAAAAATAAAAAGGACATTAATTTTATCTGCACAAACATTAAAGACAAGAACAACAATTCAATGTTTACAACAACCATTTATTAAATAGGGTTCTTATCTTTATAGGTAGAAATATACGTTCTAAGGCAACACATAATACTCCTTAAAGATTATAAAATATATTCTACCATGATGCCAAAACAATCATTTCACATAATAGGCAATGATACAGATTACCTTATTTCCTTTGAAGTTATCTAGCTGAAGATAGTGAATGCAAATGCTAGTGCAATCCCTCTTGCTATGCCTTAATGAAGACTTTGGTTCCCTCATTCTTCTAATAACACAATTCTCTTCTTCCTTGTCCAAATAGAGTTTTCTTAAGGTTCGAGAAGGTTCAATATAATTCGCTCAAATGACAAACTTATTAACCAATAAAAAATAATTCATCCTTATTATTAATCATTTAAAAAATGCAGTCTATTTTTGTAATTGCTATTGTTTACCTTTTTCTTTAAATAGTTTTCAATTTCTTTAAAGTATATAAATATACTTATATATATATATATATATATATATATATATATATATATATATATATATATATATATATATAAAAGTCCACCTTATTAATATACAAAATACAACATTAAAACTATAATGTTAATTATAAACATATAGTCTTAGATATTAATAAGTTAACCTTATTAATATTAATTTTTTATCAACATTCTAATGTTAATTCTCACTTCAATTAATAAGTCCTCCTTATTAGAAATGAACATTAGAAATCATGAAATCAATTTATTTTCATCAGTGGTGTATTTAGTAAGCAAAGACAAGTGTAGGGAAGAAAAACACATAAATTAAACCAATTCATGTTGGAGCGAGACACCACCATTCCTTAATTATCCTATCCAATGCACAAAGGACCCTTTATGATAACTTCAAGGTTATCAACCTTTGTGGTGGACAAGTTTTTTAGGTGATAATGATCACCTACAAGCATAATAGTATGAATGCATTAATGCAAGCTACATGCGGTAACCACTCATTACGATAGAGCTATTTGTTGCATCATTTCCATTTTGGTACCTCGTTCTATGTGGTTGGCTTCCTCACCCACCCACGAGGGCACTTGGTATTGAAAACATAAACCATGTTAGAAGTACCATATCCTTACAACATAACACAATTGTATATAATCTGCTAAATGTAACCAAAATCTCACTAAAAAGTTTGGCCAAGGTGGGTCATGACATAAAAATTCACCTAGATTAGGAAGCCATTAAATTCATTGGTAAAGGGGTTGAAACTGGGAGTCCAAGGTCTTAGATAGACACCCTTTTTTTCTAAAAAACTAATTATATCTATAATCCATTACCCTATCTCCATCCGCTAAATTAGAAAAGGAAACATAAAATAAATTTTTAGGTAGGAGAGTTACTTAGAATTCTGTATTGGTCCACCAATATTTAATGTATCCTTTGAGCTACTCCTGGCTTGGTCTTTTTCCCTTGAGTTTGTAGATAATTTTTTGGGCTTCATGATCAATGAGATCCAACCCAAATTGATCCTTTGAATTTTTGATAGATGGCAAAGGTTCATCCACCCAGGAATACAAAGATCCCTTAGAGACATTTCTTCAAACTAAAGAGGATTTCTCATGGACTAAAGAACCGGTCTACAAACAACCCTCTTCATTCAACACTTGACTATACCTAGGGTTTGCATCCCTTTCATGAAGATTGTAGCCAAAATTTTTGCTTTGCTCCATCACTTGACTGCACCTGGGATGTACACCCTTTTTGCTTTATTATTTATAATTTATTATTTTTTCAATGAGTTTACATAGATTTTTATGAGGGGTACTGGTCCCCTCATACTGAATGGAGTTTGAACCTTGGACCTCTCAAAGACAAGCCAAAGCCCTTACCAGTGCAGTAAGCTTGCAACTCAATTTATAAATTATTATTGCTCACAAGAGAATGTTGATTATTATTTATTACTAAAAATTTAAATAATTATAACACATTCAAATTAGAACTATTATTTTCATATATATTATTAAATAATAAATATTAATTTAGTAGTAAAAAAATATAAATTATAAAGCATTCAAAATTATTGTTTATATTTGTAATTTGATAGTTTTATTATGACAAAGTAAGATAAGGGTTTATAAAATTCTCTTATTATTTCAAACAATCAATTTAAGGATAATATGAAAAACTAAAAAAAGAAAACAATCAATTTAAAATAATATGAAAAACTAAAAAAAGAAACTAAAGTGCTAACATTAGTTGAAAAAAATTATAAATAAAACAATAAATAAGAAGTAGCAAAAAAATAATGGTTGTCTATAATGCAGAGCAACAAAACCTAAGGTGACGATTAACCAAAAGTAATAATAATTCCCATTGATTGCATTAAGTAAGATGACTTATATGTAATTTTATTGAGTTTGATCAATTTCCAATTTGATACAAGAATGAGCATGGCAGGTATGGCAACTAGAAGATGACATGGACATCATCCTCTTAAAATAGGTATTTCATTATTCTTATATATTTATTATTATTATTATTATACTAGAGGAATCAGTAACTCATTACAATTTTCTATGCCTCTTCGTGGGTTCAAATCTCACTCCTTGTCTCCACCATAACCTCCAGTTGCATTGGGTAAACCTTTTACGTAGCCGACTACGTTGACGCAACACGCCCACCGGTACTATGAGGCCCAAGGGATTGGAACCCTGGTATTCGTGATCCTACAGAAGCATTTTGACCATTGAACCAAGCCCTCGAACAAATTCTTATATCTTAAATGGTAGGTTAAACAAAATATTTTGAAGTAGGATTGTAATTTAAGTAAGGTTATCCATAAATGCATATGGGTTTTGATCCAATGGATGAAATTTCATCCAAATTTCGATGTGGATATACATATTTTATCTTTCAATGGAATTTTGGATCTTAGAAATTTAGATTAGATAGTTTTTTATTTTTAAAAGATTTGATGTTCTAAGAATTTGGTTTAAAATCTAAAATTCTAATTAAAAAATAACTAGATAAATGACTTATAATTCATTTTTCTTGTATGTTAGAAATGCTATTGATTCCTCTATTTAGATTTGAGTTAATTATTGAAACCCCCACCAAATAATACCTATATTTTTACATGTTCAAAAGCCTAAACTATTTTAAGAAAAAATTAATCATAGATGGAATATAATTATATGTTATCATATCCAAGAAGCAATGATAGAGATGGAAGATAGATCAAGCATTGTTGGGAAGTTAGAGAAAGTACAAGGATGATTTGATCCTTATTGCAAGAGGATAATGCTTTCTTCAACCAATAATATTCATTGGAAGCATGTCAAGAGATATTGTGGAGACAAAAGCCTAAAATTACATGGCTAAAAGATGGTGATCTAACCATACCCTATTTTTCAATTAGATAATTATGACAAGAAGGAGAAGCAACTATATTCAATATTTTATAGGATAAGATAAATAATCCAATATATCTTTACAAGTAAACTTCATTGAATCCACAAGATACTTCAACATTATTTTTTAGAAATAAAAGGACCTTCTAAGTGATAATGACAACCTTATCCTTAATTGTAATCCATCCATTATAAAAAAATATTTTAATGAGAGTCTTTCAAAGGTAGTATATAAATTAATTATAAATTGTTTTTAAAATAAACAATTTCTTATGTTTGGATGGATTATCTATCAAATTCTTCCATTTTTTAGAATATAATCAAGGAATATTCACATGAGATGGCGAGGAATCTAAATCTAAAAAAAATATGTAGAAAAATCCCAATATCATTTCTTGGATTTAACACTTAAATCCCTTATATTAAAATATTTACATTGGTTTAGATTTGTTATCTATGTACATGATTGACAAGATCATTACTATAGTGGGTAAGATCATTCCCATTGGAAAGTTGATTTGAAATCAATCATGTCTTTGAAATCATAGAAAAAAAAAGTCAATATGGATTCAAATGATTAAGATGAGCTTGAACTAATATTTACTTAGCATCAAACTAGTCTCTAGAGGCACAAGTCTCAAATTGAAAAATAAAAAATAAAAAATAAAAAACAAAAATAAAAGGAGATGCTAAATCTTGGGTCACTAAATGATAAAATATGTGAACATCAGTTCATCAATGCACCAATCCACAGGAGCATGCTAAGTGACATGAAGTAAATTGGATAATTAGGTTTTAGAATTGACAAATTAGAAGCATATTTATAAAACTTGAACAATAAGGTATTGTCATCTATTCTATTTCAAACATTAACAAAAGCACTATCACAATTTAGTCAAATTGCGAGTTGAGGATAAATGGTCACCAATTCATTGTTGGTATGTAAGAAGAAGTTATAGGAAAGGATATGTAGACCCCACAACTGGATAAATATGTACCACTAGGTCCCACTTAGAACAAGAGTTGATAAAAAATTTATCAAGGGGAACAAGGCCTATCAATTGACAATTAGAAAAAAAGTGAATATAATAAGGGACATAAATTGGATCTCATAATAGATAAGATGGTATTATTCATCATTGGTCTCAACTACATAGATATAACCTAATTTAAGACAGGAAGAAGGCCATTGATTCATTGAATTGGGTAGAGTTGGCAATAACATCAATAGGTTTGTCAATTAATGAGCACAAAAAGAACGAGCTTTGAAAGTAAAAATTAATTCATTGTTCAAAAGAAACACAAATGACTAATTCATAAATATGAGTAAATTTAATTATTAATCCATCTATAAAAAAATTAAAAAACAATATTAAACATAAGAGAATCTAGTTTTAAAAATTTAAACATAAATTTCAATGTATAAATATAAATTTTAAAACTAAGTCAAACAAATAACTTAAATTTAAATATATATATATATATATATTAAAAATCATATTTTTGAAGATTAAAACTAAAAACCTTCCATCCAAATGTGATAGATTGTAAAAAAAGGGCCTTCGCATTTAAGTATTTTATGCATCTTTAGCCTCTTCCCAAACCTTCGTATGATTGTCATACAAAAATAATTTTACAGAATGGGGTTTCCTCGACATTGGCAACATACATTTCCACAATAGTTCAAGCGCACAAATTTCCACAAGTTTCTAAAGATATTTTTGGTAATTTCGTGTGACAACTGTCAAGTCAAAGATAGCAGCTTCGCGAACGACTACAGTCGTCGGCGCCAGTAATTTAATTTTCCACAGTACGAATTCTCATCATGTTTAAACTTGTTAGACGGTGTCTCAACAAAAATAGAATAATCTGCGGAAGGTCATTGCGTCGTGGTAAATACATTCAACAGAAATAGCATATATAATTTATTTTCTCTAGCTTTCTTTTCGCGATTGCTTCTTAGTAAAGGATTTTCTTATTTTCGATAAATCCTTGCAAAACTCCGTCCTTTTTACGTTTTGATGACATTTCATCAAATAAATCATGCCAAGCCAAGCCAAGCCATGAAGAAATTTTTGTAATTGGTATCTAAAAGATTTAAAGGATATACATAATGGTTTACAACTCTATTTTTTATATGATTAGAATTTTGGATTTCTATTTAGATTTTTAAAGTTTTTATGAATAGATTGTTTAGTTTGTATACATAGTATGACATTACGATTTATTATAAAGAAGGTTGGTTTTATAAGAATGATTGGTTTTAATCTCATGCAATCAATTTTAAAAAAAAATTAAATAAAAGAAAACATTAAGGAAAAGTGTGAACAAACACTCATTAGGTTTTTATTTATTACTAATATTTATTAAATTTGTATTTAATTATTATTATCATTTTATTTGGTTAGTGTGAGAAACCCTTAAAACCAATGCTAAGGGTTGGGCATCCCCATCCTATCATGACCTTAGGGAAATTAACACAGTCACACACCGTGGTTTGAACTTTGGATCTTTTAAAGAAGAGTTAAATCTCGAACCATTGCATTGTCCTCCAGACTTTTAAACGAGTTTACATTGGTTTTTTTAGGGGTCCTAGTTCCCTCATATTGAGTGGGGTTTGAACCGTAGAACTCTCAAAGAGAATGTTAATTATTATTATTATTTTTAATAAGATATGTGTGGCTTCTATTGGGGCCACTCCCATTACAAAAATAAAACATTACATTGCTCTCATTACATAACATTACATTGCTCTTGTTACATTTCTAACAAGTTAATTAAAGCATACCTATTTTTGTCTTCCTATCAAAAATATTCGCCATCTTCTTCGACCTGCTAAGTTTCTATAATCATTTTTTTTTAGGGAACTAACAACAAGAACAACCCTTACATGACACATGACTCCAACAGATGGAAGGAAAACAAACATAATAGTCATCCATCAAAGAGAAAGTCAATTCGATTATTTTTCTTCTGTAGAAGAGGTTCTTCCTTCTGTATAGTGGTAAGATTTGAGAATGCATTTTTCGCTTCAAGCTCCTGATGTAATATCTAGTTGTAACACATTTTTTAGGATATTCATTTTTAGAAAACTGACCATCATCAATTGTTTCATAATTAGCTTCAAGAATACCATTGGAGGTGCAAATCTTTTCCGTGAAATCATTTGGATGGTCTTTAGTAACCATTTGGCTTTTATCAATGATCTGATTCAAATTACTCTTTTGTGGTTGAGTCTTCTGTTGCTTGCATGATTCTTGTTGGATAATTGGTATATCCAAAGGATGAGCTTCTTTCTTTTGAACTGGAATATTTGAAGGTTTCGAATCATTCATATGCACGACCTTCTCCTCCATCAAGGAGGAATCAAAATATGATCAGATGATTGGGCATCTCTTCTTTAGGTGGTCATATTACTAATAGCCATAACATCTTTGGGAGAAGTTTTCATATTCAATATTTTGAATCTATTTCCCTTTGCTTAAGGAGATAGTAATGGATTGAGGCCCAGGAATTGAACCATCCATCCAAACAAACAATCTTGCTTTACTCATATTAATTTTATTGGATAATTTTTCCTTTTTTTGGGCATCCATATACTAGAATGCACCAATGACATTACCAATTTTGGTGAATATCTTCTCTCTCCAAAACTCCACAAGGAGAGCATAAAGATTCACCCAGACTGGGAAGCCATTAACTTCTTCTATAAAGGGGTTGAAACTAGGAGTCCAAGGTCTTATATAGACATCCCTTTGTCCAAAAAACCAATTATATCTATAATCCATTACCCTATCTCTATCCACTAAATTAAAAAAGGAAATAAAAAAGAAATTTTTGGGTAGGAGAGTTACTTGGAATTCTATATTGGTCCACCAACCTTTAATGTATCCTTTGAGCTCCTCTAGGCTTGGTCTTTTGCCCTTGAGTTTGCAGATAATTTTTTATGCTTCATGATCAATCATATCCAACCTAAATTCATCATCTGAAATCCTAATAGAGGGCAAAGGTTCATCCACCCGCAAACCCAAATATCCTTGAGAGATATTTCTTCAGATTAAAGAGGCTTTCTTGTTAGAATTAAAGTGCACTATGCCTCTGTTTTGACACTTGTTAGTTTATATTGACACTTGTTAGTTTATCATATAGGCCTTCTGCCTATATATGTAACTCATTTCATGTATAATATTATCTCATCAGTTTTAGTCCCAACATTTGGTATCAGAGCTCCAGGCTTTCTCTGGCCTTATGAGCTTGAGGGGGGATTTCCCTCATGGAAACCCTCCCCTCATTTTTTTCCTCCTCATTTTTTTCCCATTTGTTTCTTCATGCGAGGGAGTATGCTCTCCATCTTTGATGGATCAAAAACCAGAAGCTTGAGGAAATATTAATGGTGGTAAAATATGTTATTTTTTATGTTTTTTTAGCAGATCTGGTTTTGTGTGTTGATCACCAATAAAAGATCTATGTTTTTTTTGTGGCTACTAGTTTTGGAGGAAATATGGGCTATATCATTGCATTGCTTTGGTTTTATTAACTGTCCAAAATTGGACTGCATCTACAATTGATCACCAGCTCAACCATAGTCTTGTTCGCATTCATTTTTTTTTGGTGTATCCAAACACGCGCAAGAGTCCTCATTGTTCTCTTCAAGCCACCTGATTCGCTCGCAGAGATTGTCTCCTCTTTGACTTCATCGAGGACCTGCCTTCAAAGACATGCTATTTTTTGAAACATGAAGCACTGCTCGGGAGTGATGCCTGGTGGATAAAGACATGATTATTTTATGGAGAGTTTGTTGCGCACTTCAAAATTCTTGGAGCTATGGGTCATTCTGGAGCAATTATTTTGAGTGCCTCATTCACCATTTTTGAGCAAAGTGAGTGTTTAAAGGGTCGAGGTGATCACAGCACATGCCAGAACGACTGCCCCAGCTCCTCCTATGCCAGACGAACCACCTATTGCTCTCTCACTGGTCGTGATATCCGCTGGAAGCCAGGGTGATCTGCTAAGGTGGACGTAGGCCTGTTTTTTTTTTACAGAATTTTTTTTTTCAAATCGTCACCAGATATGCAGTGACAAGGAGAACCGAAGCTGTGGTTTACCGTCGCAGGAAGTAGTAGACCAAAATCAAGAGCATCCTTCGTCAAGCACCACCCTTTGTCATTGTGGTTTAATTTTTTTTTTTGAACGCTCTTCTACTCTGTATTAACTGGAGCGATCTCTGATGTAAGTCGTGCTGCTCTAGACTACTCTTTGAGTTTGGTGAGAATACATGCAATCTGCTGCCTTCCATAACATGGCCAACAGTAATTGAGCTACAATTTTTTTGGAATCACAGTTTTGTATTCCCTATTGTAATATTTTCCATCATCATCTCTCCTACTTAGTGCTCTTAGTTTTCTAGAGATATTTAGAGTAGAGAGCATCACTGTAAAAGATAATAGAAAGATTCTTTTTCAAGGGAGTGTCTGTGCGGGTGAGGAGGCCGACAGACTACAATCCATGCTTGGCTCCACCTGAACTTTACGCTGAGTTTCCAAAATTAGTGCGCTCTAATCAGTGCTAAAGATCTACAATGCCAGATGGGCCTTCCACGAATTGCACAAACTCCAGCGCCCACCATGAGGGATGGCACGAACGTAACTACCGGGAGGAGATATTTGGTTTTAAAAGTGTCACTGCCTGTTATTCCACCACCACCATATTTTTTTTGGTTCAGTTCGTCTACCAGTCAAGAAGTGTACCTTATGTGATGTCTCTATTGAGATCCGAGAATGGCGGAGTCCAATAAAAGCACGAAACACTGATCTGCTATTCTGTCGATTATTGTGCGGTATAATTTATTATTTTGCTTGCAAAGTTGGCCTGTGTTCCTTCTTAGTACATATCGTCTTTTACCATACAAGAAGATGCCCTTCTGCAAAACAAGTCGTAGAGATTTTGATCGCCTACACTTCAAATCAAAGAACAAAAGAAGAGCAATTAATTAATCAAGATTTGCAATGCTGCCATTGGAGGGTAGACGATTGTCGTTCGTATTCCTGTTCTTGTTGGTGGTGGCGTGCGTGCCACTATCACAGCAAGGGCGACTCAAGGTGGTTTGCAGGGCGTGGCACTTGGGCTCGGTGAGCAGATCCGTTCCCATGGCCGATATGATGAATTTGTAAATAAGGTAGAGAAGGAGATAGAAGCAATTTGCTACGGATGCTTTAATACCTGTTCTATCATTAGCACTGCATAACCGAGAGTCTAGCGCCCCTGGAACCATGGCACTGTCGTCCTCGTTACTTTCGGGCGTACGTGAAGTCCGTTGAATAGAATTCGGGTTTGTATTTACAGAGAGGTGTGAGAGAATCATGGCCAGCCTCCGCCTTTCCGTTTATGTCAAAATTCAAAACCCTTAATCATCATGGATACAACAATTGTTTCCTTCTGATTTAAATGACCAATTCCTATAACCCTCGTCCCCACTCTTGAAGCTCTGGGCCCCAACTTGCCTTAGAAATAAATTGTTTGTTAGCAAGATTTGACGTGACCACAGGAAAACCAGGCGCTCCTAAGTTGAGGCTGATGGTTTTTGGATTGTAGGCTTATCCTATCGAGAACAAGAATATTGCTAATAGACCATTGGATAGGCTTTGTTTACTCCGGGGTCAAATCAGGAACTAGAAATGCAGAGGTTTTGTGTGTGAATTGAGGTGACATTTAGTTGGAATTTAGTTCGTGTCGGTAGAAAGGAGTGGAGTGAAGAACTCCAAAGTTTATCATTCATGTTCCTTGGAATTATGTGAAAATGAGGTTTATTTTTTTCAAATGTTGAGTTGAAGACAAAACATCCAATTGAAATTGAAATCTGGGGGCATCCTTTGTAGTTTTTTTTCTTTTTGGGTTTTGTGGGGAGTTAGGCTAAGTGTCAACCCATAAGAACAATATATAAAGCTTTTATAAAGTGGAAAAGGCCACTTTTATAACTACTTAATTAAAAATGAGGGCCCATGAAGTAAAGTCTTAAATTTTTTTAGAATTTATCTGAGGGAAAATTGAGATGCTGCCTTCTATCCCGCCAAAGAGTAATACCTTGTTGATTTTTTCTTCCTAGAGAGGCATGCTATTGTTTTTTCAGCAAGTTGAAGGACCCATTCAAATACAAGTATAGGGGTATTTATAGTCGTTGGAAATGTTTTTCCGTGACGGAAACAATGGTCGTCTCATATTGTAATTTTGAGGTTGTTTAAATTGATTTTTTTAACCTCAAAGTTTTTCTACCTTGGAGTGCACTCTCAATTGAACCCGACACTCCCAAGGCACTTGTAAGTGAACCTAGTATCTAGTATTCTCCTCTTTCTACTTGGCGGATGTAGCGGCTGGTTACCCATGCATTCCGGTAAGATGAGGTGACTACCATAAGGACACTTATTCTAGGTACTACAAAAATAGACACCCTAGACTCTACTCGAGGTTTTTTCGGATCTACTTCTGAAGACTACAGACGAAGACACTTTAGAAGATTCTCTTCTATTCTTCTTTCTTCTCCTCCATATTTGGATCTATGGCTCATTTTATTGTATTGAGTGCATTTTCGGTAGAGACCGACACTCTTATATGGCTCATTTTTCATTTGTATTAAGGTGCATTTTCGACAGAGACCGACACCTTCTAGATTGAGTTCACCATGAGGAGAGATTTGATATTCATGGTGAATCTAGTCAGTGACCTACGAGAGGCAACATCCTCTGAGGATGACCTGCAGAGGCAACAGACCCAGAAGTGGCTAACCCTGAGGAACCCATGATGATCCTGAGGCACTTAGACGACTGACCTAGTGGTAACAGACCCGTGGAAGTGGCTGACCCTGAGGCAACAGACCGAGATGTATACACAATGAATCTAGCATTATTCATAGTTGGAGAGCCAAGCACAAAGAGCATGAGCCTAGACCAAATCAGCAATAAAAGAGGATGATAGGTTGCTTTTTAGAGAAGTCAACATTAAGGGGGAATGTTACCTAATGTTGACTTGTTTTTTTTTCTTTAGTTAAGATAGTGCACTTTAAGGGGGAATGTTAGAATTAAAGTGCACTATGCCTCTATTTTGACACTTGTCAGTTTATATTGACACTTGTTAGTTTATCATATAGGCCTTCTGCCTATATATGTAACTCATTTTATGTATAATATTATCCTATCAGTTTTAGTCCCAACATTTCTCACATACTAAAGATATGGTCTACAAACAACCCTCTTCCTTCAATGCTTGACTTCACCTAGGGTTTGCATCCCTTTTTCCAATATTATATCCAAATCTGTCACTTTATTCCATCGTTTGACTACACCTAGGGTTTACACCCCTTTCGCTTTATTATTTATAATTTGTTATTGCTCACAAGATAATGTTGATTATTATTTATTACTAAAAATTTAAAATAATTATAACACATTAAAATTAGAATTATTATTTTAATATATTTTTTTTTGTTTGTGGAAAACACCCCAATTGGGATGCCACTTTCAGGTAAGTCCCAAGAAGGTAAGAGTATTTATTCCACCAAAAATTCTCAGGGCTCGTACCTATCCTACCCCCTTTGGCACACTCAAATAGCATACCTAAAACAACAAAAACACAAACAAAACACAAAAAAAATAAAAATAAAAACACAAACAAAACAACAAAACACAAAAAAAAAAACACAAAAACAACAAAAAAATAACAAAAAAACATAAAAACAAAAAAAAACAAAAAAACAAACAACAAACAACAAAACACACAAAAAAAACACAAACACAACAAAACACAAAACACACAAAAAACCACAAAACAACACACAAACACAAAAAAAAACACACAAAAAAAAAACACAAAACACAAAACAAATACAAAAACATAAAAAACAAAAAAACACGAAAAACATAAAAATAAAAGAGAACGAGAACAAAAAAAATAACACCCACTGAAAAACTAAAAAGAATGAAAAAATAGAAAAACACTTTGGCCTTTCTAGACCAAAAGGCTATTCAAGAAAGATTCAATAGAAGAAATAAAAGAATGCTCAATCTAAGCAAGGGAACTAAAATATCTTGACCGAACCAAAGAGAAGCAAAAACAAAGAAAAAAGAAACTAGGTACCTTTAGTACTAGAGCCATCCATATAAAGGATAGAAAGAAGAGCTTCCCTTATTTGTTAATCCCACCATCTAGGAGGGTGGTTTTAGTAAGTAAGATCACCTTTGTCCAAAGCCCAATTAGCTAAAGCATCAGCACTCCTATTTTGTTTTCTTACCACATAATTGTATTCAACTTTCAAAAAGCCCATCTAGATTAATTTAATCTTCTCAACAATTCTTTTTATTCTCCAATAAACCTTATGATTCTTAGGAGTCTCCAATAAATTAATCATGACTTGTGAGGTATATTCAACTAACACCTTTTTCCATATGGCCTTAGCAACTTCTTGAAGGTCTCTAAGGATACCATACCCCTTAGCAAGGTTATTGGAAAGGATACCCAAATTCTCAACAAAAGTGAAAACCAAGGAACCATCTGAAAGTCTACCAATTCCTCCCACACTAGATTTTAAAGGGTTCCCCCTAGAGACTCCATAGAAATTAAATTTTCCAAAATCCTTAGGAGGAGGCTACCAATTCCTTATTCTATCCATATTTTGATTACTCACATTCCCTTTAACCTAGTTGCCCTTAAAAGAGTTAATCTTTAATCTTTGCATCACTTGATACCATCTTTGGTGGGAGTTTTGGGGGTGTTTAAGGATCTGTTAGATTGATTCAACTAAGTAGGCAATGGTCTTTTTCCATATATAGTGAATATCCTTCCTATCTTGACTAAAAATTTAGTTGTTTATTTCCTTCCAAATATTCCAAGGTAGAATGGTAGAACCCATCCAAACTAGCTACCTAATAAAATGATCAACACCCTCCTGATTAGACCAATCCATTTGAAGTTGTTCAAAAGTAAAAAATTAGACCACTATAAGCCAAGTAAGATGGTAATTTTCCTCCATAGCTCAGAGGATAAGGTACACTCAATAAAAATATGGTTGAGAGTTTCCATATTCTCTTCACACATCTCACATTTAAACAATCCATGAAAACCACATTTGATAAGTTGTTCACCAGTAAGCAACCTACGATGCAATAAAATCTAAGTAAATAATATCATCTTAGGCTAGATATTTTGGGCCTACAACTGAGTAAATATATCATATAATTGATTGGTATTATTATGACATAAGGTCAAATAACCTTGAGCATCAGAATACTCACCCTTTAGTGTTGTTCCATCCAAAATAATTTTTATCGTGGGACCAATAGAGAGATCTCATATGAAGGATTCTTTGGATATCGTTTCTTTATCTTTGTAGAATTTTAATAAGTCAGTCATAAATAGATATCCAATATCTACCAACCTCTAAATTACCTATAAATAGAGATCAATTGCCTAGTAGCATTAGAAAAATAGTTAATGATTTCATTAGTTTTAGAAGCTTCATTAATTGTAGCTTTACCTAAATCGAGAGACCTCAATCAAAAAATTGAATATGAGGAGGTCAGGTCACCTTCCCAAGAACCTTTAGAAGTAGGGAACAGTTGAGAAGACCTACCATTGATAAGAACAGAGTAGAAAACTAAATATATACATCCTATAATCCAATCCATCCAATCTTGAGAGAAGCCAAATTGCCTTAAAACTTTGATAAGAAAGTGCCAATCCCCTCTGTCATAATCTTTAGATAAGTCTAAACGAATGAACATAGATGGAGATTTTTGTATTTCCATGGAATGGATGGATTTTTTTAGCAATAACTATCTCATCCACTATATGATGCCCTTTCATATAACCCCCTTTTTCAGGGAAAATAATCTTATGTAAAAGATACTTCAATCTTTTTACTATGATATTTGTAATGATTTTAAGAACATTACATAAAGCTATAGGTCTAAAAGCTGAGATATGATATGCTTCTTGAGATTTTGGAATAAGAGAAATATAAGTTTTATTGATAACCTTAAAAATATCTTTGGCTTCCCTAGCTTCTTCCACCACCTCTAATAAATCAACATGAAGGATATCCTAAAACTCGATAGAACTCAATGGGAAAACCATCAAGACTTGGGATTTTTCCTTTTTGTATTTTAAAATTCACTTGTTGAAGCTCATTGATAGTAATTGGAGTAGTCAAAATAGATTCTTCTTAGAAGTGATAAGAGTAGGGATTACTTGAAGATTATTATGTTGAGAAGTTGTGTCAAGAGGTGCAGTAGCAAAAATATTGAAAAATTAATTGACAACAATAGAGTTCATGTTGTCCCAAGTGTAGAAAACATCTCTAGAATCAAATTTCAAGGAAGAAATAAAGTTGTGATATCTTCTAGATAGAATATATTTGTGGAAGAAATTTATGTTTTGATCTCCTTCTTTGAGCCATTAGATCCTAGATTTGTGTTTCCATAAGAGTTCTTCTATTTTTTCCTATTCCTCTAACTGAGTTGTGAGTCTAATTTCATATTTACTTCTACTCTCTGTGAGGCCATCTAAATGGATTTTCTTATTCAAATTTTCAATCTAAGCAATAAATTTATATTTTTTTGCTAGACATCTCCAAACTCTTTCCAGATCCAAATATTGACTTTGTATTTAATGTATTGCAACATTTTGGTAAAACAAGACATCTTAGTCCCATACCTTGGTTTACCATCCTTCCACCATTACTACACTTGGGGTCTAAAGGAACTATCTCTAAGCCACATTAACTGAAATCAAAAAGGCAAAAAACTCATTGGTTTTCCAAATTTTGACCATGATTGGTGAGTGATTCGAATCAACATTGTTAAGAGTCTTCACTTTAGGAATGTGACCATGGTTTAAGAAATTGTCAAAAAACAAGAATCTATCCAATCTCTCCATGATACAATCTAAGCCTTTCATTATGTTAGACCAATTCATAAGGCCATTATCTGGTTGGATGTCCACAAGATGAAGGTTTACAACATATTCACTCATGAGGTCATTGCTTTTATCAAAATTTCTATTTCCCACCATTTTCTCATCCAAAGAGAGGATCGTATTGAAATATCCTTCGATCAAGATCCAAGATTTAAGAAAATGAGAGATAATATAAGTTATATCCTTCCATTATCTTCTCTTTTCCTCCAAAGTAGTCGAAGCATAAATAGTTATGCAAAGCATAATTTGGTTAGAATATATACTTTGAATAGCTATAGCCAAAATACCCCAATTACCAACCATATGGTGAATAAATACCTCTTTTGGGTCCCAAAGGCAAGCAATACCACTAGAAGTTCCCTGGGAACTAAGGGAAGCAACTTTTCTAGTTGGCTAGATTTTACTAGCAATTGAATCCATTTCCTATATTGACATCTTCATTTCCTAAAGGAAAACAAGATGTGGATGGTTTTTCTGAATCATTCTTCTAATTTCATTTTTTTTGAAAGACTCCCTTTGAGTCCTCTAATATTCCAAGTGATTATCTTCATTAATACCAAGGTTAAAAAAATTGGTAAGGGCATTAAGTTTACCTTCCTCTACAAGTTTCACCTTATTTTACCATATGATGTTGATTGGTCTTGCGACCTACCTTTTGGTTGGAATCCATCTTTAGTTTTTTTCCTGTTTCTTAACTTACCCCAATTGAATCTGGGATGACTTCTAACCTTGAAGAATGCGTGTACAAAGCCAAAGTGTTATTGGAAGGTTCAATACAATTGACCTATATTATTTGAAGTCTCAACATTTAAAATATTGTTTTTCTTGTGTATATTTCCTCCTTTTTTTCCTATTGAAAATATTTACTTTGTTGGTTTGTCTCTAAGTCCTTCCTTGCATCTTTAAATTATGTTTCTAAGATATTTGTTTCCATTGTTTCATCTTCCTCACTTGGGACATCATTTGTGGAAATAATTTCAAACATATTACCTGATAACTTTGATTGATCCTTCATAACTAGTTTTTTCTTAGTGTTCTTCTTCTTAGGCATTTGGAAACCTGCTAAGTTTGTATCCTCTTTCTTTTGATCAAAATTTTTATTTGGGCAGACACTAGTCAAATGACCATATTCATGGTAAATTCTACAACAAAAAGGAATGTTCCCATAGTCCACAACTTGCTCCCAAGTATCCTCCTCAAATTGTAATGGGATCTTTTCAGGTAGAGATTTGTCATATTCTATTTAAACACAAATCCGAGCATAAATAATATGTTCAAATTTTTTAGTACAATCAGTAGTCATCATAAAAGTTCCCAAAGAGTTTCCAATTAAAGAAAAAATAACCAAATTCTAGAATTCAATTGGGAGGCCAAAGAGTCTAACCCACACAGGACCTATAGAAGGCATCTCTTCTTTGGATTTAAATTTAGCATGCCAAGGCTTCATGAAAAGTCCTACTCTTCCAAATAACTAGGGAGCCCCTTGAAATGTTTTAACTTATCTTCATTATTAGAAAATAAAATAAGAAAATAACCATTTGGATAAATAGAGATTTGTAACTCACCTTTTGTTTTCTAGTTTTTTGCATCCCAAACTTTGAAAGCAGATAGGCTCGAACAAAAACCCAAGAAATGACAAATTAATTCTTTTTTCCAAATCTTCTATGCTAGTCCGAATGATGCCCATATTTACCTTAACAATCGGAGTTCCATCAACTACCCTAAGACATCCTGACTTAGTTTTCCTAGGATAAATCTTAGGCATTCTCATAGGTTTACAGGAAACCCTAGGATTAATGTTAGCATTAGGCTGAGGTTATCCACCATGAAGGGCATCCCTAAAATTTATTTTTGGGGTCGAGTCTTTGAAATACTTACCCTTGAAAGGGGTTTCCATAGTGGATTTGTTTTGGGGGTGCTCCTTAGCACCAGATTCGCTTGATATTTGAACCATTTTTTGATCAGTTTCTTGAAACTTGTTTTGTGATCTCTTTAATCCATGCCTTGGACATTGAGAAAAGGTATGATTTTTACTTTTGTTTTGTGCAGCAAATTGGAAGTCATTGTCAATCAAGTTTGTAGTATGAATTTCTATTGAAATAAATATTTCTAACCTATATTGGGTCCCCTACAAAATATCGTGCTAAAATCTTGAACAAAAACCACAAAAATATTGGTCGCTAGGGCCCGAAGGCCCCAAAAAACAACCTCTGGAGCTGCTTGCACTCAACACAAATGAAACCCTTGCATAGTCACTCACTTTCAAATAACTCAATAAGCTATCAAAATACCATTCTTTTCGCTTATTATTAAATAATAAATATTAATTTAATAGTAAAAAATTTACAATTATAAAGCATTCAGAATTATTGTTTATATTTATAATTTGATAGTTCTATTTATGACAAAGTAAGATAAGGGTTTATAAAATTATCTTCTTTATTTCAAATAAATAGTTTAAGGATAATATGTTAAATTCAAAAAAGCAACTAAAGTGCTAACATTAGTTGAAAAAAATTATAAACAAAACAGTAAATTAGAAGCAACAAAAAAAACAATGGTTGTCTATAATGGAGAGCAAAAAAAACCTAAGGTGGTGATTAGCCAAAAGTAATAGTAAAGCACATTGATTGCATTTATATGTAATTTTATTGAGTTTGAGAAATTTCTAATTTGATACAAGAATGAGTATGGAAGGTATGGCAACTAGAAGTTGACATGGATATCATCCTCTTAAAATAAGTATTTCATTATTCTCATATCTTAAATGGTATGTTAAACCAATTATTTTGAAGCAAGATTGTAATTGAGGTAAGGTTATCCATAAAACCTTGGCATATGGGTTTTGATCCAATGGATGAACTTTCATCCAAATTTTGATGTGGATATACATATTTTATCTTTCAATGGAATTTTAGATCTTAGACATATAGATTAGATAGATTTTTATTTTTAGAGGATTTGCTGTTCTAAGAATTTGGTTTAAAATTTAAAATTCTAATTAAAAATAACTAGATAAATGACCTATAATTGATTTTTCTTATATTTTAGAAATGCCATTAATTCCTCTATTTAGATTTGCATTGATTATTGAAAAATCCCACCAAATAATGACTATATTTTTACATGTTCAAAAGCCTAAACTATTTCAAGAAAAAATTAATCATGGATGGAATAGAATTATATGTTATCATATCCAAGCAACAATGATAGAGATAGAAGATAGATAAATTATTGTTGGGAAGTTAGGGAAAGTACAAGGATGACTTAATCTTTATTGCAAGACGAGAATGCTTTCTTCAACCAATTAAAGTCATTAGAAGCATGTCAAGAGATCTTGTGGAGACAAAAGCCTAAAATTACATGGCTAAAATATGGTGATCTAACAATACCTTATGGTTCCATTAGATAATTATGACAAGAAGGAGGGCCGACTATATCCAAGAATCCAATATATATTTACAAGTAGACCTCATTGAATCCACAAGATACATCAACATTATTTTTTAGAAATAAAAGGAACCTCTAAGTGATAACAAAGACCTTATCCTTAATTGTAATCCATCCATTATTAAAGAATATTTTAATGAGACTCTTTCAATGGTAGTAATAAAATAATTATAAATTGTATTTAAAATAAAAATTTCCCTATGTTTGGATGGACTATCTATTAAATTCTTCTATTTTTTGGAATATATTCAAGGAATATTTACATGAAATGGTGAGGAATCTAAATCTAACAAAAATATGTTGAAAAATCCTAAAATCATTTCTTGGATTTAACACTTAAATCCCTTGTATTAAAATATTTACATTGATTTAGATATGTTATCTATGTAACATGATTTACAAGATTATTACTATAGTGGGTAACACCATTCCCATTGGAAAATTGATTTATAATCAGTCATGCCTTCAAAATCATAGAAAATAAAAGTCAATATGGATTCTAATGATGAATATGAGCTCAATCCATTATTTAATTAGCATTAGACCGATCTCTAGAGGCACAAGTCTCAAATTGAAAAAATAAGAAAAAATAAAAACAAAAAGAGATGCTAAGTCTTGGGTCACTAAATGATCAATATGTAAACATCAGTTCATCAATGCAACCAATCCATACGAGCATGCTAAGTGACATGAAGTAAACTAGATAATTAGGTTTTAAATTTGATAAATTAGAAGTTTATTTATAAAAATTGAAAAATAAGGTATTGTCATCTATTCTAATTCCAACATTAACAAAAACACTATTACAATTTGGTCAAAGTGGGATTTGAGCATAAATGGTAACTAATTCATTGCTGGTATGTACGAAGAAGTTATAGGAAAGGATATATAGACCCCACAAATACACAAATATCTACCACTAGGTCCCACTTAGAACAAGAGTTGATAAAAAATTTAGCAAGGGGAACAAGGCCTACCAATTGACAATTAGAAAAAAAGTGAATATAATAAGGGACACAAATTGGATCTCATAATGGATAAGATGGTATTATTCATCATTGGTCTCAACTACATAGATATAACCTAATTTAAGACAAAGGAAGAAGGCCATTGATTCATTGAATTGGGTAGAGTTGGTAATAACATCAATAAGTTTGTCAATTAATCATCACAGAAGGAATGATATTTGGAGGGAAAATCTTAATTCATTGTTCCAAAGAAGCACAAATGAAAAATTCATGAATATGATTAAATTTAATTGTTGATTCATCTATAGAGAAACTAAAAGACAATATTAAATATAAGAGAACCATATTTGGGTATTTGAATATAAATTTCAAGGTATAGATGTAGATCTCAAAGCTAAATAATATATTAAATTTTGAGGAAATGATATGATCATAATTGGAGATCTTGTTTTTGGAGATGAAAACTAAAAACCTCCCATCCAAATGTGATTGTTGAAGGGTGAGTGTATGGTATTGTGACTCACTCTTCTGACACATCCTTTTTAAAAATTTAACTTTATTTCAAATAAATAGTTTAAGGATAATATGATAAATTAAAAAAAACAACTAAAGTGCTAACATTAGTTGGAAAAATTATAAAAAAAATAATAGATTAGAAGTAGCAAAATAAATGGTTGTTTATAATGCAGAGAAAAAAAACCTAAGGTGGTGATTAGCCAAAAGTAATAGTAAAGCACGTTGATTGCGTTAAGTAAGATGACTTAATATGTAATTTTATTGAGTTTGAGCAATTTCCAATTTGATATAATAATGGGCATGGAAGGTATGGTAACTAGAAGTTGAAATGAATATCATCCTCTTAAAATATGTATTTCATCATTCTTATATCTTAAATGGTAGGTTAAACCAAATATTTTGAAGCATGATTGTAATTGAGGTAAGGTTATCCATAAAACCTTGGCATATGGGTTTTTGATCAAATGATTGAACTTTCATCCAAAGTTTGATGTGGATATACATGTTTCAACTTTCAATGGAATTTTGGATCTTAGACATTTAGATTAGAAATATTTTTATTTTTAGAATATTTGATGTTTTAAGAATTGGGTTTAAAATCTAAAATTCTAATTAAAAAATAACTAGATAAATGTGTAAGCAAAAAGATACACCCAAAGAATAAAATATTGACAACAAGCAATGTGCAAATAAAAAGAATGATTTTATTTTGACATGAGAGCCTTGATCTTATATTTTTACAATTTTGATATGGCCCAAATTGTAGGGGTTACAAAAATATGCTTGCTTTAAGAGTAAAATGACCAAAAGGGAGAACACCCCTTTTTCTTAATTAGATGAACGTGGGTGTCCTAAATCTTCTCTGCTACAATAAATTTGGTAAGTGGGCTTGTGTATCCATGGGCAAGCCACTCTTTGCTCCAACAACCTTCAATAACCTGTTACCTACACACATGAGCTCACAAACCAAAAGTAGTCAGTAGCACCTATTGATATAGATAAAGAAGCTACAAACCCTACTATTGATGTTTATAGAATAAGGAAATGATGTGCAAAAAATAGAAATAATGAAACACAAACACCTTGCTGATTATCTGACCTGATCTGTGTCTATCATCGATATGAAACTATCCTTTAGAAAACACGGAGCTGCGTTTGGAGCTGGCTAAATCCATGTTTAGGTTTGTGTAAAAACACTCCTACATTTGTGGTTGAGTTGCAAAAGTGTTGGGGTTTGGTCTAGGGAGTCGATGGCCCAACTTCAATGTTGTGGATGACCTCTTATAGCAATTTTGGTAGCTTGACGATGTAATTTGCATCCCCTTTTGGGTGATGAAGTGATGATGTCTATATAGGTTTTTGAGGGTTTTGGAGGGAAATATAGGTGGCAAGCCAGGGCTTCCAAGTGGTAGGGACTAGGCAACCACCTATCCTGGGCAATTACAGTGAGTCACCAGGAGTGTCTCACTTAACTGGGGAGATGTGGCATGTGCGTAGGTGCAAGTGAAATGATGAGAATGATATGTGGATGGGGGAGGGGTAGTGGTGGCTAGGACACATGTCATGTGGAGATATAGGGTATCCTAGGGGGATTTTCCAGATTTTCATAAAATTTGGAAAATAGAATATTGTGCAAGATTTATATGACTAAGTCAAACCTTAGAAATATTATTACTATACAAAATTATGGGGGTGGATAGGGTTTTGTGAATGATTAGGTTTCGATGTCTACAGATGTCCCTTTTGTACTACATTTTGCAAAGCGTAATGCAATGCAAAAACAAGAGACACCTAGATTTCTTGAATGAAGTGATGGACTTTGGTTAACTCGATGCAAGAACTAAATACCTTTTGTAAATTTTGATTTTGGCTTACCCCCTTAAGTAGTGAATGGGTGTAAGATGAAATAGATGAAACCCATGCTATGCTTGAAATATTTTGATGATGGATGAATGCAAATGTTAAAAATCAAGATAAATGTTGATTACCCCAAGTTTGGTTTGGGCATGTGTTGTTGAAATTTTTATTTTGGGCAGAATTATAAGCAATTTTGTTGTGGTAAATGAACTAGCCATTAAGGGTACACATATGAAACTAAAATAATTCATAGGTTATTTTACCTCGATCATAGTCACTGCATGTTAGAACCATCTCAAAATGACATAGTGTATACCAATTTGTAATTTGTGAAAGGTTTCCACTTTTGCAATCCCACGAAGAGGGTTTTATGATGGCCTTGAGAAATATTCTTGAATGTAGTCGTATTCTAAAATTGAGTTACCAAATTGATTTGTTTTGGAACAAAATGATATGGAATTATATTTAGGATGCATGGATGGTATGCTTTGATGATTTTGTGAGTTTTGGAGCATTTTGGGACCTTTTGGAGCTTTTTGGGGTGAAAGTTGCATTCCAAAATTTAGCTACAAAATTGATTTAATTTATGTTTTAAATGAATATTTTATGTATGGATGGAGTGATTTGATTAATCTATCAATATTTTGTATAATTTTGTGAAGTTTTGGGTTGATTTGAAGCCTTATTTTTCTTTATTGCCTTTTGGAGTAAACATAGTCCTACGTTTGTTGTGGAAATATAGCTCTGCGTTTGTACTGTCAAAAATGCAGGTTTATGTTTAGAAGCACCTACCAAACATAAGTATACATTTGGATGCACTCACCAAACACATGTATGCATTTGAGGGAACTTTTTATGACTATAAAAAGGCTTGAGGGGGATTTTTTATTCTTTTTTTTGAACATTTTGTTTGCAGTTGAGAGAGTGGAGGAGTTGTTTATTGTGATTGCGATGGCGAGAGCAATGACTATAGAGATAACTGGAGCTTATGACGTGATGGGAACTAGAGTGTGGGTGGCCGAGATAGGCCCTTCTGCCCTCTTGTAGCTTAGTTATTTTTATTTGCATGTTTTTGTTATTTTGTATGTTATTAGTTTTTTGTTTTGTTTTTTTTATGACCATAAGGGGGTGGGCAAAAAGTTTTTTTTTGACAAATAAAAGGTGGTATGTAATTTGTTTTTTGATATTGATGATGCACTGATATTGTTTTTATTTGTTTTTTGCTACAGGTGAAGATGCTTGATGCACAACATTATTTTTTTCTTGTTCTCACTCATGTGAGGAAGGCATTGACTGCTGACAACTAGAAGTGGTTGGAGATTGTAGGATTGGTTGGATGTATTAGGGTGGATGTGGTGCAGATGGATGAGGGATATATCTCTACATTGATAGAGATATGGGATCATAATAGAGGTACATTTCAACTCTTAATATGGGAGATCGCCATTACCTTGGAGGATGTTTATTGCATCTTTTGTGTTCTTGTGGTGGGGTTAGCAGTTCAGGTTGGCTACGATAAGGAGCATGAGTTGAGGCATTTGTTTTGTGATGGATGGGAGGGAGTGGATGTTAGCAATAATGACATACAATAGTTAGATATGTTCTAGAGGGGTGAGCTAGAGGCATTATCAACATTTGTGATGTACATCTTATCTTATATGTTGTTGCCTAACAATGCACGAGCTAGGTTCCCTTAGAACCAAATCAGGTTGATGATGGATATGATCAATGAGCCTTGGATATATGCTTGGATACCGACTTTGCTTTACCACATGTACATTGAGTTGTATGAGATGAAGAGGTGGGAGAATAATGGGTTAGGTTGTAGCTTTCTCCTTCATATATGGGGTTGGGAGCACTTCAGAGTGGCTCATCCATTAGGGTTACCTTACGAGTGGGATAGCTCGAGGTCTTATGCTCTTTGCTGATCGACTACTGAGGAGCTTTGATCAAGTCATCCTAGCTATAGTGACTAGGAGTATCAAGATATTTGGGTAGGTTTGATAGTTGTAGATATTATTTTGTGACCATGGCTAGGGGTTGCATAGGATGAGGATGGTGAGTAGCTATGATGGACTAGGTGGTCTAGATGGTTGGTTGGATGCCATGGGTGAGAGTTGGAGCTTGACTAGTTTTATCGTGTTCTATGAAAGTTTGGAATACCACAAAGGGTTCTAGATGCCCCAATTATATATAGGTATCAAAATTATGAGCTTAGCCTTCCTCATGTAGATGACTGGGTAATGGAGCATGAGGATGATGAGGTGTTAGATATCCCAAACTTGGATGATGTTGGGACAATAGCCGAGTTCAATGCTTGGTTTAATTCTTAGTCTCCTTGGGCACCTAGTTAGGTTATTGATGATGTTAGTGGTTATGATTAGGATGGAGCAACAGGAGCTGAGGAGACTCCCCAAAGATAAATATGTCATCGAGATGATGGTGGTGGGAGGCACTCAAGGGCCGATGTAGAATGACCTCCTGAGGTTGGTATTAGGGGTGATGTAGGTGTTGGTGGAGATGGTGGTGGAGACATGAGAGCCATGGGTGAGGTTCCTAAGAGACCTTCGATGCAAATCAAGGAAGAGTGGAGGATTCTCCAGGCTAAGTAAAATAGCTTAGCTAAGGAGTGGGATCATCTCCTCCAGGCTTTGGTGGCTCAATATGTAGATCTAGCTTAGTTGTAGAGCTATATAGAGGGGCTACAAAGTTACCCAGGTGGAGGTGGTGATGTAACTTTGGTTTTTACTTATGTAGAGATCACAACGAAGGATTATCAAATGAGATAGGGTCTATCTCACCTTTGCTCTCAAGAAGATTACATTCGATCATTGGAAAATAAAATTGTGTAGCAAGGCATCACACTACATGTTTGACCTTCTATTTTGAGATCTGGATCTAGCTGGTGGAGTGAGTCTAGGCATAGTAGTTCTCATTCTAGAGTTCCTCATTTTTTGGATTGATTATTATCATAGTCATCTATCCATGTGTCCTCCCTAAGGTAGCCTAGGGACCATGGTGGCATTAGCTGGTAGCACTTTATTACTTATTTTTTAGTTTTCATTTTTGTTATATATGAGCCTTAGTGCTTCGTTGTATACAACCTTTGATTGAACTATGTACCTTTTTGACTTATACTGATGTAGGAGCATCTCAGGCAGCACAACAATCTTGCATCACCAAAAAAAGTTCAAAGTTGAAAAAGTTCAAAAATTGCAAAAAATGACCAAGTATAAAATTGGTCGCGATATCGCGACGCAAATATCGTCGCGATATCGCGACGTATTTCGAGCACCGTGGCCAAAGCAACTAATGGTCGCGATATCGCGACGCAAATGTCGTCGCGATATCGCGACGTATTTCGAGCACCGTGGCCAAAGCAACTAATGGTCGCGATATCGCGACGCAAATGTCGTCGCGATATCGCGACGTATTCCGAAGCACCATGGCAAATGCAACTCATGGTCGAAAGTTCACAATTTGCAAAATCGACTAAGTGTAACATTGGTCGCGATATCGCGACACCAAAGTTGTCGCGATATCGCGACACTTTGGCCGCCAAAGCCAAAGCTCAAAGAAGTGTCGCGATATCGCGACACTTTGGCCGCCAAAGCCAAAGCTCAAAGAAGGTCGCGATATCGCGACACCTTGGCCGGCAAAGCCAAAGCTCAAAGAAGTGTCGCGATATCGCGACACCTTGGCCGGCAAAGCCAAAACTCAAAGAAGTGTCGCGATATCGCGACACCTTGGCCGGAAAAGCCAAAACACAAAGAAGTGTCGCGATATCGCGACACCTTGGCCGGCAAAGCCAAAACACAAAGAAGTGTCGCGATATCGCGACACCTTGGCCGCCAAAGCCAAAACGCAAAGAAGGGTCGCGATATCGCGACACCTTAGCAGACAAAGCAAAGTGGCAGTTCCAGGTGGCGTTCCAAGTGGCAGTTCCAGGTGGCAGTTCCAAGTGGCAGTTCGAGTGGCAGTGCCTGAGATCGTGAAGGCCGTTCCAAGCGGCAGTTTCAAAGGCCGTTAAGGCCGTTCCATATGACCGTTCCAGAAACCGTTAAGGCGGTTATGAACGGCGGTGCAGCACGAAACATAGAGGATAAAAAGGATTTCTTTGAAGGATTCGAGAGGCTGGGGGAGAAAGGAAGGCTGCGGCTGTATTTTGCATTTAAAGCACTGTGTATTTATTTTCATGGTATTTTATTGTAAAAGCTCCCTGCTTCGAAATTAATAACACTGCGTCTTTCAAATAAAATTGCGTCATTTTATTTGTGGTTGAATTGGCTCCCCATCAAGTGGTATCAGAGCCGTAAGATTCTGAGAGTGTTGAGCAGAGCGCCGAACGGGAGGCAGCTCACACCAGGATCGGGGTTACGGGTTTCTGAGAAATTGTGAGACAGAATGCCGCCGCGTAGAAATCGTGGTGCTGGAAGGAACGTGGTTCCTGAAGGGGATTTTCGTGCATTGCAGAGACAAGTGTTGGCATTGCAGGAAGAATTGCGCAGGGGAATAGAGCCAAGAGGAGAAGATCGCAGCGATGATGACGGAGTTGAAGACCCGTCTGAAGCGGAAGAAGAAGAAATGAGTGCCGCAGAGTCGCGAATGATAAAAGCCATTTCGCAGATTGGAAAAAGACCAAAAATTGACGTTTCTACGTATGCTGGAAATTTAAATCCAGAAGAATTAATCGACTGGATTAATGACATGGAAGAATATTTCGATTATGAGGACGTTGAAGATCCTAATCGAATAAAATTTGCCAGAACAAAATTAAAAGGACATGCTGGCATATGGTGGAAAGGAGTGCAGTTGGAAAGAAACCGGAGAGGCAAAGAAAAGATCTCCAGATGGGATCGAATGGTGGAAAAATTGAAACGGCAATTTATTCCAGCAGATTACGAATTAGATCTGCTACGAAAAATGCAGAGTTTGCGACAGTCCAGCAAAACTGTTAAAGAGTATACCGAGGAATTTTTTAAAATTTCTATTAGAACCGGTCATACGGAAGCAACTAAGGAAAGAGTAGCCCGTTACATTAATGGGTTGAGAACCAGCGTGCAAGAGGAATTGAGTCTGGTTCGAATGAACAACATTGAAGATGCTTATCAGTTTGCTCTGAAAGTAGAAGAGAAACTGAATCGCAGATTTGACAGCAAGCAAAGAGGAAGAGGTCGTGGTGGAAGAACTGGTGGAAGAACCAGTGGAATTAAATATGATGATCAAAAATAGAATGGTGAAACCAGCAATCGCCAGGAACAGAAGGAGGAGAATGCTTACCGACCCCGTAATCAGAACAATGATTATCAAAGGGGCAGAGGAAGAGGTGGACGCGGATATGGTAGAGGCAGATTCCGTGGAACCTGTTTTAATTGCGGAGAAGAAGGGCATCGATCGTATGAGTGTCCCAAACACCAAGAAGCACCAAACAGAAGGCCTGAAGGAAATGCCAGAGCTGCAATTGCTGAGGATGGTGTTGAATCCGAGCACTCTGAAGAAGCAGAGCACGGAGAAGTGATGATCACAAGAAGAACTTTGTTGAATGAAGAGAAGGAACCAGATCAACGAAAAAGCCTGTTTCGCACAAGGTGTAAATGTTCAGGTAAAATCTGTAATATTATTATTGATAATGGTAGTACAGATAATTTGGTTTCTGAGGAAATGGTAGCTAAATTAAAGCTAGAAAGAAAACAGCACCCGCATCCATACCGGATTGCATGGTTGCAGAAGGATCATAGAGCATTGGTCAGTGAACAATGCTTGGTCAAGTTCAAAATTGGAAGATACCAGGATGAGGTCCTGTGTGATATTTTGCCGATGGATGCTTGCCATTTGTTGCTTGGAAGACCATGGCAATTTGATAGACGTGCAGCGCATGATGGACATGCAAATACCTATTCCCTGACAAAAGATGGAGTACGCCACAAACTGAAGCCATTAAAGGAGGTTGAGGAAAAGGTATGCAATAATGCTAGAATTTGTTTAGTAGATGGCAAAAAATTTTTGGATGGTATAAAGAGGGATTCAATGTGTTATGCATTAATTCCTCATGTAAAAAGAGAAGATACTACTAACATTCCAGCAGAAGTTGAACATCTGTTAGCAGAATTTCCTGATATTATATCAGACAATGTGCCTGAGGGTTTGCCACCAATGAGGAAGATTAGTCATCAGATTGACTTAATGCCAGGATCTAGCTTACCCAACAAGGCAGCTCATAGAATGTCTCCTGTTGAGAATGAAGAATTGAACCGACAAGTTCAGGAATTGTTGAGGAAGGGTTTGATTCGGGCAAGTTTGAGCCCTTGTGCAGTGCCAGCAGTACTTGCACCAAAGAAGAATGGCGAATGGCGAATGTGCACTGATTCCCGAGCCATTAATAAAATTACTATTAAATATCGCTTTCCATTACCCAGAATGGACGATATAATGGATTGCTTGAGTGGAGCTAAATACTTCACTAAGATTGATTTGAAGAGCGGATATCATCAGATACGTGTTCGAGAGGGTGATGAATGGAAGACAACCTTTAAAACCAGAGAGGGTTTGTATGAGTGGTTAGTTATGCCATTTGGATTGACTAATGCACCCAGTACATTTATGAGGTTGATGAATGAAGTATTACGTGACTTCCTGGAAAAGTTCGTGATAGTGTATCTAGATGATATTCTGATTTTTAGTACAACATTGGATGAACATTTGTTGCATGTTCGGACAGTTTTTGAAAAACTGCGTGAGGAGCAGTTATTGATAAATATACAGAAGTGCAATTTTGTACAGAAAGAGTTGATATACCTGGGATTTGTCATCTCGGAGGAGGGTCCGAAAATGGATCCTGAGAAAGTGAAGGCTATCCTTGAATGGCCTGCTCCAAGGAATGTGACAGAGGTAAGATCATTTCACGGTCTTGCAAGTTTCTATAGAAAGTTTATTAGAGACTTTAGCAGTATTTGTGCACCCCTAACAGAAACTATGAGAGGGGATAAGAGAGAATTTAAGTGGACTGCCAAAGCAGATACCAGCATGAATATATTGAAGAAGAAAGTGACAGAACAGCCCATTCTGGCACTTCCAGATTTTAATAAAGTGTTTCAGGTTGACTGTGATGCCAGTGGCAGTGCCATTGGAGCTGTGTTGAGTCAAGAAGGTAAACCTGTTGCATATTTTAGTGAAAAATTGAATGATGCTAGAAAGAAATACTCTGTTTATGATCAAGAATTCTATGCTATAATTCAGGCTCTTAAGAAATGGAGACATTATTTGCTAACCAAAGAGTTTGTTTTATATATTGACCATCAAGCTTTGCCAGTATATCAATAGTCAAGGTAAACTTAACCAACGACATTTGAAGTGGGTTGAATTCCTGTAGAGTTATACCTTTGTACTAAAGCATAGAAGTGGCAAATCTAATAGAGTTGCAGATGCCTTGAGTAGAAGGCATAATTTGTTGATGGAAATGAGAGTGCAGGTTGTTGGGTTTGATGAACTCAAGAGTTTATACCCAGCAGATCCAGATTTTGCAGAGGCATGGACCGCATGTGTGTCTCCTACTACCGTGGATCGCACTAAGTGGTTAGATTTCATGATCCAAGATGGGATGCTATTTCGACAGAATCAGTTGTGCATTCCCCGAAGTTCCATGAGGGAAAATTTGATCAAAGAGAAGCATAGTGGAGGACTAGCAGGGCATTTTGGCCGTGATAAGACCATTGCTCTTGTTAGTGAGAATTACCATTGGCCACAGTTGCAGCCGGATGTGACCAGATTTGTGCAGGGTTGCAGAGTGTGCCAGATGGCAAAAGGAGTCAGCCAGAATACAGGAATGTACCAGCCATTGCCTGTACCAGGAAGACCTTGGGAAGATATCAGCATGGATTTTGTTCTTGGTCTGCCAAGAACACAACGTGGAAATGATGCCATTTTTGTTGTTGTTGACAGGTTTTCGAAAATGGCCCATTTTATTCCATGTCAGAAGACAAGTGATGCGGTTCACATTGCCGGCTTGTTCTTCAAGGAGGTAGTCCGACTTCATGGTCTACCCCAAAGCATTGTTTCGGACAGAGATACCAAATTTGTGGGTTATTTCTGGAGAACTCTATGGAAGAAGCTGAAAACAGACTTGAAATTCAGTTCTGCGTACCATCCGTAGACTGATGGACAGACCGAGGTAGTCAACAGAAGTTTGGGTAATCTTCTACGATGTTTGGTAGGAGATAAACCGAAGGGATGGGATCTGATTTTACCCCAAGCAGAGTTTGCTTACAACAATTCTGTCAATCGCAGTACTGGTAAATCACCATTCCAGATTGTGCATGGGTACAACCCTAGAAACGCTTCTGAGTTGAGACCGATGGATAAAGCAGACAAGTGCAGTGCTGAAGCTGAAGACTTTACAGCACACATGAAGACTTTACATGAAGAGGTACAGCAACATATCAGTCAAATGAATGCTACTTACAAAGCCAGAGCAGATCAGAAGCGACGTTTCAAAGAATTCCAAGTAGGGGATGAAGTCATGGTTCACTTGCGTAAGGAACGTTTTCCTAGAAAAACTTACAATAAGTTGAAGATGAAGAAGTTTGGACCATGCCGGATCATAGGCAAACGAGATTCAAGCAATGCCTATGAAGTTGATCTCCCAAGTGAGCTGAATATTTCACCTATCTTCAATATTTCAGACTTGGTTGAATATCATGCGGGAAGTTGTAGTGAACCACCCAGTCCGGATCTGTGGAACATTCCTGCATCCACTCCAGACAAAGAAGAAATTGAAGACATACTCGACACTCGTGCAGGCAGAAGTACCCGAAACAAGCAATATTCGGAGTATTTGGTCAAGTGGAAGAACAGACCTGTCGAAGATGCCACATGGTTGTCCAAATCAGAGGTTGATCGTTTGGGTTTTCCTCTGACCATCCAGAAGTGAGGATCACTTCTAAACATCTACCCCGGGTGTCTGATGCAGGAGCATCTCGGGCAGCGCAGCAATCTTGCATCACCAAAAAAAGTTCAAAGTTGAAAAAGTTCAAAAATTGCAAAAAATGACCAAGTATAAAATTGGTCGCGATATCGCGACGCAAATATCGTCGCGATATCGCGACGTATTTCGAGCACCGTGGCCAAAGCAACTAATGGTCGCGATATCGCGACGCAAATGTCGTCGCGATATCGCGACGTATTTCGAGCACCGTGGCAAAAGCAACTAATGGTCGCGATATCGCGACGCAAATGTCGTCGCGATATCGCGACGTATTTCGAGCACCATGGCAAATGCAACTAATGGTCACATTACAATTAAAAAATATGTAACAATGGTCGCGATATCGCGACACCAAAGTTGTCGCGATATCGCGACACTTTGGCCGCCAAAGCCAAAGCTCAAAGAAGTGTCGCGATATCGCGACACCTTGGCCAAAGCCAAAACTCAAAGAAGTGTCGCGATATCGCGACACCTTGGCCGACAAAGCCAAAACTCAAAGAAGTGTCGCGATATCGCGACACCTTGGCCGACAAAGCCAAAACACAAAGAAGTGTCGCGATATCGCGACACCTTGGCCGACAAAGCCAAAACACAAAGAAGTGTCGCGATATCGCGACACCTTGGCAGCCAAAGCCAAAACGCAAAGAAAGGTCGCGATATCGCGACACCTTAGCAGACAAAGCCAAAGTGGCAGTTCCAGGTGGCGTTCCAAGTGGCAAGTCCAGGTGGCAGTTCCAAGTGGCAGTTCCGAGTGGCAGTGCCTGAGATCGTGAAGGCCGTTCCAAGCGGCAGTTTCAAAGGCCGTTAAGGCCGTTCCATATGACCGTTCCAGAAACCGTTAAGGCGGTTATGAACGGCGGTGCAGCACGAAACATAGAGGATAAAAAGGATTTCTTTGAAGGATTCGAGAGGCTGGGGGAGAAAGGAAGGTTGCGGCTGTATTTTGCATTTAAAGCACTGTGTATTTATTTTCATGGTATTTTATTGTAAAAGCTCCCTGCTTCGAAATTAATAACACTGCGTCTTTCAAATAAAATTGCGTCATTTTATTTGTGGTTGAATTGGCTCCCCATCATATACATACACATATATATATATATATATATACATCATTTTTACTTTTGGTATAATTTTGTTTATGCTTTTGCTTTATTATGGATGTATGGATGAATGCATATGTATATGATGGAATGGATGCATTATGACTAACATGCATATTTTTGTTGTTAATGAAGTTTTCCTCATGAAATTTTGAAAACTAAGAGGTGTTTGTAAAATAGTCAATGGTTGTATGATCATTGTTGTTGATGGTCATACGATAACTAACCTATCTCATGAAGACCTCTTAGTAACCAAAATATCATATTGTAAAACATGAAAATAATGACAATATATAATGTTTTCTTAAGTTTTGATTCTTGCTTGTTCACATTTTCTTTATTGCTTAATCAAGGACACCATCATATAACATTGATGTGGGCTATAATTTAACAATGTGGTTGTAATATATAATGGATTTTATTTTAGACTTTATTTTCCTTAGGGATAAAGAATCTAGAGTTGTTTTCCAAAGACTCAAACATCTTAGTGACCTCAAACAACCTCATTTATTCATATTTCTCATCCATATGATGCTAAAGGTGTCCTAGTGGAGTCAAATATCTCAAGGACCAACTATGTGTGCAATGAATGTTCATTTTCCATTTTGAGTAAGGTAATGATGCTAGCCAATCAAGAACCATTGTGTGTGTAATAATGAATTCATTTACCAATCTTGCATAAGTTGAGATTAAACCATTCATGGAGAGAACCAAAAAGCTAGCTTGTACTTATGTGTGTTCAGAGGTCTCTTCAAGAGAGATGTGTCACCACACATGAGCATAGTCCAACATTAGGGTATTCAAGCTTTGGGGATTCAGATTCTTAACCTCTAGAATTGAGTCTTGATGATAATTTTACCCTATCCTTACTACTTGAAGGATTATTATTATTATTTTGTTTTAATAAAGAGAGAGCTTTGGGGAATTAGATTCTCAACCACTCAAATCAAGTCTTGATGAGAATTTTACCCTATCTATACTAATCATTATTTTATTATTATATTTTTGTGGAAAGAGTTAGAGTTGTGGGGAATTAGATTCTCAACCACTCAAATCGAGTCTTGATGAGAATTTATCCTATCCTTACTACTTGCTATTTCATTTTTGTAAATTTTTTTAAATATGTATATTTATTTTTTGTTGGACTATGTGCATAATGGGACAAGAAAGAAGAGCTTTTCACTTTAAGGTTCAATCCAATAATGGCATCATCTCTCTTAGATGCAATACGTTATTTAAAAAAATGTGATATGTGTTTGGTTCAAGAATGGTAGGTCACCTCCTAGAACTCAAAATTTTCTTAGTGAAAAGTGTGCTTTGGTCCAAGAAGAAATTTGATTTAACTAGGAACAAGTTGTAGCACCTAAGGAATACTAGAATTTCAATGGAGGCTACTTGAAACACTAGGAGTAGCTGAGTGACTGAAAAACATAAAGATTTTCTTTTTCAAACCATGAACTACCAAAGAAATGAGGTGTTATGGGATTTTATAGCAGTTTTGTATTTTTTTTACATGATTTATGGATGGTGAAACTAGGCTAATGTTAGACTGAAGGTGCCCTTGATTGTAGGCTATGCATCAACCAACTCCTGAGTGTGATGGTTGGTCTTGGTGGATGGTTTTGGAGATGAATGTTTGGTGGTGTATTGGTGTGATCCACTTGTAGAGGCATTGTGGATGATGGCATCATGGAATGAAGTACCACTGGTGTTGGTTCATTTTCTTGTTGTGTTCGATTGGTATTCCTTTGACTTTGAGTTACTATTTGGATAGCACCCACAAAACCTTGGTATTATTGTGTATTACGTATATGGTTGACTTGGTTAGGGGTAAATATAGAAGTTAGTGCCCTCATTGTTTGTTGTGCTATCTTATGATTAGGCAGTGGTCTCTAATAAATACCAAGGTTTTAGTTTTATTGTACCAAAGGGTTATCAATATTAATAGTCCCCTTGTATATCATATCTTGGAATTTATCTTTGAAAAATAGTAATTACTAATATCATGATCTTTCTAGTGATGAAAGGTGCAATATTGGTAATCCTTAAAGTTCTTGCCATGCCTTCTAGGTTCTTCAAGTTTAATATATGGCAATGTAATTATTCGGGCCTCATACAACCATTGGAAAATGTTGGCAAGTGGCTTACGTAATGGTGTGTAATTGTAAGCTAGTCAAGTATACTATCGGTATTTTCTATTATCTGTTATGTTGCCCTAATTTTGAATTTGAGGTGGGGGTGGTACCACTTGATATGTCTGTTGTTTCCATTGTTATTGTTGTGGGGGTTGTTGAAATTGGACTTGAGCTTGTTGTGTCTGTGGTTGAGGTTGGCTCAAGACTATTTGATTCACTTGACCAACTTTTGAATAACCCTGATTATTTCCACTTTGATTCTTACTTAACCATTCTTTATTTTTCAATTTTATCTCACCCTCTTACATTTTTATTTCTTCAATTACCCGAGCTTGGGCGAGAGCTTCTTCAAATGCTCTATATTGTTGTAGTTGTAGTAAAAAGGATATTGGTTTTGAACAACTCCTTGTGAACATTCTTGTTAATTCTACCATGGGGAGGGAGAATGGAAACTTAGTAATGATTACCCTCCAATAGTTTCCAAAGTCATAAACCAACTCATCTTCAAATTATCATAGGTTGAACACATCAATTAATGTTGTTTTCTTTCTAAAATTTAGAGAGAAACACTCTAATAATTGGTCCACTAATTGCTCAAAAGTAAAAATACTTTGGTGTAGTAAATGGTTGTACCATTCTAGAGAATCTCCCCCAAATTCCTAAGGAAAGGTTTGGATCATCAGGGGATCATTCTCTTCTATCATGAAATATGTGTTGATAAACCCACTTATGTGCCCTCGAGGATCCTCATACCCATTAAACTTAACAAAATTTGATAATGTGAAATCTACCAGATAGGGGTGATGGTACCAAAGAATGAATTGGATGATTGAAAAACTTCCTTAAGTTTGGTTTTTGATAGAGCATTCTAGGAATTTTCATGGCTAGACTGTCAATCTAGTTCTACAAAAACTAATATTTAGGGTCTTCAAATGGTGATTGAAAACCTTGGTTTGCTATATGTGTGTGGTTTTGATGGATGTTGTTAGCTGGAATGTGATGGTTTTGCATGTTATTTCAAATATGGTTGTGAAATGTTGTTGATGATGTTGTTGATGGGGTGATGGAGGGATGAAGGTATGTTGTGTTGATGAATTGGCATGGATGTTTTAAAGTGGGTTAGTGGCTATAGTTATGGTTGGTATTTGAGACACCCATGATGAATATTGCATGAAGAAGATGTTTTAATGTGATGTGGGTGGTTTATTAAGTTTTGTTATCTATGATTATTGCTACGATATATGGTTGGTGCTTTGATTAGCATTATCTAACAACAATTATTTTAGATATTGAAAACCTTGATGTATGGCTATAATAGATGCAAATGGTATGGTTGAATGTGGGGCAAAAGGTTGATCATGATGAGTAGTAGAAATATGGGTGGATATTAGTAGAGGTTAATTTGCAAAGGGTATTACAACCGAATGAGGAATAGTATGTTGGGTGGGGTTAATAGGTGATAATGATGTAGGTGGAATGAATGTTGGCACTTACGAAGCAACATTAACATGTCCTTCATAAATTGGGTTTGAAAAAATGATGTTATGGGTGGATGGTATGGATATGTATTGGTTGGATGATGATGGAGGGTTTTGGATCATGGGTATGGATGTGACCTCAAAAAGATGGTTGATGATGACTTGGTTTTTGTGATGAGGATGTGAGAAGGTGGGTTCCTGATGGAAGGTAGGAATGGACCGAGGTGGAATGGTGTGTGGTGGAAAGGATGGAAATACCAAGTTCATATAGGTTATGAGGGTATAAAAATATATGTAGATAATGTGGTTGTCAGATGATGTGGATGGCTCGATGTAGGGTGTATCTGGGATAGCAGCATGAGTAGCTCATTGCCTCATATATTGATCTAAATGGAGAGCATGATTAGATGGTATAGAATATAGGTCTATGTACATGGTACATGACACACTCCTTTGCTTAGACACAAAGGTGACCGAGGCTTGGAAAACTAGAGAATCATGCTCCATGGATGCAGGTGCTTGGGTGTGGGTGTTTGTTAGTGCCTTGGCTTGAATTTGGGTCAATACCATAAGCTAGAGGGTGATATGAGGTGATTAATGGTGGGTGTGTATGTGAAAATGTGATGTGAATGAAAAATAAACAAACACACAATCAAAAAAATGTCTTCTATGTTTCTTTTTTGTATTTTTGATCTTCCTTTTTTTGTTTGTTTTTTATTTGATTTTGTTTTTCTTTTTTTGGTTTTCAATATATATATATATATATATATATATATTTGTTTTGGTGTGTTTTATGTAAATCCTAGGCCTAGAAAACTATGAAGGGTAGGTGATGGAATGAAATCTAAAAAGGTGTGTTCAAACCCACCCTTCTGATGAAGGATGAATCACGAACGATTAAAAAGGATTTCTAGATGAAGGTTTGGTGATGGGTGTAACCTAGGGGAACAAAACACCTCTTCGAGAGATGTTGTACTATATAGTGCTTTGATACTAGCCCATCAGGGCTTTCACTTCACTCTAATGTGAGCTTGGGCATAAATGATAGTTGTGATTCCACAAATTATTAAGCCCTAGGAATTGAAGGGTATCTAACCTTGATTACCTCGAGCTAACCTCAAGAGTAACCAGTTTCTTGGTGATGAAGTCCAAGAAACTATCATACTAGCTATGGCTTATTATAGGGATCTATTTATGATTGGTGATAAATTCCAACACATTAAGGAGGTTTTCTTCACACTTTTCATGCAATGGTGCAAAATGTGAAACATGCAAAAGAGTGTGAAGTTTTGTTTTGGTTTTCTTTGGTTTTTGTAAAGAAAAGTATAAAATTAACCCTAAAATGCAATCTAGGATGCCATTTTAATTTTATTACCTAAAAATGTACTAAAACATAGATAGAAATATACAAAACAACAAAATAGAGAAAAAACCTAAATTAACTATAGAGAACAAGGTTTAGATAGGTCTTGAGATGCTTCTAAAACATAGAATCAAACCCAAGTGTGAATTTGGGACTAGTCAAATATATATCTACATTTGACCAAATATAGGGCCATGTTTGGGACTGACCATATGTGGTTCTGTATTTCTGACTATGTCAAAAACAAAATAGAGCTAGTTGGAGACCTTAATATGGCCTAAAATGCACTTTTTAAGATGTAAAATTAACCCTAAGTGCAACTAATATGATTTTTGTGACCTAGAAGATAGAAATACTCTAAAATGCAAATTATATTATTATTTATTTATTTTTAATATGCCTACAAAATATTCAAAAATGCCTACAAATGCATTTAATCTAAGGCCTGAAACAGATACAAAAAATATAAATCTTTTTATTTTTCTTTGTTTAATTTTTTTTTTTTAAAATAGGAGCTAGGATTTTAGATCACTTACCAGAAGTCCTTTTGCATCTTCCTCAAGATCCTCAAATGTAGATTCACAATCACACATATGTCCAAATGTAGAGTCACATTTACATAGGGTTCCAAATGTAGTGTTCTGTTTGCTTAGGGTGCCAAACATAGCGCCACATTTTTAAAGATCTCCCAAACACCTTATCACATTTGCACAGGCTTAGAAATAGCTTGAAAAAGCTCTGGAATTCCCAAATTTAATCTTCAACTTCTATGTGATAGAGCTCTAAAAACTTACAATAAATAAGAGAGATATCAACAAGTGAAAACAATAGGGCATCGACAAATAGAACCCTTTAGGGGTCCCACCATGATCACCATTTTGTAAGCAAAAAGATACACCCAAAGAATGAAATATTTACAACAAGCAATGTGCAAGTAAAAATAATGATATTATATAGACATGAGCGCCTTGATCTCCTATTTTTACAACGTTGATATGCCCCAAATTATAGGGGTTACAAAAATATGCTTGCTTTAAGAGTACAATGACCAAAAGGGAGAACACCTATTTTGCTTAATTAGATGAATGTGGGTGTCTTGAATCTTCTCTGCTACAATCAATTTGGTGAGTGGGCTTGTGTATCCATGGGTGGGCCACTCTTTGCTACAAAAACCTTCAATAACCTATTACCTACACACATGAGCTCACAAACCAAAAGTAGTCAGTAGAACCTATTGATATAGGTAAAGAAGCTACAAAACCTAATATTGATGATTATAGAATCTGGAAATGATGTGAAAAAAATAGAAACAATGAAACAAAAACACCAAACTGATTACCTAACCTGATCTATGTCTGTTACAAATATGAAACTATCCCTGAGCAAACACAGAGCCGCGTTTAGAGCTGGCTAAACATAGGTCTATGTTTGTCACTAAATGATCAATATGTGAACATCCATTCATTTATACAACCAATCCATAGGAGCATGATAAGTGACATGAAGTATAATGGATAATTAGATTTTTAAATTTATAAATTAGAAGCATATTTATAAAACTTGAACAATAAGGTATTGTAATCTATTCTAATTCCAATCGGTCAAATTGGGAGTTGAGGATAAATGGTCATCAATTCATTGTTGGTATGTAAAAATAAGTTATAGGAAATGATATGTAGATCCCACAACTAGACAAATATGTACCACTAGGTCCCACTTAGAACAAGAGTTAATACAAAAATTAGCAAGGGGAACAAGGCCTACTAATTGACAGTTAGAAAAAAGGTGAATACAATAAGAGAAACAAACTGGATCTTATAATAGATAAGATGATATTATTCATAATTTTTTGGACTACATAGATAGAACCTAATTTAAGAAAAAATAATAAGGCCATTGATTCATTGAATTGGGTAAATTTGGTAATAACATTAATAGGTTTGTCAATTTAATCATCATAAAAGGAACAAGCTTTGGAGGAAAAAACTAATTCATTGTTCAAAAGAAGCACAAATGACCAATTCATGAATATGAGTAAATTTAATTATTGATCCATCCATATAGAAACTAAAAGACAATATTAAACATAAGAGAACATAATTTTAAATATTTGAACATAAATTTCAAGGTATATATATAGATATCAAAGCTAAATCAAGCAAATAGCTTAAATTTTGAAGAAAGGATATGATCATAATTGGAGATCATGTTTTTTTAGATGAAAACTAAAAACCTACCATCCAAATGTGATTGCTCAAGGGTGAGTGTATGGTATTGTGACTCAATTTTGTGACACATCTTATTTGTAAATTGTAAAAAAGAGAGCCTTCACATGTAAGTACTTTATGCATATTTAGCCTCTTCCCAAACCTTTGTTTGAGGCTATTGTCATACAAAAATATTTTTACATGATGGGGTTTCCTCCATGTTGACAACATACATGGTAGGGGGTAGGGCCACATGTAAGGATGGGTGAAGAACCTTACACATGAAAGGCCCTTTATGAAAATTTTCTTTTGCATGAAGTTATTATCCATACAAAAGTACCTGTAAGGGGTCCAATGACCTCATTATATAATTTTAACAAAGAGGAGAGTGTGTTTGAGGATGAGGATTTCACGTGAACAATACATCATGTCATCTTACAAACTAGCCACATTAACACACCCTTGCCATATAAGAATTTTTCACCACATCAACTTTGCTAGGTATGTAATGAATTCTAGGGGATATTTTATAAAATAAATTTTCCTCCCAAAGGGGAGTTTGTTTAGAAATATAGATGGAGAGGGATGTTTTTTCAAAAGGAGGGATGATTTTTTCAATATTTTAAAAGGGGGTTTCAAAATTAGAGTATATTTTTTTCTCATTTTATATATAGGTATATGGAATGGATTTCACCCCAAGAAAAACACTTTGAGATGATATAAGTATTAGAAAATATTATAATCCATTCTATCCATAAAAATATTATTTTAATCCATAAAAATATATTTAAATTTATTAAAATAATAAATAAATTCAACCCTTTTTAACCAAATATGTAACCCATACTTAGAGAGGCAATAAGGAATAATGTGTGAGGCAACAAAACCTTTGATAAAATTATTAGGATTTTCCCAAGTCTCTTCTTCTAGAATATTAGACGTGTTATACACATAAGAGGAGAATCTAAGGTTTTAATGTGACCAAACATGTACAACCATAGATGTCTATCATGCTTTACCCATAGTTTATTTATGCATAACACAAAGTACCAAATAATGAAAAGCTCCTATGATATTTTATCTTTATGATTTATTGTGAGTTCCATTATCATATAATTATTTTTATACTTTCACACCATTTTTTAGAGGGTAAGGATTTTGTCTTTTGTATGATTACCTTGATTTTAGGAGGAGAGTTCTTGGAAGGATGAGTACCTTAGGGATTTATACATAGATAAACCATTGAGATTTGAAATACCTAATCTAGCTAAGTATTTAAGAATGGAGGATAATGTTAAAAATATTCATTTATCACTTTTTGTTCACATTAGTTGTATTGTAGGTTCCCTTAAGGAATTATACTAGTTAGACTAGGTCTCTAAATATTACATGACTGATATATCATCTACTTGTGACCCATCCTTCTCTACAATTCCCCATGAGGTGTTATAATTAGCCATGATATTACTGGAGGATCATATCAATTTGCAATCCTTTAATAGAAAATTATTTGTCATAACATTTTCTTATGATATATATAAAGTGTCAATTATGCTATTCATTCATTCTATGTAATTCATGAGTGATATAGTCAAAACATGGACCTCCAACATTATCACTAGGTTATATCATCAACCAATTAATGCATACATGTTTAAATTCTTTTCTAAATATGATATTGGAGAGTCATCATCCAATCTTCAGCTTACCCATGATCATGCATGCACTCGTATGGATAAGCAGACTGGAGGTAGATTTGAAAATATTGATATTTAGAAAATTGACCATGTGCATGATGGGGAGGAGTATGTCAATGTTTAGACTATTTATCATTCACATGATGGGGAGAGGGATGTTGATGTTAAAATAGTCATTATTGACCATACATGCTATGTGAAGGAAATTTCAAGATTCTACATGCGGAAGAGGTTAGTGTTGATGTGAAAATGAGTATTAGATTGGCAGTGAGACCCCATATTATCTCATACCACTTGATAGATATCAGATTTTTTAGAATAACATTATCAAGTGGATTGTATCACTCCATGCCATAGGTAACCTATAGATGATGAGATTTGTGTGACATCCTCACACCTTAAGACATAGATAGATGTACACACACAAGTTGGTGACACAAGATTCCATGAATTTATTCTATATTATGTTAATGTATAGTTCCAATCTAGCATGGGAGTACATGATCTTAAACTTGTACTTCATACACACTCATTTATTTGATCTCTGGAAGAATATTTAAAATTAACTCGATCATGCATGAATGCATTATATATATTTAATTTAACATCCAATATTTATATACTAAAAAATATTTAAGAACAAAATAATAATTTTTAAAAGCAAAAATAAAAATAAAAATCTAAGGCAAAGCAAAAATTCATAATGTTTTCCATAATTTTGTTTTAATATTCTATTCATGAATTTCATGCAAAATTTCTACAAAAGAAAAAAAATTGTAAATAGAAAACTATTCAATTCTAAAATATTTGTAAAAATAATATAATACAAGATTAAAATCATGTAAATCCACTTATTTGGTAAAACCAAATATGTTCAAAACCAAAACTTTTATAGAAAAATTGTTTTTTAAATCAAATTTACACAAAACCAAGTATGTGCAAAATGATAGTTTCCAAATTGTGTATATCATGTTTATAATAAAGAATAATGTATGACTTGACACATTTTACCGTAAGAAACATATTTTAGGTCATATTTCATGCAAACATGTGTCAACTTATCATGATATTTACTACTTAGTTTCCATATAATATGCTTTTAATTTCCTCTTGCTTTAATCAAATAAATATTGATTCCTATAACATGATTATATACTACAACACTTTATTCTCAGGCTTCTAGTCATCAAATAGGAAGTGGTTAATTTTTACTTTTGCTTAAACAAAATAAATCCTAGATGTAAAATATTATTATCAAATATGTAATTCCTAGATATAAAATATAGTTTTAATCATAAAATTGATTTAAAATATAGACCAAATTGAGCTCAATCTATAAAAATGCTTCAACCTCAAGAACAAAATAGGTTATTTTAAAATCATTCCTATCATTTTCAAGTCAAGGTTTCAATAACTATGACTTAACCTTTGTACATCCCAATAAATAATAATCAACATTCTCTACATTTCTAGGATCTACAATCACTAAAAATACATCTTTTATTGATTTATTAACCATGTTGAATAAACAATTTGTATTATACAACTTGAATTTAATTTAAAGAGCTTAATAAATGTATACATGTGTGTATATTCAAATTGAACATAGTACTAGCTTTGAAACATTTACCTTTAGTCATGTATCTAGTTATGCTATCATAGTCAATGCAATACATGAACTCTTCATTTGTGTCATCAAGATCAACTATTGGATGCAATATGCCTATAGGGGTAAGTATCTCATCCTTCCAATATGAGAGAAAAATTGTATAATAAAATGATATGAGATCAATTATTGCTAAAAAGTAATATATGGAGGCCTAGTTTTCATTTTTATCAAACAATGCATGAGCATTTATATGCCAATTAGAAAATTAGATATAAAATATTTACAAATATAATAATGTATATTTTCCTTTTTTAATAAAATGATATATTCTTGTTTGATTTTCATTGCAAAAATGCAATAGCATGAGTATTCCCTTATTTAAATGATCTGTGATTCATTGTCGATTATACTTCTAACTAAATGAATACTCCCTTCACATTTTATAATCTGATAATGGTTTCTAGTATATTGATCAATGTCCACAATAAGCCCATGAATGCCATATAAATTGGATTTTAAAAAGTAATTAGGTGAAAAGTTAAAGAAAATAACTTAAGACAACTTAAAAATAACTTAAATGACATTAAATGTAAATTTCTTGAAATTTAATTTGTACCTATACTAATCCAAAATACCTTTGGGATAATAGTGAATTTGCTTCTTTCACTTTTGACTTGTAATGCAAATGGCTATTGTACCATTCAACCATAGATTTAGCATTAGAAAAACCTATTGCATCATATTGCAGTTAGTATCTTCAAAGAGAATATTTTACCATTACATAAACACCATCAATTTTTCCTTTTCCATGTCCTATATTATAAAATCTTGAAAAATATATTGTTTTTATCGTGTCATAAACAAAGCTAATTGAATGATAAAGCCAATTCAAATTGCCATATGTACCCATTGGACCACACCCAATTCTTATTGATTGTTATCTTTCCTAATCGAGGATACTATAAGAGCATTAAAAATAATGTTGGAAATAAAGAGTATCATGGCCATGGTCATCATTGATGTAGTAGTGCACCTCTTTCTAGATATGATATTTTTCATCAATACTTTGCACATTATTAACAAGCTCCTCTACGAGCCTATAATACACATTACTAAAATTAATATTTGATCAAAGTGGTAATATTGACTTTGAATTTTTGATTGAGTTTTACTATTAGCTTTTGATGAGATTGTAGTATAGGGAATACAACCACAAGATTCAAGATAACTATAAACTAATGGCATAATAATATGTAGGAAAATTATGAAATGAACATCTAAAAATAACTCAAAAATATGCCATTAACGAAAGTGATAAAAATAGTACAATGCTATATAGTGGAGGACATGAACACTCCATAAATGGATATGAAAGGACTACATTGTACCATACTACTAAACTATACCACACACACTATATTTAGTATTGCTCTATAAATCACTCACTATGAGGCCTTTATATAGGAATATAGATTCCTTAGCCCTTACTCTACCTAAGACTTATGTACATGTGGACAACATGCACATTTACAACTTGCATATTGAAAATTATGCATTTATTACAATACTTGGAGCAACTAACAAAATTTACTCGAAAGTAAACTCCTACTCTAGTTATGTACCAAAGGTGGTACATTTACATGATCCAAATTATGAAATATACTCCAACATCCACCTGTATTGCATTATTTGGGTATTGCAAACTTTAGTCTTCAATATGGATCTTTTATTTGGTACTAGAGTTTGGGTTCTCCTTCTCTGTTGTCTATGTAATTTTCAAGTAATTAGTTAGTGTCTTCATAAAAATCTATCTTTTCTAAGAGAGATTTGACTTCATGATTATTTTTAGGATCTTCTAGTTCTTCAATTTCTTGAATCCTTTGAGCTAAGTGTCCCTTTTGATTTTCTCGATATTCCAATTGAGGATAACTATATGGTTGTTGAAGCTGTTGTTAACAAGGATTATTTTGAGCTTGATATTGCCTTGGTTGGAATGCCCTGTTTGGTTGGCTTCTATAGTTTGTATGATTTCCTTGATTTTGGTTTCTCTAAAATAATCTATAGTAATTAGTACTATGACTTTTTCTCCTATAGACATGATAATATCTGTTATTCCAATATCTTCATCCTTTTGAAGGTGAGGCTATGTTTCCTTGTGGAGTATCTTTTGAAACCAATGTAGTGTTAGTCATTTCATCTTTCACCGTGCTTTCTACCTCATATTCTTGAAGAATGTTGATTAGCTCATCAAATGATGTATCTTTACTTAGAACCTATAAAGATGTAACTAGATGCTTGTAGCTATTTGGAAGTGCTCTCATGGTTACTTGAACAAGAAATTTATCTTAAATATTTTCTCCTAAGGTTAATAATTTTCCCTTAATATCTGCTACCTTCCTTAGGAATAGTTCTATGTTTTCTCCACTATTCATTTTTAGGGAATGTAATTGAGTTTGAAGATTTAGAATAGTAGCTTTATTTTTCCCTTCAAATATTTTTTCTAGGGTTTTCCAAGCTTCTATAGATGTTCTTACTAAACTGATGTAAGGTTGTATTTCATCTATGATGGCAAAATTTATTATCATTAATGCTTTTGCATCACCTGAATTAGGTTTAGTAGTCATTCCTTTGACAAATTCCCAAAGCTTATCAGCTATTAAAATTGCTATCACTTTGTTTTTTCATGAGGAATAATTTGGACCTTTAAGTATTTGATATTATGTAAGGATGAATTTATTTTCTGTCATGATGATCTACCTAATTTAGTTTTGTAGAACTCCTTGTCTCCCTAGTGATGCACCTTGCCGGAGTCATAACTTATGAATCGTACGCCCGTTTGCCTTGAAATTTAATAGGTGGTTCCACATGCGTGTTATGTGCCCTCAATATTACTAACCCTAAAAAAATCATGTTTTTGGGACCTATCTCCTCCATATCGTACCCCAAAATTAGATTTTAGAATAGGTCCCCGATTTTTTTGGGTTTTTTTGGTTGTTAGAAGTTTATTATCTTTTGTGATACCTTAAGTTGAGACCTAATATTTTAAATTAAGATTCATTATTGTAAGAGGGATGTGTGCATCAAATTTGGGTGCAATCCGACTCATTTCTATTTTTAGCAGTTTTTAGAAAATATATCTATTTTTAGCAGTTTTTTAAAAAAAGATGTTTTTAGGGTTTCTTTGGTTTTTGGTTGCTATATGATGGATTGTAATATTTTGTAGAAGGGGTGTGAATTCAGGAATGAGAAGAATATCAATTTGCAGTTTTTTTTCATTATTGCATTTGTGTTATGTGATTGGAGTCCATATTGTTGGTTTCTTGTAGCTGAGTTTACACCATTTGGTATCAGAGCGGGTGTGATATCGCTAGTGAAGGGAAGATTCCACCTAGAAGATATACCCAGATGAATAGGTAGATCAAGGATCTGAATACAAAAATAACATGACTGATTGGTGTGATTGATCGCATGGGAGAGACGTCCCAGGGCACATGCAGATCAAGGATCTGCTAATGAAAATATACCTAAGGAACGTGGATCGTAGGTCCACGCAGAAGTAGAACCAGAGGGCCCAAAGGAAGAAGGGCACAATTTTGAAAATCTACTGATATGATCTCTAGAGGGGCTTAAGGGGAATTGATATGGGATCAAGATTGAGGTTCCCGAGTATGTTGGTGGGTTGAAACTAGAGGAGTTGATCGATTGGATCAATAGCCTAGAAAAATATTTTTAATGGAGTAACCTTGCTGAAGAGAAGAAGGTTAAGCTCTCATGCACAAAGTTGAAGGGATATGCATTGATTTGGTGGGATCATTTACAGAATACATGACAGAGAAATGGCAAGGAAAATATTAGGGATTGGACAAAGATGAATAAGAAGTTACAAAAAAAATTTATACCCGTAGAATACTCCTAAACCCTATTTTGTAGATTTTAGAATCTCCAAAAGAAGTATCAAAGCATTGAGGACTATACTAATGAATTCTAAAAGATATCCATTTTAGTGGAGAACAATGATATGGAGGACCAAAAGGCTACCAGGTATGTAAATGGCCTAAGTTTTGCTATTCAAGATGAGATGAGCATGCATCGCACTCTTATAGTGGAGGATGCGCATCAAATGGCCCTCAAGGTGGAGGAGAAATTGAAAAGGATTAATAGAAGAGGTAAGAAGGGATTCTCATCCTCTTCAAGTCGGGGTCGAAGTGGATCTAATTTTCTCAAGGGAGAATCCTCAATACCTTCTAAACAAGAAGAATATGGGTAGAATCTGAGAGGAAGAGGATACTAACGAGGTAGAGGTTACGGTGGTGGATGAAATGGGAATGATCCGAGGAGGTTGTATACCTATTATGGATGTGGTGAGGAGGGGCACAAAGCATTTGAGTGTTCCCAATATGATTTCCAATAAAGGGGTCAAGGAGGACAAGGAAGGATCAATCTGGTTGATATGGAAGAGCAAGATGAGGATGAAGTTGTTGCTGACATGGGGGAAGCACTTATGATAAGGAGGACGTTGATTGCTCCTAAGAACAAGATGGTGCAGAGCAAAGCAAATGGGTAGACCATAGATGGTGAAGATTCTTGGATGCGAATGAACATATTTTGAACAAGGTGTACATCAGGAGGGAAGGTATGTAACATTGTCATTGATGGTGGTAGCCATGAGAATATGGTGTCAAATGTCATGGTTGATAAAATGCACATGAAATATGAAAAATATCATTATCCATATCGCATATCATGGGTTAATAAGGGGAATGAGGTAATAGTAGATCAGAGGTTTTTAATTAAATTTTCAATGGGGAGCACTTACAAGGATGAAGTGTGGTGTGATGCGATATCGATGGATGCATGTCATATTCTATTGGGAAGACCTTGGCAGTACGGTAGGGATACTAACCATAATGGGAGAAAGAATACTTACACATTCTGGAAGGATGGTGTAAAGGTGGTTCTTGTACCTCTGAAGGAGGATGGGTTTACTAAGAGCTTGTTGATGATGAAGGAGTTTCTTACAAAGATCAGGGACACTAGCTTTTGTTATGCCTTAAAAACTAAGAAGCTAGAAACAGAGGAAGTGGTTATGCCTACTGCAGCAGCTAAGTTGCTAAGTGAATATAAATATGTCACACCAGAGGAGTTACCAGATGGGCTACCACCAAAAAAGAATATCCAACATCACATGGATTTGATTCTAAGATCAGTGCTCCCAAATCAAGTAGCTTATCGGTTGAACCCGACACAGAATGCAGAGTTGAGTAGGCAAGTGACAAAGTTGATAAATAAGGGATTAGTTAGGGAGAGTATGAGTCCATGTGCGACTCCAACATTGCTAACCTTGAAGAAAGATGGTGACTGGTAGATGTGTGTGGACAATAAAGCCATAAACAAGATCACAATAAAGTATCAATATCCTATGTCGAGAGTGGATGACATGATGGATGTATTGGATGGAGCTAAATACTTTAGTAAAACTGATCTACGAAGTGGCTACTACCAGATAAAAATTTGAGAAGGGGATGAATGGAAGATAAATTTTAAGACAAAATATGGATTGTATGAGTGTATTATGATGCCATTTGGGTTGTCTAATGCACCCAGTACATTTATGCGGTTGATGAACAAAGTACTATGATAATATAATGTGTTATATGTGCTCAAGAAGGAGAAATTGTATGTCAACTTGAAGAAATGTAGATTTCTTCAAGATAGTTTTGTGTTTTTGGGATTTGTAATCTTGAGAGATGGCATGAGGATGGATGATGAGAAAGTGAAAGTGATTCTAGAATGGCCTCTTCCATGATATATAATAGAATTAAGGAGCTTTCATGGACTATCTATCTTTTACAAGAAGTTAATTAGGAACTTCAGTAGTATAGCTACCCCTATAATTGAGTGCACGAAGGGGAAAGATTTTGTATGGACTACGACAACAATAGAGAGTTTTGAACTCTTGAAGAAGAAGGTGTCAAAAGCCCCTATTCTATTGTTACCAGATTTCAGTAAGGTGTTTGAGATTGATTTTGATGCCTCATTTGTTGGAATTGGTGGTGTCTTAAGTCAAGAGGGCCGACCTGTAGCATTTTTTAGTGAGAAGCTGAATGACGCAAGGAAGAATTATTCTACATATTATGTGGAATTTTATGCAATTGTGCAAGCATTGCAACATTGGAGGTACTACTTAATCTCAAAGGAGTTTGTGTTGTTTACTGATCATGAAGCATTGAGGTATGTCAATTCTCAAAAAAATTTAAATAGCAGGCATGCCAAATGGGTTTCATTTTTGCAACAATATACATTTGTCCTGAAACACAAGTCGAGAAAACATAATAAGGTTTTTGATGCATTGAGTAGGAGAGTCTAGTTGTTTACCACAATGGAGAATGAAGTGGTAGGATTTGAGGGGATTAAATATTTGTATGAATCTGATGTGGATTTTTTTAATATTGTGCAACAGTGCAAAAGTGTGGTAGGGGGCGAGTCTCGTACTATTTTTGAAGAGTATTTTTTATAGAATGGATTTTTTAAGGGTAATCTATTATGCATTCCCAATGGCTCTATGAGAGAGAACATCTTGAGGAAATTACATAGTGGGGGTTTGGCTGGTCATTTTGGAGTAGCCAAAATTGCCACTCTTGTAGAGGAGAAGTACTATTGGCCAAAAATGAAGAGAGACATAATAAAATTCATCTATAGATGTAGATTATGTCAAATGGCTAAGGACCATGCACAAAATACAGGGTTGTATATGCCACTGTCGGTTCCTCCAAGACCATGGACCGATCTGAGTATGGATTTTTTGTTGGGGTTGCCCAAGACATAGAGGGGTAAGGATTCAATTTTTGTTATGGTAGATAGATTTTCAAAAATGGTGCATTTCATTGCTTGCCAAAAAACTAATGATGCAACTAGGACTGTAGTCTTATTCTTTTATGAGATTGTGTGGTTGCATGGTGTTCCAAAGACTATTACTTCTGATCGGGATACTAAGTTCTTGAGTCACTTTTGGAGGATGTTGTGGAAAAATTTGAACACCAGGATGCAGTTCAGTAGTGCTTACCACCCATAGACCGATGGGTAAACAAAGATATTGAAAAAAACCTTGGGAAACCTCTTATGATGCATAGTTGGAGAAAAACCAAAACAATGGAATTTAGCCATGTCACAAGCCGAATTTGCATACAACAGTTCAGTGAACAGGTCGATAGGTAAATCTACTTTTCAAATTATTTATGGTCAAAATCCTAGAGGTGTATTAGATTTTTTTGAGTTACCAATTGGAGAACAAGTTAATGATGATGCAGAAGCATTTGCTGAGCATATCCAGAAAGTGCAAGAGTCAGTGAGGGAAAAATTGCAGAGTTGTAATGCTCACTACAAAGAGTTTGTTGATGCACATAGAAGAGTGAAAGTATTTGAAGAGGGTGATATGGTCATGGTTCATCTTAAGAAAGAAATATTTCCTAAGGGGACGTATCACAAACTGAAACTTAAGAAAATTGGGCCATGCAAGATTTTGAAGAAGATCAATGATAATGCATATAAAGTGGAGTTGTTCGATGAATTTGATATTTCACCCATTTTTAATGTTTTTGATTTATTTCAGTATCCTAGTACTTTCGAGGATGGCGAATTATAGGAGACAGTATATTGGGCATGATAGATGCCTAAGAAGAAAACATATAGAGTTGCATAGGTGCTCGATAAGAAGGTGATCACCACCAGACATGGGAGCTACAACAAATTCTTGGTTCAGTGGGAAGGATTACCACAGTCAGATAACACTTGGGTTTTAGAGTTAGATCTAAATATAATTGATAACCAGAAGCTACAATATTTCAATTCATATGAACTCACAGGAGTTGAGTTCTTTTTCACCAGAGGAGAATGATGCACCTTGTCGGAGCCATAACTTGTGAACCATAAGCCCGTTTGCCTTGAAATTTAAAAGGTGGTTCTGCATGCATGTTCTGCATTAGGATAATATTTGATCCTTCTGACCCTCAAAAAATCATGTTTTCAGGACCTAAATCCTCCATCTAGTACCCCAAAATTAGCTTTTAGAATAGGTTCCCGATTTTTTTGGGTTTTTTTGGTTGTTAGAAGTTTATTATATTTTGTTATACCTTAATTTGAGACATAATATTTTAAATTAAGGTTCATTATTTTAAGAGGGATGTGTGCACCAAATTTGGGCACAATTCGACTCATTTCTATTTTTAGCAGTTTTTAGAAAAATATCTATTTTTAGCAGTTTTTAGAAAAAAACGTTTCTAGGGTTTATTTAAGGTTTCTTTGGTTTTCGGTTGCTATATGATGGATTGTAATATTTGGTAGAAGGGGTGTGAATTCAGGAATGAGAAGAATATCAATTTGCAGTTTTCTTCCATTATTGCATTTGTGTTATGTGAGTGGAGTCCATCTTGTTGGTCTCTTGTAGCTGAGTTTACACCACCTAGTAATTAGAGTAACCTATAAGCTTGATAAAGTGTTTATTAATAGTTCACATTTTGGGTTGATTTTGTAATATTTTGTAAATAGCAATAATCAACTCTTATTTTATCTTATCTCTCCTAATGAACCGTGCACTTATTAATTTGAAGTTCTCTATGGTTGTATTTATTTTGTCTCTTTAGTATGAGTATGAGACAAGTTTAAGTAAATGATTCCAAATCCTTTAAGTAATTAATGAACTTCCTTTTATGGCCCTTAATATCAAATAATTTAATATTTATAAATTCCAATAGTTTATGTTTGATGTAGTATACCTTATAACTCCCTAATTTGGAATATTAGAAATTAATAATAATATTTGCAATAATAATATTGTTTTCCAAGTACTAACCCTTATACCTCCTATGTTTTTTAATTGTAAATATAAAAGTATTTGTATTTCAACTAAATGATTTGAAATACTATGAACTCCTTTATATGCTTTCAATTTTTTGAGGTTGATTTTCAATGTGAAATGAAAATAGTTTCAACCTTAAGTCATGCCCCTTAGTACTCATTTAATGAAAGAAATTTTAATTAATTTAGGTGAAGATAAAAAAAGAGAGATAATACATCTATGCAATGAAATGAAAAACCATTTAGATAGCAAATTATGTAACCATGATGACAAAAAAAAGATTTGCAATAATTTTGCCCTTTTATTAATATCAATTCTTGTTCCTTCAAGAGAGGTTACAATGAATCCCATTGAGGGATTTACTACCAATTTGATATAAATTTACAAGAAAATATATCCAAGGTGTATCTCATAGGATCTCCTTTGCATACCAAAAAATTATTTGAGGGTTTATCATGACCTCCGTGATGTATGACGGTGAGGTATGAATCTTTATGTCATGTGCTTCATTGTAAGGACCTTAAATATGTACACAAGATAAATTAAAAGGTATTAATAGCATATGTAGAGCCTTTAAAAATAAGGCCCATATCCATGATAAATAGATGATAAATAAACTGAAATACAAAAAATAAACGCATGGAAATGAAATCTAACTATGTTAGAAAGTAATTGAAATGCTACTAAATCTAATGAAAGCAAGAAAATAGGGAAAATAGATCTCTACCGGGAGGTCATATCTGAGTAGGATGGTCTAGCTTGCTGGCCATATCGAGGTGTAATAGTGGCACCTACGAGTTGTCTCAAGGTAAGACGACCGCTAAACTGTGAATAAATTTATGTATGATCAATACGGGAGATATAGGGATTGATATGTAGAATTGATGTTTAAGGGTGTGCTCATGAATAACGAATTGATGGTATAATTTAACATGAAGCAAGAGCGTTTTATGGTGAAAGGAGCATGAATTCAATCCTCAACCTTTCAGATGGTAAATTAGCATGCTTGAAGGCTCCATGGTTGAATTTTGGTAGCACTTCATTACTTTGAATATTGAGAGCTCTTCAATTCATAGTTTGACAACACTTTGTTGTATGAAATTTCTATATATATTAATGAAGGCTATGTGCCCTTAAATAGACTTCCTCGAAGGGAGTCTTAACTTGTAGGAGAATCTAAGAAGTTCTTGGGATTAAAAAATGTAACTGCTTCTTGATAATCATTGTGCAACTTGACTTTATTGGACCGTTGCTGTTAGCTAGCACATGTAACTATTTGAACCGTGGTGGGTAAACTTGCTTTAGGTGTGGCCATCTAAGTATGGTATGGTTACAAATACAAGATATCTTGGGGTGATACGATCATGGTTGGAGGCCATATCAGGGTGAGATGGTTGCTACTGCAAAGGGAAATTCTTCCCTTCTTGAGTGGTGAAAGATACTATTAAACCCTAGGGCTTCCCAAGGTGGTTTTTATGGCTTAAAAATGGTCCATATAGGTAGTATCATCAATATAACATGTTTTAAGTATCTACGGTAGGACTTTACCTTATAATATTGTATCCTTCTTAATTAGTGAGCATTGTAAGTCTTTGATGATGAACGTATGAAAGTAATTGTAGCGCGTATGTATTCAGGATTCAATGCTCCTTTGAATTGTTAGATATACACTATATTTAAATTATTTAAACACTCCTTGACCTTGTTTTTAATCTAACTTAGACATCCCTTGACTACTCTACATTAATGCTTTCTCTGAATGTGCATCTATAACTTTCGAGTTTCTCCTTGTGAGTGATCTTAATACGATGGCTAGAAATAAGCTTCCTTTATCCTCAACTAAGTGCCAAGTGACACTAAGCATTATTCAAAATTCTTGGTCTCCTCAGGTGGCATAGTGCTCAATATAAATCCTTAGGAGATGTTATGTAATGTGGTGTAAGCCTGGTTGTAACTCTTAAGAGTGATTCCATTATTGAATGTTAGAAATAATTATGATGAGCAATACTTTGATGAATGATTCTTCCTTTTTGAATGTGGGCATTAAGATAGGAGCACCTTTGTGCCAAGTGATACAATATATCTCCCTTATTAATACAAGTTTTCTTGTCTTCCTTGCATGCACACTTACCTTCATTGTTCTAGCTCCTTAAAAACTCCTCAATGATTATTATTGCCAAATGTTTGCAAGCTTTGTTTCCCTCCTTCGTGGTATAAAAGAGTGAGATGAATTCTCATTTTCTCTAGTGAATATGGATGATGTATTCCCACAAGGGTGGCTCTATATATCAAGTTTTGCAATAGAGGTTCTTGGTTGGAACTTCTTCCATGTTAGAGCTTGGTAAGGCACTATTATTTTATGTATCTAGTGCTTCATTTCCCTTAGTATTAACCTCATTTTAATGAGTGCTAGATTCTTACATAGGAATGTTGACGTTGTAGGTTTCTTGTTATGTAGGCACTGAGTTGGTGTCTTGGTACACCTTGGTGATGCGAATATCAAGATTTTTAGACTGTATCTACTCTTAAGCACCTTGACTATGCTTTTCCTTGCTAACAATGGATTTTGAGCCCTCTAGGATGGCTCCTCTTCAAACACCTTTACTAGTGCTAATTACATATATTGAGCCATTTAGGATGGCTCATTTATCAAGCACCTTTAAGTGTGCTTTCCCTATACTAATTATAGTCACTTGTAGATGTAGAGGATAGGCTACATAGAGTGTCCTTAAGACACTTATATTTTGTCTCTTTTTGATGTAGTAATAGAGACAAAGTTGGTGCTTGTATAACCCTGTAATATCTTTTGATTTATACCTAAAATTTGAGACTCTCCTAGTGTCATTTTGCAGCTCTTTTTATTTATTTTGATGGTGGCTTTCTTCTCCACTCCTTGGAAGAATATTAACCATTTTGGTGGCTTCTCTAGGCCACAAAATGCTGTAGGTTTTACACATCAAATATTGTCTCTAGAAAATTTTATAGAAGTTGATTTGTGCACTTTGGTTATTCACTCTCACTTAACAACCAATGCACATAATAATCCTTTAAGAGATAAGTTTAATGTAGTTACAAGTAACTAAAATAGTGCAATAGTAATCTCACATTATTTCTCCATAACTTGTAAGATGCACTAATAGCAACTCTTAAAGAAATTTCAAATGCACTAATAATCTCTACAACTTAATGTAGTCTTCTTTGTTATAACTAGATAATAGGAATATGATAAAATATATCTAACTCCTATTAATGTGCAGGTATAAACTTAATAGAAACTTCCTTCTGCACTCTCTTGAAGACTATAATGCAACCTTCCTCTTTGCAACTTTTAAAATCTAATAAGGTGCTCAATGAAACTAAATAATGAATTGAATATAAGTGTTTATAAAATGAACCCTTTGCACTTGATTTGCTTACCTTTAAGGTTTTGGAAGATGAAGGATTTGTAGGTGATTAGATTCACCTTATTTTTTCTTTTAACTTTATGGACTTGCAACTATTCTTGTATGTTCAAAACGACTCTCTAACTCACCTTTTTTGAAGCCCCAAAACCCTCTAACTTGTTTTTCTTTAACTATAGTAGGTAATTTTGATTCTCCTTAAGGATGTAACTTGGAACTCTGAATTTATGTAGCTATTAATTTTGTCTTAATTACTATCCTTTTGCAGTCAATATTTATACTAAAATTTTATTCTTGAAACTCAAAAATTTGGTAGGAAAATCCTCCAAATTGTAGTTGAGTTTACCATAAAGAACCCTTCAGTATTCTTCTAACTATTTAGTAAAATCCCATCTTTGAATGAACTTTCTAGCCTTCAAAGGTAATATTCAAAAATTTTATGTTTGGTAGTAATGTTTGGATTCTTTTCTCCTTCAATATCCTTGTTGAATTCTAATTTCAATCTAGGCCTTCTTCTCAAGAATCTGAAAGTCTTGAGGTATTTTGAAGTTTGTCTAATTCCTTGCCAAATATTTCTCTCTTGGGCTTGTTTTCGGATGGTAAAAACTTACCCCAATTTTTTACTATCGATAACTTCTCTTTGGTAGTAAATTTATCCAATGAGTTCTTCTAAGAACTCATTTAATGTCCATCTCTAGATCTTCTTATAATGAAGATCACCAAGCCTCCTCCTTATTTCTCCTTGAGACCTCACAAGGGTATTCAATATCGTAGCTCTTATGGTCTTCCAAATGAGACCTTTCCTTCAACCTTCTACTATGGAAATTTTGGTAATGATATCTTCTTCTCGCATTTATGAAAATTGCTACTGCTAGAATCTAGAACAAGACCTTGTTGGTCCTTTATTTTTGCAATTTCTAGGCTTTGATGGAGATCACCAACCTTCAATCTTCTAGAACTAGGAGTTTTGTAACTAGACATTCTAAGGGTCTCTTCAGATTCTTCAAGGTGAAGTATTTAATCTATAATAGAGATCACCAACCTCCTATCTTCACCAGGACTCTTCATTGGAGTCTTCTTCTCTCCCTTGAATTTGTAACAAGGCTCCTATGGCCTTTTTTTCTTTTGCACTCTACAAGTTTCGATCTTCAATGGAGATCACCAATCTCATATCTCCTTCTGGAATCATTTTTGGAGTCTTTTCTTCCTTGAGTTTGCAATAAGGTTACTATACACTTTTCCTCTCTTTTATAATATGTAGGTCTGCAAATCTTATAATGGGATATTTTTTGTCACTGAAATCTTTAGTCTTCTACTTGTTGCTACAAGTGTTGGAATTATTCTAATGAAGATATTATTCCTAGCTCTTTTGTAGGAAGCTTACCAACTTTATCTAAATCTCCTTTTCCTACAACAAGATGTTAGAAACTGGAATGAAAGAATTTATAATTCTGGAGATAATGAACTTCACTAGTTGATTTGTCAATCTAGTGGAATTTATGTTGAGTCCTAGTATTCACAAGTTTTTCTACAACCATGTGGAAATAATCTAGCCAAATGTAATCTCAAAAATTCTATAAATGATATTTTTGGATTTCTCTCAGTCTCACTTGTGGATATCCCTATATTCTATCTGATCTACCATGTGCTTTGATACCACATGAGCCTGTAGTATAGGGAATGCAACCACAAGATGCAAGATAACTAATCTAAGATAACTATAAACTAATGGCATAATAATATGTAGGAAAATAATGAAATGAATATTTGCAAATAACTCAAAAATATGCCATTAATGAAAGTGATAAAAATAGTACAATGCTATATAATGGAGGATATGAACACTCCATAAATAGATATGAAAGGACTACATTGTACCATACTACTAAACTATACCACACACACACACTATATTTACTACTGCTCTATAAATCACTCACTATGAGGCCTTTATATAGGAATATAGATTCCTTTACCCTGACTTTACCTAAGACTTATGTACATGTGGACTACATGCACATTTACAACTTGCATATTGGCACTTGTGCATTTATTACAATACTTGGAGCAAATGACTAAATTTACTCTAAAGTAAACTTCTACTCTAGTTATGTACCAATGTTGGTACATTTACATGACCCAAATGATGTAATATACTTGTATACACACAAATATAGCCACTTGTCATCCATCCGTATCCTCCAATAACAATTGTCCATTATTTATATATATGTATTTATTTACTATATACATAAATATTAATATATATATATTTAATAAATATATATGTATTTATATAGATAAATCCTAGCCATCCACCATGACTTAATTTCAGCCATCCGCCCATCTCAATCCATGTCACTTACCCAAACTTAATCTCCATTCTTCCTCATGTTTTAATATTGATCACCCATTTGGTGTTGTTGAAACCCTAACATGCTCAAGAAAATATTATAAAATATGAGTCATTTTTATGAATCAAGGTATTAGAAAATATTAGAAGGTCCACAAAAATTCTCAAAAAGTTTAGATTCTTGAGATTTCCCTAGCCATTTCGCTATCATATTCATCTTCCACCACCACCATTGTCCATCCTGTTTCCTTTGCCGCCAAACCCTCAAAAACTAGATCTTGTTTCAATTCACTTCCCTCAACCCCTGAATGCCATCCAAAGTTCATAGAACACTGCTAAGCATTTATAGAATTTTATTGGGCATTCACAACCATCATCGAATGCCTCTAGGCATTTCCTATAGCATATTTGCAATTCGTAAGTTGGATGATTTCGAGTGTCTAGGTGACTCTGGAACATAGATACTGGAGCATAGATAAACATTTATAAGATAAAATATTTGTTGCATTCATTTATGTTCTTGCATTTGTAATTACAATTTTATTTTACAATATTTAGGGTTTTTTACAGAGTTTATTATTCATATGGACTCACATAATGGAGTCATCGTAGGTGTTTTTTAACCCCTTTTATGTTGTTTACTATTTGCAGGTGTAGGATCCATGTTTTTGGAAGATGTTGTAGCTAAGGTGGTCTCGTAGGGATACATAAGCCCACTTGCACACTTGTTTGGATCAAGGATGAGCTATAAGACACCATTTGTTCATTGAATTAGGGTTTTAAAACCCTATTATATGTAATCATTGTATCAAAAGCATTTGTAACTCCATATTGGGACATATTCATTATACAACTCAGATATCTATCAATATCAATAAATATTATTCATTTTATGCATTTTTTGGTGTTATTTGTGCTTTTGTACCTTTGCTTTGTATTGGTGTTGTTAATTTTTGGTTTACAAAATGGCGATCATGGTGGGACCTCCAAAGGGTTATTCATTTTGATTTACCTTGTTATTGATTGATTTTTATGTGTCTATTATCTATTTCCAGAAGTTTGATCACATGAAAATCATGAAAACTAGGATTTTTGGGAGTTGTAGAGTTTGAACAGAGGTCATGCAAATGCCCTATAGTGTTCGAGGGATGCCTTGCAGAGTTTAGTAGATGCCTCACAAAATTTAGGAGACTCTGGGTGAAATTTAGTAGATTTGAAAAGAAATATGTAGGCTTCCTGGTAACCTTGGTTCAAATCCTAACTCTGTTTTATTTTCATTTTATTTTTATTTTTAATAGTAAAATCAACAAGAAAACCATTTTTTTTAAAGCAAATATATTTTTCATCCTAGGCATTTACATATTTCATATAGATTACACATAGAGTAGAATTGCATTCATGCATTCACTGTAGTTCACATTTAATTTAGATTTTTGTTGCTTTATGGTGCATTCATTCACTATTTATGTATGTTGTTTGCATTTGAAATAACAAAAGCATAAAATAGCTACATATTAGGGTTAAAATTTTCCATTTTTTCTTTTCTAATTTATACCAAGTTCACATATGAGTATACTCCCATTGTTGGAATCACTTGATGATTTAGGGCAGAAGAATTGGGTGAACCCTTCATTGTTGGAATGACTTGATAATTTAGGATGGATCTTAATAAGTGTACCTCTAAGTTCTTATGAGAGCTTAGTATTAATGTTACTGGCTTTCTATATTAGACAAGTGAAATAGGGTATTTTTAGCATTGAGGTAACACTATAGATAACGCATATCTTAAAATGAATCATACACTTTGCATGTCACGCATTAAATAGTAGTGAGTTGGATTTCATCACCAAACATTGTTTGAGATTGGCCATGGTGGGTTTCATCTCCATTCGTCATATCGCCCATAGAAACCATAGCAACCCATGAGCAAACTTTTTGGATTTAATCACTAGGAAGAATCTCATTTTCTATCTAGCCTTATATTCCACCTTTCATAATAATTTATGTTAGCACATCAAAAACACACAAAACCCACAAAAAAATATTTGTTGGAAAAATGTAGGATTTGAATTGCTTGTTTTATTCTGTGTGTTTCCAATGCCCTTTTTTGCACATATTCACATCCAAAATCCCCATCAGACTCATTAGCTTATGATTTGAACTCAAAGCCAAGAAAATATTTTGAGTCAAACTTTTGTTAACCAAGTCACCTCATCCATAGAGTATTCCACATATTTCCCCACCACTTTTGTGGTGAACCCTACAAGTGTGATACAAATAAACTATTTTGGTTTGTCTGTGGGACCCTCACACACTATGTATATCTCAAATGTTGATGTGTTTCATAAAGCCATCCATTCCCCCATTCCAAAAATAAAGCCATCATCTCCCACCAACCCTAACATCACCTACATAGACATGGCTAAAGTTAGAGCTTTTATAAGATCTACTAACCATGTTCTAGAGCAAATCAACAACCCATATAGGCATGATCCTTCTTCTCAGTAGGAACTTGACCATTCACACCCTTCTAGTTTCACTCAGGTGTATACTAACCATATTTTTGAGGTGTCATATATACCTTCCCATAATTTTTCCTTCCCATAATAGTCATGTTCCCAAAGCACTTCCATTCCATATTCTTATACCACCACCTATGGCAATCCATTGTATGAAGCACATGTCAATGCTACTTCACAATTGCCAGTCTCCATTGCATCCAATATCCCCCATTCAGTTGCAATACCGATTGCAACATATCCTCCACTCACTTCATATATTTTCATCACACCTACACCATATGCCTCAGATATTGTCATACAAAAATCATGGCAACACATCAACACATTACTTATGGCCCAAAATAATGCTCATTCTATATCCCAATAGTAAATATTAGTAGTAGATCTAAATCCCCATTCCATTCCAATCCAACCAACCTTATTTACATCAAATTCATAATGGGTATCATAATCTTCTACGGTTTCCATTCCCACACGTCCATTAACCCACACGCATTCCATTCCCACACCTCCATTAACCCACATGCATTCCATTCCCACAAGTCAACACATTCATAGTCCTCAAACCTCATCTCCATTCCATCATTTGCAATCATTTCCTCATCAATCCCAACATCACCAAATTCACTCCAATTCATCAAATCATCAAAATATCATCACATCTCAACATTTCACCACTTCATCTCCACACAATCATCAAGTAATTCAGGATTTTCACATACCTAGGGAATACACCAGAATTCAGGTTTTGCAACAGTAGATTGATAGCTTGATAAAACACACTTCTGGTAGATGAACCACAAGCCAAATTTAATACAACTAATAAATCAACCAATATAATTTTTAGTACCATCACCACCATATCCGACGGATTTTATAGTATCAAAATTGATAAGTTTAAAGGGACTAAGGACCTGAGAGAGCATATAAGCACATTCATCCACTCATGCTTTAGAATTCAAACTCAATATGCTTTAATGGCCAGAACTTTTCCTCAAACATTGGGGGGAGATACTATGAAGTGGTAAAACCATCTACCTCATCATAGTATTTATACATTTGAATATTTTGTGAACCAATTCCTCGAACGATTTTCCCTCAATTTTCATAAAAATAATCGCATTTTCTAACTTATACAATCTTAAGCAATTTGATAATGAGTTAGTCTATGATTTTGGAATCTGTTAGAGGGTTGTTATCATAAAATTGTCATTCTCCCTACCAATGGAAGAGTTAACTTGAATTTTTACCAATATTTGCTAAAAATCCATCTCTTGATTATTACAATTGCAACAATACAACTCATTCAAAGAAGTTATTGCCCAGGCTAGCATATTTGAGGAGATAAAAATCCAAGAAGGTGTGTTAAAGCCTAAAAATAAACAATGGAAAAAAAAAGGCCAATCCAAAGCAAGTTATTCTAGCCAATCCAAGCCATATCAGGCTAATCAAGCAAATCAAGTAAATCAAGTGGTCATGATACAACCGATAATGGCTCAACAACAAAAACTGCAATAAATTGCATATCAAGCAGTTCCCCCACCACCACAAGTTTAGAACACAATGCCAACTGTGGAGAATCACCAATATCAATAATATGTTTGAAAAAATTACCACTACACCCCATTATCCAAATCATATGCTTCCATATTTTGTAGGTTGTACGACATAAATTATCTTGCATTACCTGAGGTTAAACTAGATGATCCTACCAAACATAGCAAAAGCTATAGGGAATATTTATTTTATCCCTATCATTGATAAAATGGGCATGATATTAATGGTTGCTACACATTTAAATATATAGTGCAAGACCTAATTGACTTAGGAGCCATCATGGTTGATAGTTCCTTAGCTCAAAAAATCAAAACCTTGGTATCTATAAAAAACCACTTTCTCATCATGAGGAAGTGCAACCAACAACAGGAGGGTCGAACACCAAGACTCCTAATAAAGTTAATCATGTTAAAAAATACCAAGGTTTTGTGGGTGTTGGTCATGTAGTCACCTAAGGTAAAAAATGCACTACCAATCAACAAAATGCACAATAGCAGATTGTTCAATCTTCCATAGCACCTCAGGCAAGTGTGTCTCCTCAACCTGCCAATTCATCATAACCCATTCAGTTCTCTACCAATTCTTCCCAACCAAAATATATTTTAAGCCATCCATCTCCACCCACTTATCTTTCTAATCATACATAAAGGCCAATCATCTCTCTGAGTAGTCTACTAATCACTAGCCTTAAAATAGCTTCAAAAAAGTTATCTATTTATGAGCTAATTCAATAGTCTCCCCCAAACTACGAGGCATTAATGGATATTCTAAAATCTATTGAACTCCAATATTAGGATACTAATGCCTTTAGCAATTTTATGGGAAGTATCTGAACATGTGTAGAGCCTACCATTACATTCTATAATTTTGAAATCAAACCAATATCATCAAAATTAATGGATCCTCCATTACACATCATGGCTAAAATTGATAGGAAGCCATTCAAATGAGTTTTGATAGATACTAGCTCCTCCATCAATAATCACCACCTCTACTCTTCGACATCTTAATCTTCCACCATATCACATCACCAAATCCACATTCACCTTGAAAGCATTCAATGAATCTCTCTGTTCCATAGTTAGCACTATAGTTTTACCTATCAAAGTGAGGGTAAAAATATTGCACATAATGTTCCACATCTTGGAAGGATCCATGGCATACAATGTACTCCTTGGATGCCATTGTATTAGGGAAATGAGATGTATCCCCTCTATACTCTATCAATATTTAAAATATGTACATGAGGGATAAATTCATTGCATACCAATAGATGTCAAACCATTTAAGTATTAAAATTTTATTTCAAATCCCTATGAATCCACTCTTCCATCCGCTCATCTTTTCTTGACCCTATCAACCACATCATCCAACACACCATCCACTTATTCATCCAAAACTCTTATTCTTGAGGAGCTCCCCATCACTACCCACATCAAGATTTCACTTTCATACCCTCATATTCATCACCATTGACTACATGTACATGTAGTCAAGCCCAATCCACATAAACAACATCATAAACATCAACATCCTCCATAATTATTCCATCCACATCGCAAAGCATTCATCAAAAACCTTAGCCAAATCCACATCCATCCACATAAGCTAATGTCTCACAAGTCAAATTAATGGATTGTGAGATGCCATTCCAATCCATACCTCTCCCATTATCGGAGCCACAAGATAATCATGAGTCTTCCACATCCACTTCCACATCCACCTCCACATCATCCCAAGTTGTGGTCCACCTCACCAATCTAGCATTGGTGAATACGTGGTCGAATACATTACTGTCACACTGCTTAACATACAAATTGCTAGGGATTACGATTGCTCACGTGACCCACCCTTATCTATAGGAGTAATGTACAACATGGGTTCAATGCCTAACAACATAAATTTTATGTATGGTGGGATTGATTCATCATCCAATCCATCTTCTCTAAATGAACCCAAGCAACCAAGAGTTTCCAACAAATAGCACATATCGGGTTTTCCATCTTGATACATTCATCGAGTCAATTGGTAAGGATATGTCCTAGGATGACATGAATAGGGAATGCACGAGCTCATCGATACTCCATATCAAGAAGTGCATGACCGTTCAGGTCTAGGCTATCATTCTCATTCTTCCACCTCTTCTTTTGAATATATCTATTTGAATTTAGAAGAAGAAACCCATCACACCGATGACTTTGATGAGGAAATCTATGAAGAATACAATGTTATGTCGATTGCTTTTGATGAAGAATTGGCACCCATCATTCTATTCACCAAATAAAAAGAGTATTACTGTTGGCAATTTTGGGTACCTTGGGCACATTGCCTTTGCTCAAGTATAGAAGTTGTCATTGATGTCAAGAAGCTCTTGAAGGAATTTGATTTAATGTCAGATTATTCAGAGCATGGACAGTGAGTTTCCAGGAAGATCATAGTAGCCCATTTGCAAAAGATCAAAGAAAAAGACAAGTAAGAAAAGGTATGCACGAGGCAAGAAAAACTGTCGCGATTTCGCGACATGTTAGAGGAGAGAGAAAGTGTTGAAAAACTGTCGCGATTTCGTGACATGTTTGAGGAGAGAGAAAGAGCTGGCAAAACTGTCATGATTTTGTGACATGTTGGAAAAAAAGAAGAGCAAGGTGGAAAGTGTCGCGATTTCGCGACATGTCGCAGTTTCGCGACTCAAAGAGGAGAGAGAATGCATGGAGTTAGAAATGTCACGATTTCGTGACATATTGCAAAGAAGATTGTACGGACGAAAAAGTGTCACGATTTCGTGACATGTTGCAGGAGAGGGAGTCCGAAAGAAAAAGTGTCATGATTTCGTGACATGTTGCAGGAGAGGGAGTCCGAAAGAAAAAGTGTCACGATTTCGTGACATGTTGCAGGAGAGAGAGTCCAAAAGGAAAAATGTCGTGATCTCGCGACATAATGCAGAAGAGAAAGTCCAAAAGAAAAAGTGTCACGATTTCATGACATGCAGCAAAGGGGAAGAGTCGAAAATGAGAACTGTCACGATTTCGTGACAGGTTGCAAAGAAATCATACAGATGCAGAAAGTGTCACGATTTCGTGACAGGTTGAGATGACAACATTCAGTTGGAGAAAGTGTCGTGATTTCATGACTGGTTGAGATGGCAGCATTCAGTTGGAGAAAGTGTCACGATTTCATGATAGAAATAGGAAGCAAGTCTTCAACAGAAGAAGCGTCATGATTTCGTGATGAATTCAAGAAGGAAGAGCTCGAAGGCGAAAGCGTCGTGATTTCGTGACATGTTCCAGTTTCATGGGCGTAAGGCAGAGAAAAGCATAAGGCAGTGAAAGTGTCACGATTTTGTGACATGTTCCATTTTTGCTAGTGCAAGCCGAGAAAAGGTTGAGAAAGCGAGAAATGTCGCGATTTCATGACAGAAGTGAAGATGACGTCAGTAGAGGCAAAAGTGTCACGATTTCGCGACAAAAGCCAAAAGATAGTATACGGTTGCAAAAGTGTCGCGATATCGCGACATGTTGTAGTTTCGTGATAGAAGCTACAGAAGAGTTGCAGAGGTAGTGAAGCCGACAAAGTTAAATTTGGGCCGACAATAATTAGGGTTTGCAGCCGACGTAGTTTAGGTTTGTGCAGCCGACTAAGATCAAAGTTTTGATCTTGAAAGTGTTAGTATAAAAGGAGGTTTGTTTTGAAGAGTTAGGTGTGAATTGTGAGACAGTCGAATGTGCGTCGAAGTGTGCGAGATGCAGCCGAAAGAGCGCAAGAGTGCAGAAGTGGCACGATGATGTCGAAGCGTGCAGAGTGAGCGCAACAGGCAAAGACGAACGAGGACATTTGTACTAGACCGAAGGACTGTGTTTAGTGCAAATTCGAGGACCAGCTTTGGAGGTGATAGAGTTGAGGACAGAGGTCTCCAACCAGAGCAGGGAAGACAGGTGTCTTCTATGGATAGAGTTCCATTTGCTAAGGGCAGCGGAGGCGAGAGGTCTTCTAGAGGATCACCAACCAAAACAGAGCTAGGGGATTGGTGTCTCCTTTGGGTTGGTGCCCATAAACATTGTAATCGGGAAAGGTTTTCCCAGAAATTGATTGATAAAATTTAGTGAAAGATTTTATCCGTGGATGTAGCCCAACCATTCTGGGTGAACCACGTTAAAATGAGTCTTCAATGTGTGATGCTTTCTGTCTTGATTAATGTTGTGTTGATGCCTCTATTATTTAAAGTTAAAATTGTTAATTGGTTATGTCTTATACTGTTCACCCCCCTCTCAGTATAAGCTTGTGTTCTTCAATTGGTATTAGAGCGGGTTTCTCCAGAAAAAGCCTAACAACTTGGAGAAGGATCTATCAGAGGAACATACAGATTCAGAAAGAGATGAAGAGGTTGGGTTCGATCTCAAAGGTGAATTCTTCTTGGCTTTAAAAAGGCTTGAGAAATTCAGGAAAGAAAATTTTGTTCTCAAGCATCAAATTCAGGAAGAAGAGATTGCAAGATCAAGATTGTCTCAAAGAGTTATAGACTTCAAAATTCTAGTTGAAGAAGGAAAGAAGGTTGAACAAGTTTTGACAGAGGCTTTAAAAGGAAAGGAAACTGATTGCGAGAAATTAGAAGAAGAGGTTATGTCTCTTAGAATGAAGTTGGAAAAATTGGCTCTCAGACAGAATACTTCGTATGACAAGCAAAAGAAGGATGGTATCACTATTCATGAAATAGGGTCTTCGAGCAAAACCAATCTTCATCCTGAAGAGCGGTGGATTCCAGTTGGTCACAAGAAGAACAATCATCCAAGGCATCAAAACAGGTTACATAATACTTTCCATGGCTATTGTTTTTCCTGCAAGAATTTTGGTCACAAAGCTATGCATTGCAATAAGTCCTTGAATAGCCATAGTAAGGAAAATGTTAACTCGTTTGCACCTCTTATGAATAAAAATTTCATGTGTGTCAAGTGCAAGAATTTTGGGCATACAGCAAGGATGTGCAGTTTGGATAGATCTAGCCTTGAGTTCACTAAAAAGAAAAATGAGATCAAATCTAAGTCAATGATAGTTCAAACTGCTTTTCATGCTCAAGACAAAGTAGAAAAATGGTATCTTGATAGTGGTTGTTCAAAACATATGACTGGTGAAAAAGAAAAATTTTTGGTCTTGAAACAAACAAACCGAGGAATAGTCAGTTTTGGAGATAATAGGTCAGCTAAAATCTGTGGTAAAGGGACTCTTAGTTTGGATGGGAAATCCAAAACAGAAAATGTGCTTTATGTAGAAGGCCTAAGACATAATCTTCTAAGTGTGAGTCAACTTTGTGATCAAGGGCACATAGTATCTTTCTTTTTAGATAGATGTGAGATAAGTAAAGAAAAAAATGGAAAACTCATTGCGAGTGCTACAAGGACTCCAAACAATCTTTACATGCTGAGTGAGATAAAAAGGGAAAAGTGTTTTCTAACTCAAGAAGATGAGAGTTGGCTATGGCATAAAATATTGGGGCATTTGAGCTTTGATAATCTTGTCAATATTAGTAACAAGGAAGTTGTTAGAGACTTGCCCAAAATAAAAAGGCCCCATAATATCATTTGCGGTCCCTGTCAACATGGAAAACAAACCAGAACCAGTTTCAAATCAAAAGGGTATACTTCTTCAAAACCATTGGATCTTATTCATACTGATTTATGTGGCCCCACCAGAACTCAGAGCATTCAGGGAGAAAGCTATTTCATGTTGTTTATAGATGATTATTCTAGAATGACGTGGGTTACGTTTCTCAAAGAAAAATCTGAAGCTTTTGAAAAATTTAAAGCTTTCAAAGAAATGATTGAAAATGAGACTGACAAGAGAATCAAATGCTTAAGATCAGACAGAGGAGGAGAGTTCACTTCAAATGAATTTGTGGAATACTCGTGAGCAACAAGGAATCAAAAGAGAATATTCAACAGCAAGAACTCCTCAACAAAATGGAGTAGTTGAAAGGAAAAACATAAACTGTTGAAAATATGGCTAGAGCTATGTTAAATGAGTCGAAACTCTCAAATGGCTTTTGGAAAGAAGCAGTCAGTACAATAGTCTACATTATCACCAGGGCCCAACTTAGAGTCAATCATCATAAAACTCCTTATGAGTTGTGGAAAGGAAGACCGACTATAGTAAAATACTTCAAAGTGTTTGGGAGTAAGTGCTTCATCGGAAGGGAAGATCAGAATGCGGGTAAGTTTGATCCTAGGTGTGATGAGGGAATATTTCTTGGATATTCCAGCGAAGCAAGGCCTACAGATGCTTCAACAAAAGAACGCATACAGTCGTAGAGAGCATAAATGTAACAGTTGATGAAAATACAGGGATAAGAGAACCAGTCAAGGAACTCAGTGATGAAATTTGTCAAGAAGAATTCAGAGAGGTTTCAGATGAAGAAGAGGAAACACAACAACTACTTCCCAAAACTCCTTCACGATATGTTTAGAAACATCATCCCAAATATTTGATCATTGGTGATCCAAACAACAGGCAAACAAGAAGAAGAGTCATACCTTCACACGATTCTACAAATGTTTCATTATTATCACAGATTGAGCCAAAAGATCTCAGTGAAGCATGTGCGAGATAAATTTTGGGTAAAAGCGATGGATGAAGAGCTAAATCAAATAGAGAAAAGTGAAACTTGGGATTTGGTTCCAAGACCTAAGGACAAGAATGTCATTGGCACAAAATGGATATTCAGAAATAAACTCAATGAGGATGGAAATATTGTCAGAAACAAAGCTAGGTTAGTCCGCAAAGGTTATGCTCAAGTAGAAGGTGTTGATTTCGAAGAGACGTTCGCTCTCGTTGCTCGTCTTGAAGCTATCGGAATGTTTTTGGCCCTTTCAAGCTTCAAATCATTCAAGGTATATCAAATGGATGTAAAGTCAGCTTTTCTAAATGGGGTGTTGGTAGAAGAAGTCTACATAGAACAGCCGGAAGGAGTGTCTCTCACGGAACGGTCAGACTATGTGTGTAAACTGAAAAAGGCTTTATATGGGTTAAAGCAAGCACCAAGGGCGTGGTACTCAAGACTTGACAGTTATCTTCATGAGCAAGGCTTCAGGAAAGGCGTGGCAGATAGCAATCTGTATATTAAGAATGAAGGTGATGATATGTTGATTATGGTTGTCTATGTTGATGATATTATTTTCGGGGGGAATAATACTCAGATGTGCAAAGTTTTTGCTAACACCATGCAGAAGGAATTTGAGATGTCTATGATTGGAGAGCTGTCATTCTTTTTAGGTCTCCAGATTGCTCAATCAAAAGACGATGTATTTCTCTCTCAAGGAAAGTATATCAAAGAAATGTTGAAGAAATTTGGGATGATGGATAGCAAACCAGTATGTACTCCAATGATTACAGGGTGCAAGATGAGTAAAGACGATGAATCTCCAGTGACAGATCAGAGGTTGTATAGATCAATGATTGGTAGTTTATTATATGTTACGGCTACCAGACCAGATATCATGCAGGCAGTTGGGTTAGTAGCAAGATTTCAAGCAGCTCCAAAAGATTCTCATGTTACAGCGAGTTAAGAGGATATTCAGATATCTGAAGGGCACTATGGATTTTGGGCTTTGGTATCCCAAAGGTGATGATTTCACCCTCATGGCCTATTCAGATGCAGATTGGGCGAGGCAATACTGATGACAGGAAGAGCACTAGTGGTGGAGCGTTCTTTCTGGGAAAGAGTTTGGTTTCTTGGCTAAGTAAGAAACAACCTTCGGTTTCCTTATCTACAACGAGGCTGAATACATAGCAGCAGTGGTTGGGTGTACACAAGTTTTATGGATGAAAACCACCTTGGAGGATTTCAAAGTCAAGCATGAACAACCCATCTCCATATTTTGCGATAATACGAGTGCCATAAGTATTTCCAAAAATCCGGTAATGCACTCAAGGACAAAGCATATTTCCATCAAGTATCACTTTCTAAGGGAGAAAGTGCAAGACAAGCAGGTCAAGCTAGAGTATGTGCCTACTAAAGAGCAGATTGCAGATATCTTCACCAAACCTCTTCCAAGAGATACGTTTGAGTATCTAAGGGAGAAATTGGGAGTTGTACTCCCACCCCAAAATTAATCACCTCATCGGGAGGTGGGGGAGGGACCAAGCTAAGAGGCTCATTCTTAGTCCCGAGCCCCAAAGGTGACCCTTTGCCATTGATGACAAAGGGGGAGAGATATGAGTAAGGGGGAGAGCTTCAAGTGAAGAGAAGAGCTGCAAGTCAGGGGGAGCAAAACTTCAAAGGCAGATTCTCAATTGTGAGCACAGTTGGTTTCAGTTTTGGCTCTTGAGATGTGTTTTCAGTAAAGGTTTGCCATCAATGACAAAGGGGGAGATTGTTGGCAATTTTGGGTACCTTGGGCACATTGCCTTTGCTCAAGTATAGAAGTTGTCATTGATGTCAAGAAGCTCTTGAAGGAATTTGATTTAATGTCGGATTATTCGGAGCATGGACGAGTGAGTTTCCGGGAAGATCATAGTAGCCCATTTGCAAAAGATCAAAGAAAAAGACAAGTAAGAAAAGGTATGCGACGAGGCAAGAAAAACTGTCGCGATTTCGCGACATGTTAGAGGAGAGAGAAAGTGCTGGAAAAACTGTCACGATTTCGTGACATGTTTGAGGAGAGAGAAAGAGCTGGCAAAACTATCACGATTTCGTGACATGTTGGCAGAAAAGAAGAGCAAGGTGGAAAGTGTCGCGATTTCGTGACATGTCGCAGTTTCGCGACTCAAAGAGGAGAGAGAATGCACGAAGTCAAAAATGTCACGATTTCGTGACATATTGCAAAGAAGATTGTACGGACGAAAAAGTGTCACGATTTCATGACATGTTGCAGGAGAGGGAGTCCGAAAGAAAAAGTGTCACGATTTCGTGACATGTTGCAGGAGAGGGAGTCCAAAAGAAAAAGTGTCACGATTTCGTGACATGTTGCAGAGAGAGTCCAAAAAAATGTGCGATCTCGCAACATAATGCAGAAGAGAAAGTCCAAAAGAAAAAGTGTCACGATTTCATGACATGCAGCAAAGGGGAAGAGTCGAAAATGAGAACTGTCACGATTTCGTGACAGGTTGCAAAGAAATCGTACGGATGCAGAAAGTGTCGCGATTTCACAACAGGTTGAGATGGCAGCATTCAGTTGGAGAAAGTGTCACGATTTCATGGTTGAGATGGCAACATTCAGTTGGAGAAAGTGTCACGATTTTGTGACAGAAATAGGAAGCAAGTCTTCAACAGAAGAAGCGTCACGATTTCACGACGAATTCAAGAAGGAAGAGCTCGAAGGCGAAAGCGTCACGATTTCGTGACATGTTCCAGTTTCGCGGGCGTAAGGCAGAGAAAAGCATAAGGCAACGAAAGTGTCACGATTTCATGACATGTTCCGTTTTCGCTAGTGCAAGCCGAGAAAAGGTTGAGAAAGCGAGAAATGTCACGATTTCATGACAGAAGTGAAGATGACGTCAGCAGAGGCAGAAGTGTCACGATTTCGTGACAAAAGCCAAAAGACAGTATACGGTTGCAAAAGTGTCGTGATATCGCGACATGTTGTAGTTTCGCGGTAGAAGCTACAGAAGAGTTGCAGAGGCAGTGAAGCCGACAAAGTTAAATTTGGGCCGACAATAATTAGGGTTTGCAGCCGACGTAGTTTAGGTTTGTGCAGCCGACTAAGATCAAAGTTTTGATCTTGAAAGTGTTAGTATAAAAGGAGGTTTGTTTTGAAGAGTTAGGTGTGAATTGTGAGACAGTCGAATGTGCGTCGAAGTGTGCGAGATGCAGCCGAAAGAGCGCAAGAGTGCAGAAGTGGCACGATGATGTCGAAGCATGCAGAGTGAGCGCAACAGGCAAAGACGAACGAGGACATTTGTACTAGACCGAAGGACTGTGTTTAGTGCAAATTCGAGGACCAGCTTTGGAGGTGATAGAGTTGAGGACGGAGGTCTCCGACCGGAGCGGGGAAGATAGGTGTCTTCTATGGATAGAGTTCCATTTGCTAAGGGCAGCGGAGGCGAGAGGTCTTCTAGAGGATCACCGACTAGAACAGAGCTAGGGGATTGGTGTCTCCTTTGGGTTGGTGCCCATAAACATTGTAATCGGGAAAGGTTTTCCCAAAAATTGATTGATAAAATTTAGTGAAAGATTTTATCCGTGGATGTAGCCCAACCATTATGGGTGAACCACGTTAAAATGAGTCTTCAATGTGTGATGCTTTCTGTCTTGATTAATGTTGTGTTGATGCCTCTGTTATTTAAAGTTAAAATTGTTAATTGGTTATGTCTTATACTGTTCACCCCCCCTCTCAGTATAAGCTTGTGTTCTTCAATTACCTCAAAATTTTCTCCATCCATCAACCCATATTTTTATTACTTCTTCCACAAGAGAAAATCGAACCAACCAGTGAACCACCTCCATTTTATTAATCCATCTCACTAGACTTTTTCTTGTAATATATGTAGATAACATTAAAAAATAAAAAATTAAAAAATTATTGCATTGCATGTGCATGGATTTTTTTCTATTGCATTTATTTGTGGTGCTCTCTGTTATTCAGGTTCCTATATTTATAGCATAGGTTCTAGCAGATAGGATCTATCCATCATTCACATTGCCAACCACCAGTTTTTCCCTTTAAGTTAACATGAATCCTATTTAATTATTCACCCCACTCCATAATCAATATGGTTTGGCAAATAAAATTCCAATTGACATGAGCCTTATTGATATGGATCATATTTCCTCACCTCCATCCTTTTTTGAATTTATCCTTTTTGAGGAATTGTTAAGGGCTTCAACCAACTACATTCCTTCGTTGCCTCCACCTTTGCCTTCACCTTCACCTTTAGATCTTGAGGTTTTCTAGGTAGACATTTATATGATCCCAACATCCCATAAGCTTGAGTAAGGTTCTCATATACCCATTGAAGATACCATTGATGTGAACCTTAGTTCAAATATAAAAAATCCTCAAACCATTAAACATGACAAAATTTTATCTATAGATGAACAAGAGCAATTAATAGATCTCCTCAAGAAGAAGAAGGGTATTTTTGCATGGTATTACAAATGCATGCCTAGCCTTAACCCTAAATTGGTTGTCCACAATCTTACCTTGCACTCTTATGCTAATTCGATCAAACAAAAATTGAGAAATATGCATCCTACCATTGCCCTCATGGTCAAAGAAGACCTTCAAAAGCTATTAGATGTGGGTTTCATTTTTTCCATTGACTATCTTGAGCAGCTTTCAAACATGGTACCTCTTCACAATCCTAATAGAGCGATACACATTTGCACTAACTTTTGAGACCTTAAAAAAGCGTGTCCTAAGGATGACTTTTGGTCATGACCCTCCCTAGCTGACTTTATGGCACAAGAAAACAATGTATTAACCTATGATGTGGTGATACCTAGTTTGAACAATTGAACCAACTATATGATGTTTAGTTGATTTATAATGGTGTGATATCGCTAACATATTGCCAAGTGTGCAGGATCAGGTGCACTCGTAGGTGGAACAGGCAGAATCGCCCACCAAAAATGAGGGTACCAAAGATTAGGGGAAATGATGATTAAGGTACTCGGAGGTAACATGGATAGATACCTTCATATAGGCATGCATTGACGGAAGGGATAATCATCGATGATTGATCACCTTGAGCTTTAGTTGATAGCCTAGTAGCTATCATAAAATATCTAGCTAAGATAGGTGATTGGGTCGATGGAAAGACTCCCTCTTTGTTGTTGTGTAAATTTGTTTGCTCTCTACTGCATCATGGCTTGAGTAGTTTAATGATTGGGGTTTCTATAGGAGAACAATCGCAAGATGTATATAGATGCATAAATTAAACTGCCATGTTGAAGTGAAAATAGAACATCACTCTTATGAAGGAAAGCAAATTAAATTTATATGCCGGATAAAGATTTCTTTAAATTAATTGATGAAGTTTTAATTAAATAATGTTTGGCTCATTGGAGCTCATTAGTAAACTTCAATGCAATTAACAAATGAATTTTCTTTTAAATTAATTAAAAGTGTTCTTTTTAATGATAATTGAGAATTCATTAAAAGACTTTAATTAATTGAAATAAATGAAAGAGAATTCATTTAAAAAAAATATTATTATAAATGTGTGTAATAATAGATATCTTTTATTAAAAAGAAAAAAACACAATAATGAAATTGTGTAATTAAAAGATATATATTTTAATGTTGGTAAATATCAAAAGAATGATATTTTAAATTAAAAGAGCCATCATTCATTTTTAAGAAAACGTCACTATCCCTTTCTCTATAGAGTAAAACCTAGGAAGTAGCCTATAAGGCTACTAATTTCCAAATATGGGAATTATGGGAGGGAATGCATAGAGGATAGGGGATGGCGGATTGAAGGTGGGGGCTCGGGATTCGAGAGGACGGTGGATGGGCCACCTAGGCGGAGAGGCACGTAAGGTGCTAGGGACAAGGAGAAGAAAAGAAAAGAGAAGAGGAGAACGCAAGGAAGAAGGAGGACGCAGACCAGTGGAAGCAGAGGAAGGAAATGCACCGCAAGCAAGGGAGAGAGAGAACCGAGATGCCACCAAGTTCCAGCCGTAGAAGGATTAAGGTTGGAATGTTTATGCTTTAACCTATTTAATTGCATGCATTGTTTTTGTGGAAACCGAATGGTTATACTCCCTGTAGCGTGAGAGGTCTTTGGTAAGGATGGAAACCACCTGCGTCTAGGTTTGTAGAGCACTACAAGTTGTATGTTTTTAAGAAGCCACCATATGTTGGTAAGGCATTGTGTGTTTTAAGAAGCCACCATACTTTTCAAAGTAAGGCATTGTATGTTTTTAAGAAGCCACCATATGTTTTAATGGCACTGTGCATTTTTAAGAAGCCACCATATGTCTTGGTAAGGCATTGTGTATTTTTAAGAAGCCACCATATGTCTTGGTAAGGCACTATGCATTTTTAAGAAGCCACCATATGTTTTAATGGCACTGTGTATTTTTAAGAAACCACCATACTTTTCAATGATGATGTGCATTTTTAAGAAGCCACCATATGTCTTTAATGTGTGTTCTTAAGGAAATCACCATACATTTATAAGGTTGTGTATTCTTAAGGAAACCACCATACATTTTAAAGTAAGGCACTATGTGTTTTAAGAAGCCACCATATGTCTTGGAAAGGCGTTGTGTATTTTAGAAAATCACCATACGTTCCAAAGAAAGGCACTATGTGTTTTAGGAAACCACCATACGTTTCAAATAAAGTCGCTATGTGTTTTAAGAAACCACCATATGTTTTGAGGAGCGTTGGGTGTTTTAAGAAATCACTATATGTTTTGGTAAGCGTTGTGCACAGTAAAACCAGAGGATTGCTTTAGTGAAACTGAGTGTGTTTTAGTGAAGCCAGAGGATGCTTTAGTGAAACTTGGGTGTGTTTTGGTGAATCCAGAGTATGCTTTAGTGAAAACTAGAGTGCGCTTGATAAATGAGCATTGAGCATGGTCGAAAGCCATGACATGCTGAAGGGAGCATTGTGGGGCTCAAGGGCAATGGGTGTCCGAGAGCATTGTGGAGTCGATAGCACTGAGTAATGGAGAGCACTATGCTCCAAGAGTGGGAACTCTGTTAAGGTAGAGGTAAGAGCAATACCATATTCTATCTGCTTGAATGCCAGGTATTCGTAGAGGTTGTAGACTCTATCTTGTGAAGGTGTTGTGTAAGGTTTTATTTAGAAAGGAACCTTAGTTTTATAAATATTTCATTAAAGGCTTTTAATTAGAAAGAACCTTTAGTTTATATGAAATTTTATTAAAGGTTTTTAATTAGAAAGGACCTTTGATTTATATGAAATTTATTAAAGGCTTTTAATTAGAAAGAACCTTTAGTTTATATGAAATTTTATTAAAGGTTTTTAATTAGAAAGGACCTTTGATTTATATGAAATTTTATTAAAGGTTTTTAATTAGAAAGGACCTTTGATTTATATGAAATTTATTAAAGGCTTTTAATTAGAAAGAACCTTTAGTTAATATGAAATTTATTTAAAGGTTTTTAATTAGAAAGGACCTTTGATTTATATGAATTTTATTAAAGGTTTTTAATTAGAAAGGACCTTTGATTTATATGGATTTTATTAAAGGCTTTTAATTAGAAAGAACCTTTAGTTTATATGAAATTTATTTAAAGGTTTTTAATTAGAAAGGACCTTTGATTTATATGGATTTTATTAAAGGTTTTTAATTAGAAAGGACCTTTGATTTATATGAAATTTATTGAAGGCTTTTAATTAGAAAGGAACCTTTGATTTATTTGTATGGAATTTAATGAAGGTTTTTAATTTAAAAAAGAAACCCTTTGATTAAAGTTGATTATCTTAGGAGTTTTAAATTTAAAAGGGATGTGGATTTATTATTTGATTTGAAGTTATGGGGCTTCACTTTAGGGAATGAAGGGAATGATTGTTTTAAAGGTTAAAGGTATGGGACTTTAATGCTTTAAAAAGTAATTGGTTGATTGGAAATTGTGGATTAAAAAGGATGTAGATTTATTCTTTGAATTGAAGTTATGGGGCTTTGATTTAGGGAATGAAAATGAAAGAGATTGTTTTAAAGGTTAAGGGTATGGGACTTTAATGCTTTAAAACATGAATGAATTTGATTGAAGTTAAGCCTTGATCTAAGTAGCAAAATATGGATGACTCTCTAAGGGAACTTGAGAGGGGAAAATAAAAGTAAAGGTTCTTTTATGAAATTCATTATGCATTAGATGGTTAGAAACTTAATTGAATTTTGTATAGTTGCAATTTGGTAAAGTAAATGAGTAGATGCATTTAAAGGTATGCCTATCCTAAACCATGAGTATCCTGATCCCCTACTACCCTCAAAGATCCAATGGGAAGCTTGGAGAAGCAAGGAGTTCAATGGAAACAAGTATAGGTAATGGCATCTCATGTTGATTTATTTATGCTCAAATAGATTAGAATTATGGGGAGATATCCCCAATGCGGTTATTGTAATATTCCTTAAAGTAAGAAGGATTTACCATGCAAATTTTGATGCACTAACTATTTATTGGTTTAAAGATGTTACCTTTCCTTTATTTTTGTATTTGGTTATGTTATGTAGTTGATTCTCTTTTAGTGTTAAGTTTGATTTATTTTCTAGATGCTTGGTGATTGCTTTTTGATGTGGTGGTAACTAGATGTAATACTTTTGGTTGTTTGATGATAGAAATCTAAGTGTAGAGTTCTAGGGTGAACTCAGAGGTGACCTAAGGGAATTAAGAACCCCTTAGGGTGAACATAGGTAACCTAAGGGAATTGAGAACCCCTTAGGGTGAACATAGGAGACCTAAGGGAATTGAGACCCCCTTAGGGAGGTAAAGGACTAAGTTGTGAAGAGATTACATCTGAGTTAAGATAGCTCATCATGGAGATGAGATAGATAGCTTAACTCATAATACTCATAGCATACCTACACAGACTGATTTGTGTATGGTATGGAGATGCGTGTATACCTTCGATGGACTGAGGGTGATAGGTCTAGCTCATCAAGAATGATGGGACAGATGGGCTTATCTATAGTGACACATTATACTCCTACACAGATGGATTTGTGTTAGGGTACTTCATGAGATGTAACTTCCAGGAAAACTTAGGGGATTAAAACTTTAGGTAAATGTTAGTTGGGGTTAGGGGTTCATGAAGGGTTCATGTATCCCTCTCCTTAGTAAAAAAAACTCTTTCTATTTTTGTATTTTCTATTTGTGTGATTTTTGGGTCATTACATTTGGTATCAGAGCTCTAGGTACGAGGGTATAGAGCTTATGTGTGTGCTAAAAAGGGAATTAGATGTATCCAATGAAGGCTTGCTTAAGAAAAGGGGCTAAAGTTGGGATGATCTAGAATACCCTATTTTCTAGAATCTGATGGGCATAAACCCCAAGGTAGAGTGGATGTTAGGATGCCTTAGTAGGGACTTTGGTATCAATGACACATCCTAGCCTGGGATATCACCCTAGTTAGATTGTTAGCGCATATAGCAAGAGAACTCTATATTATGGCTTGATTAGAGATACAACTTAAGATGAAACTATAATCTAATATTCTTTCTTGGATGGAATCAAGTTAAGATGCCACCTAAGACCAGAAGAGGGAGGCCTACACCTAGAAAAACTTGGCAAAGTAATGTCGAAGAAGAAAACCAGGATGGGGAACCAAAAAACCCCAATAGGGAGGTAGAAGACCTCACCGCTATGGTCATTGCTATGCAGGATCAGATAAGATAATTGCTAGAAATGGCTATGAATCAGAATTCGCAAGTTTGAGGCTCAGAGATTGGCCTAGATAATGGACTAACTATAGAGCAAGTACAAGCTAGAGCCTTAGAAAAAAAGGAAATAGCTAGGGACATGAAAAACATCAGTATCTCCAAGTTTTATGGAGAGGGTGATGGGGATGCAACGGAAGCATGGCTAAGAGAAGTAGAGGTTCACTTTATGATAAAAGGCTACTCATCTGGAACCCAAATGCTTTGGGCTATGATTAACCTGGAAGGGGCTACTATGGAGTGGTGGGAAACCCACTATGAGGAAACTAAGATTGAACCCATTGATACTCCATGGGAAGATTTTATCAACATATTTAAGAAGAGATTCCTAATAGAGCATTTCTATACCTTAAAGTTTGAAGAATTTGCTAGTCTCAGACAAGGAACCAACATAGTAGAGGTGTACTACAAGAAGCTGGTAAGGTTGTTCAAATATGTACCTATTTATAATGAGAAGATGCGAGTTCATAAGTTCATTCTTGGATTGGAATCTAGGTTAAAGCATGATGTGGAGATGTAGGAGCCCAAATCACTACAAAAGGCATATGATCTAGCAAAGAAAGTAGAGTCACACTTCTATTATAAGTATGACACTCTACCCGAGCAAGTTTGACAAGAGCTAAAGAAGAGGAATAGTAATGGGTTTGTAAAATGGGAGGTTGAGCAAGAGTGAAAGGCCAAGAATCCTCAAAATCTTGAGAAGAAACCTTATGGGAATCGAAATAAGTTCAAGAAGAACTTTTGTAAGAAGGATAACAAGCCCAACAACATGAAACCTCAACCACAGAAGTCGCAAGCTCCA